>CM060892.1:105612326-106812326 GCA_030762935.1 Hymenopus coronatus
CCGTGCCCCGATAAAAATTGGGTTAAATAGTATAGTATAGTACTCCGTTTGTCCGTGTTTCCGGTTTATCCAGGGCTCTATATCTGGTATCAGTTTCTTGGTCCATTGTGCCGTCTTGATTTCCTGTTCCCATTCTTCGTGCCATGACTGTGCTATTTTTTCTCTTGTCTTACGCTTTTGGGCATTTCCATGTTTTTCAGCTGCGTATGCACGCTCCCGAGCCACTAGATGTATTGGTATAGTGCTGCTATTACTTGAATTGCCCGCGTGGATACGGTCCTATAGGCGCTAGCAATTCTAATCGCTGTCTTGCGCTGTACACTTTCCATAATTCCCCGGAAGGTCTCTTTTTCCACCCATATTTTCCAGGCAGGTACACAGTACAGCATTATAGAGTTGATTACACTACTCAGTACTCTCCTTTTTTCTGGTTTGGGTCCTCTCATATTTGGCATTAATCTTCCTAGAGCAGCAATACTTCTTTCTGCTTTAGCAGCTACACACTTAATGTGTGGCCACATACTCAAATTATGTCCTATTTGAACACCCAAATATTTTATGTTCTTACTGGATTTTATTTCTTGTTTACCGAAATTAACCATTATTTCCTTTAAAGATCTTCGTCTTTCCGTTTTTTCTGGTGCCAGACATAATCCTTTTTTGATCATCCATATTTCTATTTTATTCATGGACCACACGACTTTTTCTTTCACTTCATCTTTTGGTTTGCCACATACTATTAACGCTAGATCATCAGCATATCCTTTGGTTTTTACTCCAGTTGGTAATTCCTCCTTTAATACTGGATCATAGTCTATGTTCCATAGGGTGGGACCTAAGACCGAGCCTTGAGGAATGCCGCAATTCATATTCATTTTTATGTTATCACCAATCAGTATATATCTATCTTCCAAGTAACTACAAATAATCTTAATTAAGTATGGAGCTGTTTCTCTTCTTACAAGTTCATTAATTATACCTCTCCAAGGTGTTGAATTAAAGGTATTTTTGACGTCCAGGGTAACCAAAACAGCATACATGTGTTTTTCCTTTGCGTCCTCCTGTACAATTTGTTTAACTGTCTCTATTGCATCCAGGGTTGATTTGCCTTTTCTAAAACCGAATTGCATTTGTGCAAGTCCTCCTTTTCTTTCAATCTCTTTAATCAGTCTCTTATTTATAATTTGTTCATAAAGTTTTCCTATTACATTTAATAGGCATAGAGGTCGGTATGATACACTGCCACAAGCTCTTTTGGACTTTTCAAGTAATAGTAGCTTTGCTACCTTCCATTTTTTAGGAAAAACTCCTTTAACTAACAGTGTATTTATAACTTTTTCAAGAACTTCCGGGTTTTGCGATGCAATAGCCTTTATAGCTTCTGGAGGGATACCATCGGGTCCCACAGCTTTTCCTGATTTAATTCGTTTACCTGCTTATTTTATTTCGTCTTGCTGACATAAAGGTATTTCTTCTTTATTGTTGCTAATCTCTGGCCATACATTTGTTTTATGTGCCGGGAACAGTGTTTTAGCAATATTTAATTGCTCTTCATCTGTAAGTTTTATTGATGTATTAGATCCTATCTTACCCGTTATTATTTTGTATCCTTTACCCCATGGATCAGTATCCACCTCATTGCATAGTTTTTCCCATGAATCTTTTTTTGCTGTTTTTATAGCTCTTTTAAGAGCATTTCGGCTTTCTCGATATTGATTTTGCATCTCCATCTTTTCACATTCTGCGATGTTGCTTCTTCGGTTTATCCTTGTAACCTTTCTGCGTGCTGCAGTACACTGCTTCCTTAATTGGGCAATTGTTTCATTCCACCAATATGCCGGTTTATGTTTACGGAAACCATATAATGTTCTTTTAAACGCATAATTACATGCTCTTTCTAATATCTGATCTAATTGAACTGATTGATTTTTATATTCTTTACATCCAACTTCCTGCTGTATCTTTTCAAGCATTAATTCTTTATTTTCTTCTTTATATATCCATCTTTTTCTTTGGCTATTTATTTTCGGTAACACCACAGGAGTTTGACTACGTAATTCTATATAAATGTTTTTATGGTAACTTAAGTTTTCTTCATCATCTACGTACCATTTATTTATTAACTTGCCTATTTCTTGTGAACAAATTGTAATATGTATATATGACGATCCATCATTTCTTTCGAATGTTGGTGTTTTTCCATCATTTAGTATATTGTAATCTTTTTCATTTATCCATTCAACCAGTGTCCTACCCTTTTTATCTTCAACTGGTGATCCCCAGCAATATGCTTTAGCATTGAAATCTCCGCCTATCAATATCTTTTTACGTTTCTCTCCATGTTGGTCAACACTATATCATTTCATATAGGAATTGTTGTAATTCTTCTTCTTTGGCTGTAGGTGAAATATAGCAAGAATAAATTATCATCTCATCCGTTTCCATCCATGCATATCCATTTCCATTTCCAGCTTTCTGTGACCTAGGTCCATGTGCAGGTATATGGATAGCAGCATCACTTCCTTCATCGTTTATCCATCTTGGGTTAGATTTTATCATATTCTTATTTGGTTCCGCTATTACTGCTAGATCTATGCAGTGTACATTACATTTGTGTATAAGAAGATCCATTGCTCGTTTGCTTCTATCAAGATTTACTTGGATTATTTTCGTGCCTGGTTCGTAAATACACTCATTTTCTCCCTCTCATGCGCTTTCACAAGTTTTCTGTATTCAGGACATCTCATTGATTCTGCTTTATGCTCACTGGATTGGCATAGATAACATTTAATATGGTTCTTACATTCCTTTGATTTGTGGCCTATTTCGCCACAACTATAACACATTTGTGCTATTTGTTTGCCTTCATTAGGGCAGTCCCTTGCTATATGTCCCACCTTGTAACATTTATAGCAACGTTTTAAAACATTTACAGGCTTCACTCTCCACCTATCCCATCCATTTCCTATTCTTCTTTTATTTATCATCCTATTTGATGCTTCCGTGCTGATGGTTGCAAACGCGTACTTTACTCCTTGTGTGTCCACCTTTTCTGCCAATTTAAGCTGTGAAATCTCTTCATTTTTATTTAATTCTTGTTTTAAAACAGCCTTAATTTCATCTTCTCGAACAATCTCATCTATGTCCAGGATCATGACTGTTTGATTTGCGGTCTTCAGTTGAACCTCTGCTACGTTTTTCAGTTTAGTGGTTAACAGCTGCTTGAAAGCCTGTCTATCACTTGTATTTTTCCCTTTTATTTTCAACTGTACATTTCCATCACTGTTTTTGTTTTTTTGATTTATGATTACCCCACTGGTATCTACATTTTGTCTAATATTCTTTATAATCTCAGCATACGTCATCTCTTCAGTATTATTGTGTCTTGGTTTTTAAGTTTTCTTTTCCCCACCTCCTTCCATCTTCCTGTATCTTGTTTTGTTTAACTTTGGTGCTGTACATTGGTATTTGGTAATCCATTTTCCTACCAAAATATTCCAGGACTTTTCTTACGCATCCTTCTGACTCTTGCTCTGTAGTTATGCATGAGGTTTTTATTCTTCCTTTTTTTCCTAGCCATGTTTAGGATCTTTTCTATATTAATCATCAAATTAACTTGAGTTTCCACCATTTTCTGTGCCTATAATGTAGATATATCTCTTGTTTATACTGACCTCTAAGTCATCCCCCAAAGTCTCGTTTGTTATTATATTAGTGACCATCTTCCCTGCACTTAGGTTAATTTCTTCTAGCGCTTTTCGAATTTGTGGATTTATATACAGGATATTTTCCATTATCTTCCCTTCACTGTAATCTTTTCCTGTGGTGACTATGATTAAATCTTCATCCTCACTCTTTAAGGCTTCACCGCTTATCACTTGGCACCTTTGGAAAACTTCTTCATGCCAATTTATGTTTAGTAGTTTTTCCAATTCTTGCTCACTTATGTCCTTGTTTAAATTACCTTCTATTTCCCTAATCACCATCTCTTATTCTTCTTGTTGTTTACTTATGGTCTGAGTACTTTTGTCATTTGTTTCTTTAACTTCTGATGGACGATTTTCCTCAGCATATTCTTCTATTATTTCTGATATAAAGTTTATTGAACTTGGCATTCTTTTCATATAACCGTCTAGCATACTAATTGCAGTTTTAATTTCCTTCTTGGTATTGGGAATTTCTTTAATTATCTTCCGTAGTGTATCTATCTCTTTTTCCATTTTTTGTATCAGTTCCTTGTGCATCTTTTGTTCTTTTTCCACTTTTTGCAAGAATAGAGCACGATCCTCTACACTCTTTATTATTTGTACAGAGCTTTCAGTTCTTTTTCTTTTAGAATCTCTGCAGAGATCCTCCCTAGTATGTCTAGACTCACTGTGTGTGCGCAGCTGACTGTCACTTGCACATTTGCTTCCCAAAGAGTAGGACTCCATACTTAGACTTCCAGTGGAGCCTCGCCTTGGTTCAGGCGGTGATCTCCTGATTAAGGGGCGTTGTTTAAAAGGATCTGATTCATCTATATTTTGTGTCTTTTCTATTTCCATAGCGTCTAATTCACTTAGTTTTGTTCCAGTAATGTTTCCTGCAACCCGGCCTGGTTCCCCACCGCTGTTGCTTGGCAGTCGCTTGATAACGGTCGGGTGGGGCCTGCCCTCTCACCACCATCACCGACCGGTTCTGGGGATCCGAAGCCCCTGTCCCGTAAACTGCGATCCTTTATAACCTTATCCATAATTAATAATTAGAGACTTACCAATTTCATAGCCGAACGCCAACAATAAGTCCTGCATTGCCAGAGCCCTGTCTGCGTCCAAGATCTCTTTTGGACGTTGCCCGCCCCACACGTGGCCGAGTGTGACATGCCGGACGAAGGGTTGGTCTTTGTGGGGCAGTATTAGTAGTAGTTGTAGTAGTAGTAGTAGTAGTTGTAGTAGTAGTAGTAGTATTCCACGATTGGATTTGAATATCTAGTTCGCACTTTGCCATGGTGTCGAGGAATGAGCTAGTCACCTACAGATGGCACTGTAGGACGAAATCACGGATTGCGGACGCGAAATGGCGAAAAATTTCTCCCAGGAATCTTCTTTTAGGGTATGGTACACTTTACACGGCACCACTGGCTTTACTTCCCTTTCGAAGGAAGCCATGCTAATAGTTTTATGCTCTAAAAAAATCCATCGCCATCCCCCTGGACTACAGAGGACGATAGTTACATCAATGTTAAGCTAGAACTGACACCAAACGGGAGTGAAATGTAATTGGGATTCCATCCTAAATAGTACCTAGAAGGTATAGAAAACAATCAGAAAGCTAAATGTCCAGTCATAAATCGGAATGCCATCGTCGCTTCAGTCTTCGCCATAGAGGTTTAGGAGGAAGATAAAATTGGCGGAGAAGAAGATTACGTGGCTTAGACAGGATCGCTGGAGCCTGCAGCAGATGTGGAGAACATACACCACCTCAGGCAGACCATCACCTAGCAGAGTGTAGTTGCTCACATACACTCAAAAACATTAAAAATATGATTGGAAATACTTATCGTAAAACGGGGTCTTTTCGCTGACTTCGTCCGTAACTTCCACCTGCTTGCTATGCTCCTAAAAACGTATTGGACAGACCTGTTAACGTATGAAAGGGGATGGACCTGAAACGTAACGTGACAAATGAAGATTTGAATTGCGAATTGGTGACCCTTAAGGTTTCTGGTTGGACAATAAGCCACCTCTCTCACCGGGTGACACAAAATTAGGTTAATATTTTCTCTGTGCTACATACTGAAGTTCTAATGCCAAGATAACACGCTCACGTGGTGGACTAAATTAACACACTGCTTATACAAGTCAACCTGTTCTGAGAGAGCATCGAGCGGGGAATGAGGAGCGAAGGGGCGGATTGGCCAATCGGTTCTGCCTTTTCTTATTCGCGTAGCACGTTGTATCAGAATGACACCAATGAAAATCGTGGAAAGACCCGAGTCTCCGTCAAATGTTCACATTTTCTGCAAAATCACAGCGTATTTTTAATATATTTGAGTGAACTAGGTCATTAGGCGCAGGAAAGGGTTCAGTGTACGCTGCGTTCTGGTGGTCTGAGACGAAGCGATAGACCTCATGTAGCTTACCTGAAACACAAGAGCCGGACACCAGATGAGGACGTCGCGGATGAGGTAACGAATCCGCCGTTCCCGGTGGCCGCGCTCGCTAAATTGTCTCGCTTTGGCGCTTGGTGGTGCACAGGATCGTGGGTTCCAGTCCCGCCTTGCGCATGGGTGTTTCTGTGTTTGTAAATGTGTCTGTTTGTATATATACTTTACACATACATATATATATGTATATGTAAAAGGAAAACGTTAAGAATAGTAAGGTCTAGTAAGGAACTATAGGAAACTGGAAAAAATGGAGAAAAAAGGAATACAGCGCCGGAGTCCTGACAAGCCTCCGGAATTGTATTTTATAAAAAAAAAAAATCCTGGAGCACCGCGGAAGCCAAGTAAGCCGGCTATCCAAGATATAACTGAAGTTTCTAGTGGAAATTACTGTGGATATCTCCGTTCTAGATCAACGCCATTTGTTTTCGTCACGGATACCTTATGTGCAATTTCAAAATCTGCATTGATAGTTCATTCATTTGAATTTGAATATCTTAATCAGAGATTTTTAATTTCTCTAGCACGCATTCACAACGTACATAGTAGATGGAGAAAGCATTGTATTCCTCCCAAAAATTCGATACCGCGATTTGCCCTGAAATACTAACTCTGTACTCTGAATAAAAAGAAGGAAGAATGTTTTAGAAAAAACCGCGCGCGCGCGCGCGTGTGTGTGCTTAAAAATGAAACGTCGGTTAAATGCCAAACTTGGTATTTAGGTCAGGTATCTTCCAAGGATGTGATATGAAGATTTTCAGAAAAATCCTGCCAACGCAACTAACCTTTACGTGTAGTATTTTTCAAAAATTTGTTTTTCTCAAAAAAGGCTATAACGATTTTTATTAAAATATAAAAATGTCTTAAACATATGGTGACAAACGAAATGGCAATGACCTCAAAAGATGTAATTATTCTGAATGACTTTAAATAAATGGTAAATTGTAGGAGATAAACAAGGACTTAACTATGCAAAAAAAATGTAGATTTCGCTAAAACAGAAAAATTGTGTCATATACATTTTTTGTAGAGTTATTGGTTATCAATTGGTATTCCATATTATTGGTTTAAATTTTAAACTTTTCGCTTTTCTTTTCGTTTCTCTTTTGTTTCCTCCAAAGAAAATGGAACAGCAATTGTTTTATATAGCAACCAGGTTTATAATATTTGACTATGGTTTAGGCCAGTGCATTTGCTTATTTCTCTTGTACTTACAAAGAAGCAACCAATAAGATCAATGTTGTTAATGTTTATTTCCATTAACATAATGTAAATGAAAGAACAATTTTTTTTAAGAAAAGTTTGCGGAGCGGCTAGAGAAAGTTATGTGAATGGAACACATTACATTTTTAAATTAGTTCCCCGGATATTGAAAGCCATTTAAAGATATGTTTTCCTCGACGCAATTAGGTTTTGAAAACATTTGTACCTTTTTATTAAATCCCTTAATAGTAGTACATGAGCTGAACATTCTGTTATCTTACTAGTGTGGTACAAATTGAATGTTAAATATGATACCCAAAATTTTACTTAAAATTTCCTCAATAACAGTATTTTTATTTAATAACACAACAACTAACCATGTTAACAAAAATGCATTTTATTTGTTATCTTCTTTAATACAATATTTCATTCTTTATACATCATGCGGAACAAATTCAAAGTTAGAATGTGCCAACAAATGAAAACCGGAGAAAATAGAATTTAAAGGTCACTCTAAAAGAAATAGGTAAAGGGTCATAACAATAAATACATAACATGTGCAGTGCAAGTGTATTAATATAGTGTTAAATACTTATATATAATGTGATATAAACTGATTACAATATATTTGCTTCTTAATTTTATATGTAAGGTTAATATTATATCTTACATCTGTACTGTATTATCAGCCCCTTTTAATTATGATGTTAACTAATGCTTTATCAAAAAGATAACATTGCTTTATTGTTATTTAAAATCCATACAGTGCATACATTCAGATCACTTCTTATTTTTCTGCTTATCTTCAGCTAACTTAGTATTGAAAGATTCCTGAGACTGTTTGGGGGTTTGGACAGGTTTTTTGTAAATCTTCGTAACGTAGCTTTGGAAGATAATTAACGTATATACCAATTTCGGTATTTATGTGACTTTTCATTTTTGAGCTATGCTGCCCAAACAAACTCACATTCACAAGGACCTTTTTCTAAACTTTTTTAATTTTTTTTTTACTTTCTGGAATGTACATAGTGGATAGTTAAGGTATTTTATTCCATCCAAAAATTCGATTTCGAGATTTCATTGGAAATAGATGCTTTAAGACCCCCTGAATTAAAAAAAAAGTATTTTTAGAAAAAGGTCATGTATGTATGTATCTGTCTGTCTGTGTGTCTGTCGACAGCATAGCTCAAACTTGGCATTTAAGTTTGGTATCATACAAGGATGACAAGAAAATCCCCCCACCCAAAACTACCCTTTACACAGAAAACTTTTCGAAAATTTAGCTTTTCTTAAAAATGACTCTAATGATTTTGATTGAAATATTCAACATTTTCAACACAAATAAAATGTATATCTTGAATTTTCTGGGAATGACTTCTGAAGATCTGTTTATTCTTTATGACTTTTTCTGAATTTTGCATAACTGGTAAACCGTAAGATATAGACAAAGCTTTATTACAAAAAAAAGCTTATTACACAAAAAATATAGATCTCGTTGAACTACACAATTTATGCCCTCTACATTTTTTTCCGTGTTTACCGTTTCTGACATATTCCTTGTTATTATTTTCAATTGTAAAATACATACTTATACTTTTCTCAGACAGGAAGTGTCCGTTTATTTTTTTGTTCCACTCCTGAGCAAGCAAAGAACCGATTTGCAATGAAATCGCATAACGACAGCTTTTAAAACATTTGACTATCATTTTAGTGCATTCCCTTAGCTCTCTTCTACTTATAAGGAACAAAGTAATAAGAGCATTCAGCTAATGTTTATTTCGATTAGCACGATAGAAAGAAAAATAATCTTTTGTAAGAAGTTTGCTTGTAGAGCAGCTAGAGAAAGTCATGTGAGTGTGGCAATCTGATTTTTACTTTCTCTATACGTACTATGTACGTAATGTATAGAGAGGGTATTGCAGTCCACCCAAAAACACGATACCGAGATTTCACTGGAAATTAATGTTTTAGGGTATCCTGTATCCATAAAAAGTATTTTCAGAAAAAAGGCCCGTATGTGTATGCGAGTCCGTGTGTCTGTGAACATGATAATTAAAAAAACGTAAAGTCGGCAAAATACCAAGGTTGGTATTTAAGTTTTGTAACTTTCAGGGATGCGACACGCAGATTTTGAGAAAAATCCTCCCATCTCCAACTACCCTTTACACGGAACTTTTTTCGAAAATTTTGATTTTCTAAAAAGTGACTCTAAAGATTTTGATGAAAATATCGTTTACTAAACATATTTACCTGACAAATAAAGTGTATATCTAGAATTTTCTGGCCTCTGAAGACTATTTTATTCTTGATGAATGTTACAGAATTTTGCATAATTGCTAAACCGTCAGAGATAGACAAAAACTTACCGCACAAAAATGTAGAGCACGTTAAAACTCACAATTTATGGCATACACAATTTTTTTGTGGATATCATCGTTTTTGAGATATTTCTTGTTTTTGGTTTCAGCTTTAAAAAACTTACACTTTTTCCACACAGGAATTTGTCAACTCGTGTCCATACAAACAAAGGAACATCAGTTACATAGCAACCAGCTTTTGACTATCACTTTAACCTATGGTGTTGCCTTATTTCGCTTATACTTACAAGGAAGCCAGTAATAAGACTAATTCTGCTAATTGTTTCTCGATTATCATGAAGTAAATAGAAGCATAAGCTTTTTAGCAATAATTTGTTGCTGAGATGTAGAGAAATTCATGTGAATGGAGCACATTAGATTTTGTATTCAGAGGACCCTAGAGCATGTATTACTAATGAATTCTCGGCATTGAATTAGTTTTTGCACATAGGTGCTAGAGAAAGTAAACGGCAGTTTTGATCATTTTTGTACATCCCTATAGTTTGAAAGTGTTGACGTTTTTGAATATGCTATAAATTTTAATCACTAAGTGCAACTGAGAAATTATATTGAGCAACTAAGTTGGTCAGAATACAGTGAGAGATGCAACTTGGTGTTAGAAATGTGGTACAAAGATTTATCGTCCGTGAAACAGCCGTATAGAGAGGCAGCCCCAAGAGAGTCAAGTTACACCCCTGTAACGGGATCAAGAGGGGGAATATTGGGCCACCACAGGGCTTTGTATCGCTCTGGGTTCAATACCCCACATTCGCAGTGATGGACTTTTTGAGGTCAGGTTACTGACAGCGTTTCTTAATGGGGAGGAACAGCAGCGGAATGCATGGTTTCTGGGCGCAAACAAAAATTTGTTTTTCTGTACCAAACTTCCAGGTTACTGTATTGCTATTTTAAAACATTGTGGTAACCAACGTAGAAGCTACTGCCAAAATAATAAACACTTTTTATTCATAGTTTTATTTTTTTATCACGTATGTACAATGCACATAATAGGCAGAGAAAATATGTATTTTATCTAAAAGTTCGATATCAGGATTTCAAAAACATATGTTTGATACTCCCTGAATCCAGAAAAGAACATTTTAGAAAAAGACCAGAGAGAGGGAGTGTGTGTATATGTATCTGGACAGTATAACTCAAAAACGAAAAGATTAAAATATAGAGTATTAAATATATTTACATGCCAAATGAAATGTACATCTTGAATATTATGGGAATAGCCTCTAGGTCATCTTCATCCTGAATAAATTTTGCATAACATGTTTTAAACATCTGCTGACAAACGAAATGGATCTCCTACATTTTCTGGGAATAACCTGCAAAATCCTGTTCGTTCTGAATGACTTTTGTATAACTAGTAATCCGTAAGAGATAGACAAAGGCTTACTATACAAAACATGTAGATATTGTTAATGCACACAATATATGTTATGTGCATTTTTTGTAGATTTAACTGTTTCCGAGATATTCCGTGTTATTGGTTTTAATTTTAATATTTTCGCTTTTATTTTTTTTTTTTTCTTTTCATCTCTCTTTCGTTGACTTCAAAGAGATAGCAACAAGTCTTTAAAAGGTTTGACTATCGCTATCAATAAATCGTAAGCGATAGATATAACATTGCTGCACAAAAATTCTGATGGGTTACATTCACATAGCTTTCTCTAGCTGCTCTACAAATCTCCTACAAAAGATTATTCTTCTTTGTACACAATGCTAATCGAGATAAACATTAGCAGAATGTTCTTATTACTTAGTTCCTTATAAGTAGGAGAGAATAAGGGAATGCACTCTGCTAAAGCGACTGCCAAATGTTTTAAAAGCTATCGTCATGCGATTGTCATTACATATCCTTCTTTGCTTCGCAAGGAGTAGAACAAAAGAAAAACGGACACTTTCTGTCTGAGAAAAGTTTAAGTACTTCACAATTAAAACCAGTAACAAGGAATATCTCGGAAATGGTTACATTCATAACAAAAACGTAAAGGACATAAATTGTGTGTTTTGACGTGAAGTAAATTTTTTGTGCTTTGAGTTTTTTTCTATTTCTTATGGTTTAGCAGTTAAGCAAAATTCATCCAGAATAAAGAGCTCTTCAGAGGCTATTCCCCAAAAATTCGAGATATACATTTTATTTCGGACATAAATAGCTTTAATATACGGGATTTTACTCAAAATCGTTTGAGCCATTTTTAAGAAAATCAACATTTTTGAATTTTTTTCCATGTAAAGGATAGTTTGTGGTAAGGAGATTTTTTTGAAAATCTTCGTGTCGCATCCTTGGAAGAATCTAAACCGAAATACCAAGTTTGGTATTTAGCGGTCCCTTCGTTTTGGGGCTATGCTGTCCACAGACACACACACACACAAACACACAGACAGAAATACACACACACACACACACACGGGCCTATTTTTAAAAATGCTTTTTTCGGACTCAGGGGACCCCGGTGAAATCTCGGTATCGAATTTTTGGGTGCATTACAATATCTTCTCTATCCCTATGTACATTGTACATATTGGGCTAGAGAAATTAAAAATGTAGATCTTGTCAAAACAAAAATTCTTGTTGTGGAGGTAACCGTTTCCGAGCTACTCTTTGTTATTGGTTTCAATTTAAAAAAAAAAAACGTATCCATATCTCAGATAGGAAGTGGTTGGTGTTTCTTTTGGTTTACTTCTTGCCATGCAAGGAAGAGAATTTCAATGGCAATCGCATAGCGATAGCTTTTAAAACTTTTGACTATCGCTTTAGCATTGCGAATTCCCTTAGTTCACTTCTACTTAAAAGAAAGTAATTAATTAAAATATTCTGCTAATGCTTATATCCATTAGCTTGGAAAACAAGAATGAATAATATTTTTTAGAAGTTTATTTTTAAAACAGGTGAAGAAAGTCATGTGAAGGTTTTATGTAGTAGTACAGGATATTTATTTTCACATGAAGTATTCGTTTTTGGAAATTTAAACCTTTTACACTCATATAACTCACCGCTAGTGCATGTCAAAATATAACTGCGTCTCCTGGACACAGTTGCAATAGAATAAGAATGCAGTATATCATTTAAATAGCAGATGATAAAGATGAGGGCATGAAAAATCAAATACATGTCTTTAATTTTCTCGGAATAATTTGCGAATTTCATTTCATTTGGAAGACATTTTTTTTAATCTTTATAACTGATATACGTTAACCGTTAGACGAAAACGTACTGCACAGAAAATATAGATAGGTATTTATAAAACACACAATGTATTTCAAATAACAATTTCCGAAAACCTTAATAATTGCTGGAATTGTCAATGCTTGTCGTTCATATAATGTTCCGATGTCTTTATGGTTGGTTGAAAATAATCACCGTTGCAAGGTAAAATGGCTGAGATTATAGGTGATAGATTGTAAATTTATTAAGGAGAATTTTTCTGGCCGCGCTGTGGCCGAGTGGTTAGACCCCGGGGCGGTTTTTTTTTTACGGGTCTCCAGTTTCCTCTGCCATCGCAATACACCGGTGCTACATTTTCATTTCATGTATCATCAATGTCATCGACTGCGGTGCCATATATAGTAAAACTCTGATGTGTACCATTCACATGACTTTCTCTATATCTCTGCAACAAATTATTCTTAAAAGCTTATACTTCTATTTACTTCCTGCTAATCAGAAAAAATTTAGCAGAAATAGTGTTATGACTTGCTTCCTTGTAAGTAGAACCGAAATAAGGGAGTACCATAGGTTAAAGTGGCAGTCAAAAGCTGGTTGCTATGTGACTGAAGTTCCTTTGTTTGTATGGACAGCAGTTGACAAATTCCTGTATGAGAAAAATATAAGTTTTTCATAGCAGAAACTAAAAGCAAGGAATGTCTCAAAAACGATGAACTGCATGAAAAAAATATATATAACATAAATTGTATGTTTTAACGTGCTCTACATTTTTTTTGTAGTAAGTTTCTGTCCATCTCTTACGGTTTAGCAGTTATTCTAAATTACGTAAAATTCGTCCAGACTAAAGTACTCTTCAGAGGCTATTCCCAGAAAATGCAAGATATACATTTTATTTGTTAGGTAAATAGCTATAATATACGATATTTTAATCAAAATCTTTAGAGCCATTTTTGAGCAGCACCGCTCAATAACAAAGTCAGTTAAATACCAACTTCAGATTTAAGGTTTTTTCTGATCGGGACTCCGGCACTGTATACCCTACTTTTATTTATCTTTTTCTTTTTACCTTGTTTTACCGTATTATTAGTTTTCTTACTTTTACAACACACACATAAACACAAACATATAACACCCATGCCCAAGGCGGGACTCGAACCCACGATCCCCAGCGCTACAAGGCACCAAAGCGGGACGCCTTGGCGAGCGCGGCCATGGGGACCGGCAAGTTCAGCATTTTCCAAGAATACGACACGAAGATTTTCAAGAAAATCACGACACCACAAACTACCCTTTATGTGCATATTTTTTTTTTTTTAAATTTTTATTTTCTCAAAAATGGCTCTAACTTTCTGGGAATAGATTCTTAACTCTTGTTCATTCTGGATGAATTTTGAATAACTAGTATACCATAAGAGAGAAAATATTACTACACAAAATATTTAGATATCGTCAAAACACATACTTTATGTCAAACACATTTTTGTTGTGGAGCTATCCTTTTCCGAGATATTGCATGTTATAAGCTTATTTTCCAAAAACTTACTTTCCCCAAATAGGAACTCATTAATCATATTTTTATCCTGTTCAGGAAAAGAGAAAGGAATCTTATCACCATTACATAGTGACAGGCTTTTAAAAACTTTAATTATCGCTTTACGTTATTGAATGTCTCTATGACCTTTGTACAATGAAATAATATCGTAATAAAACCATTTTTGCTAATTTTAATCACGGTAAGCATGAGGATAGAATAATAATATTTTGTAAGAATAGTTTGTTGCAGCATAGGTAGAAAAAACATTGTGAATGAAGCACAACAGATTTGTACTGTAGTGGCAAGATATTTACTTTCTCTAGCCCGTATGTACATACAATGCACATAGTAGCTAGATAATATATTGTATTCCATCCAAAAATATTATGTCGAAATTTCGCTGGAAATATGTTCTGAAATCATCTGAGTACAAAAACAGCATTTTTAGAAAAAAGACCAGTGTGTATGTCTGTGTGTTTGTGTGTGTTTGTGTGTGTCTGTGGACAGCATAGCACAAAAACGAAAACAACATTATATACGAAATTTGGTATTTGTGTTTAGTATCTTCCAAGGATACGACACAACGATTTACAAGAAAATCCTCCCTTCCCCAACTTCCCTTTTCATGGAAAACTTGTTGAAAATGTTTTTCTGAAAAATGGGCCTAATTATTTTGATTAAAATACCGTATATTAAAGATACTTACATCATAAATAAAAAATGCATTTTCTGGGAGTAACCTCCAAAGACCCCTTTATTCTGATTGAGTTTTGCAAACTTACCACACAAAACATGTAGATATCGTTAAAACACACAAGTTATGTGATATCCGTTTTTCTTGTAGATCTGGCGTTTTTGAGATATTTCTTGTTATTGGTTGAAATTTTAAACTACCGAACTTTTCTCAAATGGAACCGTGCAAACAGAACCGAATGTCAGTTGTTTCAATAGTGATGAACTTCTAAAAGATTTAGCTATCACTTTTGTCTAATGTATTCCCAGATTTGTTTTCTACTTACAAGGAATGGTAATATTCATCTCGATAAGAATAACGTACATAAAAGAATAGTCTTTTTTATAAATAATTTTATATAGAACAGCTACAGAAAGTTATGAGAATGAATCATATCAGATGTTTTCTGCTTGATTAGTCAATTCCTCAGCTAACTTCCTGAACAGAAGTCCCTTTGTATCCTTTAATGGAATGTCAAATCCTCTGAAGATGTCTTTGTTGCCAGCAAAAGAAGGATCCTCCGAAAGAAATCATGGTTATGCAGACGGGGTGAATGGCTGGAAGCGTGAAGCCATCTTGTAATCTAGCTTCCTTGAAAAGTAATGAACCTTAAATCGGTTCTTGTATTGGCCGAGAGAAGGTGTTTTTGTTGGTAATCTGATTGGACAGACGAAACCCCGTTTCCTATTCATCTTGAGATAATCCGTGACGTAGCATTTCTTGCTGCGGCCATAGTGACGGCGGCGTTTTAAACCGTGAATCCTTCTGATACGTTGCACTCTCATAGGCAATTCTTCACGGCGTCTCCGACCTTTATTCTCTCCCCTCTTGTCATACCGCTTTTATCCGCGACGCTGCTTTTTATACATTTCTATTAACCCCTCTTCGCTGCCACCTTTTATACTTTCTTTAGAGATACGTGCCTGTCTTGCTTTTTCCCCATTCGTTGTTCCCTTTTTATGGGTAAACTCCCTGTTGATGCATCTGGCTCCTCCCATTTTGCCGTGTTTTTATTTTGCACAACTAGATCTGCTACTGGAAAATACAAAGCCGTGGTCTGGAAGGGTCCATTCACAGTTTCCCAATAAAAAAGTTATTTTGGTCATAAGCATATTGAACATATTCAATTTTTAGTTGTGCCAGTGGATGACCAAATCAGAAAACAATCTATAGATGTCTTCACAAAAACAAAAACGGTGACATTATCAACAATTGTAATTGATGCTCAAATTATTGAACAAGTGAGCAGCTATAAATAGATATGTGGGATATAAAATATCATACCAGAAAAAATCTTGGGCGTGGAAGAGGAACTCAATGCATTTGTTTGTGGATCCACATAAAGATATTTAGGAAATAAACACAATTTCATAAATCATTGGCATGGCAATATTATTTTATGGTGCAGAGACAGAAAGAGAAAGAAAAGGAGAGTAGAACCTTCAGAAATGAGATTTTTAAGATCCGCGGCTGAAGAAATTCTAATGTTTCTCTTCTGCCTAACAGAGTTAGGGCAATCGACCTGATCCAGCCTCTATCCGCCTTAATCTAGGTCTTACAGGACCTCTGTAGTCGATCAGTAATGAAGCATCTTTTTTGGAATGCTTGAGCTGTCAATTTTCTGCAGATGTTCTTCCTAATTTCTCCTGATTTCTATAATTGTATTCTATATCATTTCTTGTTTCTTGGTGTCTCTAACTAAAGAAATAATATAACTAGGAATAAAAGGAATACTAATATTCATATCCAGAATTGTTGAATGAACTGCAAAGCACATTTAGGCAGAATGGTTAAAAACCGATTTCCAAAGAAAGCATTTAATTATAAATAATGAGGAATGATTGGTGGCCAAAATTAAGTTGAAATGAACAGTTCTGATAGCAATGGAACGAACCTGAGGCTCTCATCGATTGGATGATGATGGTGATCAGTATCAGCTCAGAAAATACATTTATTGAATAAATCAAAAGGGTATGTACCTCATTTGTTACGCAATTTATTATACTTGTTATATGAGTTGAACTCTTTCTTCGATCCTCATCGTATTTTATAATGATATGCATGAAAACTGTTTAGGATGTGTGCCTGGAACTGAATATAATGGGGAAACTTTACTTTTACTTGATCTACTAATTACCTACAATAAGCACAGGAAACATTTATATTACATTAAAAATTCTTACCGATATTTCACTGGAAATGATTGTTTTGAGGTCCCATTAATAAAATGCTAATTTTTAGGCAAAATTACGTACGTATGTAAGAGTGTGTATGTAAACAGCATAACTCGAAAGCGAAATATCAGATAAATACCAAACTTAGTATTTTAGTCTCCTACTTTCAAATCTTTAAAACAGAACTCCCCAAACTAAAATACCATTAATATATAAATCATGTTTTATCGTTTATTTACTTAAAAATGCTCTAAATGTTTTATTAAAATATCAAATGTTTAAAATATTTGTCAATCTTGGATTTTCTACAAATAGCCTGTGATATCCTGTGATTGTTGTATGATTGGTTAACCGAAAGAGGCAAAGAAAGTTACACTACAGAAAAATGTCAACATTGTTAAAGCTTAACATTTATATAAATTAAAATATTTTTGTGGCTTGAATTATCCTTTGTTATTGGTTTGAATTTCTGAATGATTATACTTCTTCCAAGTGGTAAGTTGCAATTGCATCTTTCTTGTGGTCATGAATTTAAATTTCTGTCACACCAGGAAGGCGTATTGGGTCACTTTAACAGAGGTTTCTTGATCAGGCAATTTCTAAGTTCACCACTAAGCGCACATGGTGATAAGGAATCATTTTATCTCCCATAGATGCTATTGTAGGACGAAATCACGACTTGCGGACGTGAAAAATGGCGAATTTAGCCCAAGACTTTTTCTTGTAAGCTATACAAATAAATATTAACGAGTCCAGCGGCTTTATTTCTCTTCTGAAGGAAGAGAACGCCCGAAAAATCTGTCTGAACCCGCAGCCTTGAGCAGCATGGAAATATACATCCTAACCGATAATATACTGTAGTTGAGCCTAAGAGCGGAGGTACTAGAGAGATCTGTATTACCGGTTCTACTGTAAGGTAGTCAAACGTGGTCGCTAAAAGAGGAAATGAAGAGAATGGTCCAGGTGTGTACGAAAAGTGGAGAGGTAACTACTACAGATAACGCTCAGGGACAGAATACGCAACGAGGTGATAAAGAGAAGAATAGGTATGGTAAAGCCAATTATCATGGCAGAGTGTCTCAAATGAAAATGGGGAGGCCACGTGGAACCTCAGAACAGGAAGAAGATGCGTGGGCAGGTAGATGACCAGAGGGTGGATTTCTTTAAGCAGAAAGTAGGACATCTGTGCTCAAAGTGCGTAAGAAACAGAGCAATCTGGAAACAACCCTTAAATTTTTAATGTAAAATATACATGAGTAGAAGGGACAGAGACAAGATCATACGCAAGAACTTTCAAAAGTTTAATGAAAAATTGTATTAATGTTAATGTAAAACTGTAGAACAAGACTGAAACACATTTCTCTAATGAGTTTTGTTTCTTAAACTACCCTGCCAACAGGTAGGAGGAGGCTTTAGTCTTAGGAGATGAAGCAGGCTACTAAATAATAAATACACCATGGAGACATAGTCATGCAAAGAGCGTTAAGATTTAAAGCGACGTGCAATTTAAAAATCTAAGTTACTCTTTCGCCTTTTGTCATTTTATATTTGCAACAAAATGTGTAAATGAGTAATTTAATAAATGTATCTCATTGGCAATAAGTAGATACACGTTGGTATATAGTCAATAGAAAAAGTACTATGAATCAGCGTATTAGATTTTTACATACAGACATTTTAATAACATCTGTGTTTCAAGTTTGGTTTAAATATACACAAAATTAAGGATGATCTTCCTGTAGGGTTTCCAATACACGTAAGGGGTTTCAGGATCTCTCTCCGAAATATCCACTAAAGTAAACTTACCAAGGTACAGCATTTGCTAAAACCATTACACTTGCAACTTAATGCTAAGCACAGATTAACACGTTTTTTCGTACTTAAAACGTGTTTTTACTTATTTATAATTTAAAAAAAAGTCTGATGTGTTCCATTCACATGACTTTCTCTACATCGTGAAAAAGTATTATTAAAAAGCTTATGCTTCTATTTACTTAATGCTAATCGAGAATAAAATAGCAGAAATAGTCTTATTACTTGCTTCCGTGCAAGTAGACGGGAAATAAGGAAGTAGCATAGGCTAAAATATTCGTCAAAAGATGTTGCTATGTGACTGAAGTTCCATTGTTTATATGGACAGAAATTGACAAATTCCTGTATGAGAAAAGTATGTTTTTTAAAACTGAAACCAATAACAAGGAATATCTAAAAAACAATGAATTCCACGAAAAAAATGTATATTATATAAATTGTATGTTTTAACGTGATCTACATTTTCTTTTGAGTAAGTTTTTGTCTATGTCTTACGATTTGCCAGTTATGCAAATTTCCGTAAAATTGATCCAGAATAAAGTAGTCTTCACAGGCTATACCCAGAAAATTCAAGATATACCTTTTATTTGTTTATTTTAATCAAAATAGTTACAGCCATCTTTTTATAAAATCAAAATTTTCGAAACATTTTCCAAGTAGTTGGGGGTGACAGACACACACGGACATTTTTCTAAAAATGCTTTTTTTTTAATTCAGAGTGTCCTGAAATATGTATTTCCGGTGAAATCTCGGTATCAAATTTTGGGTGCATTACAATACCTTCTCTACACACTATGTAATAATACATGTAGAGAAGGTAATAATGTACATATCTTTTGCTGATACTAGCTCCTTCATCAACAGGATACAAGTTGAAACAGAGAAGTAAAATATATGAAAATAAACCTGTAAAATTGTTATATAACATGACAGAAATATGAATAAAAATCTGATGTGTTCTATTCACATGATGTCTTCTATCTGATCGGTAAACAAATTTTTATTAAATGCATTAAACTGTTATCTACATCATGCTAATCAAGATAAACATAAGGAGAATTAATCTTATTACTAGCTTTCTTATAAGTAGAAGGAAAATTATAAAATGCACAGTCTAAAGTGATAGCCTTGTCCTTTAAAAGGCGGTAACTATGTGAAATAATTAAAATTCTAGTCTCTTTGCTTGCCAGAAGTAAACAAACGAGAAACGAAAGGAAAGTTGTCTTCCCATTTGAGAGAAGATTAAGTGGTTTAAAATCGAAACCAATAATCCGGAATGTCTCGCAAACGGTTAAACCCTACCAAAATAAATAAATACAAAATGCATATATGACATAAACTGTGTGTTTTAATGAGATCCACATTTTTTGTGCAGCAAGTTTTTATATATCTCTTACGGTTTACCAGTTATACAAAAGGCATACACAATGAAGAGGTCTTCAAAGGCTATTCGCAGAAAATTCAAGTTACACATTTCGTTTCTCTTAAACATATCTTACACATAAGGTGTCTTAATCAAAATCATTAGAGCCATTTTTGAGAAAATCAAAAATTTGAAGAAGTGTCATGTAAATACCAAGTTTGGTATTTAACGGTATTTTCGTCTTTGTTGTTCACAAATACACATACACACGCAATACACGGATATTTTTCTAAATATATTTTTTGGAGTCGGGGCCCCTCAAAACATGTATTTGCGGGAAATCTCAACATCACATTTTTGGGTAGAATACAATACCTTCTCTATGCACTATGTGCATAGAATGTGTAGGGATAAACCTGTAAAATTGTTATATAAAATTATGGGAAGAAAAGAAATAAAAACGAATGAGGACACCTTATTAATTTTTTTTCTTTCCAATTACAAGTTTGAATTCTTCATGAAGTTAGTTAATTACAATAATATCTCGTTGGGCAGGATATCTTAAGCATGTAATCTTACTCTTGGCAATTTGGCCATATTTTGGGGGAATGAAAGTACCCTGCCAATCCTGTGGCCTTAAATTATGGTCCCGGAATAGAGCAGCTCATGCCGACAGGAGGTAGGGCTACATTTGTCAATATCAGCATAGCCACGTACATTATGTTGAATTTTCCTGTCAGCATAGATACATATTGAAGTGAACCGTGGGCTTTGTAAATTGGAAAGTACGTTTTCGGCTATGACTTACTCTCCCACGTACAATGTATATAGCAGGTAGAGAAAGAATTGCATTCCATCCCAGATTTCACCGAAAATACCTATTTTGAAGACACCTATATCTAGAGAATCCATGTTACAACAACAACAACAACAAAGAGTCATATGACTGAACAGCATCTATAAAACAAAAAGTCGGTTGAATACAAATCTTCATATTTAAGGTCAGTAGCTTCCTAGGACGACATGAAAATTATCAGCAACATTTCCCACCCCGAACTATTTTTAAGTGGAAGTTTTTCGGATTTTTCTATTTTCTCAAAAAAACTACAACATATTAAACACATTTACATCACAAATAAAATGTGTATCCTGAATTCTCTGAAAATAATACCTGTAGTCCTCTTCATTCTGAATGACAAATGCATAATTAGTATACCGTTTAAACAACAAAATATTTCTGGTCATTATGTCCAAATTTATCTCTAAAATATTTTTTCTGGAGATGGCCATTTCCGAGATATTCCTTGTTATTGACTTAAATTTTGCAAAAATCAAATAAGAAATTATCATTCGTTTATATTGTTCTTCTATGGTATTCCTGACCATATTAAGAGAACGAAATTTCAATATCATCACTTACATGTTAAAATAAATGACTATGGCTTCAGCCTAGTGTATTTTCTTATTTCTCTTGTAAGTAAAAGAACATAATAGTACATTATTGTTAATGTTTATCTTGATTAACATGACGCACATAAAAGACTAGACTTTTGTAAGAATAATTTTTTGCAGAACTAGTAGGGAAAGTCGTTAGAATGGAAGATTTCTTTTTGTTCCAAACGGGAGCCTACAGGAGGAACTGCATGCTGAATCCTTTCGGAGACTTTTGGCCTTTCGATTTCTTCCCAAGTTACGCTGGCATGCAGTAAGAAGCTAAAGACAAGGAGAAAGGGGAAAGCAAAAAAGTCGAGATATCGTCTATCATCTTTCTACCCTTGGGCTTTACAAGAGGAATGCTTGGTGTTTTACACAGCAAACGTGAGGGGCCTGGAACGTTCCTTGTCGTGACTTCCATTACAGGTCTATTATCTATTGTTTCCTCCCGCGATGTCTGCGGCGGCAAACTTCACCACCTTGACTGATTGCTTCGCATGATGGTAGCTGCATTTATCACAGCTCGCTTAAGTACTTCAGTATCATAGCAAGCTCTAAGCAATTATGTTTACAGAACTGCGAACTGAAAACATATGGTGGAGATCTGAACGGACAATTTGTCTCTCCGGATTGCTTTAGTTAGAACCTTTAGTACTTCAGTGTCATAGCAAGCCCTAACCAACTATGTTTACAGAACGGTGAATTGAAAACATATGTGGAGATCTGAACGGACAATCTGTCTCTCCGGATTGCTTTAGTTAGAACCTTAAGTACTTCAGTATCATAGCAAGCCCTAACCAACTATGTTTACAGAACGGCGAACTGAAAACATATGTGGAGATCTGAACGGACAATCTGTCACTCCGGATTGCTTTAGTTAGTACGTTAAGTACTTCAGTACGAGGCAATATTTATCCTAGCCACAAGTTTCTAAATTGCATGTCATTTTTTAAATATTTGATATTCAAAAGTTTTTGTTCTGTTGCATTCTGAAGTTGAAATCGCTGGGTGTAATGTTTATTATTTCTTGTGCTTTCGTCGTGTATAAGTGTTTTGATTTTCTTTATGTGATTTTGTTTTTTTTATAAACAAGTACTATAGTTGCGTGTTTATTTTCTTGGTTGTGAAGACAGTTATTAAAGAAAGAGGCTTTTCACAAACATGAAAGAGGGTTCTCAAACAGAGGTATCCGTCGAGTGAGGGTGAAAACACCATTTGGAAATCGACGGTGAATCTAAATATTACGCGTGCATTTAAAGTATTCGCCTGTAACCTTATACGCACAAATATTTGCAGCGAGATCGTTAGTAATGTCTGCTCATTTATATTAAAAAGTGAAAGTCTATTGTTTCGAGAAATCAATTTGGTTTTCCCATTGGAGCTTGTAAAAGAAGTTAAGAGTCACGAGAGAAAGTATATTCTCGTTTGACAAAAAAACATATCTAATTGCATCGAGCGATTGCAGTTTAGTATAAGAATTGTATGAAATAATTGCAAACAAACTGCAATTCTATAATGAAATTCTAATAATGGATTATTTAAGAAATTGCCAAGTAGTCTGGACCTGTAAAGCCCAACAAGCCCATTAAAACGCCTGAGATAAGAGTCGATTGCTACTCCAACTAGGCACAAGCGCGAGCAGATTTCTACTTCAAATTTAGCGGTCATACAAAAATGCCTATTATGCTTCAAGTGTTATTGCAAGCCTTTGGCAACTATGTTTACTGAAAGGTGAATTGAAAACATATGTTGGAGTTCGGAACGGACAATCTGTCTCTCCGGATCGCTTTAGTTAGGACCTTAAGTACTTCAGTAACATTGCAAGCAGGTTTGCTTTCCCCCAATCTGAAAACTGAACTGAACTAGAACTTAAAACTGAAAAGTTATATTCAGTTAAGTTTTCAGTTCAGTTCAGTTGTGCTTTCCTAAAAAACTGAAGCGAAAACTGCACATCATTAAAATGGCTGAAGAATGGTTGAGAAGGTTGCATGGTAGTGAAGAAAATGAGTTGGAGTTGGATACTTTGATGTTTTCTTTTGGTTTTTTTTTTATTGATGAATAATTAACAGATAGTACTGATAATGAGCAAAGTTACTACATCATGAGGTTAACCCGCTATAATGTCAGTCTGTTCTAGAACACTTTATTTCAGAATCTCTGAACTTATTTAAGAGCTAAAACTGACTGAAAATTTTTAAACATTTTACAGTAAAGCTTATTTACTTACTTTATTTCCCCAATTCCTCTCCCAACTCCTTCCAAAGCCTCTGTTTCTTCTCTATATTTCTCGGCATGTTGTACATTATATTAAAGTAAATTATTCTCTCTTCCTCAATTTGTGGAAACTTTCGTTTTCCACTCATTCAGTACAAATGTTTAAACTAAATTACAAACAAATACCGCAACTATAACCTCAATCATGCTATCTTGTCGTCCAAAGCTCAACTGAACTGAAAAAACGACTTCCACCTTAATTTTCGTCACCTAGATTTCTAGTGGAAAACTTAAAATTTCTAGTGACAAACGAGAAAGGAGAGATTCAGTTGTCAGTTCAGTTCAGTTTCGTTAAGTTCTCGGTCGGAGGAAAGCACTTTCATAATAAGCAATAGCATAGTTCGTGATCACGTGATTAAGTTCAGTTCTCAGATTGGAAAAAAGCAAGCCTTGAGCAACTATATTTACAGAAACGCGAATTGAAAACATATACTGGAGATCTGAACGGACTGCTTTGTGCGCGTGTGTATCCGTGTTGATGTGAACAGCACCTGTAATTCAAAAACGAAAACTTGGTTAAATTCCAAACCTGATAATGAACTCCAAAAACATGGCTTTTCAGGAAATCTCTCCATCCCAATATATCTACACCAAAATCCACCCCAATCTACACTTTACATAGAAGATATTGCGGAAGTTTTGATTTTCTCAAAAATGGCTCTAAGGATTTTGATTAAAATATTGTGTATGTATTATGTTTCTCTTAACAAATAAAATATATATCCTGAAATTTTATGGGAATAATCTCTGAAGACCTCCACATTCTGGATGGCTTTTGCATAACTGATAAACCGTAAGAGATTAATGAAAATAACTGTACAAAAATGTAGTTCTCCTGAAAACACAATTTATGTTGCATACATTTATTAGTTTCCCCTTGAAAATACTTTTCTCATACGGGATGACGCCATTCTTTTCTCTTTTGTTTTACTCCTGGTGGTGTAAAGAGAACCGAATTTTAATTGTTTCACACAGCGCCCAGATGTAAAAAGATTTGACTATCGTTTTAACCCTGAATTCCATTATTTTCCTTCTACTTACAAAGAAGCAAGTAATAAGGTCATGTACTAATATATATCTCGATTAGGATATTGTAGATAAAAGGAACTATCTTTTTGATTTTCTCAAAATTACCCATAACGATTTTGATTAAAGTACCGTATATTAAAAGTTTTTGCATGACAAATGAAATGTATATCTTGAATTTCTTTAAAGTAGCCTCTGGAGTCCTTATCATTCCGAATGACTTTCGCATAACAGGTAGTTTACCGCAAAAAAGAGACAAAAGCTTACTACAAAGAAAATGTAGATTTTGTTATATCACAACATTTCTGCCACTTACATTTGTTTTGCATAGCTAACCACTTGCGAGATATTCCTTGTTATTGGTTTTAAAGTTTGAAATATTTATACTTTTCTCAAATGCGGTCATTATTCACCTTTTCTGTACAGAATTTATATTGTATCACGTAGCCAACATCTTTAAAAAGATTTGGCTGTTGCTTTAGCATAGTGTATGTCCCTTATTTATCTTATACTTAGAAAAAATAAAAAAAGTCTCTGCTAATGCTTACCTATATCGATTAGCATAACGTAGATAGAAGAATAAGCTTTTTTTTAAGAATATTTGTTGCAGAATATATTGAGAAAACTATGCGAGTACAACACATCCGATCTTTTTAAAACAATGTCTACATATAAATATTTTCCAATAGACCCAATAAAAGCAGAGGGAAAATAATGAATTGGAATAAGTATCTATTGGCTAATTTGTAGGAAATTAAAATACTACAAGCACATTTATGCCTTCTGTACACGAACTATGACATAGTATATAGATAAGGTATGTATTGTAGCGCACCAAAAAATTCCATGCTGAAATTTCACTGGAAATATATGTTTTGAGTCCCCCAACTACCCTTTACATGAAAAAAATTTCAAAAATTTTGATTTTCTCAAAAATGGCTCTAACGATTTTGAATAAAATGCACTATATTAAAGATATTTACCTGACAAATAATTGAATTTTCTGGGAATAGCATCTGAAGACATCTTTATTCTGGATGAATTTTACGGAATTTCGCATAACAGGCAAACCGTAAGAGTTAGATAAAAGGCTACTTAACAGAAAATGTAGATTACGTTAAAACCCACAATTTATGTTAAATGCATATTTTTCGTGGAGTGGGTCGTTTTTGAGATATTCATTGTGTTTGGTTTCAGCTTTAAAAGATGTATACTTTTCTCATACGGGAATTTGTCAACTGCCTGTCTATACAAATAAAGGAATGTCAGTCACATAGCAACCAGCTTTAGCCTATGCTACTCCCTTATTTCCCTTCTACTCTCATGGAAGCAATAATAAGACTATTTCTGCTGATTTTTTCTTCATTAACATGAAGTAAAAATAAGCATAAGCTTTTTAACAATAATTTGTTGCAGATATGTAGAGAAAGTATGTAAATGGAACACACCAGATGTTTTAAATGAGTAACCTAATATACATGCTAAGTAAAATAAAGATGAATTTGACCTATCGTAATTCAAAATTCAATAACTTTCTAGTAGATATATTCTGAGTTTTCCTTAAAGCTATAGCTTTGTCACAAATGTTTACTTTCTTCTTCATTTTTAGTTTCTGTTCTATTTACTTAACGCACCCCTCACATACCGGAATTTTACGGAGAGTAGTTTTATTAAATCCACAATAGCCTCAATTAATGGTTACAAATTCAATAAAACAATTATTCTACACATATAAAGGAAGCGAAGTATTGTATTCCACACAAACATTAAATGCCGAGATGTCACGGAAATTGGCGTTTTGAGGTTCCCTAAATTCGAATTAAGCATTTTAAAATAAAGCTCAGAGCGTGTGCACGCGCGCGCGTACAGCATTAATTCAAAAACAAATAGTCGGCTAAATACCAAACTTGTCATTTAAAATCTGCACCTTAAAAACATACGATATAATAATTTGCAAGAAACCCAGTTGTTGCGAATAGAACTTTTGGCTTTGATTGGGTAGCCAGTCCTTAACACTCATGGCTATTCGAACCGCTTCGGTAGTGGTACCTTGGGAGTGTTTGAGAGCCGGTTTGGCAATTAGAGGAAAAGCGTCATATACAGCAAAATAATACGGGCAATAAAGATTTAAGCTTTAAAAGTGGAACTTTTAAGATTTTGGATCTCACATTTCTATGTAACCCTCTAGATTGAGCTGAAGTTCTGGGGACTGGATCTGTTGTACTTGGAGTATAACTATGTTTCTCCCAGAATCTGACTTTGAATTGGCTTTACTTTAGCGCGTTTTGAGGAGTCAACATCCTCTTTAGGTACTTAACCTCAAGCCAACCTTTTAATTTCTAAACATATCACAACGAACCTACATGCCTTCTGTCTTTTAGCCCAAAGTTTAATCTTTTGTAGCATCACCCAACACTCCGCGTTCACATTGTCTGAAATACCTTACGATGATTTCTCTTTGGCTACAGCTTCGACTATGGCGTTCTTTTTCTACATAGTCTTACTTCGTTTATAGTTATCTATGCTTACTAGTGACATTTCTCTAATATGTACATATGATTAATTCCTAACAAGTTACAGCTTTAATTTTATTTATATATCACCTGGATTTAGAATTAGGTACCATCTTTAATTATCGTAATGGCGATTAGTTATTTGTATCTCGGCATTTTATCACAATAATGATTCATATTGGCCAATAACTGTACAGAAATATGATTTTTTTCCCAAATGTTTATGGACAACCATGCAGCAGTATAGTGGTTTTTTATTACGAGTTTCTTGAGCATCTTGAAGAAGTGGTTGTTTCCTCTGGAAACCTTTTTATATCTTAACCTAAAGAAAAGAAATGGGAGAATAAGGAATGGTCTAAAACTAAGGATACTCTTATAGGCGATACATTTGTGAAATTTGACCAAAAACTGCAATATAAATTTATAAAATTTCATTAAATAATATTAATTCTAATCTTTGAGAAAATAATTCTTTTTCACGCTTTGCGCATTTTGGCAACCAATTAACTGGATCTATAAATGCACAGTGTATTCTTATTAACAGGCGCCCCAAACTTTAAACCTTATTTTCTTACAAACTTTTTTCCAACACTTTTCCTTAATCCAAATGCTCCACATCATGCAATTTTTACTACTTTTTCTGCCTCTCCAAAGTGTATTAAAGAAAATGGTAATATATTTTCTTGAAATAAACCTTCAACTTTGACAAATAAATTTCTAAAATAAAAAAAGAACAAAAAAAGAGAATTTTGGAGAGTATAAAAGATATTTTTGTACAAAGTTAGGATTTTTAATTAAAACATATTATAAATATATTTATGAACTCATTTAGTGTAAAATTTTAATTCCAATGTTAACATTTTAAAAAATGCATCATGTGGCTTCTTATTATAAAAAAATTAATGTATCAATAAAATATTATTTAAATAACCAAGAGAGCTAGAATTTTGAAACATGGCAAACATATTTTTATTATTGTGTATAAGTCGTAAAAATGTCAATGTGCTATATACTGGCATTTTCCAAATTTCACAAATGCATTTCCTTAATATCTTTTATAGGTGGTGTTTTGTTACTTTGAATAAAACAAGCGTTAATTTTACGTATCATTCGATTTGCTGTATTTTACATAAAAGAAAGAACCACAATATTTTTGTTTTGTTTGTTTTTGCTTCTTGTCAAATATACAGATTACAACTATTTTCACATTGCTGTTCAAAGACAATTTATAATATAGTCATTAATATTAATATTATTTCTAATGATGCTCTTTTCCTCATTCCCACAAAGATTCTCACATTCATACATCCATATTCACATGTTACTCAAAACATTACTGTTAGCCTTTCACTCCTGTGGTTCTTTCACTAATTTACATCGAGAAGATTTTCTCTGTTTTTTATTTTCGCTTCTTTAACTAAGAGACATCTACTCGCTCCTGGAATTCCTCACAAGGAAGAGAAGCTCGTCCAAACAAAAGACAGTCAAACATGCGAACGGTTTTTCATGAGTACGTGAAAATGTAAGAGGTTTTAGTAATCCTTGCACCATGATTTTTATACACCAGATAAATAACATATATATGAAAATGTTTACGCAATATATTAAAAAGTGAAGACGTTTTTGTAACAATTTAAAGCAATACCAAAGCACATTACATCGATAATATATCAATAGTGCTTCTTTTTTTTAAAAAAAAAAGAATGTGATTTTTGTTTTTATTCACGTACTAGCGTTTATAACAGTAAGAGCTGTGAAAGTTTCCTACATCAAGGATTAAAAATCACAATAACAAAAAAAAAGTACCCTGTGTTTTAGGAAATGAAAAATCATGAAAGCTATAGCGTTTTGTGCTTACTGTTATATTTTCGAGCACACGTTTTTAAGTTTTCTTTCAACAGCAAAGTGGAATGTTAACATAAATCAATTAAATATATATCTTCACGACAAATAACAAACCTTCTGGATTACGTCATTGCTCATTACTTCAAGTTCATACCGCTTCAACACCATGCAGCTTGTAAAACATTTGTACATAAATTGCTTTTTTTCTACATATGTTTCGGAATTTTCAAAGCAGGTCAGACTGTAAAGTCTGGTCTTACAATGCCTGAAATTAATAGAAGTTTGTTTCCTAATTAAAGGACAAAAGAAAATTGCTCTCTATCTCTAAAACAATACTATTGGACAGCGAGATAAGTGTTCTTCAGTATACAGATATCCCGGTCGTGGTACAGAGGTTGTTTTGTTTTGGCCTAAAGCTGCATGCACACGGTAAACAAATATAATGTGCACAATGCTTACAATGAAACACACCAACATTTTCGAAAATAAACTTTCCTGTTTCTATACCTTTAAGTTTCACGACTCCACCTAAGGCAAATCACTGCCTATTCTAAATCTTAGATATCACGTATAGGTATTCCAGAGCAATACTGGCACTACAGCCGTGAACTCAGCTGTTTCTTCAACGTTCTTCTTTTGGCAACAGTATACGGTTTCAACTGTTCACAAATATTTTTATTCAGCGCGCTTTCCGCAAATCTGGAACGGCACTAACGTTAAGTCTAATACAGGACGGTAACTCGTGTGTAGAAAAGTCATCCTGGTTCATGTTGACGTCATTCTTGAGTGCACAGTCACTTTTTTGTCACTCCACTTCAGTACTCGTTCTTTTCTGAGCAGTTTCGTAGACGAATCTTTCGATTGTTTTCCGTACTGCAAATACTTCAGTTCCAGCTTGAAGGGTTTTACGGATATTACACTTAGTTAACTGAAGTTTCATTTTCGTTAAACAGCTGGCCACACACTGCAACAAAAAAGGAAAACTCATCATTAGCTTAGCATTGTCTACTAAATATACAAAGAATAACAAAATATTATACAGAGTGAACATTGCTTATATAGATGACACTGAAATGTTTAGAGTAGTTTGTTCCTCTGATTGTTAATTATCGTTTAATATTCTGTTTTCATTTGAAAATTAATTTGACTAGAGAACATTCCCGGGATATGATTTTAACGCCTAAAAATATAAATATCGGCTTAGAATGCATTTGGCAAAGAGGCCATATCTAAGAGAGCAGCATTTTTTTCTGGGGGGGGGGGGAGAGTGAATTCCGTGAAGGACGCCCAAGACTGCTGTTGCTGGTGTAAATATTGCCAAAATATTTTACATTTTACTTTCTCTATCTCGTATATAAATGTATATAATAGCTATAGAAGCAATTGTATTCCACCCACAAATTAGATGTCAACATTTCATCGGAAATATATGTTTTGGGGTCCCTGAGCCCGAAGAAAGAATTTTTAAAAAAGTTCCGTGCTTGCATACAGCATAGCTAAATCTCAAAAAGGTCTTTAAAAACCAGACTTGGTACTTATATTTAGTATGTTCCAAGGATGCGAATCGAAGATTTTCAAAAAAAATATCCCCCCATGCAATAAACTACTACTTATAATGACATTTTTTTAAAATCATGTTTTTCTCAAAAATGGCTCACAATTTTGATTAAAACACTGTATATTAAAAATATTTTCATCAGAAATAAAAATGTATATTTTGAAATTTCTGGAAATAGTCTCTGAAAACCGCTTTATTATGGACGATTTTTGCAGAATTTTCCATAACGGTTATACCATAAGAGAAAGATAAAAACTTAACACACAAAAATATGTAGATCTCGTTAAAATAATAATTTGTGTCATATACGCTTTTCCTGCAGAGTTGACCGTTTTTGAGATATTTGTTGTTGATCTCAGCATTAAACTACCTAACTTTTCTCAAACAGAACCATGCAAAGCAACCGGAAGATATGACTATCGCTTTAACATTATGTATTCCCTTATTTCTCTTATAGTTACAATACAAGACCAATACTGATAATATTTTGTAAGAATAGTTTGTATTTGAAACAACTGGAGAAAGTTATGTGAATAGTACACATCAGATTTTGTTGTTGATGGATTCCGCATAAGATGACTTTCGATCATAATCAACAGCGCAATAATGGATGCAGAAAAACTCTGGGAACATTCCAAGGCGCCACTTCAAATTTAGTTTGGAATAGCATTATTTCTGATAAATATTTGATTTATTATCATAATCCAGAAAAAAAATCTATAGTCTTAATGAGTCTTTTGAACTGAACTTTACCCTAAAAGGTTCAATGAATTCGTTGTGCTGGGAAGAAGCTGGTTATCAGTTCCTTTTTTCCTTTCTTTTTTTTTTCTTTTGTTTTCTAAAATGGACCACATTGCTACCGTAGCATTAGAAGATAAATGTAGGTACTGTTACTAGCAATTGGTATACAACTGTCTATTTACTGAATATTTTGAAAAAAAATCATTAAAAAGTCCAAAAGGAAAAATAGTTTTACATCATGACAACGCACACAACAAAATCAACTGAGTTAGTATCCTGATGTCTAAAGGTCGCATTATGGGCCCTCCACCATAGAGCCCTAATCTAGAACCCTGCAACTCCTTTTTTCCCCAAAAATTAAACCGTGTAATCACTTGTTCGCCATCTTATGAAGTGGAACACTATAGAAACCTGGTCTCGAAAGTGCTTCAGAGACCATGTGCATCGTTGCTTTAAAGATTGCTTTTATTGGCTGCAAAAATGTATTGATGTTGAAGGGAAATATTTTGAAAAGGAATAAATTAATTTAAATCTTTTAAAATTAACCTTTTTTTGAATTCTTAAAATGTTCAGTGTCACCATCGCAACTTATACATTTGAATGATTCTTAAAAATGTTAAATGTAGTGTTTGTTAGACATATGTACATCACTTAGTATTGCTTTACTTGTGAGAAAAGCACAACACCTTCCCAAATGGCAATCCATAGTAGCTATCTACTTTCTCTACCAGGTAAATGGTAGGCAGAGAAAACTAATTGATATATTTCATCGAAAATATATTGAGTTCTCAAAAGCATTGTCGAAAAGCGATTGCTGTCTGTGTTTTGTGAGAACTTGTTTTTATTTCCTCTTTTCCCCTGTTAAGAGCTTATTTTTCTGTTATCGCTCCACTTTAGAACCAAACCTGATGTAAACTCATTAACTAGTCTGCATACGCGGGAATCCTAAGCACACCCAAAGATATAGTTCTTTAAATAAGCGGATTATCTACGAAGTATATTTTCAAGAAACATGTTGGTGTCAAGCCAAGTTTTTACCTGGCTAGAAGCCCGAGAAGATTTTGAATTAATACGTCGCCAGGAAAGCTTCAGCTCTTATGTTAATTTAACATTGTGTAAAACTTATTCAAGTATCAAAACGAGATAGTGTGTAGGCATGTTATAAATAAACTTCTGTCTTATTTCTCTCTTTGTTCCTCATTCCTCTTCTACATTCATAGGATAATGGATTGTAAGTAAACCGAAAAGCTTCTACAACGACGAGTAAGAATAAAGGTGAAATGGTATAACTATCTAAAGATAAGTCGTTAAACGCAGCTACAAATTAAGTATATTGAATATTTTTTTTACAAACTAATGCAGTAGAGTATAACTATCTTTGGGAATTGCATTACTAACTGTAGATTTTACAGTTGGTCTGAGTGGAGCGTAATTTTATTTATATATATATATATATATATATATATATATATATAAATTATACTCCTAAAATAAGCTCGGATATATTAAGCTTAGAGTTACTGGAACTTTGTCTCCTCAGGATAAGGGAAAACCGCGGAATTTGATCTTATCTTATCTTTTTTACTTTTTAAATACAGTTCCGGAGTCTGGTCGGGACTCCGACGCTGTATACCCTACTTTTATTTACCTAATTTTCTGACTTTGTTTGGCGTATGATTACTGAATTGCTGTTTTCTTCTATCACACACACACACATATACACAAACATATAACACCCATGTCCAAGGCGGGACTCGAACCCACGATTCTCTGCGCCACGAAGCACCAAAGTCTCGGGGACCGGCTTCTTTAGATTCGACTAGGAATCTCTTGAATGTGAGGTAGATGCACCCAACACCACAAATACAGAAGCGGGCTAGTGGAGCGTTGCGTGTGCGTATAAAGAACATGCCAGATACCAAAGAAGCAAAGAAGCAGTCTTAAGCCAGAGTTAGAAAAAGCATATGACCTCTGTTCGCGGGAAAGTACACGAGGTTTCTTTAATACGAACCGCCAATGTTAGATTAATTCTTAAATTCTGTCAACAATTACCCTGAAAATTGCCACCCCTCTCATAAAGTATTATTACAAATGTTATTTAAGTTTGTGAAGATAAATAAAGACAATATATTTACTGATAGAAAGGATATGTGTGATGAAGACCCACATTACGCCTCTTCCTGATTGTGATGCGGCTATGGATTTATGAAAGTTATTTTAATGATCCTGTAGTTAATTTCAATTCTAAATTTGTTTCGATGTTTTTATTACGTTTTGATTAATATTATTATTCCCATAGAAAGCACATCAATTGCATCTTGAACACAAGACCTAAGTCTACGTGACTTTTGTTTTTGCTCCTCGCAGTTAACGCGGAGGAATACAAAATGTTTGTTGACATCAAGTCTGGTTCTAAGACTGGATCGATAGCAGATTGGTTACTTCAATTCCAGAGAGTACCGAACCAGTTAGATACAGAATTGCAACGAGATGTTAATTGAACGCGAATTACTGTGCTAAAGATATAGCACATCAATTTTTTTTTTAAAAATAATTAACTCGCCTTACTCAGAACTGAAGTTAGTTTCCTGTCACGCCGTTGTGTATAGGGACATCATAGAGGTGATTTCTGTAATCAGATGAACTTCTATAGTCACTGATTCCATTAGGCGAGCATGGTGGCAGGTGATTAGCCCACCGCTCATAGATAGCGCCACGGGACACAGAGCTGAAAGCACAGTTTAAATAAGCATGGGTTGCCATTCAAGTAAATTGTTTTGTTCACTCTGTATAATTAGTGACAGTGATAAGCTTTCTGTAAAACAAATTAAACTACTTATACGGTAAAACAGAACCTCAATAACAATATATTATTGCTACAAATAAATTCTAATAAAATTAAAGTAGTGCCACTGTGAAATAGTTTTAATGTAAGCAGATTCTAACTTGTTTCAATTCTAAGTAACAAAAAACCTCTTAATTTTCTTCTTCTGCTTATCCACATCATATAGAGGACCTACAGTCCCGTAGGACTTGAAAGCTAATGCTTGGGGTCAGATGCCTGTTGATGAAGATCAGATAGTGTCCAGGAATGAGGGATCAGCCCAGTCTCTGGTAGGAATGTCAGAAACTGGATAATATAAAGAGAAGGTAAAATGAATGATAGGAAAGGTGATGGAGGTATTGGTACGAACCGGAAAAAACCCGCCCAGATGCCGTTTCGTCCATTACAAATCTACATGCAGCCCCTGGGATTGAGCCCGGGCCACCTAGGTGGAAGGTGAGTGATCTACCAGTCTGTCACGTTCGCCCTTTTAAAAGGGTGTTAAAATTCCGTGTTTAATCTACATAATACCGCATTTACCTCGTGCTAATACTGACTAGAATAATACATCCAATTGTTTTAAGCAATTTTTCTTTTTATAGCATAGGTATAAGATGTTCTCCAGACACTAGAAACTGTATTTGAAGTACTAAAATTACTACGTTTAATAAGTAGAGGAAAGATAGATTTCCATCTAAAATATTGAAGTTGCAACTTCACCGGAAATAAATAAATATGATAAATCTATATTTAAATTTTAAGGTATATGAATCGCCAAAATAACCATTTCTACAAAATGGTACGTGTGTGTGTATGTATGTATGTAGGTATGTACGTACGTATGTATGTATGTATGTATGTATGTATGTATGTATGTGTGTATGTAGGTATGTAGGTATGTATGTATGTATGTATGTATGTATGTATGTATGTATGTATGTATGTATGTATGTATGTATGTATGTATGTATGTATGTATGTATGTATGCATGCATGCATGTATGTATGTATGTATGTATGTATGTATGTATGTATGTATGTATGTATGTATGTATGTATGTATGTATGTACATGTGTTAACCCAGAAAAATATGTGATACGCTGCATTCACATGTTTGTAGTGTGTTCGTGTGTCTATGAACACGATAGTTAAAAAGTGAAAGGTCGGTGAATATCAAACCTGATATTTAAGTTTAATATCTTCCAAGGATGTGACACGAAAGTTTTAAAGAAAATTACCCCATCCTAAAATGCCCTTTTATTTTCTGAAACGATTTTGAATAAATTACGTATATTAAATATACTTTCATGATAAATAAAACGTATATCTTAAATTTCTAGGGATAACTTCTTAAGATCTTTTCATTCTGGATGAATTTTACATAACTGGTAAACCGTAAGAGAAAGACAAAAACGCTGCTACAGAAAAAATGAAAATCTCGTTAAAACAGTCGTTTTCGTGAAGTTGACCATTCCCGAGATATTCCTTGTTATTGGTTTCAACTTTAAACCACTTACTTTTCTCATACAAGAATTTGCTAACACCTGGCCATACTAAGAAACGAATTTCAGTCACGTATCAACCAGCTTTTAAAATATTTGATTGTCACTTTAGCCTAGTACATTCCCTTGTTTTCCTTCTGTTACAAGGAAGCAACTAAAAAGGTAATTTCTGCTAATGTTTATCTTGATTAGCATGAAGTTATAAGCTTTAAAAAAAATGTGTTATAGAGATGTAGAGAAAGTCATGTGAATAGAACACATCAGATTTTTTTTGAATTGACATCCTGTTTTCAGGGCCACAGTGGTGAGCGTGTGAGAAATGACACGGTAGATTACGGTGTTCTGAAAGTGTAACCAAAGATTACCTTGAGACCAGCTTGTTCATGACGCAGTTTGCAGCACGTTCAAGCATTATGTTAAAATCTAAGACTAGTATAAAATATATTAAAAACTATGACACCAGGAAATATAGAATTCCAAAGCTAATTTAGACTCAAATATAGACCTTAACGAATAATTAGGGACTCATTAAACGACAACGTCGGTTTTAAACTGATTTGGAAAAATCGACACGCAATGTATTTGGAGACAGAACTGACTAATGACCTAATCTATAATGCTAATGATACTAATTAAGATGAGTTTTTAGAACATTATCTTTGAATTTTAAAAGAAAATGTTCAGTATGTCTAGGATCTATAAGAGCAAGAGTTAAAATATGATAGTTACGTTATTTTACATTCACATAGCTTTCTACCGAGCCAGGTGGCTCAGGCGCTTGGTTTCAGACTGGCATTCGTGAGGTCTGGGATCAATTTTCCTGCAGCCAACCTCTTTGGCCCATGGGTTTCTTCATTTCCTCGAATTTCTTGTCCCTCCATTTCATCTCCATTTCATTCAACCGGTCTATCGGATTGTAAGTGTCGGCGAAGACTGCGGTAATGACGCCTTTCTGTGATGGTGACTGCGCTTTGCAAATATAGACCTCGACGTGCAGGATGGCGCTTGAAGTTGTCTGTAAACCCAGGGAGTTTGGTCAGACCTGGAGCTTGGGATCCTAGCGCTTCCCGTGTCGGGATAAACTGTTTGGAAACAGTTAGGGACCCTCCACGGCGGCTCTTCCTCCGTTGTCTGGTTTCGGCCACCCTTTGAAATTACTCTCATCTCATTCTATCCTCTTGTGTCTAACGGACAACCCTTCGACATCACACACAGACTGCCACACACGGCTTTCTTCTACTAACTGTTATTTAAAATGCTTATTTTGCTATCTTCTATCGAGTTAATCATTTTAAATTAAGGCCAATGCTTGTTTTATAGATGGCTTGAAAACAGTATTGTCAAAACTTAGTGGATTTGAACATGTGTTCTTTTAGACCATCCATCCAAACAGTATGGAGACCATGGCCTGGACAGCACATTTAGGGTGATGACGTTGGTTATTGAATCAAGATTGTTAACACGTCCCCAAAAGAAGAAGTCTAAGGGAGTGATATTCCGACTTTAATGCTTCAGGAAAAACATGTCATGATTAATATGACCATTGATATTATATTCGACATCAGTGGCACACATATTGAAAGGCACTAAACTGTACAAAAGTTTGATAATAATACTCTATAAACCATGTATGAACATTAACCTTAATTTTTATTTCATTAAAATATTTATCTTCAAAATATCTGATACGCTGTATTTAAATCTATTAATATTTTAATATTAATCATTGCAGCTATTTTTAAGAAATTAAAACATCAGAAAAAGAAATTTCTATTTAAATGATAGTTTGAAATGCGGAAATTCTTTTAAGATTCCGTTTAAATTCATTGGGAACGCTGAGTTTTAGCACAAAGTTTAGTATTTTAACCGACTTTTGTTGTTTTAGTTATGCTATTCCCAGAAACACATCATGGACTGGTTCTAAAAAGCATCTTTTTTTCTAAATATGTATTACCAGTGAAATCTTAATAACGAATTTTCGGTTGGAATGCAATACTTTCTCTTATTTCCTATAGGCAAGTGATAGAGAAAGTAAAAATAGTAATGTGTATATAATTGTGTACAAAATGATCAAAAACATGTCAGGTTAATCATGCAAGGCATAGACATTCCAATTTTAATCTCACAGTGAGTGAGGAGTTTTGAAGAAACGTAGAGCTAAGGTTACGTTTAAGTACAGATCCTTTGCACACGTAGCATTACGCCCTTCAACTAATGTGCCGTTACACTGGCAATGAGTAAATTACTGGATCACTCAAGAGTTTGAAAATGAACATTGGTTTTCGAACTACTCGAATGCGCATACCCAAATATCGTCTCGGTGGAAGACTTTTGCGAATGTGCCCACTACAGTTACTTTAAACTAGAGAACAATACTTTGATTAAGAAAGAGATAAAATTTGCTCGATGCTCCTGCGAACCTCCTACTGTGCACGGAAAGCAAGAAGAGATACAGTAGTTTTCAGAGCATGATGACCCGCCCCACTCTTGTTCCAAAGTCGGCCTAACTTTAAAGTTTGCGGTTAGGGGGGGTTGCGGTTGGAAACCAACCCTCGCTGTTGCCGAGTCTTCCACTTATTGACCCTTTAACTGAGGCGCGATGCAAGCAGTTTCTCTAGAAGATACATTTTACTATATTGCCTCTCGCCCCTAGTATAGGTTCGTGTTTTTTTGCTGATGGTTATTGAAGGGAATGTTTCCCCTTTAAGGGCCGTCATGCTTTGAAGAAAACTATAATTTCTTTAGTGCAGTTGCAGTATGCAACATTTTGCGTTTGAAATTCATCTTTCAACACACTTATTATAGGTTTATGACTGTGAGTGATTGCTCTATTACGTCTGTTGCATTATTATTTAAATATCGCCCTCCTTGGTCTAGGGGTAATAAGCTAGATTCTGGTTCCCAAGGTGCCAATGCGGCGCAGGGCGATGGATTTTTTCGGATTTAAAATCCTTACCACGACTTCGGAAGGGAAGTAAATTCGTTGATCCCGTGTCATAGATTTACGGCACGTAAAGGAACCTCAAGATGATAAGAGAAATCTGAGAAAGTTAAGTAATAAAGAATGGGGCGCTGAGAACCGCAGCAATTAAAGAAAACTATTTGTTTGCTCTTCGGATCGAAACACAGAGGTACATATTTTCATAGGTTTGATGTTACAAAATTGCAAAAAGATAATGGTAAGTATTAGAATATTAAGAGAAAAAAATGGCACACTCCTTAACTTGGTTAATACCGCTGTAATCACAATGTAACTTCAACAGTATGAGAATTATTTTATCTTTTATAGCAGCGAGTATGAAAAATCCACAATTTGAAAGAAATATTTTCCTTGGCAACTGCCATACTCCCTTGCGTAATGGGCTGTAAAATACATTTTTTACCGATTGCAAAACTTTGTCGAAAAAAGCCCTTATTCCGCCCCTTTCTCTAAGTAAGAGAGATTGTTCCTAGGAAGGATAAATGCAAGAGTTGATAGCTTGTGTTTTGGATTGCTTTCGCGACATTATAAACTGACACAAAATACAGTGTACACTCAAAGACATTAAAAATATCCTGGAAATATTATCTTAAGACGAGGTATTTTTGATGACTCCACCCATGTCTTCCACCTGTTTGTTATGTTCTTAAACGTGTATTGGACAGGCCACGTTACCGAAGAGAAAGGGATGGACATGAAACTAACTTGTAACAAATGAACTTCTGAATTACGAACTTGTGATCCCCAAATTTTTTGGTTGGACAATACGCCACCTCTCTCACCGGGTTGTACAAAATTAGGTTAATATTTTCTCTGCGCTATATACTATAGTTCTAATACCAAGGTAATTCGCGCAGGTGGTTGACAAAATTAACACATTGCTTATACAAGTCAACGGCTCTGAGGAAGCGTCGTGCTAGGTTGAAGGGTAAAGGGTTGCCCAATCGGTTTTGCCTTTTCTTACTCGTGTGGTATGTTGTAGCATGTATAAAAATCGTCCTAGCACCCCGAGTCTCAGTCCAACGTTCACATTTTCAGCTAATCACAGCGCCAGGTGTATTTTTACTGTCTTAGAGTGTACAAGGAAGAGAGACATTTCCTGCTGCAAGGAAATTTACAATCCGCATTGACTGAAAGGCTGCAATATATTCTCCTGTCAATGAGGTTGTTCCCACAGCGGACAAATTGTAGCGGCAAGGCAGAGTAACATTTAGTCTCTGCAATAGATGTCCTCCGGTGATAGCATTGTCTCATATGCTAGTTGGGTGCCCCATCGTGCACTCTATTTGTGAATCTGTGTCATGTGTTGTTGCGTACAAGTCTCCATGAAAACTATCTGACCTTTTGAATCTCTGCAGGATAATAACCAGCCAAAGATTATACTTACTTTAACAATATTTATTATTTATCAGGTGGCTTAAGCTCCGTATTTGACTGTGGAGATTTCTCTTGGTGCGTTAAAAGAGTTGCAGAACTCAATGGGCTATTTCAAGTTCAAACCACCAGGGAGAACTAGCAAGTCCGAATTTCGTTTGTCATCGTCCCCACTGATAGGCAAGACGGGGAAGCGAAGGTCCATATTGCCAGTTCTCCACTGGTGGGTTTTAACTTGGAGTTCTGCAACTCAAATCAAATATGGGGCACTTGTGCCACCTGGTAGTTTTTGGATACAAGTTGGAGACGCCGCGGATCTGTAGGCCTTCCAGGTAAGAACCTATTCCGTAAAGGACATCGATACTTGGACAAGCGGTGGGCGTCCTGTATCCTTGGATATCCCGCATTTATGGAGACTCATAGTGTCCCTTTGTAAAATACTATGGTACTATTAAACAAAATAAAACAAAGGGCACACGCTATAGAGTCGTACGGTCCTGTCACCTTCATCCTTTCACTTCCCATTGGTGTATGAGTTCAGGAATTTTCCATTTTCCCTTTCTATGTATTTGATTACACCTTCTTAATAAAAAAATAATGTGTTGCATTCACATGATTTGTTTTAGGTATTCAATAACAGCCCTTTTAAAAAAGTTATTTATATCTTCTTCATACTAACCCAGTTTTTCGTTATTCTGAAAGACGAATTTTAGTTAATTTTGAAAACTATTGACCCTGGGTTTATTTTTGTATCATTTATCCCATTTCATTCATATGATTTGACTTACGAGGTTAAATGAAATTAATCTAAAGAAACCTTTTAGGAGCTGTTCACTAGTGATGGTTTTGAAAGTTCGTTCTATTTGTTTCACCAGGATGAAAAGAAAGAAAAACGAATGACGGCTTCTCTTTTGAATAAAGTTATACTGTTGCAAGGTTTAACCCGATAAGAAATATCTCGGCAATGAATAACTCCACAAAAAATCTGATGTATTCCATTCACATAACTTTCTCTATCTATTATAGAAGCTATTGTTATAAACAATTATTCTTTTATCTACATCATGCTAATCGAGGTAAACATTAACAGATTAAGTGCCTTCTGAGTACAAAAGGAAATAGTGAATACAGGCTAAAGCGATAGTCAAACCTTTTAGAAGCTATGTGAACAATTGTTCAGTTCGCTTTGCTTGGCTCCCAATAGAACAAATGATGGATGAAATATAAGGCGAGTTCTTGTTGGAGTTTAAAACTGATACCAACCACAAGGAATACCTCGGAAACGTCAAATCTACAAAAATGTAGGACATAATTTGTGAGATTTAAAGATATCTACATTTTTTGTGTAGTAAGCTATGCAAAATACATCCAGATTAAAAAAGTCTCCGGATGCTATTCCTAGATAATTCACGATATACATTTTATTTATGCGGTAAGTTAAATAGTAAGTTTGTTATTTATTTATTTGGTATTTTAACTACTATGCTATCCACAAATAAACACAGACCTTTTTATAACAATCAGAGGATCTCAAAATATATATATATATTTCCGGTGTAATATCGATAGAGAATTTTTGAGTTTAATACAGTTTCATCTCCACCTATTACGTATGTACATAGTACGTATCTTGAAATTGAAAAGGAAATAAATAAAAATGAATTATATGTTTGGTTTTGATGAATTTTAAGCAATGCCCTCCGGTGTTCACTTTACTAAAGTATAGCGCCAGATGATGTTGAACAATCTATACGAACTGACTTGCTAACTTGATGGTGAGAACATCAAATATGTTAGAGCATCTAGAGCATTATTTCAAATACTTTGCTAGAAACCTCGACAACAAAATGCTCTTATCACAAGACAAGGAAGGACATGCAAGCATTTGTTTGGGACAGCAGTGACCCAGAAAGCTTAAAAAATGGTCATAACCGGAGATGAATAATTAAACTACCGAGTTAACCCTGAAACAAAAGCCTAGTTTTCCCAACGGAACTAACAATGCCCAAAAAAAGGCGTGGCTTCATCACGAGAGTATTCCTTTAATACAAGGAAGGAATAAGCTTGTAGTTGAGGAATGTAAGGTGTGAAAATTTAACTTTAATTACTCCCTTCTTGCGCAACCTATTTATTTATTAACGCTGTCTTTTGAGAAAATTCAAAAGAATATGAATACCTCTCTCTTTTTGGTTAATGTATTTTTTTACTTTTTCCAGCACGTATGCACAATGTACATAGCAGAGAGAAGGTATTGTATTTCCCTAAAAATTCCATTCTCAAAATTAGTAGGAAATACATGTTTTGTTTTAAGACCCCCTGCGCCAAAAAAGACCCTTTTAATACTATGTGTGTGTATTTTTCTGTGGACAGCATAGCTAACAAACGAAAAGTTAGTTAAACACCAAACTTGGTATTTATGTTCAGTAGCTTCCAAGGATGCGACACGAAAATGTTCAAGAAAATCCCCCCGCCCCGAACTAAACTTTATATGGAAAATATTTCAAAAAGATTCATTTTCTGAAAAATGTCTCTTACGATTTTGATTAAAGTCCATATGCTTAAGATATTTTATGGCAAACGAAAACTATATCTTGAATTTTCTGGGAATAGTCTCTGAAGAGCTCTTTTTCTGGGTGAATTTTGCAAAAATGGTAAACTGTAAGAGATAGACAAAAAGTTACAGCACAAAAAATGTATACTTCGTCAAAACACACAGCTTATATCCTATATATTTTTTTGTTGTAAACCTAACCTTTTCCGAGATATTCCTTCTTATTGATTTGAGTTTTAAAATGGTTATACTTTTCTCAGACAGGAAGTCGTTTTTTCTTGCTGCAGGCAAAGAAGCGAATTTCCTGACAATCGCATAGCGACAGCTTTTAATGTTTGCTTATCGCTTTAGCATAGTGTTTTCCCTTAGTCCCCTTCTACTTATAAAGAACTAAATAATATCTAAGAACATTCTGCTAATGCTTATCTCGATTAGCATGGAGTAGAAAGAAGAATAACCTTTTGTAAAAAGTTTATTTGTAGAACAGCTAGCGAATGTAATATGAATGTAACACATCAGATTATGAGTAATTAGTTTCTCTAGTACATATGTACAATGGACAGGCTGAGGTGAATCCTGTTTTATATTTATTAATTCGAATTTGTATTTTAAGTAAAAGGACTTAAATATTAATCGGGGTGTAACACTTAATCGATTTATGTTTTTTGTTTTATTTGTATTATGAATAATGTTTTAATTATTAATCTTAATTTCATTAGAATTTTATTGTTAGGTTCAGAATGTATTGCATTCCATCCAAAAATTCCATTACGAGATTTCACCGGTAATATAAGTTTGAGAATTCCTGAATAAAAACCTATTTTTAGAAAATTGTTGTCTGTGAAAAATATAACCCAAAAATGAAAATTCGGTTGAACCAAACTTAGTGTTTAAGTTCAATATTTTCCAAAGATGTAACACAACATTTTTTACTAAAATTCCCCAAATCAAACTACCCTTACGGAGGGAAAATTCTTGGATTGCAATCTACAGGAATGCCCACTTTTTCTGCTCGGCAGTGTACATAACCTCTTTTTTCTTGTATTACTGCCAATGATCGCTTCGCAAGTTATCATTTCAGCTCAGTTATTTCATGCTATTGTGGTTAGCTGCATGTATGTTCCCATTTGTGATTGTAAATGTATTCATACAATGATAAATTTATTCTTATGTTTTACGTTATTATGTAAATACTTAATTTCTTTTAATGACTCAATAATGTTAGAGATGATGATTTAAGTGTTTGCTGCCATCGTCATTTTTGATGATTTCGTCGAGTTGTGGAAACATATGTTGGAAAATCTCGAACAAGTTGTGTGACAAAGCATTTGCAACATGTTCCGACAGGTTTTTTCTGTCGTGACTGCCAATCAATACTATCGAAACATCGGCTACGCTTTATATTGCCTGAAAATCCTTGTTTATCGCTTTCAGATTTTGACAGCAGAAGTTGCCTTGTGTACCGGTAGCTTTTCAAAGTCATCGTTTTCATCAAATGTGAAACGAGACTTTTTTAGGCTTCATGGTGTATTTACCAGCCTATTTCATCAGAATAATTGCTTCATGCCTCGCGCTTTTTCCAGAATGTTTTTCAGACATTGTCAGTAGGAGATTGACATCGGAAATGGTGGTATTATTTATATCATGAATGAAGAAGTTAACTGCTATTCTGTAATCATTTAAATCTTTAATGTTCTATTCATTACTACTTACGCTTCCATATTTAAATTTGCTCAAGTTTCACGATGGTCTTTTTACTTCAAATTCTTTGTTTCCTGAGCTACTATCCTGCTCATCTTTGAGGAGGTTGTCGCCAATTAAATGGTTGAAGTTAAAGACAAGTGCTTGTGAACGAGAGCTTGTCTACACCTTTACTTAAGACTTTTTTCAGGCTTTCCTCAGTTCTTATAATTAATAAATACCGGTGAGGTACACTAAACTTAGATATAGAACGTTGCCTTCACAAATTTATTGTTCCATTTATTATTTCATTTTATATACAGGTGTTAGGTAGATATACCTAAAAGTGGTTAGACCTCTCGCCTCTCACCAAGGCGGGCCGAGTTTGATCCCAGGTGATCACATGTGAGATTTATGGTGAACGAAGTGATGTTTCTGGGTTTCCCAGGGATCTCCAGGTCCCATGCCATTCATTCCTCCATCTTCTGGATGATCAGCTTTCATTTCAACCATTTCACCGTTGTTCCAATACATCCACTGCCTTGTTTTCACACCAGACATCGGTTTGATAACCCATTCTGTCTTCTCTCTGATCCAGAGCCTCTGATGCTCATCAGACGCCTTACACCAGGCGTCGACTTGTAAGTGGTGTAAGTGAAGAGGATAAACAGAGAAATAAGTTTTTGTAAGGTCTTAAGAATGCCGCGAAATGAACAACGCCTGTCAGTATAGATAACCTGTTTCACCTACACATTTTCACACCTCAATACGGCACTTGATGGCCTAGGTACTGTATGTTCATTGGCCTTTCAGAAAGCATTCAACATGAATTAGCGCTAGACCTACCCAATCAACAAAACGTCTTTTGGCCCGCCATCTCGGGGAAAATAAACCAGTATGTCTTGTGTATGCAACGACAACTTTGAGATACTAATTGACCTGAAAAACTACTTCTCCTAATAAGTAAAATTTTAGTTGATGCAATGTTGTTAATTGCACTGCCCTCACTTACCATTACAAATGTGGGCATTAAACCTACCAAAAATGAGGCTATCACATAATATCAGTGGCACTACTATAGATATGTTTACATATTTGTTTGCAGGTGGGCTTTATGTTTTAAAACTTTTCAGTGACTTGCATGTTATCTCAATATTCTACTTGCATGTATTTCTTTGATGCTTAATAAGGAGTGAACTTACGTGAGGAGTCCCTGATTCGCATCGGCCTGGTACCACGAGTACTGTGGCATGTATCCAGGGTGAGGTGTGTGGTGATGCGGGTGGTGTGGGGCAGGATGATGCGCAGGCGCTGTGGGCTTCATGTCCCAGGACACGACGGGCGGCGATCCCGACATTCCGTGTGGCGGTTGCGGCGACATGTCGCTCACCGGCGTAGACGACGGCGTCGGCGTCTGGGGTTGGTTCTGGTGCCCTCCCACGTGGGGTAGGTACCCTCCGGGACTGTGCTGGCTGCCAGACGACGAGCCCCCACCACCTGTAAACAAACAACATTTATTGGTCAGCTTATAGTTATACTGGGGAAGTGGCCAACGTAATCATATCTATATAGTTGATAAATTACTTCTGACACACAATTTCGGAAATCACGTATGCACTACTATATTACATTCTGATAATGTTATTTTTGGAAATGTTGAGATTGAAATTTCCCAAAAACTGTAATGTATAACAAATTGAAATGTCCACTATATGTTTATTCTGCAGTAGTGGCATTAATTCTGGTATTTCTAGGTTAAATCACCTTTCGGATTTCACTATTTCACTAAGCTATTATTCAGGATAGTACTTATCTGATAAAATAATAACCGGGAAGTGTTAGCATAATACCTTATTCAATCTTTTACCACAAAGTTGAATTAATTTGGCCCTTAATGACTAATTTGGCTCAACTTTTGAAGATATATTTCATAAATATGTATCTCTACATACGTATATCTTATTTTAAATTAAATCTAATGTGAAAATTGGCATTATTGCCACATGTTTTTATGCTTATATTTCAACATCATGAACACCTTAATCTTATATACACAAAATTTCCCTAATTTTAACCCCCCCCTTAATTATAAGACAGTAATAACTCACAATTTCATATTGGATGCAGCATAAACTAAAAGGTATATTTTACTAGGTATGCTTTTTATTATATTTTACACACAATATAACATACAAGAAATTATTACTCTCCTATAATAGGTTCAAAATGGGGGAAATCTCGTTTTTTTAAGATATGGTATTCATACTGGTGGTGTGAGTGGAACACATGAGATTTGTTCTATTTTTACTTTCTCTAGCCCGCATGTACAATGAACATATATAGTGGATAGAGAAGGTATTTTACTCTACCCAAAAATTCTATGTCAAGATTTCTCCGGAAATATATGTTTTGGGATCCCCTGAGTCTGAAAAAAAAACATTTTTAGAAAAAATGTGTCTGTCTGTGTGTGTCTGAGGACAGCATAGCTCTAAACCGAAAAGACCATTAAGTACCAAACATGGCATTTAGGTTCGGTACCTTACAAGGATACGACACGAGGATTTTCAAGAAAACCCTCCCACCACAAATTACCCTTTACATGGAACAATTTTCGAACATTTTGAATTTCTAAAATATGGCTCTAACGATTTTGATTAAATCCCGTATATTAAACATATTCACATCCCAAATAAAGTGTGTATCCCGAATTTTCTGAAAAAAGCCTTCGAAGACCTCTTTATTCTGGATGAATTTTGTCGAATTTTGCTTAATTGCTAAACCGTAATAGATGACAAAAACTAGTTACCTATAAAAATATAGATCTCAACCATACACACAGTTTATGACCTTTACTTGTTGCTGTTAACGTAACCGTTTCCGAGATATTCCTTGTCGTTGGTTTCAATTGTAAAGTAACTACTTATACTTTTCTGAAACAGGAAGTATCCTTTTTACTTTTGTTCTACTACTGCCAGCAAAGAAGCGATTTGCAATAACAATAGCGTAACGCCTGCTTTTAAAACATTTGACTATCACTTTAGTATAGCTCATTCCTTTAGTTTCCTTCTTCTTATAAGAAACTAAGTAATAAGAACATCCTGCTAATGTTTACCTCGATTTGCATGGTATAGAAAGAAGAATAATATATTGTAAGAAATTTGTTTGTGGAGCAGCTAGAGAAAGTCTGGTAAATGTAACACATCAGATTTCTTTTTTATAATCAAAATTTGTATTTCCGGTGAAATTTCGTTAACGAACTTTTTTGGAATGCAATACCTACTATGTAAGTGGCAGAGAAAGTGAAATATTGGAAGTATACTATCATTACGATACTGATTTCCGGTGTTATGATAGGCTGAAACGTTTCATCACCCTGGATGACATCGTCAGCATTTCGTTTTCCGTCCATGGATGGGAATCTTTCGAATCTGTGTAGGCTTGGATGCAATGAATATAGCAGTGTTAGTTTTATGCAAATTAATGCATGAGCTGAAATTTTGGTTTATTTTTATTGGACACAGTGTAACAAGAAACGTGCAGTTTTCGTCACGTCAACTGGCATTTTACTCTTTTTTGTTTTAGCATTGTTTATCTCATTCAGATCTTTAAGAAAGGACCTGTTTCGGATACTATACGAAGGTTTCATGGTTCGATTTTCATCTTGTTTCATTACATCCAGTTTGTGCATTGTCTTATGAGTATCTCTTTAATGTTGTGAGCTATTGTGTTTTAAATATCATGTTAGTTTTATTCTAGCTAATATTTATTGCTATATGTAGTGTGCAGGTTCTTGTGAGCTTCGTATTAGGGAGACCCTGGTTCCTAAACTTGGTATTTTCGCGGTCTTCCCTAGTCGGTGGGCGAATTCTACGATTTACGCCCCTAATTTTCCTCCCTTAATAAGAGTTAAACATTAAATATAGGAAACTTAATTGGGTCATTGGGACGAATTTAAGTAGATAATATATAAATGATACATAAGCAGTTAGGGTTTATGGAATATAGCTGTGAGGCTGCAACAAACACACTAATACCATAAAATCTTAAGGGGTGCTAGGAGTGAAATTTTGACAATCGGCCAAAAAATCGAAAATCGCTTTTTAGACAGACACTGTTAAAGGTAAGCTTTTTTAACACAAAACACTCGAAGTAAAAATTGGTATTTTTAACTCTGGATTTATAAAAATATTTATAACACTCCAATATTACCAACTTAAGTTGTTTTACTATCACTGTATCCGTTATATAGAATGTTGTGGTTTTGAAAGAGTAACGTTGTTAGTGGAGTCCAATCGATATATCGTTATTTTTAATGAACATGCGCAGTAGCGAAAACGCTCCTTCTACCTTACGCTGTTTTCACAAATTGTGTCTTTGCGGCTAATACAAATATGGATTTTGACGAGTTTGAAGAACCCGCTGAAATTTTGTAGGCAGCAGAGAGCGTTAAATTGGAGTTGTTGCTAAAGAAATCAAGAAACCAATAAGATATTCCATACAACAGGTTTGTTCAGTGGTGTGAAGCAAAACAAAAAAAGTTGTAAATAATTTTAGTGAAAATACTAGCTTATTTTAAAGAAAAGAGTAACATCTGGAAAGCTACAACAATGTGGGCTAAATGCTCAATGATTAAACTCAGCCTCTATGTAAAAATGCACCAAGATTGCATTTCTTGAGCGTATTAGTGAAGGTTATAAGTAGAGAAAGTCTAAAATTCTTTCCGAAAAGGAAATTGATGATTTCATCAAAAGAGCGCCAGATGTTGAATTTAGCAACACAAACACACCTCATCACAAGAAATTAACATTTTCAATTGTAATTAATTGTACAACAAATATTGCACTTTCATCATATTGCATAATTAAGAACTTAATGTTGCCTATTATTAATAAGAAATGAAAAACATTTATCTGTATAAAAATAAATGAGGTTATGTTCCGGAAAAAAAAAACAATAACAGTACCACCGCCTTCTTTACTAGTCCGTTCTCGTGTCTAAACACGCTCAATTATACAATTTTCTTCGATTGGCAACTTCAAACATATAAAACGTATTTTCTGGGTATTTGGTTGTAACATACTTTAGTTTATCATTTAATAGCAGAAGGAATGGAATTGATAATTTATAAGATTTATGGTAAAGAGTAAAGAACTGACATTATTGCATCGATTACCAATCTATATCGATAGACGAATTCTATTCCCTCATGCACACACACGCCTCCAAGCGATAGGGAAACGTACTATTCCTTGAACAAAAGGAATGTTGAGCCTTATATAAAAAATGTATTGATAAATCTAGAAATATTGTGCAGTCTAAAAATAGTGTATGACACTCAAGTTAAGTGTTTTATTTTGTTCGTAGGATTCCTGCACTCGTTCTTACGGCCTCGTTGCGAAAAATTTTCTTCTCGCAAAATAAAACTACACTTTTAACTCTTGTATCATAAATAAATATTTTATAGCAAATAGTAGTTGGAACTTTTGGGTATATTTTGAATTAACATTTAGATGTGCTCCCCTTACTTTGGTTCCGCAGCCATTTACAGATCGTATGATATGCCTGTTTCCTAACATACTATTTCATAAAACAGCGTTTTTCTTATAACCACATTTTCATTCTTTCTCACGTGACTCAGTTTTAGTATAAATACAATTAAAATTTTCCAGAATGGCAGAAGTATTGTTGTAATATTACAAGTGACAAAAAGATCCTAACACTAATATTAATTTTAAAAAAATATGTATTTTTATGAAAAAATAATTTTAAAAATTAAGATTGCTAGCATTTTAAGCAAACTATAGTATTTCGTAACTAAAGCTATTGAAATATCACTATTTAAAGTTTTTGTGTATGTTTCAAAGTTTCAGTTCAGAAAATGCGAAACAATTTTTTCAGATTTTGAGGCACGTGGATCATTTTGAGTATTCAATATATTTACATAATAACATTTACGAAATAGTTTATATCTTGTAAAGTAATTATTAATATAGCATAACAGAAATGCAATCATATTAAAGTTTCAAGAAAATTTATACAGGTTTATGGAAATTTAAAATTTCTCTCTCAGTGTCACTTAAATAAATATTTAATGTCCCATGGTGGGTAAGCAATGACTATATACATAAAGAGCTCAAGATTGACGTAGAAAAATATTTAAAACATGCAAATGAACATTGGGAGGTAGACTTACGTCATGGGAACATAGAAATGCTGATAGTGCTAAAGAAGTGAGACCTTCGGCGAACTGAAGAGAACTAAACCATTAGACTTCATCCAACATGTAACTATAAGAACAAGTATGCAAATATCTGGGGGTTTTCTTTGGGAGACTCGCCTGTAACAGGGAACTACTTTGTGAAAGGAATATTACTAGATAAGCTCATATTTAGTTGTAATTTTGCAATGATTATTTTAAAAAATCCCCTTCATTCCATTCTTTCTCATGTTTCTAGGTTTTCATGGTTTTAGATGGTGCTGAAATTAGCGCGGATGTTTTCTCGAAGGACACTAGAAGGCTGCCTGGTTGAGAGGTCGTTCATCATCGCCTCTAGCAAGCGTAGCTATACGTATTACCACGTAGATTATTTACCATAAAACCAGATTTATTAAATTAAGCATTACTTTGTGTAGAAAAGTCATTCGGAAAATGGAAAAGGAATTTGTGAAAAACCGTTAATGTATTATTCCATAACTTTAAAAATAAAGTATTGATATCAGGGGACAGAAGCAAGGACTGTATCCACATAATGATAGGTATATTACGAATTCTAGTACATATATATGAGTAAAGGGTATTCACCTATGATGGCGCCTCCTGGGGGCTGTGGACTGTTGGCACCCGGTATCGCGCCGGGTGTGTGAGGGGCAGTGTTGCCCCCAGCACCTCCAGGTAGAAGGCCGTGTTGGGGCTGGCCCCCACTGCCGTTGTTGCTGTTAGGTTGCGTCACCACCTGCTGCGCTGCTTTCATCATTTTCTTATACTTGCTTCGTCTGTTTTGAAACCAGATTTTCACCTGCAACAACGAGAAAACATTTTTATTAAGTAGGCAAACTACATTTTCAGTGAAATTAACTGAAATGATAATCTTGTTTAAGCTACGTAATAATATAAGAGGTATTCAAATTTCAGTTAAATTTTGCTTACTCTTTTCAGGATATAAGGCTAATAATTTTCTAATTTTTAATATTTAAATTATAAATTAAACTAGACATTATTAAAACTTACTTATTGGAAATTTATACTTAAACTATACCTTAAAGTGCTTCTTAAATCAGTTTATGAAGTAGCTCTCTATTCCATTTTACTTTCTCGACACGTACTATATACATAGAGTTTTAGAGAAGGTATTGCAAAGCAAAAATTGATACCGAAATGTCACCGGAAACACATGTTTTGGGACCCTCTGAATCCAAAAGGGGCATTTTTTGAAAAAGGTCTGTGTATGTCTGTGGACACCATAGCTCAAAAACGAATATTTTGATTTTCTCAAAAATGCCTCTTTGATTAAAATATCGTATATTAAATATATTTACATGACAAAATGTACATCTTGAACTCTCTGGGAATAGCCTCTGTAGACATCTTTATTCTGGATGAATTTTGCGGAATTTTGTATAACTGGTAAACCGTAAGAGATAGACAAAAACGTACTTAGCAAAAAAGCAGTACCCGTTAAAACACACATTTTATGTTATATACATTTTTTTTCTGGAGTGAACCATTTTTAGATATTCCTTGTTGTTGGTTTCAGTTTTAAAATATGTGTACTTTTCTCATACGGGAATATATCAACTCCTGGCCATACATAGTAATTTTAAAACTTTTAAAAGTTTTGAATATCGCTTTAGCCTATGGTACTCCCTTATTTCACTTCTACTTACAAGGAAGCAAATAATTTCTACTATTTTTTTCTCGATTAGCATAAAGTAAATAGAAAAAAAAGCTTTTTAACAGTAATTTATTGCAGAGATATAGAGAAAGTCATGTAAATGGGACACATAAGATTTTTAAACATGTAAAGCCATATCTACTTAGGTAATGGAGGTATTATAATGGGAATAAATGTATACATATATTGTGACAGTGCCATCCTTGTGTGTGAGCGCTCCCACGATCGCCATGGTATTCGAGTCGGTGAGTGGAGACCTTGGGATGCGTAAAACAGAAGTGCAGCGCGACGGTAACAGGAGGCTTTGGAATGGTACAATTGAGATCCGTCCAGAATCTTCCACAATTTTCCAGAAAGTTCTGTGACGTCATTTTCTAACTATAAAAGGAGGGAGAATTGCAAGACAGTATGTGTAGTGATTTGTAGTGAGTCGTGAGGGAAAATTATTATTGCGCAGTTGCATATTGCCGTCTTCGCGTCGAAGCGTCGAGTGATTCGCAGCAACCAATATTTGAGTCAATAAAGACATTTGTCAAAAACTACTTAACAGACTTTGATAGTTTGTTCACCATTAATAACTCCCATTCTTTCTCACGGATATTGGTTATAAAGTACCTTAGAATTTCAATTAATACATTATTAAAATACTAAAAACCGTATAAAATCCTTCACTGAAAAGGGCATGGAGCAGAAAATAGTTTCTGTGCTCTAAATTTAATATATATAAAAACGAATAAAGGTTATTTGCCGAACTCCAAACAGATGCATATAAAAACAAAAGATGGTTTTATTTTACTCCAAGAAATATTCTAGCTGACCATCATGTAACACTTTTAAGCAAACAGAAAATAGAACTTAAAAAGAGATAATCGAGCCTGTTTTTAATAGTCCAAATCATATGTTATATTTCCATTTATCAAATACTGTAGATGCGTATTAAATGAAGCAGTAAAAATATTCTTTGAATAACATTTATTCTAAATCTATAGATATATGTATTGAAATTTTTGGATGTCAAAATATTTTGAAAACCCTCATATCAGAAAATGTTGCTTCTTCTGTTTTGCACTATGTTGCAATCAGGTTCCTTAGCACGACAAACTAAATAATTTTATAAAGAGAGCAAGTTGCTAACATTAAAATCTGATGTGTTCCATTCACATGACTTTCTCTTTGTTCCACAACATATCTTCCTTAAAATAGATTATTTTTATCTATATCACGCTAATCGAGATAAACATTATCAGAAATAGTCTTATTAATTGCTTCCCTGTATGGAAATAAGGGAATACATTAGGCTAAAGTGATAGTCTAATCTTTTATGAGCTCATCACTATGTGAACAATTGAAATTCGGTTCTATTGTGCGTTTCCGGAAAAATAACAAAAGAGGTGAGACGAAAGTTGACTTCTTTAAAAGTTTAAATAGTTTAAAAGTAAAATCTATAACAAGAAATATCTCGGAAACGGTTAACTCTACAAAAAAAAAATGTATATGCAATAAATTGATTGATATCTACATTTTTGTAGTAGAATTTTGTCCATCTCTTATGGTTTAAAACATAACTTCATGGCACGACAGCTCACGGGGAACTTTGGCCTACCGCCCGGCCGCTGCGTCCCCCATCACGGTCCACTACAGACGTCATGGATGGGGTGCAGTATTGTAGGGTGAGACGTGGTCAGCGCCTTGAGTCCCCCCGGCCGGTTAATGCGGTCCTCATGACCTGGAGCCGTTACTTCTCCATCAAGTAGCTCCTCAATTAACCCCCCAGGGACCTTACGAGCCTAAGTGCACCCCGGGGCAGGTCTCCCAACGGGGGAAAGATCCCCAAGCCGGTACTGGGGATCGAACCCAGGTCTCCCGCTTGGTAAGCAGCTGCGCTACCACCGCGCTAATGGTTTAAAAGAGACACAAAAATTATACAAAAGTCATCCAGAGTGAAGAAGCCTTCAGAGACCATCCCCAAAATAAAATATTGGATATACACTTCATTTGTCATAAAATATCTTAAAGCAAAATCGTTAGAGCCATTTTGAGAAAACAAAACTTTAAAAAAATGTAACCATGTAAAGGGTATTTGGGGGAGGGCATTTTCTTCGAAATCTTAATGCGGTATCCTTGAAAGATACTGAATTTTAGGTACCTAGTTGTACCGCGCCTGATGCTCATATTCTTTTATGTTCTATTTATTTAGAAACATTAGATGCATTTTCATTTCGGGAATTATTTCTTATCATTTATGATATTCTATTTGAAACTTGTGGTGTGCTCGGAAGGTTTCCACATACACAGATCTAGAAGCCCCTGCCATTTTCTTGAGTTGCATTGTGAATGGTGTTCCCTCATGCTTGTACTTGCATTGCCAAGTCTTCATTGTGAATGTGGCTTAAGTGGTGAAATACAAAATCACCTTTGTAACCAAAATGAAAGCACCACACCTAAATGGAATCAAAACTATAAACACATATTCACAGCGGTGACAGTACAGCCCATGATGTCCTTACAAGGGAAGAAAAAACTTTTAATTGCAGAGGACCACGAAGTGATACTACGGATACATAGTTATTACATTAGAGATAAAATACTTTCCTTTAAAGTTTACTGTATACTAGATAGAACCTTGTCATTTTTACCGCGATATAAAGAAGTTACTATATCTTTATTTTTTCAGGTATTTCTAGTTGACGCACAGCAGTGAAACAGATATGGCGAATTCCCCTTGAAAGCACCAAGCAGCTGTCATACGGAATCTATAAACGCGTATCGGTTCAACACAGCTAACAACGAGATAGGAGTCTAGATAAGCTGCTGTTGCGTAATGCCATCGTCGCGCCATTTCTTATGGTGGTGATTCACAACCACCCTGGGAATATAACAGAATGATTTGGTCTGTGGAAGTTTTAATATCTATGTTGCTATTTCCTTTAATGTGATATATAGGATATATGTGTATATATATATATAGTAGTCACATTACAAATTAGTAGTATAGATAACAGGAGGGCAGCACCGTGGCCGAGTTGTTAGACCACTCACTCGCCTCTCTCCTAGACGGCCCGGGTTCAATCCCAAGCGACCGCATGTGAGATTTGTGGTGAATAATGCGGCGCTGGGGCGGGTTTTCTCTGGGTTCTCCGGTTTCCCACGCCATCGTATTCCACCGCTGCTCCATCTTCATTCATATATCATCAGTGTCACCGCCTGCGGTGCCATAAGTAGTTAAAGCGGGCGTTAAACACTACCAAAAAAAATACAGATTTTTAATAATGGTGTCCTAATGTGTATCCACTTCCATGTCTTAGTTGTTTTTTCTCTTCGTCTAACAGCTTCTCCACAAACCAATCACATAATGTATTACCTGATGGGTGATCTTAACTTCGCAGCGAATTGAACAATGTTTGACAAAAACTATCCGTTTTTCTTCCACGTTTTCACATCACAATACGTGTCTGCTAACCTAGATGGTGTGAGATCATTGACCTTGCAGAATGCATTCAAACTCAGTTCGGATACAACATTCGTTATAGCGAGGCCGCCCACTTCCGATCTGAGATCTCATGGAAAATAAACTCCTGCATCGTGCGTACCACGTCTACTTGGAGGTGGGTACTAATCAATCTGAAAGCATTGTATTCTTAACATAAAATTATATGTCTGGAAATTAAGCAAATATTGATGTAACGTTGTTCATTACACATTCATTATAAATATCTGCACTTATACCCCAACAATCCAAGTACATCTGCCATTTTATGTTGCACGTAAAAAAATCGTAACTTGTATTTCTTTGGAGTAGAAAGCTGAACTTCAGCCCATCCTTTAAGGAAAGTTTTGCTCTAAAAATGCAAGTGCGTCTGCCATTTCCTGTTGCACATTAAAAGAGAGAGAGAGAGAGAGAGAAATGTAGCTTGTATATTTTTTGGAGTAGAAAGCTGAACTTGAGTCCATCCTTTAAGGAAAGTTTTGCTCAATTCAATATCTGCTGCCATATTTTAGCCCGTGGTTTCTTACTTTGTAAACATAAATGAGTTCGTTTTCACTATTTTTGTTATGAACAACATTTTGTAAAAAAAAAAAAAAAAAAAAAAAAAAAAAAAAAAAAAACCATTGGAAATATCTTAAATATATTCTAGTATGATAAAACTAACCTCTAAATACTGTTATAACTCAACTTTGGTGTTAAGGTCACAGTTCATATATAAAATAGTTCCTGATAAATTATAATCAAGGTATGATATAACTAAAAAATAACTGCTCCTTTAATAAACAAAATCGTGGGATAAAATTGGACCAATAAATTTAGAAAAACATCCTTAAAAAGCTCAATCCTGAGAGTTTAACGAAAAGGAATCTATTTCTAGATTAAATGCCTTCATTTGTCTATAATTATAAGTAGGCTCCAAAATACCAGGAGACCCGGCTGGCTCTATTTGACGTGTGTAGATATCCCTTCGCGCATTAAAAGAGTTGTAGAACTCAACGGAGGTTGTGAATGACGTTTTCTAATATAAACAGAGCTTTCCTTAAACTCTCGTGCACCAACTAAGCGACATTTTGGTACGAAAAAAAAGTTTTTAATGCTCTAGTGGATCTTGTTTAGTGCTAATAGGTGTTCTGGCACATTCATTTAGGTTTCCCTACTTACTCATCTACAAACTCATATATGTTCAGAGTTAAAAATTCCTTGCACATATTTTATAGATTTCGATGTAGATATACAATAATAAAATAAAGCGATACTCAACTTTTAAAACTGAATCGTTATGTTAAGACCTTTAAAATACCTTTCAGAAGCTATTCCCAAGAAAATCAAGATCTACTTTTCCTTTGTCATAAAAATGTTTAAATGTATGTCATTTTAATCAAAATCCTTATAAGCATTTTTGAGAAAATAAAAATTTTCGAACATTTTGGAAAGAGTAGTTGGGGGTGGGGTGACTTTCTTGAATACCAGTTTGGTATTTATCCTTCTTTTCGTTTTTGAGTTATGCTGTCTACAAGTCAGGTGCACATAGATATAAACGGACCTTTTTCTAAAAATGTGATTTTTATTTAGAGTACCCTAAATCATGTATTTCCGAGAAATCTAGACATTGAGTATTTGGGTGGAATAAAATACCTCTTTATCTACCATTTGCATTGTATATACGTGCTAGAGAATGTAAAAATTCAGTCAGATATCTTAGTTTACGAAATTATCTAGTATGAATTTAGTTAATTTAGCATTGTAGAGATAGGGCTCTTAATTTACCTCACCTTTTTACCATAAGAATTATTCAAACCATTAAATCCCTTTCAAACGCACATATAGACACTACAGCTCCTAACGCCCCGGAAACCCTTTTCACAGGAACGTGCGTTGAGTGATTTTTCCCAAAACCTGTGTGACTCACGTGACACGGATTCTCAGAAGTTACTTAACGTTAGAATCTGTCTCATCATTGCCCTTCTGAGAGGTTTACTAATAGGAAAAATCGCCATGTCTCCGCCCAGTAGGAAACCGCAGAAGGCTTCTAGCTTTATGGAACTAATGAACTATTCAACATGTTCTTAGATATCCCCTACATGTTACAAATCCTAATGCTTACAACGGACAAGCTAGACTAAAGGGACAGGCAAATCTTTTAAAAGCTGTCGCTGTGCAATTGTCACTCTTTTTATTATGGCTGGAATAAAATAAAGGATATATGAAATGGATTAGCACTTCGTTTGAGAAAAAAATAAGTATTTTAAAACTGAAACCAAAAAGAGCGAATATCTCAGAAATTGTCGTCTACGAAAGAAAGAAAAGAAAAAAAGTCATTGAAATGAATCAGGGAATACTTCCAAGAAATCCATGATACACGTTTTATTTACATATTGACCATTATATACGGTATTTTAATAAAAACAGTTAGAGCTAAGTTTTAGAAAATCGAAGTTTTCGAAAAATATTTCATCCAAAGAGTGGTTTGAAGTGTGAGATTTTCCCGAAAATCTTTATATCGTACCCCTGGAAAATACTGAACTTAAATATCAAATTCATTACTTAAAGAGTCTTTCATTTTTGAGCCATGCTGTCCAGAGACACACACGGAAACACGGATCTTTATCAAACATGCCTTTTTTGGATTACCTCTATTCATCCCATATAATTCATATATTTCCCATTTAGTTCCTCAAGAAACATCGGTGGATTCAATCAAGCAACTTTTTGGTTTAGTCGTCCTGGAGTATTTTATGAAAAATGCCCAGAAATTTGTGGAGATAATCAGGAGAAATATCCTTTCGAGGGGCCACAGTAATTACCAATTTACTATCTGCTATCCCCAGGTTCTCAAAACATGTATTTCCAGTTTAATCTCGGTATTAATTTTTTGGGTGCACTACAATATCTTCTCCGTTTATTATGTACGACGTACTTAGTATTTATAGAGAATGTTAACATATCATTTTTTGATTCAGGAGTCCTCAAAGTGTGTTTCCAGCGAAATCTCGGTATAGAATTTTTGAGTGGCATATAATACCTTCTCTATCTACCATGTATATTGTACATATGCGCTAGAGAAAGTAATAGAGAATGTCATTTAAAACTGTTTCCGATGATGTCACAACTGGCACCACAATGATAAGAATGGTTTGTTTCTATGAAAAAGCGCTTCATTAATTCCATAATTTTTACTTTCTCTACATGTACAATGTACATAGTGTATAGAGAAGGTATTGTACTCCACCCAAAAATTCGACACCAATATTTCACCGGAAATAGACGTTTTAGCCCCTCTGTACAAAAAAAGCATTTTTAGAAAAAAGGCCCGTGAGTTTGTCCGTATGTCTGTGAACACGATAACTCAAAAACGAAAAGTAGGCAAAATACCAAACTTAGTATATAAAGTATCTTTTCAGGAAAATCTCCGAGGAAAATATATCTTGAATTTTCTAGGAATAGTCTCTGAAGACCTGTTCATTCTGGATGAATTTTGCTGGATTTTTCATAAGTTGTAAACCGTAAGCAATAGACAAAAACTTACTTCCTTAAACACACACAATTTATGTCATGCACATATTTTACGTTGAGTTGGCCATATTTCTTTTTATTGGTTTCAGTTTTAAAATACTTTTCTCATATCGGAATTTGTCAACTTCTGACAATTCAAAGAAATCTATTTCAACCACATGCCAACCAGATTTTAAAAGATTTGACAATCGCTGTAGCCTAGTGTATTCCCTTCTACTCATTTCGCTTCTACTTACATGGAACTAAGTAATAAGACCATTTCTGCTAATATTTATATCTATTAGCATGAAATAGATAGAACAATAGGTTTTTTTAACAATAATTTGTAACAGTGATGTAGAGAACGACATATGAATGGAACACTTACGATTTTTAAGTAGTATATTGTAATTTGTGCTAGAAAATGTTAAAGTATTGAAATAACACAGACTATAGCATCAGAAACAAATGACTATAGGTTAAACTGAATCCCTTGTGGCTTCCACGTACTTCCTGTTAGAGTCCCAAAACAGGTGCAGTCGAACAAGCTGGAGCAACGTTCCGCACTATCATCATCTTCATTTATCATACGTGCCAGGGTGATTAAAAACAAATTTATGCTTTCAGAAATATTCGGAAGTAGAGAAGGCTAAAGAACAAAAAATGAGGTGCTGCTCTGTGCATATACAACAGGTTTGAAGGCGTGTATCCTTGTTGGTCGCACTGGTAAGAACGTGGGCTTGAGCCAAACCGTAAACATGACCTTCAAATTGTACTTCTAAATGGGAGCACGTTAGATATAATAGCAGTTATATACACTGCATCCAATGCGAGATTGTTTTGTTATTTGATCATATAAACACAATGGACCTAGTAGTTAGAGAAGATATTGTATTCCACCCAAAAATCCCAGACCCAGACTTCATTGGAAATGAACGTTTTAGGATCACTACATTAAAAAAAAAAATAAAGAAAAACGTTTTTTTTTTTTTTTTAAGAAGGTTCTCTGTGTGTCCATAAATCATAAAGAAACGTCTTTCAAACATCAAACTTAATAATTAAGTTCAGCACCTTTCTTGGAGAAGACACGAAAATTTACAAGAAAATCTCCCCACCCGAAATAACCCCTTGCATGCAACTTAAAAATGCTTTTCTTATTTTGATTAAATACCTAATATTAAACACATTTACATGAAAAGAAAAAATGTATATTATTCTAAATTTCTTTGGAATAACTTATAAAGTCCTTTTCATTCTGGCCGAATTTTGCATAGCCAGTAAACCGTGATTTTTATATCTTTTTTTTTTTTGTGCAACTAACCATTTCCAAAATTTTTCCTTGTTATTGTTTTTAATATCTCCAAAACTTAAGCTTTTCTTAAACTATAAGTCTCTATTCATTTCTTTCATCCTAATCAGGCAAAGAGATGGTCATTTCACATATATCACATAGCGACCGGTTACTATCGCTTTGGTTTAATATATTCCTCATTTTCCTTCTACTCATAACTAAGCAACAAAACTATGTTTGCTAATATTTATCTTTACTATAAATTTATCTCCCCCTAAACTTATCTCAATTGGCATGAAGAAGAAGAAGAGTAATAAGCTCTTGTAAGTATAATTTTCTGCAAAACAAGTAGAGAAAGTCATGTGAATTATTTTTTTTTGTATCAGAGTGCCTCAGGATTTTCGGGTCGAGTGCAACACTTCCACTACCTTAGGCAAGCGGTATACAAAATAAAAACGTATTCTTGTATGAGTATATATCACAGGTTACTACAAGAATTGTCCAGGCATACCAGTTGAAGATCATTTAGAACTTGCTTCTTGAAGACCCTATATACCGGCATAATTATTAATGCAAGTCTAATCGCAAGGTGTGTTTTTCATGTAATTGCACATTAGAAGCTAAAAAAAACTCCAAACTGCTGATTATGATCACATTCAATGCCATTACTGTCCAAGCAGACGCGTTTTAACGCCACCATATCATTAGATACCTATTCATTTAAACTTTTTGTCTTACGATACAGGGCTATGGAAAGGAAATAAATGAATTTCATTACTGACGCTTTACCAAACTGTCAACAACTGTGCTGGCTTGTGGAGTTATATAGTCAGTCCTTGCTTCTTGAGGCCGAGTATTCATTTGATATGCAACTGGCACTTCACCTACTTTCTCGACACGTGCCGATTCTAAAGGGAGTATCTCTGGAGCAATATGATAAATTAGTGTTTTAATTAATCAATGCCAGCTGTGAAAGATGCATACACTCACGAAATAAATGTAACACAGGGACAACATCTCATGGCTGTACTTTTAACTTCTAAAAACGGACAGTATAAAGTTATGTCTAAATAACAACAGTGTGACCGTAGAAACATTCATTCTGTTACTTCTTTTTAAAATAATTCACAGTTCCCCTACACACCTAGGATTTCGCTTTAAAAATATGTCATATCACAATCTTCACACACGCTCGATAAATCTCTATTAGCAAGCCCTCGCTAGAAAGAAAATCTTTAAAAAATGAATTCAATTGATAGAATTTTCATTATTGTTTAGTATATCTGTGCACTACAAAAGACAGGTATATTGTTACGACCCCTATAAAATACTTATTTAATTTATTTTCACTATTGCTTCTAAAGCATAGATTGTCCACACACGTTACTGAATATTCTCTCAATGTACTACCATGTAGCGTAGAGAGAGATTTAACCTACCATCCTTCAATGCAACCTTTCTATTTCTTTCAAGGTGGTAATGTGGTTTTTAAGCAGTAATTCGAATACATCAGAAAATTCTTTTCTTCACTTCTCTTCTTGCGCGTAGCGGTGTAATACACCAATGCAAAGCAGCTACTTCATTCCGCTTCAATCTGGAATGTCGAACACAGAACCTCTATTCTTTCTTCCCGTCGGTAGCTCGCCAACACAGGACTTCACTTCTCTCGCACACTGAACAAAATTTCACATGTTCACTAAGTGACTGTTGCGAGTACCTCGCTGATATAATATAGTTGCAGGAGCTTCGAGAGGGTTCGCGGAAGGCGCGGCATGAAACATCCAGTTATTTCGCTATCTGTCGAGCGATATGTGTTCTGAGATTTATATTGGATTGGCGTCGCACGCTATTTCTCTAACCTCCGACCAGGCACTGAAGGACATTGCTATCCACGCGATACTAACCTTGACTCATGCAGGCAACGTCACAACAATATACAATATAAATTATAAAGTATATACATAAAATAATAAAATATAAAAAATCTGATGTGTTCCGTTCACATGAGTTTCTCTATATCTCTGTAAAAATTATTGTTAATAAGCTTATCTTTTATTTATTTCATGCTAATCGAGAAAAATTAGCAGAAGTAGTCTTATTTCTTGCTTTATTGTAACTAGAAGCGAAATAAGGAAGGACCATAGATTAAAATGAAAGCCAAAAGCTGGTTGCTAAGTGACTGATGTTCCTTTGTTAGTATAGACAGGAGTTGACAAATTCCTGTCTGAGAAAAGTATAAGTTTTTCAAAGCCGAAACCAAGAAAAAAGAATATCTCAAAAACGATCAACTCCAGAAAAAATGTATATGACATAAATTGTGTGTTTTAACGTGATCTACATTTTTTGTATGTTAAGTTTTTGTCCATCTCTTACGGTTTAGTAGTTATGCAAAATTCATCCATAATAAAGTAGTCTTCAGAGGCTATTTCCAGAAAATTCAAAATATACATTTTATTTGTCAGGTAAATATCTTTAATATACGATATTTTAATCAAAATAATTAGTCATTTTTAGACAATAAAAATTTTCGAAAAAAGTTCCATGTAAAGGGTAGTTTGGGGTGGGGGGATTTTTCTCAAAATCTTCGTGTCGCATCCCTGGAAGATACTAAACTTAAATACCAAGTTTGGTATTTTACCGACTTTTTGAGTTATCGTGTTCACAGACACACGGACACATACACGGATCTTTTTCTGAAAATACTTTTTTTACATACAGGGGACCCTAAAACATATATTTCCGGTGAAATCTCGGTATCGAATTTTTTGATGGAGTGCAATACATTCTCTATACACTATGTACATAGTACGTATAGAGAAAGTAAAAATCTGATGTGTTCCATTCACATGACTTTTTCTATATCTCTGTAAATTATTATTGTTAATAAGCTTATCTTTTATTTATTGCATGCTAATCGAGAAAATTTGCAGAAATAGTCTTATTTTTCGCTTTATTGTAAGTAGAAACGAAATAAGGGAGTACCATAGGTTAAAGTGAAAGCCAAAAGCTGGTTGCTATGTGACTGATGTTCCTTTGTTTGTATGGACAGGAGTTGACAAATTCCTGTATGAGAAAAGTATAAGTTTTTCAAAGCTGAAACCAAAAAAAGGTATATCTCAAAATCAATCAACTCCACTCAACGTATTTTTGAGTTATCGTGTTCACAGACACACGGACACACTGACACACGGACACACGCACGGATCTTTTTCTGAAACACTTTTTTTGGATACAGGGGACCCTAAAACATATATTTCCGGTGAAATCTCGGTATCAAATTTTTTGGTGGAGTGCAATACATTCTCTATACACTATGTACATAGTGAGTATAGAGAAAGTAAAAATTGGATAATACGCTAAAAATAATTAAAGTTCAAATACAAGTATTATCACTAAATCTAAAATAATTTAAACTTGAAGGAAAAAGAAATACTTAAGTATAAATTATGAACATTAATGTAAAATTATTAGACGGAGCAGTAGGATTTCAGAAAATCTGATGTGTTCCATTCACATGACTTTCTTTATCTCTCTGTAACAAATTATTGTTAATAAGCTTATCTTTTATTTATTTCATGTTAATCGAGGAAAATTAGCAGAAATAGTCTTATTCCTTGCTTTATTGTAAATACAAGCGAAATAAGGGAGTACCATAGGTTAAAGTGAAAGCCAAAAGCTGGTTGCTATGTGACTGATGTTCCTTTGTTTGTCTGTATGAGAAAAGTATGTTTTTCAAAGCTGAAACCAAGAAAAAGGAATATCTCAAAAACGATCAACTCCACGAAAAAAATTAATATAACATAAATTGTGTGTTTTAACGCATTCTACATTTTTTGTGTGTTAAGTTTTTGTCCATCTCTTACGGTTTAGTAGTTATGCAAAATTCATCCAGAATAAAGTAATATTTAGAAGCTATTCCCAGAAAATTCAAAAAATATAGATTTTATTTGTCAGGTAAATATCCTTAATTTATATTTTAATCAAAATCTTTAGTCATTTTTTAGAAAATCAAAATTTTCGAAAAACGTTCCATGTAAAGGGTAGTTTGGGGTGGGAGGATTTTTCTCAAAACCTTCGTGTCGCATCCTTGGAAGATACAAAACTTAAATACCAAGTTTGGTATTTTACCGACTTTTCGTTTTTGAGTTATCGTGTTCACAGGCACACGGACACACTGACACACGGACACACACACGGACCTTTTTGTGAAAATGCTTTTTTTAGATAAAGGGGGCCTAAAACATATATTACCGGTGAAATCTCGGTATCAAAATTTTTGGTGGAGTGCAATACTTTCTCTATTCACTATGTACATAGTGTGTATAGAGAAAGTAAAAATAGGTAATGAAATCCAAAATCAGATCTCTAAAAATGTTTGAAAACATTGATTTTCACACTATACAGATTTCGTTTCTATTTCTGTTTACAAAATGGAATCTGTATAGTATGATAAACATACTGCAAATATATAATGAGTAATTAATATATATTATATCTATGGAAGAAGTAAAATATAAAGTATAAATAGAATACGAAAAGCAAAATTTTTCTTCTGTAAGAAAATGCAATATTTACATCCAATACCTAATATTATTTTAGACATTAGGAAGAATTTAATGAAAACGTATGCACCTAATGGAGCACAATGTTTAATGAATGTGAAACTTCGTCAATACTAAAATCAGAGAGAATAATAGAAGTGTTTTAAATATAGTACAACAGCAAAATGCTGAAAATTATTTGGACTAATAAAATTACCGATAAAGAGGATTATGAGAGAGTATAACCAAAAAGAGGAATTTCATATCAAATAAGAAAAAGAATAAAATTCATAAGGCATTTATTAAGATGCCGATGTATTTTGAAAATTATAATCGAGAAGGCAAGAATTGCAAAGAAAGTACCAGACTAGAGTACATGAAAAAAAAATCTGCTGTGTTCCATTCACATGGCTTTCTCTACATATCTGCAACACATCATTGTTAAAAAGCTTATTCTTCTATTTACATAATGCTAATCGAGAAAAAATTAGCAGAAATAGTCTTATTCTTTGCTTCCTTGTAAGTAGAAGCAAAATAAGGGAGTACCATAGGTTAAAGAGAAAGTCAGAAGCTGGTTGCTATCTGACTGAAGTTTCTTTGTTTCTATGGTAAGGAGTTGACAAATTCCTGTATGAGAAAAGTTTTTTAAAGCTGAAACCAATTACAAGGAATATCTCAAAAACGATGAACTCCACGAAAAAAATGTATATATCATAAATTGTGTGTTTTATCGTGATCTACGTTTCTTTGTACTAAGATTTTGTCTATCTTTTACGGTTTACCAGCTCTGCAAAACTCAATAAAAATCCTCCAGAATAAGGAGATCTTTAGAGGCTATTTCCAGAAAATTCAAGATATAATTTTATTTGTTATGTAAATATATTAAATAAAAAAGTTTCTAATAAGAGAGCCATTTTTGAGAAAATCAACATTTTCGAAAATTTTTCCACGTAAAGGGTAGTTTGGGGTGGGGGAATTTTCTTGAAAATCTTCGTGTTGCATCCTTGGAAGATAAAAAATTTAAATACCAAGCTTGGTACTTTATGGTCTTTTCGCTTTTGAGCTATGCTGTCCACATCCACACACACATACACATGCACACACACACTTTTTTCCAATTTTTTTTATTTAGGGGTCCCAAAACATGTATTTCCGGTGAAATCTCCGTATCGAATTTTTGGGTGGAATACAATACTTTCTCTATACACTGTGTACGTAGTACATGTAGAGAAAGTAATTAAGAACGAACACGAATAGTAGAAAATATGAAGAGTTAAACAGGAACGCAGAGGAACGAGAATGAATAATCACTGCAAACCAATACAAGTTTGAAGACTACAGAAAAAGAGTTTGTCCTAATCAATTATGATCGGCATCGACCTTTCAGGGTTCAGACTTATCTCTGTTCCAGTCTCAGACTTTCTCTCTCTTCTTATTCTCGGTATTCTGCTGTTGCAGCGTCTGACGTTTGAGGTTGCATATAACATTATTTTAAGGGGCCTTCCTTCTTGCATCCTATTCAGACTGTCGTTGATTTTGTTGGTTACTCCAGGTTCTGCTGTTATGTTGTCGAAAGAAATTTCAGGTATGTATTTTTTTTTTTATTCCTAATAGCAATTTCTCATTTGTAATATTTCGTAATGATGTAGAAGTTCCACCACAAAGATTCCTACAAGCATTATTTGCAATTCTGACCGCCCTTTGAGTGCTGCCAAAAGTTCAAGTTTAGTCATACTTAACCTCTGTTGATCACAATGATAGTGCTATAGTGCTAGTGCTATATGTCCAATATGATTAGCTTTGATTTTAAAATTACTATCTGCATAGTAGGAAATACACCATTTTGGTAAGTTGATGACATATAGGCTGCTCGTTCCTTCTAGTCGAATGACCTTTAGCGAAGATACAGTGAACTAGCCTATACTTGATAAAGTAGTTTATATTATAATAATAAACAGCTCTGCATCCTTATGATTACGTTTCGAGAATACACAGCGTACAGTTGACTGCAAAGTGTTGTGTATTATGGGTTTATGCCATTGCCAGTGTTTTAACGAGAGATGCTTAGCTATTAATAAAAATCACAACAATTAGAAGAAGATGAGGGAGAAATATGGGGAATAGAAGAAATAAAAGAACATTAGGTGTAAAGTGTAGTGTAAGCAGTAACCGAGATTAAGAGTGAGTACATGTGACTGACATCGTTGGAAGAATTATGTTTGCTTTGTAGAGACTGTACCACTGCAGCGCAGAAACATGAGAATAACGTACACATCTGATTGCCGTTCCTGCTTGTGTACCAATGCATGCCGATCCCGGTGGCCGCGCTCGCTAAAATGTCTCGCTTTGGCGCTTCGTGGTGCACAGGATCGTGGGTTCGAGTCCCGCCTTGGGCATGGGTGTTTCTGTGTTTGTAAATGTGTCTATGTTTGTGTATGTATGTGTAAAAAGGAAAACGTTAAGAATAATAATATCTACTAAGGAAATAAAGGAAACTGGAAAAAATGGAGAGAAAAAAAGAATACAGCGCCGGAGTCCTGACAAGCCTCCGGAATTGTATTTAAAAAAGAAAAAAAAAAAACTCTTATAAAGGGGAGTAAACGACTCACATCTAACCTCTCATTTAAAAATGTCATTCGTCAAAAACTGGAGCGTGACCTGACCTAGATTACCTATGACAAACCCATTGTTTTTATTGTTCCATTTATACCCGCCTTAAATTGCATGAACCTACCGCCAATATTTCAATATTGCACATCGGCAATAGTGTTAAACTCGTGTAGTGTTTCTTGTCGTTGAGTTTCTATATTTTTTAATTTTATTCAATAGATGACACACATGCACACACATATATTTACATTCTCTTTCATACTCTCAAACTCTAGGGAGGATAGGGAATAATCTGGGCCAGGAAAACAATTACCACCCCCAGCTACAAATAGAACTCGGTGCCCCTCGCACAGTAGGAAGGTGCTGTAGCGACTGAGCCAAGGGGATAGCCGACAAACCTTTATTATGTCCATTCTTCCTATTTAAGTGTTGCAAGAATGAAATTACAGCCACTACTCATTTAATTGTGATACTGGTTTTACGTATTGTTACCGAGTAAGATGGCTCTAAGATTTCGCGTGAGACTCGCATTCAGGAGATCCTGGGTTCTATTTCAGGGACCGCCACTTCAATCCTGGGTTTTTCGTGATTTTCCCTGGATGACGAAGTGAATAGCGGGGTAGTTTCTCTTCTAGCACAAATTTCCTATATGCGTTCCTGTATCAGGTATACTGTGAGATTGTGCAGTGTTGTTGGTGTCGAACATGTGGCGCAGATGCTGGCTTGTCGAAGGTTCTTCCCGGCCCTGAATATTATTAATATGTTAATGTGTAGGTATTTCTTGAGGAACAAGGAGGGTAAATGTGTTTGGTGTTGTTAATTCATCCAAAAAGCATAAATTTTAATCATATTGGCAAAGCTAATTGGTTGGTAGCCCTTTCTGAGCCACCTCATGTGGTTTAATTTCATTCCGGTTCCGTCAGAGGGAAGTCTTCTGTGAGCCTATCAATGTGACCGTGTCATCAAGCATGGAATCACCTGTGCGGCTGGCAGGCACGTGACCAATGGCCTCCTCTAGCTTCATCTCATCCATTCCTCCTGAGGGCGGTAAACACAAAAGATCCGCGATAATTCGAGGTGTGAAATGCTCCCTCTGGCCCCTGTCATTGTCATATGTTTTACATATTTCCTCAGTTCTGTCTTCTGAAATGATTATCTTCGAAGTAAATTAGGCGTCAAGATTTCCACCCACACCTTTGAGCTTTAAGCGATAATTAATACATCTTTAAACGTACTTTAGTCTATTTATAATGGAACTCCTGTCGTGAAAGCAAAGTTGCTGTCCATGACATTAAAGCAGCAATTTTTACGCACGAAGAACTAATGTTCTAACAAGCACGTGTTTGATCTCCCAGCATGCTCCTGACGAATATATCATTGATGCTGATGTAAAGTTGCAAAGTAACGGTCAAGCATTTTATACTGCATCTCGATTAAATGCTTAAATAATATACTTCTAACGTAACATAACGTTGCTCGATTCATATTCAATCCACTGTATGTATGTCAAGCAAATAAGCGAATGGGTTCTTTAAATACCAACAAACCACATGCATGTTCAAAAACTGAGATGTAATTGTTAAAGCGTAGTTGAGGCAGGTTTAATTAGAATAAAGGAAAAATGTATAAAAAAATCAGATGTATTCCACTCACATGATTTTCTCTATATATGCTGTAATAAAATATTCTTACAAGCGCTTATAACTCTAGTTCATGTTAATGGAGATAAACATTAGTAGAAATTGTCTTGATATATGCTTCCATGTAAGTAAGAAATAAATAAGGGGAATACTTTAGGCTAAAGCGATAGTCAAATCTTTTAAAAACAGATTGCCAAATGGTTGAAATTCAGTTCTCTTTGAATGGCCAGAAGTAAAACAAAACAGGAATGTATTTTCTAACTTAAACCAATAACAAGAAAAAATGTTTATGACAAATTGTGTGTTTTTGGTTCAGAAATTCCAGATGTACATTTTATTTCTCATATAAATATAATTAGTATGTGGTATTTTAATCAAAATCGTTTGAACCATTTTAATAAAATCAAAATTAACGCAAATCTTTCCATGTAAAGGGTAGTTTGGGATGGAATTATTTGTTGAAAATATTTGTGTTGCTTCCTTGGAAGATGCTGAACTTGATATTTAAGTTTGATATTTACATACTTTTCGTTTTTGACTTTTTTCTCAGACACATGGACAATACACGGGCCTTTTTATAAAAATTCCGTTTTCGGATTCAGTTGACCTTAAAATGTATTTTTGCGGGGAAATCTCGGTATCAAATTTTTAGGTAGAATACAATACTTTCTCTACCTACCGTGTATATTGTATATACGTGTTATTGAAGGTAAAAACTGGAAGAACAAGCATCAACGTAATGATTTAATATAATCCAGAAAGGGACAGGCAAGAAGGAAAGACAAGCATTTGTTTTGAGGCGATGGATCACTGATGCTCGTAGACTGGCCAACATTGGTTGGGTCCACAGACCGCGATAGCATTTTTTTAACTCTCCACAACAACCTCCTCTACCTTTCGTTTTTATTATGCTATATAGTTGTTTTTTTATTTTTGTTGTCTGCTGTATATGAGCTATCTCGAACCGATCTCGAACTGCCTTTCCTAGGAACAAGTACTACCGTGTCTTGTGTTCAATGGGCAAGTCAAACTGTTTCTTCAAGGTTCTTATTGCGTAGGCTGGAAGTTCACAAAGGTAGTAAGTCACGTTTAAAGAATAACTCGCAAAGCGCCTAAAGGAATGCTATAGTAACAGGATCAACATTGGCCAACCCTACAGAAGAAAAAAGCGATGATAAATATTTACGGTATAAATAAAAGTAATCAAGGACAGAAGTGTGCATCCATATAAATTATACTAACCTGTATTGTTCAGTTTTATATACACGTTTTAGAAACATGTTTAATTACCCTCATTAACCCTTTGTTGCCTGTCGATACCTATAAGCTCCGCTTGTTTTAAACGTAACTCTACAAATAGAGTTGTACTCTAGGATTAATTTCATGTTACACTAACCTTTAATCATAAGCGACAAGTAATCTAGACTGTTTTATGTTGTAAAAATATAAAATATTTGCTCTAAAATTGCAGTGATCATTTTAAATAAATAAAAGAGTAAACCCCTCATAACTACAGTCAAAAGTAACTCGATTAGCTTCCAAGCATCACACCGATCATTTTACTTGGGCTCCCCCCGTCCTTTAGCACAATCACTGGAATTTGAACTTGCAACATTTGGTTTTGAATGGATGGCCAGTCCATTACCTATCACCTAACACTTATGACTATTTGAACCACTTTTTTTGGTAGTGCATTTGGTAGATTATGAAAACTGGTTTATAAGAATTTAAACTTTTATTTGGGAAGAAAAAGATTAATAAAGGATATACATATATTTTCATTTCTATTATTTTTTTCTGTTATTTTATATAATTATTTTGTAGGTTTATTCCCATATATTTTTACTAGAACTCCACTTTTAAACTTGAATTAAAGGGAAAAAAGGCATATATAGTGTACCAATGCAGCCAACTAAGGGTTAAAGAAAACACTATCAGCCCGCCTCTGTAATGTGAGGGTAGCGTGTCTCGGTTAGGGTGAGTTACCCATATATGGTTTATTTGCACGGGTTATTCTGAGGAGACAAATGTCGAGTGATTTTGTGTTATGTTGGCCAGGCTCGTTCACTGATTTCATTCGTCGTTGATGAGATATATATTTCCATAATGCTGCTTGAATTCCACACACACACACACACACACACACACACACACACACTGCCTATTTAAGTTTTATATTATTACTTTCTCTATACGTACTATGTACATAGTGTATAGAGAAGGTATTGCATTACACCCAAAAATTCGTTACCGAGATTTCATCCGGAATACATGTTTTGCACCACTTGAATCCAAAAAAAAAACATTTTTAGAAAAAGGTCAGTGTGTGTGTGAGAGCTGCTTAGCTCAAGCACGAAATATCTGTTAAATACCAAACTTGGTTTTTAAGTTCAGTGTCTCTCAACGTGCGACACATAGATTTTCAAGAAAGTGCTACCAACCCAAACTACTCTTTACATGGAAAAACTTTTGAAAATTTTGATTTTATCAAAGGTGGCTCCACCGATTTTGATCAAAATACCGTAAAATAAAGATATTTACATGACAAATATAATGTATATATTGAATTTGACGGGTCTTTATTCTAGATTAATTTTACTTCTTTTTGCATAACTTGTGAAGAGATAGACAAAAACTTACAACACAAAACAGCAGATTTCGTTAAAAGACATAATTCATGTCCTGTACTTTTTTATTTTTTTATTTTTTTTTTATTTTGATAGAGCTGGCCGTTTCCGAGGTGTTCCTTGTTATTCATTTCAGATTCAAAATGTTATTGTTTTCTCATATGAAAATGTTTCAACTCCTGGCCATAGAAAGAAACGAATTTCAATCACATAGCAACCAGCTTTTAAGAGATTTGACTATCGCGTTAGCCTTGTGTTTTCTCTTATTTCCCTTTTAATTACAAGAAAGCAAGTAATAAGACTATGTCTGCTAATGTTTATCTTGCTTATTATGAAGTAGATAGAAGAATAGTCTTTTTAACAATAATTTCTTACAGAGATATGGAGAAAGTGATGTAAATGGAACGCATCAGATTTTTTAAATATTTTAAAAGATTTGACTATTGCTTTAGTATATTGTTTATTTCCATTTTACTTTCAAGAAGCTAAGTAATAAGACCATTTTTGCTAGTTTTTATCTCCATTAACATGAAGTAGATAAAAGAATAAGGTTTTTAAAGAATAGTTTGTTTGCAGAACAGGTAGAAAAAGGCATATGAATGGAACACATCAGATATTTTAAAAGCTATTGCCAACCTTCAGTGTTTATTTTGTCATTGTGGAACAGTAAAATTTAAGGTCACTATAACAACTGGTTTACACATTTGCCTATAGTTAATCTTCCCTTGCAATGAAGTCAATCAATTTGAATAGATAGAATAATAAGCTTTTGCAACAACAGTTTGTAGAAGTAATACAAATAAGCGATAGAGTAGAGAAAGTCATATAAATGTAACACATAAAATATTTACAACTAATGATCCCCACAACAATATATACAGTTAAATTTCAATGTTGTATTTTAGGATGGAATGTAAGAATTTCTTAGGTAAAATAGAGAGAAAGAGGGACCCATGCCTTATATTATGCAGAATCCATTCTCCATAGAAAGGAAAAGTAAATCAGAAATTTAGGAAGTATTTTTAAAGCACTGAAGGTGACTCTTGGTAGGCAATGGGGATGAGGTGCTGATGATTTCCCAACATAAATTACGTAACCGGGAAATTTATAAGGCGTTGCGTAATATTTGCGCATGTACGAGTATACCAAAGGAAGAAAAGAAACAGGATCTTGCCACAAAACAAAAAAGAACGTGGAAATGACAAATGGATTACCGAGCAAGAAGGAAAAAATTAATTGGCAGTTGCCCTTTCCAGTGGCTGCGATGACTGTTATATATTGCTTTATTTTGGTTTTTTACCGTCTTTTTAAAAATAAATTAACTATATGTCTTATGAACTTGTAAATAGACATTCATATTTAGCATAAGCATAAAATGAACTCAACGCTATTCCTAAGCTTATTAGGGTATGTTGATGTTTTTATTTCTTAGTTAAATTTAGTTAGTTAACTGTCACAACAGCATTAACTCTAAGAAATATATCATCATCTTAAATATTAAGCCTCCTTTATTAAACACCCATAATATAAGTGCTAATATTTGACATTCTCCATTTATAATATTTAAAGTAGCCTTACAGCCGGGATAAGTAGTAGGCAAGTCCATTAGTGTAGCCTTCCTTTTCAATTTCAAAACCGGTAACTGACTGAAATTTGTATTAGTTGTTTTATTCTTTTTTAATTGTTTCATTAACATCTATGTCATTTTGGGAGCTTTGACTAAAGAAATAACTAATTGACTGTAGGTAATGAACGTTGGATTTCTAATCACTTTTCTTTTCTTCAAACACACACACATTCACTCTCAAAAATACTTCCAGGCTCATTGGGGAATAGGGAATGATTCCGATTAAGGAACAATTCCCCATCCCATCCAGATTCGAACCCGGGACCTCCAGGTTTGAAATCAGCTCGTGCAGATTAACTAAACTTATAAATGAAAATTATATTTGCAATGTTATACACAAAGGCGTGCTGACTGAAAGTATAACATGTGGAGTGACAGGATCGTATTCTCCCTCCTATCATATTTCTGATTATTATGAACGATATTATGGAAAGATACGTTGGCATAGCTTTGATGATATATAAAATAAAGCCAATACCTTATCAGAAGTAATAATAGGGGTTCATATGAAAATAAAGGCACGGAAAGGAGATTAAATACTAAAAAGACAAATAATATCATTATAATAACAACATAGATACTGTTCACAAATGTAAATATTTGGATAGCATAATTGATAAGAGTGGTGAAGCATTTGAAGACCGAGTAAAGTAAGCAAATAGCGCTTTCGACCAATTATAGCCAATTTGAAAACGTTATGTAAAATCTAGGCATATTAAAATTAAAATATTTAACAGTAATGTGAAATCAGTTTATTATTATATGACTGTGAAACATGAAAAGCAAATAAAACTATACAAAATAAACTGCAGACATTTGTTAATAGATGTCCAAGAAGAATGTTGAAAATTAGATGGCCAGACGTAATCTCACACTCAGAACTATGGAAGATAATAAACCAAAAAGAAATTATAATAGAAATCAAAAGACGAAAGTGGAATTGGAAAAGAAGATGGGACAGTAGAAATAATGCCTTTGGACTGGACTCCACAGGGTAAAAAAGCAAGAGGAAGACCAAAAGCTGCATTGAAGAAAACAGTTCTAGAAAAATTGCTAAAGGTTAGGAAAACATGGAATGAAGTGAGGAGGTTGGAAATACTTATTTTACCTTTCCTCCTCATGAGGAGATTGACTGATTGATACAGTGTGACAGCTGTTCATTTCATTTATTTTTAATTTAATCAGATTTACTTCTCCCGTTTAAAATTATGTAAAGACTGTTTAAATGTTATACTACAACAGAAATAAAAGTATAGTTCAATGCGCCGTTTTGCGTGGGTGGTGTGGAGTGCGATTGCCTTATATTCGTTATCTTTTTTAACCTAGTTGTGCTTAACTTCATATTAATATTATTTACATGTATATTTTCACTGAAATATTATATGGCATCAATGGTTAGCATGCACGTTTGAAGCTTCCTAAATCTTGTTGAAATGATCAGTATGTGAATACCTTTACTGGTGAAAATGTCTGTACTTTGCAGTCTTCAAAGTAGAAACATCCCAGCTTATACTAGCACTGAGACATATATTTACCTATCACATTGAAATTAAGAGTGCATTATTTTATGAAATTCAACTGCATAAACCAATAAAACTTAATTTTGAGGCACTTTTAAACTTTTGAATATGTATTTTTTTTAACCCTTTAGAATTTTCAAGTTTTTAGTTACCGGGGTATCTTTAAGTTAAGATCTGTAAATGTTATTTTAAAAAATCCATCAAAATCATAGATATAATTGTAGGGTTTCAAGCTAAATATAAAATACACATATGAAATAGACTTTTTTGTTTTGAATGTGTATATTTACCTTTATATCTATTAGAATATTCCATATAATATTCAGTAGTTTATTGGAAACAGCACTTATATTTTACGCATTAATTAACTGTTAGCAATACATTGTAAGCATAAAATAGCTTATCCATTGTTTCTTTTTGCTTAAACTGCATCCTAAGAACTGCAAGATTTCTGCATTTCAATCTGCTTACACTCTAGCTTTGCACTAGAACATCAGATACCGTCGCGCTTTTACTTTCTCTAGCCCCATATGTACAATGTACATAGGGATAGAGAAGTATTGTTAATCCATCCAAAAATTCGATACCGAGATTTCACCGAAAATACATGTTTTAGGACCGCCTGTATCCAAAAAAAAGCATTTTCAGAAAAAGGTCCGTGTGTGTGTGTCTGTGTGTCTGTGAACACGATAACTCAAAAACGAAAAGTAGCTACAATACCAAACTTGGTATTTAAGTTTAGTATCTTCCAGGGATGCGACACGAAGATTTTGAGAAAAATCCCTCCACCCTAACTTGGAACTTTTTTCGTAAATGTTGATTTTCTTAAAAATGGCTCTAACGATTTTGATTAAAATATCATATATTAAAGATATTTACCTAACAAATAAAACGTATATCTTGAATTTTCTGGGAATAGCTTCTGAAGACCTGTTTATTCTGGATGAATTTTGCTTAATTAGACATAACTAGTAAACCGTAAGAGATAGACAAAAACTTACTGTACAAAAAATTTAGGTCTTGTTAAAATACACAAGTTATGTCATATACATTTTTCTCGTGGAGCTTACCGTTTTCGAGGTATTCATTGTTATTAGTTTCAGTTCTGAAGTACTTATACTTTTCTCAGACGGGAGTGTCTGTTTTTCTTTTGTTCTACTCCTGGCCAAGAAAAGAAGCGATTTTTAATGACAATCGCATAATGACAGCTTTTAAAACATTTGACTATTGGTTTAGCCTAGTATATTCCCTTATTTTCTTCCTACTTATACGGAACTAAATAATAAGAACATTGTGCTAATGAGTACCACGAGAAAGTCATGTGGGTGTAACACATCAGATTTTTTATTCTACGATTCATTACTTATTAACAAAACACTAGCGCCAAATGATGAACCACATATTGAGACAGTGGGTAAAGTGTAATATTTTTTTTTTTTTTTTTTCATGAAGTTGCTATCTTCCCACAACCACCGCCACCACCTTCATCTCGAATATTTCCTCTGCTCCTCCCCTGCCTATTCTTCACCAAAATCTCCTCCTCCAATCTTTTCTTCTCGGCTATAGCCTTGGTCACGGATATAGCAGTTGAAAAAGAAGGGGTGGGGGACTTCATTTTCAATGTTCTCAACCATCGGCAGATATACTGTTAGTAACTTAAAACCAGACCGAAACTGAAGAGAACCTGTGTGTATTAGTTCACCTAAAGCGGTATCGTACCAGTGTTGTCAGTCATAACCGATCTTTCAAAATGGGAAATTTACGAAATTTATAATTAAATTCATGTAATAATAATAATAATAATAATAATAATAATAATAATACACAACTCTCTTACGTTCCAAGAAGCAACCGGAATTCTTCAAAGATGTTTTTCTGCTTATTGAATTACTCGTTTTTCCTTATAAAATGTTATTAGACAATGACGATACCTGTTCTTACATACGATTGTAAAAATTGGGTTATAACTGATAAACGAATCATTTACCCTGTATAAACGTAGTTTTTAAGATATGTAGCAGGACATACCCACAGAGACCAAGTTAGGAACACTGAAATCCGAAACAAACAGAACATATTCAACTTAAGGTTATGCTTCTGTGAAATTTGACCAAAATTTGTAAAAAATTAAAAAAAGTATTTTGTTTTACAATAAAATTATATGAATTATAACATTTAAGAGAATGTATAGTTTTTTCACAAAGTGCTAATTAACTGAAGTTATAGATGTGTAGGCTATGCTTGTAATTAGGCACTCCCAACTTTAAGCTTTATTTTCTCCACCACTTTTCCATATTAAAAATGTTCCACAGGATGCAATTATTCAATAACTTGTTTAAAAATGTATATACTGCCTCTCAATAGTACATCAAACAACATTGATATTATTTTTTTGAAACAATACTCCAATTTTGATAATAGATTACTAAATTTTGAATAATCGAGAGTTCTGCAGAGTACAAAAATTAATACATTTTCTCCACTAATTAGGGATACTATAAAAATATAATGCGATCGTCTCCTTAGCGCAGCAGTGGTGTTGCTGCTTGCCAAGGGGAGACCTGGGTTCGATTTCCAGTACCGCCGTGGGGATTTAACCCCAGCTGGGAGACCTGGACCGGGGTGCACTCAGCCTCGTGAGGTCCCTTGAGGAGATACTTGAAGAAGTAGCGACTCTGGATCACGAGGACCGTATTAACTGGCCGGGATGGGGGGGGGGTTCGAAGCGATGACCACGTCTCACCCTCCAATACTGCATGCCACCCATGACGTCTATCATGGACTGAGATGGGGACGCAGCAGCCGGCGGTAGGCCAAGGTTCCTTGTGAGAGCTGTCGAATCATGGAGTTATTATTTACAAAAATATAATATTATACTTTATTTGTAAACTTATTTGCCGTAAAACTGTATTTATATGTGTGAATATTTTTAAAATGCATCATACAACCAATTTGTACTAGAACAATGAATGTATAGGATAATAGTTATTTAAATAACCTCGTAAGTGAATTTTAATATCTGGCATAAATATTATTGTATTGTGTACAACTGGTATAAATTTCAATAAGATATTTCACACCTGTGGATTTTCTAAATTTCACAGGTGCTTTACAATGGACAAACAATTTTGCAATTATCAGTCGATGAAAATGATGTATAGAACATATACCGAAAAGGAATTAACTGAAAAGCTAATAATTTTTATGCTTTTGAAGCCAAATTTGTAGTGATAAATGAAATGAAAGATAACGGCAATTTTGTTTACGTGACAGTTAAGAAGTAGAAAACTTGTGTAATATTTATGATATAATTTAGTAAGTCTTATTTTAAAGCAACGATTGCAACCTTCTAATTCTGTATAATAATGTGAAACCCTTTATATAGATTTCGAGTAATAGTTTCCTGAAAACCCTTAAATAAACACGGATAAGCACGGTAAATGAGCCTGCATGGAGAATGTTAAACAGTATCCCCAAAATGTAGGTTCCTGTTCATTTCGTAATTGGCTTACCCTCCCCGTATTTATAGGACTGGCACTCCCCTAGGACTTAGAAGCTGTCGGGGAGCCAACGGCACGAAACCAAAGAATGGAGAACCTGTTACGAAGGGTCGGCCCGTAGTCAGGCTTGAACATGAGGAAATGGATGATATGAAATGGAAGCGAAATTGATTGGAAAGGTGATGATGAAGCAATTGGTGGAATGAGTGGCGGGGGAAACCGGATGACCCAGAGAAAACCCACCCAGACGCCGTTTCGTCTATCCTAAATCCCATGCAGGCACTTGGGATCGAATCCGGGCCGCCTAGATGGGAGGCGAGCGGTCTAACCACTCACATAACGCGCCACCCCCAAAAAATGTAGGTAATAACCTGAAATAGAAAAAATTGCATTAAAGCGTAGAGCTTTATTAAAGGCCTGATGTGTTTCATTCACGTGACTTTTTCAAGCTGTTTCACAAACAAACTTTCCTTAACAAAAGATTATTCTTTTATTTACGTCATACTAACCGAGTTAAACTTTAGCAGAATGCAATTACTTATATACTTACAATGTTCTTATATACGGTGATTATGAAACGTTTTAATAGCTGTTCCCTTCTTAGCATGGGCTGGAGTAAAACAAAAGAAGCACGGATGACTTCCTGTTTGAGACAAATATAAGAATTTTAAAACTGAAACGAATAACAGGGAATATCTCGGAAATGTATAGCTCTATAATAAGGCTTAGGTATATCATAAAATTGTGAGTTTTAACAAGATATTTTTTTTTTTTGTCAGTAAGTTTTTGTTTATCTCTTACGTTGATGAGGATTTCAGGGATTATTTCTAAGAAATTCAGGATATACATTTTATTTACTATGTGAATAGATATCTTTGATATATCTAAAGCATTTTAATAAAAATCGTTAACCATGCTATTGGAAAACAAAAAAATTGAAACATTCCATTAAAAGTGTAGTTAGAGTGGGCGGATTTTTTTTGAGAACCTTCGTTTCGCATCCTTGGGAGGTACTAAATTTAAACAACAGTTTTGGTAGTTAAAGAGCGTTTTATAAAACTAGTTTTTTCTTTCTCTTTTTTTGATTCGGGGGGCCTCAAAAGTATATTTCCGGTGAAACTTCAGTATCGAATTTTTGGATGGAAAACTATACCTTTATTTCGGACTTCTCACTCGGAGGTCCCGGGTTCAATCCCTGACTGCGAGGGGGAATTTTTCTTTAACTAGATTATTCCCTATCCCCCACAGAGTCTGAAAGTATAAATGTGAGACTGAATGTGATTAACCTAACTTTCTAAACCTACAGTAATACGAGTTGTTTCACAAGTCAAAGCCCACGATATGACCATTGAAAAACAATTAAAAAAAATACCTTTATTTCTTATGTACATTGTAAACGTGCTAGAAAAAGTAAAAGTAGTTGAACAAAAGTGCTATATGCATGATGAATGACATAAAAAAATCTGGTACTCCATTCACATGACTTTCTCTACAACTCAGCAACAAATTATTCTTAAAAATCTTATGCTTCTATTTACTTCATGCTATCGAGAAAAAAATTATTACTTGCTTCCTTGTAAGTAGAAGCGAAATAAGGGAATACCATAGGTTAAAGTAATAGTCAAAAACTGGTTGTTAAGTGACTGAAGTTCCTTTGTTTGTATGGGCAGGAGTTGACAAATTCCTGTATGAGAAAAGTATAAGTTTTCAAAACTGAAACCAAAAACAAGGAATATCTAAAAAACGATCAACTCCACAAAGAAAACGCATATAACATAAATTGTGTGTTTTTACGTGCTCTACATTTTTGTGCGGTAAGTTTTTTTTTCCATCTCTTACGGCTTAGCAGCTATGCAAAGTTCCGTAAAATTCATCCAGAATAAAGTAGTCTTCAGAGGTTATTCCCAGAAAATTCAAGGTATATATTTTATATTTCTTTAATATACGATATTTTAATCAAAATCGTTAGAGCCATTTTTCAGAAAATCAAAATTTTCGAGAAAAAAATCAATGTAAAGGGTAGTTGGAGGTGGGGGGCTTTTTCTCAAGATCTTCGTGTCGCACCCCTGGAATATACTAAACTTAAATACCAAGTTTGGTATTTTACCGACTTTTCGTTTTTGAGTTATCGTGTTCACAGACACACGGACACCACACGGACCTTTTTGTGAAAATGCTTTTTTTGGAAACAGGGGACCCTAAAACATATATTTGCGGTGAAATCTCGGTATCGAATTTTTGGGTGGAGTGCAACACCTTCTCTATACACTATGTACATAGTACGTATAAAGAGAGTAAAAAAAAAAACGAAGGAAAATGCCAGTTTTGTGGGTAATCAATCGGAAATGCCAGTGTTTTTGGTCACTGTCGCTATGGTACAGTTTGTTCATTATAAGAAGGTTGTAGAAAGAAAGAGAGGAGGGTACTGTGTCAGGCAGCTAGTGCTGTGCTGCCCCTAATAGACATGGGTTTTAGATCTCCTAAAGTGATTTATCTGTATTAGTAATCTGGCTCGATTTAAAGCACGGTTCTTCCCCCCGCCTCGCTGATTCGATTTCTTTTGACAGCCGATTAGGGTAACACTCTGTGTGTGTTGCTTGGCTCGCCACCGTCAATGGGAACTGGCCCTATGAGTGCAGAAACGTCCCAAGTGCGCCTTTAATTACTTCAACGTTTAAATCAACTTAGCGGTTTCTCTAAGGCCATTCAGGTTCCGTTTTCTGAACCCGCTCGCAACACCGGCCTTAAATAGAAGAGTTCAATTATGTAATGAAATATCTGAGAAGTAACATTCACAGGACTTTTAACTGTTATACTCATAGTTATACCTTTCTCTTCACATAAAAACACATTTTGCGTTAATCACGATACATGTTTACTTTCTCTATACGAACTATGTACATAGTGTATAGAGAAGGTATTACACTCCACCAAAAAATTCGATACCGAGATTTCACCGGAAATATATGTTTTACAGTCCCCTTTATCTAAAAAAAAGTAAGTGTGTGTATGTGTGTGTCCGTGTGTCTGTGAACACGATAACTCAAAATCGAAAAGTCGGTAAAATACCAAAATTGGTATTTAAGTTTAGAATTTTCCAGGAATGCGACACGAAGATTTTGAGAAAAATCCCCCAACCCCAAACTACCCTTTACATGGAACTTTTTTCGAAAATTTTGATTTTCTAAAAAATGGCTATAACGATTTTGATTAAAATATCGTATATTAAAGATATTTACCCGACAAATAAAGTGTATATTTTTAATTTTCTGGCAATAGCCTCTGAAGAGTACTTTATTCTGAGTGAATTTTCCGGAATTTTGTATAACTGCTAAACCTTAAGAGATAGACAAAAAATTATCACACAAAATATGTATAGCACATTAAAATACACAATTTATGCTTTGTACGTGTTTTTCTTGGTTGATCGCTTTTTAGATATTCATTGTTTTTGTTTTTAGGGTCGAAAATCTTAACTTTCCTCATACAGGAATTTGTCAACTCATATCCATACAAACAAAGGAACATCAGTCACATAGTAACCAGCTTTTGACCATCGCTTTAACCTATGCTACTCCCTTATTCCCTTTCTGCTTACAACGAAGAAAGTGATAAGACTATTTCTGCTAACTTTTCTAGATTAGCATGAAGTAAATAGAAGCATAAGCTTTTTAAGAATAATTTGTTGCAGGGATATAGAGAAAGTGATGTGAATGGTACACATCAGATTTTTGTATAACATCTGTTTCATACAACTTTGACCCGTTATTGCTTTCTCTAGTTCGTATACAATACATAAGCAGTGCATTCCACCCAAAAAATTCGGTACCGAGATTTCACTGGAAGTACACATTTTAGTGTCCCCTGTATAAAAAAATAATTTAATTCAAAAGCGAAAAGGCTATTAAATATTAAACTTGCAAGAATGTGACATGTAGCTTTTCGGGAATATTCCCCAAAAACTACCCTTTACATGGAAAATTTGCTGAAAAATGGCTAACGATTTTCCATTAAATTGCCGAATATTAAAGATATTTATATAAAAAATAAAATATATATCTTAAACTTTCTGGGAGTACTCTTTGAAGCCCTCGTTAGTGCGGAAGACTTTTGTATAAATGAAAAACCACAAGAGATATTAAAATACTTATCTTGCTACACAAAATACACATCTCAATTAGCATGAAGGAAATAGAAACATAAACTTTTTAACAATAATTTGTTGCAGAGATGTAGAGAAAGTCATGTGAATGTAACACAACAGATTTTTTAGGTTTTCGATGTTTCGTTGACAACATAAAATTAAACAGAGAGAACCGCAAACAGTAAAAGCAAAAATAGTAATACATGAACAAATAAACTGTTTTAATTATTCAGGTTTTAATTCATTAAGCTTAACAAATTAAGAGAGTAAAAAGTTTCTATAGGAATCGTTTTTCCCACACAGGCGTGTGTAATACAGGAGTTGGATAGGTTGAGTTAGATTGAGAAATTCAATACCATAGTAGGATTTGAACCACGGATCTCCCAGCTTAGCGGTTGCTCTAGCCTCTGAGCTGCCATGGCAACATGTTGACACAACATTAAATCCTCAACTGACTGCAATGTTTTCCGGTATTAAATTGTTCAGCCTATATAATGTCTATGTATAACTTTTAATCTCTGTTAGAATGAAGTAGATATAGGAATAAGCCTTTGTAAGAAAATGATGTACAAGATTTGCAAGCGAAAGTTATATATGAATATAATATATGAGTTTTGTGTTCTTGAGATGCTAGAATAGCCTTGTTAGATCTATGGGCTACTGGTAGCAAAGATATAACCAAGGTATAGCTGGAAGGGGTAGGACGTGCCTAATGCAAGTACCCGCTACTTAAATATTCATAACGCAGCTGACATAAATAAAGCCCCCACACAAGGCATTTTACATTTTGTTGCGAAACCACCAAGGAATAATAAAAAAGTGTAACAAAGAGGCGTAATGTGCTGCTAAATTGAAGCAGACAAGTTTAGAAAGTGCATGCCTTAGGTGGTGAGGCGCCTTATGGTTGCTTTCCTTATTCTAAGCTCCAATTAAATTCACACCTCATGGGAAATATTACATAATTTTGTCCCATAGCAATAGTGTTCATTGTTGGCAACCTGAAGTAGCAGCAACCACATCAGGTAGATGTCACGTGGACTTGAGAAAACTAGCTAGTGATGGGAACCATCGAATATTTTCGACAATTGAATGTATAACGATAGTGAAAAAACTGATGTATTCCATTCACATGACTTTCTCTACACTTTGCAACAAATTATTGTTAAAAAGCTTATGCTTCTATTTGATTCATTTAAACGAGAAAAAAATAGCAGAAATAGCCTTATTACTTGCTTCCTTGTAAGTAGAAGGGAAATAAGGGAGTACTATAGGCTAAACTGATAATCAAAAGCAGGTTGCTAGGTGACTGAAGTTCCTTTGTTGTATGGACAGGAGTTGACAAATTCCTGTATGAGAAAAGTATAAGTTTTTCATAGCTGAAACCAAAAACAAGGAATATGTCAAAAACGATCAACTCCACGAAAAAATGTATATGGCATAAATTGTGTGTTTTAGTGGGCTCTACATTTTTTGTGTGTTAAGTTCTTGCCCATCTCTTACGGTTTAGCAGTTATACAAAATTCCGTAAAATTCATCCAGAATAAAGTAGTCTTCAGAGGCTATTCTCAGAAAATTCAAGATATATATTTTATTTTTCAGGTAAATATCTGTCAATCCAGTGGCAGGAATTATGCTCGGAAAAATTAGGTATGGAGGGTGAGTTCCGATTTGGTCAAAACAAACAAAACTTATAACCACAATAATTTATGTACGAGTATGTACTGCTTCACAAACCCAAGAAATAGTTTCCATTTTTACTTTCTCTACACATACTATGTACATATTGCCTAGAAGAATTATTATATTCCACCCAAAAATTCGATACCTAGATTTCATCGGAAATCTATTTTTAAGGTCCCCGATTCCAAAAAAAAAAAAGCCTTTTTAGATGCTCCACGTATATGTGTGTTTCTGTAGACAGCATAGGTCAAAAATTAAAAGACCGTGAAATACCAAACTCGGACTTTAAATTCGACATCCTATAAGGATGCGACACGAAGCTTTTCAAGAAAATTCCCCACCCTAAACTACCCTTTACATGGAAAAAATGTTTGAAAATTTTGTTTTTCTCAAAAATGTATAATGAATTTTCTGGGAATAGCTTCTGAAGGCCAGTACATTCTGAATAAATTTTGCTGAATTTAGCATAGCTGGTAAACCGTAAGAAATGCACAAAAACTTACTGCATAAAAATATAGATTTCGTTAAAGCACACGCTTTATGTCCTTTACATTTTTTTGAGGAGGTAACCGTTTCCGAGATATTCCTTTTACAAGTGTCAATTGTGAAGTACTTATACTTTTCTCAAACAGGAAGTATACGATTTTCTTTTATTCTATTCCTGGGTAAACAAAGGAGTGGTTTGCAATGACAACCGCATAACGATAGCTTTTAAAACATTTGACTATCACTTTAGCATAGCGCATTTCTTTAGTTCCCTTCTACTTATAAGGAACTAAATAATAAGGACATTCTGCTAATGTTTATCTCGATTAATATTGTATAGTAAGAAAAAGAATACTTTGTAAAAAGTTTGTAGAGCAGCTAGAGAAAGTCATGTGAATGTAACACATCAGACTTTTTTAGATTATGAAAAGGGAAAGTATACTTGAACCATGAGCAAGGTTTACGATAAAATGTGGTTTCCCTCAACCGAGACATTTCATGAAAGAAATGTGTATCAGGTTAACTTTATTGCCGACCATGTTTCTTGATAGGAAACAAAAAATATGGCCGAAGTGAAATCTGTGAGAAACTGAATTTCTCGTGTTTTACAGCCAAGATACATGATAAATAAATACCGGAAGAAAGGTCTTGTGAGAGTTACATGTAACGTTGTGTAGCGCCATTTGCTAGCTACTCACAGCACCGGAGTTTTCCTGCTTTTAATTACGTCAGCAGTATCTTTAAAAATAAAACTGTGCAACTGTATGCAGTCGTTATGAGAAAATATGAATTACAAATATCCTGTACATTTTATACTATTAGCCATCAAGGAAAACAAACAATTTAATACTGGAAGCGCAATAAATAAATACTATATATGCCTGTCTGCTTTTTTAAATAAATAAAAATAAATAAAATTTGAATATCCTACCCCGGCATCTAAGTTATTATACTGTAGCATATATCCAAATTTTATATTTAATTCCCTAAAACAAGACATAAAAGTTTCAATATATATTTTTTTTTCAGATTACTTAACCTAAAAAAACAAGTTAAAAAAAAGGAATCAAACTAAAGAAATAAAACAATAATAATTTACTTCCATGAAATGAGATTTTTTTTATATTTTAATATAATAGCCAAAATAGAGGACAGGGAGTAAGTTAAGGCAAAAAATAATAAAAAGTATAAATACAATTATATCTTATATTTACTGGAAGCCAGTAAATGTAACTGGTAACCTCTTACACCTAACTATAAAAACTGACTTCTATCCACAGCGAAAAATGGAAACCAGCGCTCAACTAATATATTAACATATGTAGAATAAATGTCTACTAATTAAGTTCTTTGAACAGAATAATTCCAAACTACACTTTAAATCATACTTCCTTATTTTTATTTTCCCAAAAATGGCTATAACTGTTTTGATTAAAAATGTAATTATTTAATTGACAATTGCCAATTTTCCACTGGGTTATAACTTGAAATAGCTCCGTTGAGTTCTGCAAACCTTTTAACGCCATATATGGAGCAGCTGGACCACCTGTATAGTTTTAATGATATTTCTTGCAATTTTTATATAGTTTTTAATGCTCGCTTTTACTACAGATGGCACCACAGATGATGACATTGATGATACATGGAATGAAGATGGAGCACCGGTGGAATGCGATGAATGGAGGAAAACTGAGAACCCGGAAAGAAGCCGCCTTTGCACCGCTTTATCCACCACAAATCCCACATACAGTCACCTGGGATCCAATCCAAGACGCTTTGGTGAGAGGCCATGGCGCGGCCTATACAGAAGTGGGTTTAAAATTAAGATTTTTACCACCCTTCCCTGCTATTCTCAGGCGTATCTAAAATGTTATTTCAATGTTTCTCTGAAATACAATTTTCAACGTTTTTTTTTTTTTTTTTCAATTTTAAATGACATAGTATTACTCTTAAAATTAAACTACACTCATTCATATCATTTGAAGCTTATTAGATATGAAATGATGTGAACCAATAATTACGACTTTACCTAAACTAGAATAAGTCTGTAGTCATTTTAAATCAAAATCCAGTTGGTAAAAATGCTTATTTTTACTTTCTTTACAAAGTGCATGGTACCTGGGTATACCGAGATTTCAACGGAAATACACGTTTCAGAGTCCCCTGAATCCAACAGAAGCATTTTTAGAAAAATATCCGTGTGTCCATGAATTTGAGAACATGATAGTAAAATACCAAACTTAGTATTTAAGTTTATCTTCCAAGAATGCGACACAAAGATTTTGTGGAAAATCCCCCCATCCGAAATTACCCTTTATATGGAAAAAATTTCGCAAATTTTGAATATCTCAAAAATAGCTCTAATAATTTTGATTAAAACACCGTATATTAAATTATTGATATGCCAAATAAAATATACATTTTGAATTTTAAAGGAATAACCTCAAAGGATCTCTTTATTCAGGATTGATTTTGATGAACTTTGCATTACTATTAAACAATAAGAGATAGGCAAAACTTGTTCCACAAAAAAATGTCGATATCGTCAAAATATCCAATTTATGTTGTTTACATTTTTGTTGTAGAGCTAACCGTTTCAAATATATTCCTCATTATTAGTTTCAATTTTCAATTACTTAATTTTTTCTCAAACAAGATGTGGCCCTTGTTTCTTTTGTTTCACACCTGGCCTTGAAAAGAGGCGAATTTCAATGACAATTGCATAGGACAGCTTTTAAAACATTTGACTGTCACTTTAGCATCGCGTATTGTTCCATTAGTTCCCCTATACTTATAAGAAATTTACTAATAAGGACACTCTGGTAATTCTTATCTCGATTAGCTTGGAGTAGAAGGAAGAAGAATATTTATAAAATGTTTGTTTGTAGAACAGCTAGAGGAAGTTATGTGAATGTATCAGACTTGTGTTTAATTTAAAAATACATAACTTATTGAAATATTTGAGGCTCACGTCATTGTAAATGTTCAGAGAAACAAATTAGTGCATAGAAGTCCAAGATATTTATATTTTAATATATGCTGCAGTGTTTTAAAGAATATGTAAAATGTTCAATTTCGTAACTCTTTACGGTTCTCAAAAAAGAATATTTTCTATAGCCAAGCGTAATTGAGTATATGATAGCTTATTTCAGATCGCAAACTTGATTTTCACAGAACCCACGCGCAAAAAAGTGCAGCAAGCATAAAATGCAAGCGTAAAGTAATTTTGTTCCAACTTTACCCTCACCAAAATAATTCAGGATATTAGTGTGTCTACATTGGTGATAGCAAGCCGAGAAAAACCGATATTATTATTGATCTGGGAGGTATTTGGAGAAAATGGCAGATTTTGAGAATTATGATATCCTTAGAGCTGCGAAAGTAGCACAATCAAATTTACGACCTGCCCCTAAACCTTGATGACTGGCTCAAAACTTAATTTACTTCATCTTTCGTTACATTTTTTTAATAACAGAAAATTCTCGTAGAAAAACATTGTGTGATATGCGAGCGTAAAGTTTGTTTTTGATTCCTGTTCGATTCAAAAATCAGAACTTTACGCTCTTACATCATAAGTAATTATTCAGCTTTGCTACTGTAAAACCTTCAAGTTTACCATGACAACCAGGCAAACAGTTTTTAAAAAGATTGGACTAAAAATATACTTTTCATCCCAAGTGTATATGTACAGAAATAACGTTATCGTGTAGATCACAGATGGAATGGAGGATAAAAAGGCATGCATTTTGCTAATCGCTGACGAGATTTACAAACAACATTATTGCTCCTTTGACGTAACGAGATCATCCCACAGGGTGGTGACACGCGCGGGTAGTTTGTATGTCTCCACGTGTGTCGCTCCCTGTGGAGCTAACAAGTCACACGCGCTGTACAACCCCAAGGTAGCCCCGTACCCTTTACAGGTTCGCGTGTGGGCTCCAGCTGTGCCAAGAAACAGCACTTCTCAACAAAAATTATCATTCCTCGTTAGTTCTGTGAAAGCAGGGGATGTGATTTCGCAAACTACATTGCTCGATGTCTTTTGTACTTCAACAAAAGTCTCTAGATTACCTCGAGTGGTCAGCAAGCTGATTTCTCACCCGGAGGTCCCGGGTTCGATTCCCGGCTTGGGCGGGGAATTTTTATTTACCCAGAAGTATTCCCTATCCCCAACTGAGTCTGAAAGTATGTGTGTGAGAGTGAATGTGTGTGTCCTTAAGGAAAATAAAATAGTTTAGGCCAAATGTAAAATAACCTACACACAACGAATTGTTTTAAGTGCAAAGACCCAGATTTGACCTTAGGCGTTAAAGGGGGCTATATAAATGAAAAAATAAAAAAAAATCTCTGGACAACGATTACAACAAATAGTGCTTAGAAAAGAACCCATATCAGAAAAATTGAATTAGGAACAATCACTTAACTTAAATAGCTTTTTTCGTGAACTACAAATGTTTTCGTGCTAGAGAAAGAAAATATTGAATAGAAAAACCTTTTTTGCCTGAACTACAAATATTTTCCCTTGAAGTGCTTCTATTATATTGCATACTAATATTTAAGCAAACTATGGTAGGGAAAGAATGGACACGCTCATTTTTATTCCTGAATTTAATCTACCCAAATGGAAAGGAATGTTTTTACTTTCTCTATCACGTAACAGTAAATAGAAAAATATTGAATTCCAGCCAAAATTCAATACTTTTCATTGGAAATACACATTTTGTGGTCCCCTGAATAAACATTCTTAGAAAAAACATTTTTGTCGAATGATTGAGCATTAGAAAGGAGTAACGCTATAAATGGGGCATTAATCCTAAATGTTTATGAATTTGCCTAAGTTCGTTTCAATTAATTAATAAGATTATTAATATATCTTCCTGGATTTTTACATTGATATCAATTATTTATTAGATTATCCCTCAATTCAATTTGATAAAATGTCAATGTTTTACAGTAAAGTATTTTTATTTTCTCTACCATGTACAATGTACATATATGTAGAGAAAGATACTGGATTTCACCAAAAAAATAGGAACCTGGATTTCATCAGTAATACATGTAAAATAGAATCTTTACTTTCCCTATCATGCAGGGTGTAGTATACTCAAAGACAATATAAATATACCTAGCTCTCTGATTTTTTCTGAAAATGTGAAGGTTTGAAAGGGACTCAGGTTTTATCACAATTCTCATTGGTGACATTCTGGTACAATATACCACGCGAGTTAGAAAACGCAAAACAGATTGAGCAAGCCACACCTTCATTACTCAATCGCGTTCGGCGCTCCATCAGAACAGGTTGCCTTGTATGAATGAATAAATGTATTTTTTTTACATAACATTATGATACATAGAATTTCAACAATCGCACTGGTCATCAGACCGTACGTGTTTTTGTGATACACACTAAAAGCAATATTAAAACCAAAAAAACACAGAATTAAATGAGTAAATACGAAAATAAGAAGACAAAGGTAATAAAGAACCAAAAGCAATATTAAAACAACAATAAAGAATTATGAGTAAATCCGAAAATAAATATACAAAGATTTTCAAATATCGCAATTTACATTTACAGCACAGAGTACACCTTCATAAATGCACCTTCTTATAATAGAAAATTACACTTAAAAGAAATATATACACATAATATATACACAATATATAAAACCATAACACAGCGGTGACCTAAGTATGATATATGTATGTAAAACATTGTAGTCACTTTTGTTTAATTGATCTTATTTCTCCCCCCCCTTCTCTATTGGCAGCCTCCTCAGATCTCAGCTGTCTTGCCTTAAGTATAAATTTACCTAGCCCGTCCATGTTTTCCGTGCCTGCCAGTAGCGTCCAACATGCTTTAAGCACTGTGTTAATTTAGTCCACCACATGGCGAATTACCTTGGCATTAGAATTTCAATATGTAGCGCAGAGAGAAAAGTGATGTAATTTTGTAACACCCGGTGAGAGGGGTGGAGCATTTTCCAACCAAGTTTAGTTTGGTGATCACCAGTTCGCAATAATGAACTTAATTTTCACAAATTATGTTTCATGTTCATCTCTTTCCCCTCGGTTACGTGGCCTGAGCAATACGCTTTTAAGAGTGTAACAAATATGTGGAACACATGGATGGAGTCAGCGAAAAGACCTGTATTTCAATGAGTGTTGCCAGGCGTATTCTTAATGCTTTCAGTGTACATGGTAGTTAGAGAGCATATGTAAGTCCCTGAAAACCCAACAAGGGAGGAAAATACATTAAACTGCAGGCTGTTCCTGCCAGACTGCGTGCCAAAGAGCAGCGAGCTACTCATGTATTTACACGGTTTGCCTGCAACGTGCAGCACACCTAAGTAATGAGGACAACCTACCGTCACGAATAGTTTGATGCAAGTGTTCGAATGCAAGCGCAAACATTGAGTTATGATCTTCGCCAAGTGAGACACCCTCCTGCCAGGCATCGAGGTTTGTGGTTCAGTATCCACGAGTACTCCGACTCAGATGAGTGGAGTTGAAACATCCTGCTTTAAAAAGTAGAAGAGGATCTTACAGCGTGTTTCAGATGGGTCCAAAACTGTCAACCTTAGAAACTATAACATTTAACGTATATTCATTAGTTTATATTTGCACTAAAGAGGAAAAGAAGTAAAATAAAACGGGAAGATAACTTGTGTGATTCAGGTCAGCAAAACCTGATCAAAATAATATTAAGACATCCTTGTAAATTAAAACTATGTATGTTGCATTAACTTGGCCTTTGCCATGTTTATTTTTGTATAGCTTCTACAAACCTTAGATACTTTTAAAAGTGTTTTTTTTTTTTTTTTTTTTTGTTTTTTTTTTTCATTCTATGTACTCCACGTTAATCTAGACAAACCTTTGGAGAAACAATTTCATTACACATAGTAACACGGGGAATAGTAGAAACTGAATAGATTGTTAAATGTTTAAATGCGAGGACTATATGCCAGCAGGCCTTAACATTTCATACTCCTCCCACGATATCGCGAGAAACAATTGAATAACATCACTTAAAAGTATGACAAAATATGAAAACATTCGAACCAATAATAACGAATATATCAAAAAATGACTCATCCCAAAAAAGTAATTTGAAATAAATTGTGTGTTTTAGAAATGTCTGTGAAGTACTTTTTGCCTATCTTTTATGATCTATATATTATACGAAATTTCATCCGAATGCAGATAACTTAATAGAATATATCTAGAAAATTCGGGATATTAATTTTACTGTCATGTAAGTTATGCAGAACAATATAGTGCTCGTGGCAATTTGAGGGCAATTTAAAAATATCATTTCATAAAATTTGTGATGATATGACAGTGAAAAGTAAAATGGATTATTTCGAAGGAGCCGGTAAGATGTAAGTTAGAAACAGAAAGGTAAGTCATCGAACAAGGGATGGAGTTTCGATACTTGGGAGTGGATATACCAGATGGTGGAGTCTTTGACGTGTGCAGATATTCCTTAGTGCGATAAAAGAGTTGCAGAACTCAACGGGGCTATTTCAACTTAAAACCAGCCAGCGGTGAATTGGGCGAGAGCGACCTTCGCAACGAGCGTGGCCTGCTCAAAGTCTCAGGTTATAAAAGGAGCTCGTATATCATGACAGTTAAGATATGTAACATGCAAAAATATATTATATAGCATATTACAGTGTCTTTCAAATGGGGTGGGGTTTGTCCTTGAGCTCCATCAGGCCGGTAGCCAATCGGAACGCTGCTCTGTTGACATATTGCTTAACTGAGGAGTAATGCGCCAAATCTGTCATAAATATTACTTGCGCTAAGACAAAATATTCAAATTTTGCAAAAAATAATTCACGAGGAAGATAAGGAGTAATGTTCGTCGCAGAACCGTAAAAACCACAGATTTTTAGTTCAAATAGTTTTCATATTACACATGAATAAACATTATGTCACCAGGCAGATCTGCATGCTCAGTGTGCGAGTAAGAGGAGGGGGTAGCGACCTGGCAACGCAGAGCACGATAACGCATCTCATTCACTGCAGATTAGAACTCTTCCCATTTGAAAAAAATAGCAATATGGTAGACAAAGTTAAAATATACCAGGCAATGGCAAGACGGATCCGACATACGAAATTGAAGCCCGAGCTGTCACGAACAAAATAAGCCATTATATGAACCAGTGGAAATGAATGATTTTAGAATCATAATAGGGAAGACTAAACTAGGATAAGACATAAGGATGTAAGTGATTGGTGTGAAACAATCAATATTAATAAAAGTGTGATAAGAAAGTAAAAGAGGAATGGATTAATCATATTACAACAATAAAAGGTAATATACTGCTAAAATTTTGATGTGTTGCATTCATATGACTTTCTCTACATATTTGCACAAAGTTATTGTTAAACGATTATTTTTCTGTCTACTTCAGGCTAACCGAGATAAACATTAGGAGAAATGGCCTTATTACTTGCTCTCTTGTAAATACAAGGGAAATAAGGGAATGCACTAGGCGATAGCAATAGTCAAATCTTATAAAAACTGGTTGCCGTGTGGTTCAAACTCATTTGTTTACGTTGGTAGGAGTTGACACATTACCGTATGAGAACAGTTTTAGGTATTTTAAAACTGAAATCAATAACAAGGAATATCTTAAAAATGGTAAACTCTACGAAAAAAAGGTTTATGACGTAATTTATCTGTTTTAACAAGATCTATATTTTTGTGCAGTATGTGTTTTGTCTTTCTCTTATGGTTTTATAAATTACACCAAATTCAACAAAATTAATCCATAATGAAAAGCTCTTCAGAGGCTGTTCCCAGAACATTTAAAATAAGCATTTTATTTGTGAGGTAAATATCTTTAATATTCGGTATTTTAATCAAAATTGTTAAAGCCATTTTTGAGAAAATCAAAATTTTCGAATTTTTTTTTTGTAAAGGGTGGTTTGGGGTAGAGATTTTTCCTCAAAATCTTTGTGTCGCATCCTTGAAAAATACTAAATTTAAATATCAAGTTTTATTGGATATGGGGGACCTATATTTCCCGTGAAATATCGATATCGAATTGTGCCTTCTGCACCTACGTAGAGAAAGTAAAAATAGCTAGGAGTATGAAGTGGCTGTGAAGAATTATAGGAAGGCCGCAGAAAATATGGAAAGAAGTTTTGAAGTCAACATCTAGTGATTCTTCGGGATAAAGCGTGAAGAAAAACTGGTTGATAATCTACAAAAAAGATAAAGAAGTAAATATTTTAAATATATATCTAGTTTTTAATAAAAATATTATCAATATATTGAGAAGATAAAATATTTCGAAAAACTTTCAATTTTTAACTTTGAAAGATACTAAATTTAAATAGCACGTTAGTAGTTAATCGTTTTTTTTTCTTAGCTATACATACACATCCATAGGTGCACACAAATTCTTTATATAGCAGCATGCTATTCAGGGGCCCTCAAAACGTGTTTTTCCAGTGAAATCTCAATATGTAATGTTTCTCGGAGTGCAAGAACGTATTGGCTAAAGTAGACATTATTGAACCGTAAGGAATGAATATTAACCTGCAAAGTGCACAAAATTCTTTGTTACGAGGTTCATTTGCAGACTTTGTAGTTGGTCCGCTCTTGCAGTAAAACCATGCAGCTCCAGGCTACACTAAATGAGCTCTTCTCAGAACGGTAGCTGGATAGTAAAACGTTTATAGCTTTATTGTACACTATATCACAAGAGAGGTAATAAAGGAATTATTTTCCATGCTAACTATACGTAGTGTAATTTTCATGCCACCGTTTACAGAAGCGAAAATGTTAAAAAACTTGTAAAAGTTCATAAACGATATACATCGTAGAGCTAGTAAGGCAATATCATCCGTGTGAGATACTCTTTGTTGCTTTTGTCAGTGAGAAGTGTAAATTTTGCGCCCACAGATACATAATGGCCATATGATGTCACATTCTAATCTTGTTCCGATGTTAAATTTTGTTAAATCGCATTTATTTTTAATAGTTAGTGGTATATTAATGCATGTACATAGAAAAAAAAATGATGTGTTCCATTCACATGACTTTCCTTACATCTCTGTAACAAATTATTGTTAATAAGCTTATTCTTCTATCAACTTCATGTTAATCCAGATAAATATTAACAGAAATGATCTTAATACTTAATTCCTTATAAGTTGAAAGGAAATATGGGAATACTCTATGCAGTCACATGTTTCAAAATGTGGTAGCTACGAGATTGAAATCCGTTTCAAGCGTTGACAAATTCCCGTGATGAGAAAAGTTGAAGTATTTTAAAACTGAAACCAATAACAAGGAATATCTAGAAAACGGTCAACTCTACGAAAAAACTGTATATGATATAAACTGTGTGCTTTATCGTGATCTACATTTTGTGTAGTAAGTTTTTGTTATATCTTACAGTTTATCATTTACACAAGATTCAATAAAAATCATACAGGATAAATAGGTCTTTAGAGGCTATTCCCAGAAAATTCAAAATATACATTTTATTTGGCATGTAAATATTTTAAATATAAGAGATTTTAATCAAAATCATTAGAGCCATTTTGAAAATATCAACATTTTCGAAAATTTTTCCATGTAAGGAGTAGTTTGGGGTGGTGGGATTTTCTTGAAAATCTTCGTGTCGCATCCTTGGAAAATACCAAACATAAATACCAAGTTTGGTATTTTTCGTTTTTGAGTTATGCTGTCCACAAACTCACACACTCGTAAACATGGATCTTTTTCCAAAAATTTTTTTGTTTGGTTTCAGGGGCCCCAAAACTTATATTTGCGGTGAAATCTCGGTATCGAAATTTGGGTGCAATACAATACCTTCTCTGTACATTATGTACATAGTACTGTAGAGAAAGTAATAATGTTTAGTCGAGGAAACAAAACAACTAAAGGGAAAAACATTAATAAGAAATGAAAATGAGCTACGGTGAGAGAGAAAGCGAATTTAACAGCCTACAGGCAAGTTTAATTATTAAATGTGATCGAATTGTAATAGTTATCTACTAAATAACGACTAGAACCAAATTTCAGTGAACAAAATAACTATAATGTTTTTTTTTTTTTTAGCACTTTACCAACAAATAACATTAACATGATTGTTTTCCAAATAGATTGTGAAATGTTATTTTTGGGTAGTTTTGCTAAGAAGGCATCCTGAAGTCCTACATCTGTATTATGCATGGTATACTGAGGTGTGGACTCCATTCGGGTGTCGGGACTTTTTAGAGGTGTTTCCCTGGGTCATCAGGCAAATGCCTGGGTAGATTCCTTTCATCCCTCAAATGTCCTGTCTCCTCAAGTTGTGTACATTGAAATTTCTTTCATCCTTTATCAGGATGGTTGGTCTCTCTTTCAGGGATGGAAGTGTCGGCGATGGAGCTCGGTGTGACGAGGCAGCAAAAAAGGAAAATCATAGTCACTATGTCCATACTCCGACTTCTGCTGGTTTTCAGTATCAGGACTTCCCTAACGGGGGGCATTGAATCCTATGTGGGGCAGGGTCCTCGCTCTGCCAGTTCGACTGTCAGGGTGCTTCAACCTGGAAACTGAAGAGGCCCTATCAATGCTGCATTCGCTCCTGGTTCCGGCCGCCCAGTGTATCCTCTATAGGTACAATGATCACCCAGGTTCAATGCCAAGCCCCCTCCGTGCGTGTACTATTTCTATTCCTATACCTGGGCTGCGCCGTGGCCGAGTGGTTATACCTCTTGCCTCTCACCTAGGCGGCCGGGGTTCGATCCCAAGCGACCGCATGTGATATTTGTGGTGGACAAAGCGGCGCTGGGGTGGGTTTTCTCCGGGTACTCCGGTTTCCCCCACCATCGCATTCCACCGGTGTATCACCAGTGTCACCGCCCTGCGGTGCCAAAAGTAGTTAAAGCGGATGTTAAATACTACCAAAAAAAATATATATATTCCTATACCTATGTTTGGTATTCAAGCTGTAGAGGAATAGGCTACCATTAAGATTCTTAGTTGTTGTTGTTATTATTATTATTATTTCTGAGATACGGGTGCTGTTACTCGGTTAAATGCCATTAAGAAAACATTATAAAAAGTAATAGTAATAATTCAAATATTATTTCAAGACTAAATTACTCACAGCAACTGCGAAAAGATAGGTGTACTGTTTATGCTATAAATATTTTGAAAACTAAATATTTTAGTGCAATAATGAAACATTATTAACCGAGGAAAATACTCCCATTGTACTTTGTCTTTTCACTTACATATAGTTAGTAGATTTAGGTATGTTTAACCGTATAACCAACAATTGGTTATACGGTTTTAGCGGAAAACATGTCTGAGGTGCGTGCATGTGTGTGTTTGTATCCGTGAACAGCATAACTCAAAGGTGACACCTGGTTAAATACAAAATTTGATTTTATATTTCAGCATCTTCCAAGAACGCGAAACAAAATATTTCCAGAAAAATTTATCATACAAAATACATTTAGTTGTTTTTGGTTTTCAGGACAAATAAATGTACACTTTTATTTTTGAGGGAATAGCCAGTGAAATCCTCTTCATTTGAATGACAGTATAACTGATAAACTATTTCCGAGATATTCTTAGTTAGTGGTTTAAGTTTACAAATGCGTAAAAGTAATAAGGTGCTACTCCTTTTTTTTTTTTTTTTTTCGTGATTTTGACTATAGCTTAAGCCACTTTATTCCCCTTCTATTTTCAAATGTGTAATAAAAACATTTCTGCAAACGTTAATCTTGATTAGCATGAATGTTTGGTTGAATAACTTGCAGAAGAACGAGAAAAGGAAATCATGCGAATGCAACACATGAGAAGTTTTTTCTTCTAAATTACATGTTTGCAGACACGTCATTTTGAAATCGGACATATCAGAGAGCAGAAAATAATCACATGGCATGAGAAGCAAGCTATTATTCGTGCAATGACAATGTTTAGCGCAACTGCCAGTGACAAACAGTTGACGGTAGCCATAATGAATACAATAAAAAACGACCACTACGAAAGGATTACTCGAACAAAAGGCTCGTTTTATTGTGGGACAAAATGAAATTTTTGTATCGTAAGCAATGAAAAATAAAAGCTCTACCGTTCTTTTCGGTGCTTGATTCGCTTTGTTAAACACGTGAACATCGCCATGCATGATGATGCTCCGCCATGTGTGATTCCGGAAACAAAACACTGCCTGCCACCCGTTTGCCCGTTCGCTTACTTGTATACACATTATGCTTAGCTTTGCTCATGCGAGAAGAAATCACCAAACTTTGAACGGTAGATTTACTACTAATACTACCACTACCACCACTACCACCACCGCAACAACAAGATGTAGAATGTCTTAATTGTATCATCCGCTAACACAGACGGTGCACACTGGGGATGATGAAATGAAATAAAATGATTAGGAATAAAAACTTTCCGGTCCTAAGTTTAGAGTATCCTCCCAATATTTGTCAAAAGTGCTGAAGAAAACCTGGGACAAAACTTCCAAGAGAGGAGGGTTCTGGCGAGATTTGAACCACAATACTGTGTCGGTATCTGCGGCGCTGCTTCCAAGTTTGAGCTGTATTCTGATTTCGTAAATTTCCTTAAAAGCTGGTCGCTAAGGCGGGGACGGGAGTAGGAAAATAAAAGAAAAACAACTTCCCGTTTGAGAAGAGTTACGGCAGGTATGTTATGTCAATAAATTGTGTGGTTTAACGAGATATAAATTGTTTGTGTAGTAAGATTTTTCTGTTTCTCTTAACGGTTTATTAGTTATGCAAAATTCATCCAGAGTGAAGAGGAATTCAGAGACTGTTCTCAGAGAATTCAAGATGTACATTTCATCACTAATGAAAATTAATTCTATTAACCTAGCTGTGGCAGTATCCATGCAGAACTTTTGAAACCCACTGCACATATAATATTTTTCAGCATTAATTAGTACTTGTTCAGAGCTTTCGAGTGTGAGCTTGGTTCAGTGGGGTTTTGGCATGCAATGTCGTTTCTCCTATAACACCAAGCACCTCTATACACTAACTCAACTGTATTGTCATTTGTATAGCTCTCTCTTTCATTCTCATGGCATGACAGCGCACGGCAGGTTAAAGCTGAACGCATGACTCTATTCTCCGCCATTAAGTTCGTTAACTCTATACACTAACATACGCTCCAAATTAAAAGGAAAATGTTAAACGTTGTATTTAACACTTACTCTACTCACTCTTCTACAAACCATTTCTATCAAAGCTTATTCTAGTGTTCAATTCTTTCTTATATAGATAAGCTTTCAATACACATTTACATATTTCGCTATGGGTGTAAACTTAATATAGTAGACTAAAGCAATAAATAGTCATTTTAAAAAGCGGATCGTTATGTAATGGCTTTGAAATTCCATATACTTCACTGACCACAGAAAAAACGAACAGCGAATTACAACTTTGAAAAAAGTGTGTATGTATTTGGAAATCCAAACTAAAAAAAAAAATATGATGTGTTCCATTCACATGATTTTCTCTACCTCTCTGCAACAAATTATTGTTAAAAAGCTTATGCTTCTATTTACTTCTTTTAATCGAGAAAAAAATTAGCACAAATAGTCTTATTACTTGCTTCCTTGTAAGTAGAAGGGAAATAAGGGAGTACTATAGGCTAAACTAATAATAAAAAGCTGGTTGCTATGTGACTGAAGTTCTTTTGCTTGTATGGACAGGAGTTTTCCATAGCTGAAACCAAAAACAATCAACTCCATGAAAAAATGTATGTAATATAAATTGTGTGTTTTAATGTTCTCTACATTTTTTGTCTGTTAAGTTTTTGCCCATCTCTTACGGTTTATCAGCTATACAAAATTCCCTGAAATTCATCCAGAATAAAGTAGTCTTCCGAGGCGATTCCCAGAAAATTCAAGATATACATTTTATTTATTAGATAAATATCTTTAATATACGATATTTTAATCAAAATCGTTAGAGCCATTTTTAAGAAAATCAAAATTTTCGAAATTTTTTCCTGTGAAGGGTAGTTGGGTTGAGGGGATTTTCTTTAAAATCTTCGTGTGGCATCCTTGGAAGATACTAAATATAAATATCAAGTTTGGTTTTTAAAGTATTTTCGTTTTTGGATCTTGCTGTTCACATTCATATTTCGGATGCAGGGGACCTCAAAACATATATTTCCAGTGAAACACTAATTGATCTCCATTTAATATCAAGCACAAAAGTAATATTAAACTATGTATATAGCACAGTTTGCGACTTGTTCCTTCTCTATTTGCCTATTTTTAATATTTAATGGTAAAGCAACTGTAGATTACCGGACGCTACTGTGTGAAGTAGTGATTGAATCGTAGGCGTATACCTCGCCGGCACAGACCAGTGACCATCACCGTGCGCATAGTACAGATACAGCGTGCTTGGGAGTTGGTAGTCTCTGAATTAAGTCATTCCGAAGGAAAGGACACATGGCACTTCTAAAATGTATTCCAAAACTGTATTTCCAGAAAAAATCTCCACATCGAATGTACATACACTACACAGAAGCCAGAGAGGTATTGTATTCCACCCAAAAATTCGATGTCGATGTTTCACTGGAAATATATGTTTTGAGGTCCCCTGCGTCCGAAAAAGCATGTTTAGAAAAAGGTCCGTATGTGTGTGCGAACAACATGATCCAATAACGAAAATGCCTTAAAAAGCAAACTTGGTACTTATATTTAGTATCTTCCAAGGATGCCACACGAAGATTTTCAAAAGAATTTCCCCACCACAAACTGCTCTTTACATGGATTTTTTTTTTAAAAAATGTGTTTCTCAAAAATGGCTATAACGGTTTTGATCAAATTACCATATATTAAAGATGCTTACATCACAAATAAAAGGCATATCTCAAATTTTCTCTGAAGACCCCTTTATTCTGGACGCATTTTGTAGAAGTTTGCATAACGGTTAACCCGTAAGAGTTAGACAAAAGCTTAACACACAAAAATATAGAGCTCGCTAAAACACACAATTTATGTCATATGCGTTTCTCTTGTACAGTTGACCGCTTTTGACATATTCCTTGTTGTTTGCTTCAGTATTAAATTACCTAATTTTTCTCAAATGGGACCATACAAAGCGAACCGAACCTCAATTGTTGCAAATCGACCATCTTTTTAAAGATTTGATTATCGTTTTAGTATAAAGTATTCTCTTGTTTCCCTTCTACACAAGAAAGCAAGTATTAAGAACAAATTCTGCTAGTATTTATCTGGATTAGCATGATGTAAATAAAAGAATACTCTTTTGTAAGAAAAGTTTGTATTTGGAATAACTAGAGAAAGTTATGTGAATGGAACATCAGATTTTTAGTGTAGGTAAGGAATAGAGAAAGCTAACACAGCAAAATGTGGCCCAATAAAATACAATGAAAACATAAATTGTTATAAATAAATATTGTAGTATACCCAGTTAGGGGTAAGAGTTACCCTACACTGCGCATTTTAGGGGGTAGTAGATTCTCGTTCTTGCGCCTGCGAGAAAGATTCAGGTGGCCTTGGGGTTGAAAGGTACTCGTATTTGGGAGAAATCAGGAATTATAAATATATACACCAGAGTGCCAGGAGATAGAGCGTTCTTTATCTCAAGTAGATGAATATATGGTTAGGGATGAGAAAACCAAGGAGTTACCTAAACTCCTTTTAACCCTCACCTAAACATTGTGCAGATAATACCTTTTAAATAAAACTAGGCCCGTTCCGTGGGCGTCGGTCAACTGCAAAAGGTTTTTTGTGACCTAGTTATGGGAGTTTTATAATAAAATCCATGTTTATACTAGCATTGCTTTAAAAGGACATAGCTATGTCTGCATTTCAACATCTTGCCACCAATATCGATTGCTGAAACTGATGTAACATTACCTTTTGCTAAATTAAATATAATTTATTCAAAATGGCCATATCAGGAAACCTACCATATATAAAGCGGCAGTAAGAGCAAATAGATGTAAAATTGAAGACATGGATTTTAAGGTTATATTCACCGCAGCTTCCTGCTTTGTATAAGAAGCAATATTTTTCCAAAAGATGGTTATTTATAGTGTAACCGGTGTTACAAGGAAACATAATAGTCACATAAAGCATAAGATGACGTGGGAAGCAAAAGGTATGCATAGAGGACACTTGGACATTCCATGCAAAGCAAGGAGATAATTCCGCGCCCTCGACAGTTGAAAGATGGAATAAAATATGGCCGGATGGAGGTGCTGGAGATAAAGTCAGTAGATGGTAGCGTGCTACTTTGCTCTCGCCGCCTTGTCCGATAGCCTCTAGCACCCGGATTACAATATTACATCACCCACATAGTGGTTTATCATTTCCAACTTTCGAGCTACATGCCAGTTACACCATGTCAACTGCATCTGAGAAAACATTATCAGGTTATCTTTTCTAGATAACACAGCGCATTTTAGAACTTTATTTTAAAAGATATATACATTATACATTCTCATGAATTTGTCTACCTATCATTCAACAAACTATCCTTATAACCACCCTTCAATCTACTTAGCGTTAACTGATATAAATATTTGTAGAATTGTTTTATTAATATTTCCTTTCAAGTATAATGTGAACGTGAGAGTACAGTGGCTTATGCAATAATCAAATCTTTTAGGAACTGGTCAGTATTTAATGCCTCTGAAATTCCTTTCTCTTTGCATGAACAGGAGAAAAAACCTACCATTTCAGTAGTGTTAACTATTTGAAAGTTTAAATTAATAACCAGGAGTACTTCGGATGTGATTAATTGCACAAAAAGTATTAGAAAGTACTGTGCTTTTATTGTGCGTAGTAAGTTTTTGTCTGTCTCTTACAGTTTACCAGTTATGCAAAAGTCATCCATAATGAAGAGGGCTTTAGATGCTATTCTCCTAAAATTCATGCTCTTCATCATTATTACTAATAATTTATTTATGTCTCATAAGTTTAACATAAACTTTGTAATTCAGTCTTGTTATCATACATTTCTTTGTGTCAATTTCTGTCTGCTTTTGTCAAGTATGCTTTGACCATATTGGTAGCCTGTAGGAAGCGGAGTTTTAGTAAACAATTAATAAAATGTTATTTTTTATGAACATTAGTGTCTTACACCATGCGATATTCTACACAAAATCATTAGTAATTTTTGAGAAAATCAAAATATTTTAAATATTTTCATATAAAGGGTAGTATGGGAATTTTATTGAAAAGCTCAATACAGATATATAGTTAGTATGGTTTTTTTTGAGTTAGTTATTTCCAAGATATTCCTTCATATTCTTTAAATTTTCTAGAACTACTTTTCTGAAATGAAGGGTTTAAAGATGTGAATATCACTTTAATCTACTGCATTCATGTATTCTCTTGAACCTACAAGAAAATAATTAATTAAACTATTTCTGTTAATGTTTAACTTAATTAGCATTGATTAGAATAGAAAAATAAGTTTTTTAAAATTGATTTGTTGCAGAATTGGTGGAGAAAAACCACGAATGGCAGATGTCAAACCTTTGAATTAATCTGTTCTCCGACAGACAATACCCTGAAACATGTGGGGTTTATAAAAATTACTCCAAAACGAGCATTTTCAGAGAAAATCCAACTTCGGGCTTTTGGGTAAGTTCGTATGTAGAGTAGTAGTAGCAAAGTATGAGAAACTAATAATGGTTTCAGTTCTTGGATGCATGAAAGAGTCAGTAGAGGTACATTCGGAAACGATTCCGCTGGGGAATGGTGTCTCCTGTGAATCATAACAGCTTACACACACAACTCCGGCATCCTCAGAATTAGCTGCTTGTTTACATCGACACGCGCCCGACTGACTGAACTTCACCCCAACTCCTCCCACTCTGCGCCATCTATAGGGGCTCCTGTGTCTGCCTGGTGGCCTAGTTATGAACTTCCTGTACCATAACGAGTCATTTATCACCAGGTGCACAGTTTATAGTTTCAGATCTCTAGAATCGGTAAAAAAACTTAGTTATAAACAAAAAATTTATATATTATACCCGTAGGTTCTCAAACAATAATTCTGGCTTTATAAACCTCTGTATATAACGTCTACTTCCTAACATCTGCTGCTTGGTTAACTGCACAAAACGCCTTTGGGTTAATCAACCGAATTTCTCGACTGACTGATAGCAATGGAATTATACTGACTTCCACTTTTGTGATATCATCAGAAAATAGACCAATGAAATAAAAGAAAATGTTAAATTTTGACCAATCATGGTTGTCTTATGCAATAACTAAACATATTAACCTAACTCGTACGCAATGATTACGTCATCGGTGTTTTTAAGCGGCAAGTTGAAAGATGGGAAACCTACAAGCTTCAATAGAAGATATTTTATAAATGATTCCGAACCAACCCAAAAACATACCGCATTCTCCCCCCCCTGGTCCTCATTATCTCTGATTATTTTTAGATTATAAATTATGTTTTTCATAGATTATTCATATTTGCTCCGGTTAGTTGGGTTCCTCGGTCGAGTAAGCATCTCTTAACAGGGTTAAACGGTAAAAGAATAACACATTTGTAACTTTTAGTTCAAGCAATTTATTTAAACGGTTACCAAGAGATTTCATTATTGATGTACACGATACATGTCTCTGCTATCATAGCTGAAACTATATTACGCGTTCACTTACTTAGATTTTGCGTATCGTGTTTCTTACGTAAGTAATATGTAATAGGGGAGGGGAGACAACTAAATGCACTTCCACCTAAACCGAACTGCACTGTACAGTAAATGAAAACTAACTGTGTTGAGAACTGCGTCTCCATAAATATATTCCAACGCTTTATTCCTCCTAACCATTAAAACAGTGTTCTAACTGGTTTTCTTTCCCGCTAACAGGAGCGTCTCTTTTCATGAGCCAATAGAAACTGTCTTACTATTTCACTTAGGCTGCTTACTCTCAGTAACGTTCAAGTAACGTTCACAATGTCACCATCTCCTCAAGCTAACGTTGCCTTTTTTTTTTTTTTTTTTTTTTTTCCGTAGCTCAATGACATTCTTTTATACGTTTCCCCCAGCTCCTTGGCTATTGTCCACAAAAGCTTTGCGAGATTTCTCTTTTATGACATGCACAGTTTCACGTATATCCTCTCTCTTATAAATAAGCTTATGTTAATATTCTCTAATATACTTTCTTCATTAAATATACTTATTTACATTATTTTGCTTATTAACTATTTAAATCTTCTTGTATTCATTAGTACTGCCCCTCATTAGAACTTAAGATATATTTTGAATCAATGTCAACAGTTAATTATTGTAAAACGTTTCTGAATTATTAAGCCTCTCTTGTGTTCACTATTAATATATAGTTAATCTTTGGTTAATATATCTTACGTTATCTTACCAAATTTTCTAGGTTAGGCAGTGTTGATCATGAATTATCTTTTGCATTCTTGGAAGTAAGACAAAAGAGAAAAAGACTGCCTCCGTGGTTGAGCGGTCAGCGAGCTGACTTCTAATCCGGAGGTACCGGGTTCGATTCTCGGCTCGGGCAGAGAATTTTTCTTTTACCAAAAGTATTCCCTATCCCCCATTGAGTCTGGAACTATGAATGTGAGAGTAAATATGCGTGTGTTTAGTAATATAAAATGTATTAACCTAATGTTCTGAACCTACAGTTTCACAAGTTAAAGCACCGATATGATCATTGATGTTAAAGGGGGCTATACAAATGAAACAATAAAAAAAAAGAAACGAAAGTTGGCAACCGCTTGAGAAAACTTTATATACTTAAAATTAAAACCAATTATGAGGAATATCGGAAACCGTTAACTCTACAAATAATATGAATAGGACATAAATTATGTGTTAATAATGAGATCTATATTTCTTATGGAAAGCTTTTATCTATCTCTTAGGGCTGTCGCGTTATACAAAAGTCTTTAAGAATGTCGAATTCCCTAGAAAATTAAAGATATGCATTTCGTTTGGCATAAAAATATTTTAAATCTATGGTATCATTAACAAAATCGTTAGAGGCATTTTTGAGAAAATCAAATTTACGAAAAATGTTCCATCTAAAGCTGGTTGGGGGTGGGGAATATTCCTGAAATCCCCATGTCGTATGCTTGGTAGATATTGAACCTAAATATCAAGTTTGGCATTTACTCGACTTTTCGTTTTCGAGGTACGCTGTCCACACACACGAACATTTTTTATAAAATTCTTTCCTTTTTATTATTCAGAGGACCCCAAAATGTGTGTTTCCAGTTTTGAGTGGAATGCAATACCCGCTCTATCTTTTACATTGTAGATACATGCTAGAGAAAGTAATAATCTTGTAATGAGACATTTATAGAGTGGACATGCAAATAAAGATTATGGATAGAAAAAGTAATGTGAATATTACACATAGGATTTATTTTCCTACAGATGATCTAGAAATTATAATATTAATGAAGCTTTTCGAACTGTTTGGAATAACCGCGATAGGCCTAGTATTCTGATATATCAGCATTTCTTGAATTTCCTCTCCCTTTAAGTTATTAGAATGCTCCGGTAGAGGATTTTATATGAAAAAGAAAAATGATAAGACTTCTTGACTCGCTCTGCACGTAGATTAAAGTTTTCATTGGTTTAGGAACCCAGCTGATAATCGCCAAACTTCATGCATTACATTTATCTTTCTGAAGAGCAATCTGGCGGCCAATCTCTGAAACAGTTCCTTAATAGTTCAATTGCGTGAAAACTCTTTATCACACAAGAGCCATACTTCTGTTGTTCCTTCCTCTTCATACATATCGCACGTAAACTACTTTCGTTTTGCTTTCTTCCATTGGTATAATCACGGGTTTTATAAAAAAGGAAATCAGACTTTTTTAGTTTCTCTACACGTACTAGGTATATGCATAATGTATAGAGAAAGTATTATATTGCACCTAAAAATTTGATAATGAAATTTCGGCTGAAATGTGTGTTTTCAGGTCCAAAAAGGCAGTTTTAGAATACGTCTGTGTGTGGACAATATAGCCCAAAAATTAAAGGACCATTAAATATAAAGCTTGGTATTTTAGTTTAGTATCTTACAATTATCAAGAAAATCCCCTCCAAACCAGGCTACCCTTTACATGGAAAAATTGTTGATTTTTCCTCCTTGAAAATGGCTGTATATCGTGTATTAAAATATTGCATACTAAAGCTATTTATATCATAAATAAAATTTATACCTCGAGCTTTCTGGGGAGAGCTTCTGAAGACCTGTTTATCCTGGATGAATTTTTCTGAATTTTAATTTTTGGTAAACCATTAAACAATGTAGATCTCGTCAAAGCACACACTTTGTATCATATACATTGCTTTGTGGGGTTGACCGATATATTGTTTGTTATTGGTTTCAATTTTACACTACTTCGTACGTAACTTTTCTCAAACGAGTCATCTTTCGTTTCATCTCTTTTGTTTTACTGGCAATGCTAAGCCAAAACTAATTTCAATTGTTAACATAGCAACCAGCTTTTAAAAGATTTGAGTATCGGTTTAGCCCAATGTATTCCCTTATTTCCCTTCTTCTTACAAGGAAGTAAGTAATAATATCATTAATTTTGTTAATCTTTATCTCGATTCACATAATGTAAATAAAAGAACGATCTTTTCTAAGAATATTTTTTGCGGAACATGTAGAGAAAGTCGTATGAATGGAACTCATCAAAATGTTAAGTTTATGGTTTTACAATACCATACTGCGGTAGAAAATGGCACATTTAAGAAATGTAAAACAAATGTTGCATAAGTGTTATTAAATCATGGAGCATGAGACAGTATTTTGCTAGCTAACTGGAGTATTTCCTAAAATATTTCATAACCTTGAGCAAGGTGTTTGCCCTGCATTAATGTAAATGTATTCAATCAATCAATGCAACTACTTATGTATAAAGTATCTCTTAAGATATAACAATACAGATGATTATAAATACGAGAAAAATAAGCTGAAGACATTTGAATATGGTGATTATTTTTAATTAACGATTGGGCATTGTTGAGGGATAGGTATGCGACTGTACTGAAAGCGAGACTTAGTTACAAGTCACTTACAAAGCTATCTGAAAGAAGAAAACAATTGAATTCTTTTTGAAGTAACCATTAAGAAAGACAGAATTGATTCTAATAAGTTATTTATACAGATTGTGGGAGTTTTCTACCAGTGGAAAAATGTTCATGCAATATTCACATGGTTTTCTCAGACCTGTCGTTTTAGTGGATATACAATTTTTTCCCACAAATGTTTATTTTCTTATATACCTCATTTTATCCTTTCCGGGGTCACCCTCCGTGGTGAACTGCGTGCGAGAGCTGTAAGGGCTTAATCACAGGATGGTTGGAGGTTTATGTTGATGATGATGATGATGATGATGATGATGATGAGATAGCGCTACAGGTAGGCTCCTCAACGGTTGCTTTTTCAGGTGGAGCATCCTTGCCGCTGTTTCACTGGTGTCTTTTTTCTAATTTGTTTCAATGTTGCTTTTAATTTTGTTGACCAGAACCATAGGGAGAGCCGGAGTGCTTAGTTCAGCTTTGTAGCTGTAGGCTGGTTAGAAGCCTTCGTTACCGAGGGTGCTCATAAGCCATTAGGGGAACCCGGCACTGTCTGCATCGGCGTTCAGTTGGTAATTCCCCAGAGAACTGAGTGCGTTCTCAAGTTGCGCCAATTTGACATTTGGATTTTGAACCCGGCGCCTAATCACATTCTCCACATATGGAGGAGCTGAAGCTTCAGCCTTACTGGGAAGCGACGACATATAGAACAGATGGACCGGTGCCCACTATTCTATATTCGCTGTAACCAGAGTCAGGAGTCCGCTGCGATGTTCCACATCTCGCAAGCGCGTTTATGAGCTTTCTGAAAAGGCATAGCTTTAAGTGAACAGGCATTTGGGAGGCCAGAACAAGGTATAGGGCGACCATCGCCTCCTAGCTCTTTCGTCGCTCCCTGGTTGTGTACAAGAAAACTAGGGTCATTATTAAGAGTGACACGGTATCGGATAGAATTCCCCCATTCTATGCGTTGGCCCTGATAGAAGAAGATGGGTATCTGGGCTGCAGGGGGGGTGGTTCCTGGTAAACAGGACGCGCGACTTTTGCCCGGATTGACGGACATCTGCCACTGTTTGCACAGTACTGGGCGAGACGGAGGTGTGTATGTAGAGGGTTGAAGGCTCTGCGTAGAGTAGGATGGTAGAACAGGACGTCATCAGCAAATTATGCCATGTTAGACGCTCTGCACTGCAGAGAAATCTGTCATGAAGAGACTGCACAGTGTACCATTTGCACATAGTAGCGAACTCTTAGCGGAGGCCCAGGCTCGAAATTAGGCCGTAATGCCTAAATAGAAACCTTTCTGGGAATAGCATTTTATCATAGATATTAAGGACTTAATGAGGGTCAAATGCTTTAGAAGAGAAATGTATATTCCGCCTTAAAATGCCATTCTTTGTCTTAAGATATTCAGAAAATGAAAATTTTTGATGAAAAAAGGTTTCATGTAAGTTAGCTTGTGGTGGGAGATTTATTGGAAGGTACTGAACATAAATTCTAGCCGTTGTACTTATCCAAGAGTTTTTTTACAATCTATATACGTACTAATTTACATAGTGTATAGAGAAGGTATTGCACCCAAAAATTCGATACCGAGATTTCACCGGAAATATAGCTTTAGGGTTCCCTTTATCTAAAAAAACCATTTTCGGAAAAAGGTCCATGTGTGTGTCCGTGTGTCAGTGCCACTGTGAACACGATAACTCAAAATCGAAAAGTCGGTAAAATACCACACTTGGTATTTAAGTTTAGTATCTTCCAGGGATGCGACACGAATACTTTGAGAACAACCCCCCACCCCCAACTACCCTTTACATGGAACTTTTTTCGAAAATTTTGAATTTTTCAAAAATGGCTCTAACGATTTTGATTAAAATATCGTATATTAAAGCTATTTATCTGACAAATAAAATGTATATTTCGAATTTTCTGGGAATAGCCTCTGAAGAGTGCTTCATTCTGGATGAATTTTATGGAATTTTGAATAACTGCTAAACCGTAATAGATGGACAAAAACTTACCACACAAAAAATGTAGAGCACGTTAAAACACACAATTTATGTTATATACATTTTTTTCACTGAGTTCATCGTTTTTGAGACATTCCTTGTTTTTGGTTTCTGCTATGAAAAACATATTTTTCTCATAGAGGAACTTGTCAACTGCTGTCCATACAAACAAAGGAACTTAACTGACATAGCAACCAGCTTTTGACTATCACTTTAACCTATGCTACTCCCTTATTTCGCTTCTACTTACAAGGAAGCATGTAATAAGACTATTTCTGCTATTTTTTTCTGATTAGCATGAAGTAAATAGTAGTATAAGCTTTTTAAGAATAATTTGTTGCAGAGATATAGAGAAAGTCATGTGAATGGTACACATAAGATTTTTTGAGTTAAGTTGTTCACAGACACAGACAAATAAATCGACACACATATATGTTGCTAAAATATTATGCATTATATTCACATGACTTTCTCTACCTACTCTGCACAAACTATTCTTACTTTATGCCAGTCGAGATAAACGTTAACAGATTCCTTGTAGGTACTGGGTTGCATGACCAGGAATAAGAAAAGGAATGAAGAAAAACGAATGAGACTTCCTTCCCATTTGAAACAAGTATAATGATTGAAAAATTTAAACAATGACAAAAAAATCTCGAAAATGCTTAACTTCACAAAAAAATATTGACACTAATTGTGTGCTTGAATGAGATCCACACTTGTTCGTGTAGTAAGATTTTTCAAAGAAGAACTCGTCCAGAATGAAGGAGCTTCAGAGACCATTCCCAGAAAGTTCAAGATCATTTGGTTTCTACTTTAAGTTTTTCAGTTAGGATGCCAACAGAAACACACATATGGACCTCTATTCTAAAAAAAATTATTTTGATTTCAGGGGTCCTCAAAACATACATTTCCGGTTAAGTTACGCTTTCAAATTTTTACTGAAATACAATACATCCTCTACTATGTAGATTGTGATAGGCATCGTGTTAGATTCAAGGGACTTTAAAATCTGTAGTTATGTTACTTAAGAATAAACTTAAGAATAAACGAACATTAAGTATAAGGAGTAGATACATATTTACCGGTAACGCTGATATGATCGTGGAAATTGGTAGCATTGGAAACAAAATAATTTAATTTGTTCCCCTGGTCGCGGTACAATACTTTCTCTCTCTACTATGTACATTGCACATACATGCGAGATTCAGAGGACTTCAAAATCTGTATTTATATTGAAATTCCAATGACGAATTATCGAGCTGATTTAAGAATAAACAAACAATAAGTATCAGGAGTAGATACAAACTCACCCGACAGTGATATGATACTGGAAATTGGCAGCATCGGAAACAATTTATTCTCTTGGTGTGTATAATGTTGCGTGGTGTGATGTAGGTGAGAACACCGTTACTGCCGGTGTGCACAAGTTTCAGCACATATTTGTCTTTTATTGCTTCTTCCTCCATCCTATTGCTACGTCTGCACGTTGTACACAATTTTTTGTTATTGTACTGCGGGTTACTTAACAGTGTGTCTTTTTGCAGACTTGGAACAGGCTTTGCAAGTAGGTAGGTAGGAACCAGAGGCAATGCGGGCCAGATAGAGTGTGTCCCGTTAGTGTCCTCTGGGATGCGTACCCACAGGTGAACGGCTTGCACTTCATGCACTTTACCACGTACAATGAGCATATTAGGTAGAGAAGGTGTAACATTCCATCCAAATATCTGTACCATATACACACACATATATATTTTGTTTTAAAATAAATCTGGTGTGTTTACAATCACATAACTTGCACTGGCTGTTCTTCAAACTTCTTACATAAGATTATTCTTCTTTCTGCACCTTGCTAATTGAGATAATCATTAGCAGAATGCCCTTATTACTTAGTTCCTTATAAGTAAGAAGAAAATAAGGGAATACACTAGGCTAAACCGATAGTCAAATGTTTTAAAAGCTGTCGTTATGGGATTGTCTTTCCTAGGAGTAGAACAAAAGAAAAACGGACATTTACAGTCTGAGAAAAATATAAGTACTTCACAACTGAAACCAATAACAAGGAAAACGGTTACCTCCACAACAAAAATGTAAAGGACATAAATTGAGTGTTTTGACGAGATCTACATTTTCTGTGTAATAAGTTTTTGTCCATCTTTTGCGGTTTAGCAGTTAAGCTTTATTCATCCAGAATAAAGAGGTCTTCAGAGGCTATTCCCAGAAAATTCAACATATACATTTTATTATCTTTAATATACGGGATCCGTTAGAGCCTTTTTTGAGAAACTCAAAATTTTCGAAGTTTTTCCCATGTAAAGGGTAGATGGGGTGGAGGGATTTTTTTGAAAATCTTCGTGTCGTATCCTTGGAAGATACCAAACCTAAATACCAAGTTTGGTATTTAACGGTGTTTTCGTTTTTGAGCTATGTTGTCCACAGACACACACACACACACACACACACACACACACACACACGCGCGCGCGGAGTTTTTCTGAAAATACTTTTATTTGGATTCAGGGGGTCCTAAAACATGTATTTCCGGTGAAATCTCAGTGTCGAATTTATGGGTAGAATACAATACTTCCTCTATACACCATGTACACTAAGAACATTGTTTCAACATAGTTTATTCATCAATGAAGAAGCGGCAGAAAAATGTTCATCCACACATAAGTAGGTTAATGTCGCGATACCCTTTAGAGAAATAGTTTAAGGTCTCCAAAACTCAAATCTGATATGTTCCATGTTCTGCAAACGAACTATTCTTACACAAGAATTATTGTATATACATTATGCTATTCGAGATTAACATTATCAGAAATATTATTGTCTTAATTACTTGCTTCCTCCTAAGTAGAAGGAAACTAAGGAATATACTAGGCTAAAGCGAAGTCAAATTTTTTAAAAGCTGGTCAATATGGAAACAATTGAAGTTCCTTTCTCTTTGCATTGCTAGAAAAATAAAAGAGAGATGAAACGAAAGGTGACCCAGTTTGAGATGATAAGTAGTTTAAAATTGATACAAATAACAAGGGACATCTCAGAAACTGCCAACTGTACATAAAAAATGTGTGACAAATTGAACGTTTTAACGAGATCTACATTTTTTTTTTAGTAAGTTTTTTCTATCTCTTACTGGTTTACCGGTTACGCCAAATTAATCAAGATTGAACAAGTCTTCAGAAACAATTCTCACAAAAGTCAAGGTATATTTATTTTTCTTGTAAATATATTTCATATGCGGTATTTTAATCAAAATCGTAAGAGCCACTTTTGAAAAAAACAAAATTGTCAACAATTTCTCAATTTCGTATTTAACACTCTTTTACTTTTTGAGCTAGCTGTCCAGGGACATACACTGACATTTTTCTAAAAACGTTCTTTTCTTGGGATTCAGGAGGTCTCAATACTAATATTTTTGGGGAAATCTCGGTATAGAATTTTTGGCTGGAATACAATAAGTTCTGTATACACTAAGTATACATACCTAGCACGTGTACAGAAAGTAAAAAGAATTGAAAATAGTGCAATTTTTGTGCTATTTTTAAACAGCTAACTTTTTATTTCATTAGGACAGTGCTGAAATTCAGGTGTACTCCTTATGTGTCGCAAGCATTGTGATAGCACTGATAAGCTTTTGTATTGTTGATATTCGGGAAGCAATTCAAGAAATTGGGGTTTTATCCGACGATAGCGTCGCATCCTGGAAATTGGGAAAGCATCGCCCAATTAGACCATTTCTTTTTGGGTTACACTTAGACGTCATTCGCTTAGACGTCGTTCATTCCACACAAAGAAATGGAAGGAAGAAAGGAAATAAAGAAAAAACGTGAAAACGACTGAGAAAATGACGACACCTGTCTGGATCATTGACTAAATCTACGAGTACCATCACAAAATCAATAGGAATAATCTGAATGTTACACTTGCGACTATGCAACCGAGGCCACCTAGCGGTAAGCTGCTCAGAAAATGTACACAACAACTATTTCCCAAAGCAGGTCTTTTTTTTTTCCAAGTACACTGAGTCATGAGGTCAAAATTGAAAAATCAGTATTATTTAAATGATCCACTTAATAAAAAAGCTTAAAATTTAAAATATTCATATTTTTCCTCACATATAGTTCCTTATCGTCCAAGATAAAGTCAACATCTTTCCTGGGAAAAAATCCGCAAAAATGTAACATTTAATTTTATAAAAACCAATCCTAGACTAAATTATTAAAAGCTTATATCCAAAATTCTATTTAATATCAATAAGAAAAGGCTCTTAGATCTCATCATGCTTGAACTTAATCTGAAAATCTGAATCAAACTGAACAAAACATGTATTATGGAAAGATTTTAAAGAATGAGCAAGATAGAAAATCAAGCTGGACGTGTTGGGCATTTAAAAGCCCAGAAAGGTAAAACTGCAACTGGATCTTGCTTCTAAAATGTTTGAAGGTTATTTTACATGAAAAGTCACTTCATTTGGAAATTCTGTAAAACCCATAATCATTCAGGCGTACTATAATTTCAGCTTTTGGTTAGATATATAAATACTTCAGTTGACTTCAGAACATATTCTATGCTGATGAGTGACAAGAATGATTTACTAACTTAATGAATCTACCCACTATCACCTAATATAATTCACTTATTAGGAAAACAATTTAAGTGAAATTAGGCCGCTACAAGAAATATACTTGTTAGAGCTACAATATTGCTGATCGCCCTGTAGATCAGCACCGCCTCTGAACAAAAAGTGGCGCACCATTACAATAAATAACGTGATCGGTTGCGTTACAACACAACCAGTTATATTTGGTAATAGGTCTCCAAATTGAGACATCAGATTCTTTCAGCGTATCGGTCATTCATTGTAATTTCATGTTACAAGCGCGGTACAGCAATAACGGTCATGTTGTAGCAGCTCTTATTGTTCTAAGTGTGCTCTTCTGGTGACTACTAGTGCGAGACCGTGGATGTGCACTTTTCTCATTACCCTTCAATGGCAAGGAAGTTGTTTATCACATCTCCTGTGTGATCAAGCAATGGAACGATACCAGCTTCATTGCAGAAATACTGCACAGATGTTTTACTTTCTCTAGCACGTATGTACAATGTACAGAATAAATAGAAGCTATTGTATACCGAGCACCCAAAAATTTGATCCCGAGATTTCATCGGAAAAAAAAAATTTAGAAAAAGATCTATGTGTGTGTATATGTGGCTGTGGATATCATAACTCAAAAGTCCCTTAACTACTAAATGTTTTATTTAAGTAGTGTATATCCTAAGGATAGACAGCGCCCTAGACCACTCGCCTCCCATCTAGGTGGCCCGGGTTGGATCCCAAGAGCCCATCATCACCTTTCTAATCATCAGTTTCCTTATATTTCATACAATCCACTTCCTCATGTTCATGCCTGGCTTCGCGCTGGCCCCTCGTAACAGGTTCTCCATTCTGTGGTTTCGTGCTGTTGGTTTTCCGACAGACTTCTGACTCCTAGGTATTGGCTTGTAAATCCTAGGGTGGTGTCAGCCCTACAAATACGGTGAAGATAAGCCGATTACAAATACCCCATGGATTCGACACAAAGATTTTCAAACAAAGTCCATCCACTCCAAACTATCCTATATATGGACATTTTTTGAAAATTTATTTTTTCTCAAAAATGACTAACGATTTCGATTAAAATACCATATATTATAGATATTTACATGATAAATAAAATGTAAGTTTTGAATTTCTTGGGAATAGCTTCTACAGCCCTAACTGGTACACAAAACCTAACTCCACAAAAAAAGTAAATATTGTAAAACACACAATTTATGTCATCCACATTATTGTTGTAGAGTTGACTGTTTCTGAAATATTCCTCGTTATCTATTGGTTTCAGTTTCAAACTACGAAACTTTTCTCAAACGGAACATCAATTATTGTCCACAAAGCGACCAACTTTTAAAAAATTTGACTATCGCTTCACCCTAAGTTTTCCTTCTTACAAGGAGTCAAGTTATATGACCATTTATGCTAATGTTATCTCGATTAGTATGATGTAGATAAAAGGATATTCTTTTGTAAGAATAGTTTGTTTGCACAACAGATAGAGAAAGTCATGTGAATGAAACACAGCAGACTTTTTTTATTGCGAAGGAAGCTTACTCTGGAGAAGAGCGGATTTTTTCTTTGAAGAGGGTCTCTAAAAATGAAGCGTCAGAATGTTGTCAACTTTCTTTCAAAATAGTGACAATTCGACGCTTACCCCCATCATATTAAGAGTTTGCAGAGTAATGCGGCAAGACTGTGCCAGTGCATTAGCATTTCCTGTTTCTAAAAGTGTGCAAATTATAGCTACCAGGTGTATCGTTTATTTTCTGCCACGTTTTCTAGAATTATCCTTTTAGTGCACAGATGATGTACTACTCTTAATGACTTTATTAACACGTATGCATTGCAAATAAAGTGTACGACCATGAATGCGGCTGTAGTTCGGAAGACAGATCTCGAACTTGGATAAGTTGCAGAGGAAGAACTCAAGGTCCCCTTTCCGTGAGATACGACCTCGAGATAAAGATATCCTTCACTTCTCTAGGCCCTAAGGCAGGTAACACGCAAACAATTTCAAATGGATAAACATTTCTCCATGAAAATCTTGATGTGCATTTATTTTCCTGTATGTGTTTAAAATATCAGTGCAGTGGTGAAGTTTCACTTTATGCTCCTCATCGAAAATCAACGGCCGTGTGTTGATCCTGGCTTCCTGTTCGTATATATTCTTATTTTCTAAACCAGGTGTCTGTTTAGATCTCCAGTAAGTAGCTGAAAGTGCTTCTACATAGAAGCGTTGCTCCGTGGTCTAGGGTTGCCGTATTAGCTTCAATCCGGTGCAGGGCGATGGATATTTTCGGGCGTAAAAAACCCTTAGAATGGCTTTCTTCAGAAGGGAAGTAAAGGTGGTGGTTTCGTGTCATATATTTACGCGAAGTAAACAACCCTTAAGCATGACAGAGGTAGTTTTGAAGGTGTACTCTACGCTGTAAATTTAAATTGCTATATTTGAATATCTTTGTATTTTTATTGTTGGGTTTACTCTTGTAATTCCTTACTGTTCTTATAATAATGCTTTTTATTGTGTATTACCTATTTTTTTTTTATTTTTTCTGTTTACTCTTTTAATTCTTTGTTGTTTTAATATTGCTTTTTGGCGCGTATTACAAAAGCACGTACGGTCTATGGACCCGTGCGAATGCTGAAATTCTATTAACATATGATATTGTTATGTCAATAAATACACTTATTCATTCATTCATGATAGAGGCATTCAAGAAATTGGACGTCTTCCACGTTTCTAATTTAAATTCATTCCTATTTTATTTAAAGTTAATGTTATTGCTTATTTGTGCATTTGAATTGATTTCTAATACCACATCTACATGAATATAGGGTGTTTAAAATACAATTTAACCCAATTTTTGTTTACACTAAACAACAATTCAAAATGTGTGGCTATACATTAGCCCAGGCTGTTATCTCGCTATATTCATACCAGATTTCTTAAATATTGAACCATTTCTTTAAATGTTAATGCTGAGAATAATCGTACTAATGTAACAATATTGACAATAATAATAGTAGTAATATCAATAATTGTAATAGTTACAATAGATAAATAGCCAAATGAAAAATTGTACAATGTTCAAAATAGCCATGTTCAAACGTTATGTTTCATTTGCAGCACTTTTAATGGATCACAACCATTTTTTTACTTTCTCTACACGTGCTATGTACACACTGTAAAGAAGGATTGCATTTCATCAAAAAATTCGATGCAGAGATTTCACCGGAAATACACGGGTCCCCTGTATCCAAAAAAAGCATTTTTAGAAAAAGGCCAGTGTGTCTATGAACACGATAACTCATAAACGAAAAGTTGGTAAAATACCAAACTTGGTATTTCAATTTAGTACCTTCCAGGGATGCGACACGAATGTTTTGAGAAAAATTCCCCCCACCCGAAACTACTACTTAGAAAAATTTTCGAAAATTTTGATTTTCTCAAAAATAGCTAACGATTTTTATTAAAATAACGTAGGTGTATTAAAAATATTTATAAGGCAAATAAAATGTATATCTAGAATTTTCTGGAGATAGCCTCTAAAGATCTCTTTTTTCTGAATGAATTTTGCTGAATGTTACATTTTTAGAAAGTGGTCCGTGTGTTAGTATGTATGTGTTTGTGTGTGTATTTGTGGGGGGGGGGGCAGCATTGCTCAAAAACGAAACGTGCGTCAAATACCACACTTAATATTTAAGTTCAGTATCTTCCAAGGATGCACCACGAAGATTTTCATGAAAATCCCTCCACACGCAACTTCCCTTTATATGGAAAAATATTCGAAAATTTTGATTTTCTTAAAATAGCTCTAAAGGTTCTTATTAAAATCTCTTATATTTAAGATATTTACATGGCAAATAAAAGGTATATCTTTATTTTTCTGGAAATAGCCTCTAAGAACCTCTCTTCTGGATGAATGTTTTGGAATATCGCATAACTAATAAACCTTCAGAAATAGACAAAAGCTTACTACACAAAAAATACAGTTCCTTAAAACACACAATTTGTGCCATATACATTTTTTCCTGGAGTATAGCGTTTTCTAGATATTCCTACTATTGTTTTCAGTTTTAAAATACTTAAAACTTTTCTCATACGGGAAGTTGTCAACTCATGACCACGCAAAGAAACGGATTTCACTCCCATAACAACACCATTTTAAAGCATTTAACTGTCGCTTTAGCCTAGTGTATTCCCTTATTTCCCTTCATCTTATAAGGAGCTACGTTTATCTCGATTAGCATGAAGTGGATAGAAGAACAAGCTTATTAAGAATAGTTTGTTACTGAGATGCAGTGAAAATCGTGTAAATGGAATGCATCAGATTTTTTTTTTACTTTCTCTATACGTACTATGTACATGAATAGAGAAGGTATTGCATTCCACCCAAAAGTTCGATACCGAGATTTAACCGGAAATACATATTTTGGGTCCCCCTCAATCCAAAAAAACGCATTTTCAGAAAAAGGCCCGTGTGTGTGTGTGTGTGCATGTGTGTCTGTGTGCGCGTCTGTGTGCCTGTGGACAACATAGCTCAAAAACGAAAAGAGCGTTGAATACCAAACTTGGTATTTAAGTTTACTATCTTTCAAGGATGCGACACAAAGATTTTCAAGAAAATCACCCCTTTACATGGAACTTTTTTCGAAAATTTTGATTTTCTTAAAAATGCCCTAACGATTTTTATTAAAGTATCGTACCTATATTAAAGATAAACAAGTGTATATCTTGAATTTTCTGGGAATAGCCCCTGAAGACTACTTTATTCTGGATGAATTTTATGGAATTTTGCATAACTGCTAAACCGTAAGAGTTGGACAAAAACTTACAACACAAAACATGTAGATCACGTTAAAACACGCAATTTATGTTATATACGTTTATTTCGAGGAGTTGATCGTTTTTTTAGATATTCCTTGTTTTTGATTTCAACTTTGAAAAACTTATACTTTTCTCATACAGGAATTTGTCAACTCCTATCCATAAAAACAAAGGAACTTTAGTCACATAGCAACCACCTTTTGACTATCACTTTAACCTATGGTACTCCCTTATTTCGCTTCCACTTAAAAGGAAGCAAGTAATAAGACTATTTCTGTTAATTTTTTTCTCGATTAGCTTGAAGTGAATAGAAGAATAAGATTTTTAACAAATATTTTTTGCTGATATATAGAGAAAGTCATGTGAATGGAACACATCAGATTTTTTTGTATAGTATCTTTTATTTTGTTGTATCTCTATGTTTTTCGATTGCAGAGGGCTTCAAAAACTATTCCCAGAAAGTTAAAGATTAACCTTTTATTGTATTGAATTACTTGAATGGCTTTGCACCACTTTGTTAAGACATTATCGTAATATCATTAAATATAATTATGAGAATATAGCTATTGTCTCTTGTTTCGTGTTCATAACCGGAAGCAGACAGCTACATTCACGCCTCGCGCAGTTGGACGTGCTCTGGAGCTCAGAGGGTTCTATGGAATTTTCCAAAGAAATGTTAAGAGTTTTATGTGCATTCTTACTTTCTCTACACGTATTAAGTACATAGTAGGTAGAGAAGGTAAGCATGTTTAGGAATAGATCCATGTATGGTGTCAACGGCAAAATTCAAAAAGGAGAAGTCCTTTAAGTACCCAATTAAGCTATGCATCTTTTAAGGGTGCGACGTGAAAATTTTCAAGAAATGTCCCCCACCAAAAACTACCCTTTACATAGAATAATTTTCGAAAGCTCTTATTTCTCTGAAAATATCCCTAACGATTTTATTAAAATATATTGACATTTCTAGGAAGCCTCTGAAGATCTCTTCATTCTGTAAGAATTTTGTATAACTGATTAGGTAGATCGTTAAAACACGACTACCCCATACATTATTATTTTTACTATTTTTTGTGTGAAGTTTATTGGTTTCAATTTCAATTACTCCATTTTCTCGAACAGGAGTTTGTCATTCTTTTTTCTTTGGTGTTACACCTGGTCATGCATATCAAACACATGGCAACCAGCTTTTAAAAGATTTGACTATCCCTTTAGCCTAGTGTATTCCCTTATTTCCATCCTCTTATAACGAAATAAATAATAAGAACATTGCTGGTAATTTTTATCTCCAATAGCCTGAACTAGATATACCTAACAGTTTGTTACAGAATAGGTAGAGAAAAACATGTGAAAGTAACACATCCGTTTCTTTACTTTCTCTAATATATATACACACACATTGAAATATGCCAATGCGACATTATGACAGCGAGAATTGACACCAATAAAGTCACCATTTAAAGCTAAAGTTGTTACTACCGACCGGTATAGCTCAGGCGGTAACGTCTGCGGCCTCTATTCGGAACATCCCGGGTTCGATCCCCTATGACTGCCCCTATGATTAATGGGTTATTGTAGTTTACCCCATTTGCCATCTTGGGGTGGTTCATCTTCTATCATACTTCCATGTCCATCATTTACTTTTCCCATAATTTTTACTTTCTCTACACTACTACGTACATAGTGTATAGAGAAGGTATTGCACTCCACCCAAAAATTCGATACCGAAATTTTACCGGAAATATATGTTTTAGGGGGTTCCCTTTATCCAAAAAAAGCATTTTCAGAAAAAGGTCCGTGTATGTGTGTGTGTGTCCCTGTGTCCGTGCCAAAAACAAAAAGTCGGTAAAATTCCAAACTTGGTATTTAAGTTCAGTATCTTCAAAGGATAAGAGACGAAGATTTTTAGAAAAATCTCCCACACCAAACTACCCTTTACATGGAACTTTTTTCGAAAATTGTTATTTTCTCAAAAAATGGCTCTAACGACTTGATTAAAATGTCTTATATTAAAGGTATTTACCTGACAAATAAAATGTATATCTTGAATTTTCTGGGAATAGCCTATGAAGACTACTTACTTTATTCTGGATAAATTTTACGGAATTTTGCATAACTGCTAAACCTTAGGAGATGGACAAAAACTTACTACACAAAAATGTAGAGCACGTTAAAACACACAATTGATGCGATATACATTTTTGATGGAGCTTATCGTTTATTAGATAATCCTTGTTTTTGGTTTCACCTTTAAAAAATTATACTTTTCTCATACGGGAATTTGTCAACCCCTGTCCATACAAACAAAGGAACTTCAGTCACATAGCAACCAGCTTTTGACTATCATCACTCCCTTATTTCGCTTCTACTTACAAGGAAGCAAGTATTAAAACTATTTCTAATAATTTGTTCTCGATTAGAATGAAGTAAATAGAAGCATAAGATTTTAAGAATAATTTGTTGCAGAGATGTAGAGAAAGTCATGTGAATGGACCACATTAGATTTTTACTCCTTCTTTTTCAGGGTTTAAGAACCAGGTGAAGGTGTTCAAGCGAGTTGCGGCTGAGAAGTGACTTCGGGTTCTTCCCCGGCTTCGTTATGGGACCACTCTTTTAAGACCCACCGTTGAAGTTCCAGGGAACTCTAGATGCTCGGTGCTAGCGATTAGGGCCCCTTCGTGCTTTTACCCGTTGTCATCCGGAATGGTCGCCCTTTGGGTCTCTTCCCTCATCCCTCCCACTAAGTCGTAAAGGAACACAATGCCCTGCATCAATCATACAGGCTAACAAACATAGGCGGAATCACCGCACCCTGAACCATAAGAAAGATCCTGATGCTCACACTACGTCCCTCATGCTAGAGAGAAGAAGAGACGACGGTATAGCAATTTATCTTAACCCTCTTCTACCTCAGCCCGTGCAGGAAACGCGCGCACATTTCAGTGATATACTTGCAGAATGCACTTCTCTTGTAGTCAACGTCACAGAATGCTAACCTAAGAAAAGGGATAGCTGTCGATTCTGTTTTTTACTGCAAACATAAGTTAAAACAATTTTAGTAGACCCAGCTGGTATCTGATTAGATTACCATGCTATTTGGAACTACCTAATGAAACTTTTCTTGGCAGGTGGATTGGTCGTACCGCGCCAAAGATGTGGGCTCCCGGATCACCAGATCTGGGACCTTCGGACTTTTTTGCCTGGGAGTTTATTAACTCTAAAGTTTACCAAGTGAATGCTCACAGCAGTGAACAATTAAACAGCAAATTAGAGTCGCAGCTGTGTAAGTAACTGTACCAGCTATGTTTGAGAAAGTCCTTCGGTCTATGGTGGTGCGTTGGAGTATGGGTATAGCCGTGCAAGAAGTTGCATTGAAATAACACCTTCTGTTATACTCTAATATAAGATATTTGAATAATTATAAATATCATTATAATTAATATAATTAAAGAAATCGAATGTGTACCATTCACATGATTTTCTCTACATCTCTGCAACAAATGATTGCTAAAAAGCTCTTGCTTCTATTTACTTCACGCTAATCGAGAAAAAATAGGCTTATTACTTACTTCCTTTTACGTAGAAGCAAAATAAGGGAGTAGCAAAGGCCGGTAATCGGAGGCTTTGGAACGCAACATATGCTAGTTTGTTCCAGTAGCTTCGATTCCACAATATTTTGTGACGTTATTTTATAGCTATAAAAGGAGGAAGGATTGCATGGCAAGTGTGGAGTTGCCTGGCTCCGTGGTGGAGTGGTAAGCGAGCCGACTTTTCACCCGAAGGTCCCGAGTTCGATTCCCGGCTGCGGCGGAGATTTTTCCTTCCCTATCCCCCACAGAGCCTGGAAGTGTGTGTGTGCGTGTGTGTGTGTGTGATTAAAACCCAACGTGAAACAAAATATTTTCAACGAATTGCTTCTAAATGTTAGATTAAGATCTTCATTAATTGCTATAACTTTATTATTATACTGAATATCTTTTTTATTTGTAAGTTTTGTGATATTAATTTCTGCATTAGTAATTTTATATAGTGAGGAGATGTAACACTTAATGGATTAATTGTTTTTACCCCGATATAACCTTAAATGTTAAAGGGGTATATATAAATGAAACTATTTAAAAAAAAAAAAAAAACACTGTGAAGCGCATCAGACTTCGACTAGAATGTTAGGGGGAGTGGCGTATCAGAAGTGATATGAGCAGAAAGCTGTCAACTGTCTTCACTCGAAGCGTCGAGTCAATTGTTTGAAGCACTGAATTAAACACTATTAATATATAATCAAGTTTTGAGTTAATAAAGGCATTGGTTACGTAATGAATTATGATATTATATTAATAAGTTGGCTTAGAATCACCCTATATATTATCAGGTTCAATACAAATAACATGAAAATGTTTTGACACTAATTGACCACGATTATTCGTGTTACAGTTAATCTTTTCTTTTGGAATTTTTCTTCAGTCCTAATATTTATACGATAGTGAAAAGTTGTAGCGCCAATATCCCTATTCTAGATTTCAATTGGCAGTGCATTTATAACCAGATAAAACAGAAATAAATCAGTGTGAAGTAGTAAGATCGCCACAAAAAAAAGAGGAATTCTCAGCTCAGATGATTTATAACTGGTTTGACCTGAATGGCTTTGATTTACCCCAAGGCAAACGGCCAGTGCTACGATGCCGATATTTAGGGCAGGGATTTCCTACTTTTTTTGCTATTTTCTTCGCTTTTATCGAATGTGGTCTACTAATAAACGGCAGCACAAGCGTCTAGATTTCTTCTTTCAAGGTCCCAACGAAACAAATGTGAAGGTCACGCTTTCACGAACAGCGGCTGCACTACATAGCGAGACTTACAACTGTACTTCAATAAAATGTCAACAACAAAAAAATGTAATTAGTAAAACACCTGATCAACCCAAACCAACAGTGAACTAATTTTCAATGAATGTTTGTTGCTGTAGGCTTCTCGATTTTTCTTCTCTCCTTTATACGCCACTTTAAAATTTCGGGTCTTTTTGGCGGATTTTCACCTTTGAAGCTATTGCTCATCACAAGTGCTTATAAAAGCATTCTCTACAAGCTTATTATTAAAGAATGCTGATTTCACAGCAAACGCGAACAAAGTAGTAGTAATAATATTATTAAAATAATAATAACAATAATAATAATTACTTCTCCTTCATAAATATTAAACCTTTCCTACGGCTTACTGCGTGCTTCAGATGTTTAATTTATTGATTTATCCATCGTTTCCTGAGTCTACCAACATATTCTTTTCCTTTGGGTACTTAGTATTTTCTTCGATAACGTTCCTCATTCATTCTTTCTGCGTATTTTAGCCACGTTCGTCTATTATGATCTATTTCTTCATTTAAATTAAATATCCTTAATTTATTTCTTATATCATCACTCTCTATTGCATATCTTCTATCTTTTCTTTATTCTTCTTTCCTAAAATTACTCTTAAAAACTTCATTTTCTACAGCCTGTAATTATCTTTATCTCTATTTGTCGTTGTCCATGTTTCGCTACTGTCTAGAGCTACTGGAACTGTCATAGTTCTATAGAACTTCATCATCGAATCTTTTATCACGTTATTTTTCAAAGTTCTTTTAATTGTTCCACAAATTTTTGAGAACGTTTTAGTTCCAATATCTGCTTCTTTAATGAATGATATTGGTAATCCAAAAAATTTAAATATGTTTACTTGTTATCTAATGCAAGTTTACATCTTAACGGAAGGGTTCCCTGGAATGTCATGGGCTTAGTTTTACTTTCTGATGTTTAAATTATAATTTAGAGATATTTTATGTAGCTCAATAAAGTGCTTTTTGTAACGTAACTTCAGTATCGGAAATGATTACTTGGTAGTGTGCATATAGAAGTATTACTTCCATAATAATAATAATAACAATAATATAAATAATAATACAATAATAGGAACAGATTGTGATAGGCAGAACAAGCTCAACAAGCGTAACGAATGCACTATTGTTAACAGTAAAGGAGTTGGAGTTTGCATTGTCGTCAACCCAGTCAAGACGTATTTTCATCCTGCACCGTACAATACTCCGGTGCATGCACTCTAAAATATTTTGATCTAGCACATTATTTAGCTTTGAGAAAGTTATATTATTTATCAGAATAAATATTCAGATAAGATTTTATACAGTATTTCTCTGTAATACATATTTGTAAATAGACATGCAAGTTCGTTTTCGTTTTTATTATTTATGTACAATCGTCAGTTAACATTTGACTTCAGATAATCTATGTCGTTTTTATTTACTTTAAAAGCAATATTGTTCTAAAAGCATAAAAGGGATAACGAACTGGAATATGTTGTAGATATGAAAGTTACTCTATTATAGGTATGATAAAATTAAACTTACGAACTCTGCTACACGCCATTAAGCCATCTTTCAACGTAGTGTAATTTTACCTGAAACAAAGGCAACATTGTTAAACACATATACCAACAAGCATTTTTGCGAGTTTTGTTAGTATTTGCTACACTTTAAGTGAAGAGAGAGAGAGAGAGAGAGAGAGAGAGAGAGAGAGGAGCAGGAGAGCAAATGAGAGTACTTTTCTAGTTAATGAAAAGTCGAGCGGAGCTGCCTACGGTATCTGATGCTGTGTATTACATGTGAACTACAGATAACATACAAATGGCAAATAGTTTTCGGACTATAACGTCCCCAAAAAAGTATAGAATGCAAAAGACGGGTGGAATACAATACCTTCTCTACTTACTCTGTACGTGAGGGAAACAAATTACGATATTCTGCAACATATCGTAGCAATTTATTCCTCCGAATTTTACTATTAGTAACTAGAACACTTTTATAGTTTGGTATAAATATCATTGTTAGATTTGAATTTGCGAAATGTAACTTTCAACTTATAAAATTTAATAGTTTCATCAAAAGTAGCGCGTTATTTTTTTTATTTTTGTATGTTTAACGCCCGCTTTAACTACTTATGGCACCGCAGGCGGTGACACTGATGATAAATGAATGAAGATGGAGCACCGGTGGAATGCGATGGCGGGGGAAAACCGGAGAACCCTGAGAAAACCCGCCCCAGCGCCGCTTTGTCCAACACAAATCTCACATGCGGTCGCTTGGGATCGAACCCGGGCCGTCTAGATGCTAGCCCGTTAAGGAAAATCATCAGAGAAATATTCTCCAAAGAGGCTAAAAGGTTGATTTTTAGAATTTTAGTGTCTTATTCGATTTCTACTTTCTAAGCATATGCTGGTTTCACAATTTCAAATTATGAAATTTAAGTGCTGGTGCATCTTTTTTCAGCTTGATACTCTAATTTTCAAGTGTATATCTTCCCAATATTTTTTTTCAATTTCTTACAATATTCAAATTAGTCCACATGTTGCAAATTGGGGGGAAAATGAAGAAGCATGATATTCAATAACATAACAAAAAAATGTACAGCCGAAGCAATGAGCACTTTACAAAAATACCCAAATTAGATTTAATATTATGCTACAATGATGCAGAAATTAAATTCTGAGCCATAAAACTCTAAAGCTCATTTTGAAGAGAATTATGAAGTGTAGAATCGAAACCAAAATTTTAGTAAATAATTACCTTCTCAGTAATGGTTTAAATTGGAGGTTTGTTACTCTTCCAAGGTCTAGGGGTAACTTCTAGTTAGCTTTGTAACTAGGTTAGTTTCTAGTTTCCAAGGTCACGGGTTCAATCCCGGCGGAGGGCTCACTTAATTTATATATTGGTACTAAATTAAAGTCCTCTCACAAAACATAATAAAATAATGAAAGGAATAACAAATTGTTATCACAAATAAACATATCTATTGCATGAAATTATAATCGTATCCCAGCCAAAAATACTTAAAATAAAGTAACTCGTATTTCTAATAATCATTTTTGGGCATAAAATCCCTAACATGGCTTCCTTCGGAAGGAAACTATAGCCGGTGGTCTCGTGTCGTAGATTTACAACACGTAAAGGAACCTCAAGTCTGATAAAGAGGCCTCTTAGCAGAATCAAGAGGTCCTTCATTCCCAATATAGAGTAGGACGCTGTAGCAGTTAAAAACGTCCATAAATAAAAATCTATTTTATTTCATTTTGGAGGATTGAAATTATATATTTTATTTATAGAGTACATACCAATAGTATATAAAATGAATTTAACAAGTCAGGAATTGCGCATTTTATTGGTTACTTTAAAATATGCCTAATATGAGAAAGAAAAAAAATATTTAAATATCTAACCAGAAAAATAATGTGGGCGGAATAAGAAAACCTTTAAAAAATTAAAATCTTATAGTGGCATTTATCTACTCCCCTTAAAAAATTCTGATGTGTTCCGTTCACATAGCTTTCTCTTCATCTCCGTAACAAATTATTGTTCTATCTGGTTCGTGCTAATCGTGATAAACATTAGCAGGAACGGTCTTGTTACTTAGTTCCTTCCAAGTAGGAGGGAAATAAGGCAATACACTAGGCTACAACGACGGCCCAATGATTCAAAATTTGGTTGCTGTGGGAGTGAAATCGGTTGCTTTGCGTGGTGAGGAATTGATTTCCCATGAAAAAAGTTTAAGTATTATAAAACTGAAACAATAACAATGAATATCTCGAAAAGGTTCAACTGTATGAAAAAATGTATATAACATAAACTGTATATTTTAAGGAGTTCTACACTTTTTAGTAGTTAGTTTTTGTCTATGTCTTACGGTTTATTAACAATGCAAAATTCAGAAAAATGCATCCAGAATAAAGAGGTCTTCAGAAACTATTCCCGTTTGCCAAGTAAATATTTTAAATATAAGAAATTTTAATCAAAATCGTTAGAGCCATGTTTGATGACAAAACCAAAATCTTATAATTTTTTTCATATAAAGAATAGTTGGAGTGGGGGATTTTCTTGAAAGTCTTCGTGTCGAGTCCTTGGAAAATGTTGAACTTAAATATCAAGTTTGGTACTTAACGGACTTTTCCATTCTGAGCTATGCTCAAAACAGACAAACACACATAGATTTTTTCTAAAAATGCTTTTCTTGGATTCAGGGGATCCCATAACATGCATTTCCGGTGAAAACTGAGTATCGAATTTTTGGGTGCAATAAAATACCTTCTCTATACACTATGAACATAGAACTGGTAAAGAAAGTAAAAAAGAATAATAAATGTTAACCAGACAGAGATGAATAGTTTAGCAGAGTGAGGGAACAGCCATGAAGTGTATATTCACCTTTTATACTTAAAAATGAATTTAAAAAACACGTCTTAAATTTGAAGAGTTTCGTGTTAAACAGGATATTCCAGATAGACGTTGTCTTCTTATGGAGCCACCTGAAATTATCCAAGGTCGTAGGAACGTAATAAACAGATCCTTCTGTACACACTGTGTCTCTCCTTTGATTTATGGACTTGCCTCCGCATGGAATATTCATAGAGAATAACTGTTCATAAATTGTTTTTCTTCGAAGTGAAGCCTCCTTAAAAATCAGTTGCCATAGTCGTTCTTATCGCTCTCAAAAGATAAATCATCCAATAACACTTGAGTAATGTGGAAATGTTTTGCTAGCAACTTGGTCTTCCAAGTTACAAAATTAACTTCCTTCTTTCTGATAGAGATCAAGCAAAAATAAACTGTTTTAAAACCGAAAAGTTTTGCACTTATATAGGCTCAGTTAATGCCTTCTCTCTACATACACTAGCACGTTCTGCTGTGGGTCATAAAGATAATAAATGACTCCATTGCAGCTTAGCGGAAAATTATAAACGAGACTGAGGAAGTCTGGTTAGAAAAACAACCCCGTTTACAATAAAAACGACTATAGACAAAGAAATCGTATGTTCCATTCACATGACTTTCTCTACATCAGTATTAATAAATTATTGCTAAAAAGCTTATGCTTCTATCTACTTCATGCTAATCTAAACAAACATTAGCAGAACTTGTCTTATTACTTGCTTTCTTGTAAGTAGAAGAGAAACAAGGGAATACACTAGGCTAAAGGGATGGTCAAATTTAAAAGCTGGTTGAAATCTGTTTCGTTGCATTACCAGCAGTTGACAAATTCCCGTATGTGGAAAGTTTAAATATTTAAAACTGAAAGCAATAACAGGGAATGGCCATCTCTACGAAAAATAAAAAAGTATGACGTAAATTGTGTGTTTTAACGAGATCTACATTTTGTGCGTGGTAAGGGTTTGTCTGTCTCTTAAGGTTTACTAGTTATTCAAAATCCAGTAAAATTCATACAACGAAACTGATTATCTTCAGAGGCTATTCTCAGAAAATTCAAGATATGTCTACATTTATCTTAAGTAGCAAATTTGGTATTTTTCCTAAGACGCGTATGTTTTCTTAAAAATGCTTTATTTTGGTTCAGAGGACCTCAAAATATGCATTTCTTGTGAAATCTCAACCTTTGAAATTTAACTTCTATCTACTATGCACGTGTCAGAAAGTAAATATGAACAAATCAAATAAAATGCATAAACCTGTATAAACAAACTAGAGGCCTATACTCAATATACCTATAGTTCTTTTTCCTTCTTTCCTTTATTGTTTCTTTTGTAGTTTAATTATCGCCTCCTGATATCTTTTCAGGCTCAAATGAGCCCAAAATCCCAAGAAATGGAAATTGCTCAAATGTCAGATTTTTAAGTTACGGAAGAAATGCTGCTCCTCTCAGTATTTTCCTTCTATATCTTACTGACCTGGAACATTTTGTGATGAAAAAGCAGAAAATTATACGATGCCAGGAAAAGTTTTTTACAAGGTTGGGGGATCCCTTTCATCGCTCATGAATGCGTAATCTGATTTGTACATATAAGTATAATGATTATTTATAACCTGTTTCACATTTAAGTCATTTCTGGCCTTATGAATGCTTTAGCCACATTTTATCTAAAAGTTTGGCAACACTGGTCTACATCTTTAAGGTTAAGTTATATACAGAAGGCGGTGTTATAGGGATTAATCCCTTAATGTAGGAATAATTTATCTGAAAAAGGATTTTGCTATTTATTTGCAGAAATTATGTGGGACTATGGGTTTCTAAATCCTGTAAAGTATTGTGGTGCATATCAATTGTCTCACTCCAACAAAAGTAGATTGAATGCTACGATTCTCTTTCGTCGTTTGCGAAGTCGTGTGTCACGTGGGCGTATGCCTTCTCTTTCTCTCTCCTTCTCGCTTGCAATCGAGCGGAATGGCTCTGGCGACTACGTCTGTGGCCTGCATTCGTGTTTGATCCAGTCTAGCCCGTGAGTTTTCGTGGTTTCCCCGGGTCGGCTGGGGTGTTCATCTTTCTTGCCCATCACACTGTTATTTGTTTTAGGGTTAAAGGACTATGCGATGATGTTCGGCGGGTTACGGCTTGCATTCTCCATAGGTATTTTCCTGGCGTTGTTAGGGGACCAGTCTGTCAGGACCCACCTTCATTGGAAGGAAGTGGCATTGGATGTGTTCGATTTCGAACCCGTCCATTCTTGATCCGTCGTCATCGCGATGGTCTTAATCATAATCATAATTCTTGCAAAATGTTCTGCGAAACTGCATGCATTTTAGCTCTCTTAAATTAGGTTATTCCTACGCAACAAATTAGACATGTAGTAAAAGGTAGTTAAACTGACACCGTAATTCAATGTCATCCTCTGAGGTCTAGGGGTAACATGATAGTTTCTGGTTCTCAAAGTTACTAGGTGCATACTGTATAGAGAAAATAGGTATTACATTCCACCTAAAAATTCGATACCAGATTTTATCGGAAATACACGTTTTAGGGTCCTCTGTATTCAAAATAAGTATTTTCAGAAAAAGGTCCATGTGTGTGTCCAGGTGTCCATTTGTCAGTGTGTCTGTGAACACGATAATTCAAAAACGAAAATACTTGCTGTTTTAAGTTTAGTATCTTCCAGGGATGCGACACGAAGATTTTGAGAAAAATCCCCCACCCAAACTACTCATTACATAGAAAAAATTCGAAAAGTTTTATTTTCTCAAAAATTGATTAATTTTGACTAAAATGCCGTATATTAAATATATCTATACACAAACAAAACGCATATCATAAATTCTCCCGGAATAGCCTCAAAAGACCTATTTTTTTCTGAATGAATTATGCTGAATTTTGCGTAACTCAAAAACTGTATGAGATAGACAAAACCTTACTACAAAAAAAAAAATCACGTTAAAGCACACAATTTATGCCATATACGTTTTTTTCGTGGAATTAGCCATTTCTGAGATATTCCTTAGTATTTGTTTTAGATATAAAATACTTAAAGTTTTCTCACACGAAAAGTTGTAAATTTCTTGCCCTGCATAGAAATAAATGTATTTCATCCACATGGCAACCGACTTTTAAAAGATTTGACTATCACTTTAGCCTAATGTATTCCATTATTTCCCTTATACTTACAAGGAAGAAGGTAATAAAGACAATTTCTGGTAATGTTTATCTCGATATTTGTTTCAGCGAAGAGAGAAAGCCATGTGAATGGAACACACCAGATTTTTTGAAGGTGTAATATTCGTATTAAAAGTACCTACAGTTTTTGAAAATTGCTTTTAGTAGAAAATGAGGCCACTGGTTATTATCTATTTATTTACAAGCAAACGAACTCGGAACACGCACACCAGGGAATTTAGTTTCCAATTGCCTTACAACTTCCCTACAAGATGGTGTAAGCACATTAATATCGTACATAAATACTCTTTGTGATACTGTATACTGCATTTTGAAAGAACTTGAAGCAAAACTAACACTTCTAAACATTCCTAATCTTATTCACGTGTGAACTGGACTAGAACAGAAGTAAGACTGATGCACGTGTGATGACAAAACGAATGCAGAACAAGCGCGAAGGGAAATGCTTTGAACGTCACACGGACCTGGCGGCCAAGTTTTGTAATAGACGCACTGTATTTTAGATGTAAGAAAAAAGCTTTTAGAATAGATGGAGAGAACATATACGATATATGTCAAATTCAACAATTATAAAAACTATATAGAATTATACCTAATTCACAAGGAGCAAGGCCAATAGAATGCTCTAGGACAATATGAAGGGACCAGCTTTGACTCTGTTTGAAGGTGGAACAGATCGATTGGCCTAAACCGAAAAGATGATAATGACAAAGGCAATGCAGGGAAATGTTAAGTAGCATTTTTTAAAATTCTATTTATTTTATGTCGCTTTAACAACTCGATCATATTGCTTCAAATTGTTCGTCAAGGTATCTCGTTTACGGTATGTGTTTGACAGCAAACTTTTAAGGTCTCATTCCCGTTCCATATGACCTTCGCTTAGCACCAAGCAGATGCCGACCAGTCTAGCTGCACTGCCACTGCACTCAGAAAGTGCCATCAGTAGTCAGGTAACGACGTGAGCATATTACCTCTGAAGATGTCCCTCACAGAAAGGGACGAAACGTCAGGAAGAAATATTTTAACCTACAGACCAGTCCGGAAATTTTAATTTCATAACTATTGACACCGGCCGTGAAAACCTACGCACATATTTAAAGTGCAACTAACCTTATAAGGTCTCATCTCCACACACACTATACTTGCCACTTAGCTCCACGACAGGCAGATAGGGATAGGGATGCCATCCAATCTATTGCTTGCACCATCTGTGAATAGATGGTAGCTATTCTTTTAGACTCAGGGTGCAACTTTGAGTCGTGGTATTAAATATCCTATACGGTATTTACATTGGTGACTGAGCACGACCATGGAGAGAGAGAAAGAAAGAAAGAAAAGGAAAAAAAAAAAAAAAACAGATGGTCGACCCATGAGATTTGAACCTTCGACCAGCCATATGCGAGTCACAGACGTAACCACTTAAGCCATCCCGTTAGATAGGATTTTTTTTTTTACCTTTTGGCTTTCTCTACGTGTACTTAGTGTATAGAGAAAGTTTTTTTTTTTTGTTTTTTTTGTTTTTTGGTGCGGTTTAACGTCCTTTAGCCTCGTTGGTCATATTTGGACGATGAATAAAATTAGTGAAATGATGCTCAAATGATCTCGGGGTCCATGGAGCTTAAAATGACTCGACATTCGTCTTCTGAGAATAAGGGAAAACTCCCCCAAAAAAAACTTACCCGGGTAAATCGCCCTAAGCGAGATTCCAACTCACGAGGTTTTGAATGTGAGGCACACACGCTACCACCACACTACACTAATGTTTTTCTCGATTAATATAAGTAAATAGAAGAATAAGCTTTTTAACAATAATGTATAGTAGAGATGTAGAAAAAGTCATATGAATGGAACACATCAGATTCTTTGAGTTGTATTGCCCCCTATAACTTCAATAATCATATCGGGGGCTTTTGACTTATGAAAAAACTCATATCACATTCATATTTCCAGAATATGTGTGGGATAGGGAGTAATTCTGGTTAAAGAAAAAATCCCTGCCCCATCCGGGAACCGAACCCCCTTGGGCTGATAGGATTTTGTGAGCAGGCCAAAGCAATTATTTTACTGACAGTTACTCGCATTCAAGTCGACTCAAAGCTGAAAACTTCAGTCTTAATACCGTGCTACTCAAAAGTTTAACATGTCAGCTTCAAAGGCTGCGATAAGACGTGTTTTACTCCACGAGTGCTCTACATCTTTCTGTCAGTTGGCTGAAGCGACGCGCTCATTGGTGCACTGCAAAACGTCGGCGACTTCCCAGAATAACCAGTGGGTTATCTGAGATAACAAAGATAAAGCCTAGGTTAACTTTTTGAATAGCACGGTAATACTTTGTATCTGTTTATAGTGTTATCTATTTATATACGGTGAATTCATTCTTGCAAGAGAGTACACAGCTGCTGGTGACCTATACGGTTAAAGCTCGCTACCTGAGAATTATCTTGTTTCACGTCTAATCGCCGTAGAACCTGAGATTACAGATGCCTGTACTTCCGTGAAGCCGTCAGCAAACCTCTCCAAGTGGCAAATTGAAACTGAGAGGCACAAGGGGAAGAAAAATCGAAAGTGACTGCAGGGGGGGGGGTTCGTTATTAATCACCAAGAGCAGCAAGTGGTTGTTGTGGCTAGCCTCCCTTCCTTACCAATCAGCGCCGCTGACATGCAGTTGACGTGCACGAGTCCCAATCGGTCTTCGTCATGGATACCGCTAATGTCGCTGTTGCCGACTGCCACACAAATGCACGTCGTGTTTTGCGTGAACTTTATAATGAGCCAATATTTTCTCAAATGATTAGCTAGTCACGTCACGCCCTCCGCCTGTAAATGACCCTTCAACTTTAGCCTGCATAAAAAGCGGTGAAAGCTGCTACCGGAGCTGCATCTCGTTCATTTTAAGACTGACGTGCGGTTCCAGAGGGCCGATACACTGCAGCAATCGTGCGTAATGAATGAAACTGAAAATATATCAACCACATACAGTAGTAAGAAACTCATTACCTCTTTATTCAAAGAGAGTGCTCTTTAATATACCTACGTATCCTCAGCAGGATAAAAATCTGATGTCTTCCATTCACATAGCTTTCTCTAACTGTTATGAATACAAACTAATACCAAGTTTGGAGTTTAGTCGACTCTTTGGTTTTTGAGGTTTGCTGTCCAAATACACGCGCAAACACACACACACACACACACGAATCTTCTTCTAATTTTTTTCTCTTTTTATTCGGGGTCATCAAAACATGTATTTCAGGTGAAATTTCTCTACATACTATGCACATTGCACATAATGCTTTACAATGTAATAAAACCCTACAATCCTAGACTTTTTCTCTTTTGAAAACACAGAGTGTTCAGAAATGACTAGGGGTTTTGGGTTATAGAAATATTTTCTCTGACAAAAGCTCAATTATTCCATTCCTAAAGAATTGGCACACCAAAGTAACTTTCAACATGAACAAAATCTATGTTCCATTCATATGACTTTCTCTACATCTCTGTATTAATTTTTCTTTAAAAGCTTATTGTTTTACTACTTCATGCTAATCGAAATAAAGTTAGCAGATGTGATTTTGCTATTTATTTTCTTCTTGGTACAACGGAAATAAGTGATTTCACTAGACTTAAGTGATAATAACATCTTTCAAAATCCGGTCGCTATGCGATGATTTAGTATTTTTGCATGGTCAGGAGTAAAATGAAAGAAAAATCAATGACGACTTTCCATTTGAGAAAAATTTAAGTATTTGAAACATTAAACCAATAACAAAGAATATCTCGGAAATGGTTAACTCTACAAACATGTGTTTGAAATGATTATATATTCTGACGAGATCTACATCTTTGTGCGGTAAGTTTATATTCATTTCTTCCGGTTTATCAGATACAAAAGACATCCAGAATGAATAGCACATCAGAGTATCTATTTCCAGAAAAGTCAAGATATATAATAACATCTTAAACATTTGGTATTTTAATCAAAATTTTTAGTGCCATTTTAGAGAAAAATCAATGCTGTCGAAAAATGCGTATATCACAGGCAAATGAGAAAACCTTACTGCGCGGAAAACATCAATCTCTTTAAACCTCAGTATTCATTTAAAATAACTTATTCGTAACGTAAGCCATTTACGAGCTATCTGTTATTGTTGGTATGAATGCTTTAAATTTGTAATTTTTTAAAACTGCTGTCACATTAATTTTATCTGGCGGTGTCATGGAAAGTGTACGACATTTTAAAGTCAGCTATAGCGAATCGTTTAACATCCTTCCATTCGGGTTTCTCTATTCCCCATATACAAGGAAATGTGCAATGAAACTATCTATGTAAATATTTTATATTGGATAACATGAAATAAGCTTACAATAACAGTTTATAGAAGCTATGTAAAATGAATTATAGTGTGTAGAGAAAGTCATGTGAATGTAATGCTTAAGCTTTTCCCAATTCTCCTTTGCTTTTCGGCCAGGAAGTCTCAAAGAGAGAAAATAAGGTAATGAAATAGACATTAGGAAAGTTAAATTTTCAGTAACATTAATGCAGGGAAATAAACGGAACCAACTGTTTGGTTGAGTAAGATTCATTGCATAATAAGTGCGCTACAAACTTCAGAGCGAAAGAACGACGGTTCTCTTGCAATAGATTTATTTTGTTCATTTATCAGCAAACGCGAGTAAAAGGCTCTGTTCTCAGCTGCGCGCCAGTCAATTGTCACTATCCTTGACATGATAACCGGCTGATGCTGAGATAACTAGTGCTGCCAACCTTCTGACGTCCACACCTTTCCAACAGGTGAAACTTCATATCTGGCGATCTCAGAGGTCACCGCTCATAGCATGCATCAGCACGCGCTACTTTCAGAGCACACGGAAACTGGGAAAGAGCAGTCATGTTTTGGCCATCAGCATCCACTCCTAAGGGAAGGTGGTCAACCGTGGCGTGTTCAGAACATTATTGCTCTGCAAATTAAAAACGAGGTCTCACGAAACTGAACTTACATATAGGTACGAAATCATACCTTGGAACAGGGTTTGGACTGAATTCATTCACTGTATTCATTTAATTTCTGTACCCACTAACAGTTCTTTTCATGCACCTTCTGCAAACTATTATTATGGTGGTTTATAACTTCTACTATGTGTAACAAGAATAGAATGTCTTGCATTTCACTCTAAATTTGATACCATAATTTCATCGGAAATACACATTTTGTAACCCTTAATAAAACAAATCGGACATATTTCATTCACATGACTTTGTCTACTTGTTTTTCAAACAAACTATTCTTACAAAGCATTATCCTTTTACCTACATCATGTCAATCAAGATAAAAATTAGCAGAAATTACCTTAAAATTTGCTTTCTTGTAAGTGAAGCTAAAGTGAGCCAAACATTTTAAACGGCGGTCGCTATTTGAAACAATTGAATTTCGGGTATGTTTACATGGCTGGAAGTAAAACAAAATAGATATGAAAGGAAATATAACTTCTCGTCTGAGAAAAACTTAACATAAAACCAATAAGGAATATCTCGGAAATGGTTAACTCTACAGAAAAATGAACGACACAAATTGTGTCATTTTAACGAGATCTACAATTTTAGTGTAGTAACAAGGTCTCTCTCTCTCTCTCTTACGGTTTACTAGTTATATAAAAGACAACCAGAATGAAGAGGTCTTCAGAATATTTCTCCCAAAATTCAAAATTTACGTTTTAATTGCTATGAAAAATCTTAAACATTACCTAGTATTTTAATAAAAATCGTTACAGCCATTTGAGAAAATCTAAATATCCAAAAAATGCTCCATATCAAGGTTAGTTAGTTGGGGGTGGGGATAATTCCTGAAAATTTTCCTGACTTTAAATACCAAGTTTGGAAATTAACCGAATTTTCGATTTTGACTTACGCTGTTCACACACGCACGTGCGGGTCCTTTTCTAATTTTTTTCTGGGGCTCTCAAAACTTGTATTTGCAGTGAAATCTCGGGAACGAACTATTAGGTGCACACAGTACCTTCTCTACCTGCTATGTACACCATATATACCTGCTAGAGAAAGTAAAAATGTTTCAGGAAACTGAGTGAGCGTACACATATATAAGAAAACATACCTTGGAACAGGATTCAAGCTGTAAAAACACCTGGTATTTAGAATTCACGCGATTTTTCTACCCACTGGCATTATATATATATATATATATACCCTCTACAAACTATTGTTGTGGAAGCTTATTACTTCCTCTACTATATATAGTAAGAAGAGGATATACTGCATTTTACCTAAAATTCGATACCGAGATTAGAGATTCCCTGAATCTAAAAGAGCATTTTCAGAAAAAGGTCCGTGAGTACGTGTGTGTGTCTGTAGGTCTGTGTGTCTGTGGACAGCATAACAAAAAAACGAAAAGACCGTTAAATACCAAACTTGGTATTTAAGTTTGGTATCTTCCAAGGATGCGACACGAATATTTTCAAGAAAATCCCCCAACCCCCAACTACGCTTTAAAGGAACTTCAGTCGCATAGCAACCAGTTTTGACTATCACATTAACCTATTGTACTCCCTTACTTCGCTTCTACTTACAAGGAAGCAAGTAATAAGGTTATTTCTGCTAATCTTTTCTCGATTAGCATGAGGTAAATAGAAAAATAAGCTTTTTAACAATATGTTTTACAGAGATGTAGAGAAAGTCATGTGAATGGAACAATCGACTTTTTTATGTTTAACATCGCTTTTACTACTGTGGCACCGCAGGCGATGACACGGATGATGCATGGAATGAAGATGGAGCACCCGTGGGATAAGATGGCGGGGGAAACCGGAGAACTCGGAGAAAACCCGCCCCTGCGCCGCTTTGTCCACCAAAATCTCACATACGGTCGCTTGGAATTGAACCCAGGCCGTCTAGGTGAGAGGAGAGTGGTCTAACCACTCGGATACGAAAGTAAAAATGTCTGTTTGGCAAAGTTCGCATTTTAATCTCTTGTTAAGAGAAAACTACAGGCTGTTTCGACTTGAAGGTGCAGTCTGGTGGTGGATGGTTGAAACTGCGCGATCTGGTCAGCACAGCAGTCCCTGGGGCCGAAGGCTATTCTTAAATAAACAACACAAGATGACGTCGCTATCCACCTGCTTCCGGAAAACGGCCCTAGCTCGTAACGCATGGCTTCTCCCCCAGCTCTTGCTGATAATGCGACACATATCATGACACAGAACGTATTCATTAGGGTGCGTTCACACTTGGCTTCAGCTGAAACGGAGGAGACTGCCTAACCGTTCTGTATTCAGGTTCTCATGCGCCTCATTTCAAAAATTGCTGAGTCGTGTCTGCATTATTTACTTATCAATGTATTACTTTCTCTACACGTACTATGTACATAATATATAGAAAAGGTATTGTCTTGCACCCAATACAATGCACCACCTGAATACAAAAAAATCTTATGTGTTCCATTCACAGGACTTTCTCTACTTCTCTGTAACAAATTATTCTTAATAAGCTTATTCTTCTATTTACATCAAGCTAATCCAGAAAAAATTAGCAGAAATATGCTTATTACTCGCTTCTTTGTAAGTAGAAGCGAAATAAGGGAGTCCATAGGTTAAAGCGATAGTCAAAAGCTGGTTTCTATGTGACTGAAGCTCCTTTGTTTGCATGGACACGAGTTGACAAATTCCTGTATGAGAAAAGTGTAAGTTTTTCAAGGCTTAAACAAAAAAACAAGGGATATTTAAAAAAGGATTAACTCCACGCAAAAATTTATATAACATAAATTGTGTGTTTTAATGTGCTCTATATTTTTTGCGTGGTAAGTTTTTGTCTTTCTCTTACGGTTTACCAGTTATAAACAATTCTGTAAAATTCATCCAGAATAAATTAGTCTTAAAATGCTATTCTCAAAAAATTCAAGATATACATATTATTTGTCAGATATATATTTAATATACGATATTTTAATCAAAATCGTTAGGGACATTTTTTATAAAATCAAAATTTTCGAAAATTTTTCCATGTGAAGGGTAGTTTGGGGTGGGGGGATTTTCTTGAAAATCCTTGGAAGATACTGAACTTAAATACCAAGTTTGGTATTTAACGGTATTTTAGTTTTTGAGCTATGCTACCCACAGACACACACACATATACACAGACAGACACACACACGGAGATTTTTCTAAAAATGTTTTTTTTTTTTGTATTCAGGGTGTCTCAAAACGTGTATTTCCGGTGAAAACTCGGTATCGAATTTTTGGGTGCATTACAATCCCTTCTCTATACACTATGTATATAGTACGTATAGAGAAAGTAAAAATCATTTTTAGAAAAATGTGTGTGTGTGTGTGTGTTTATGTGTGTGTATGTCTTTGGGCAGCATAGCTCAAAAACGGAAAGTCCGTTAAATACCAAACTTAATATTTAAGCTCAGTATCTTCGAAGGATGCGACACGAAGATTTTCAACAAAATCCCCACATCCCAAACTACCCTTTACATGTAAAAAATTGCAAAAATGTTGATTTCCTCAAAAAATGTCTCTTACAATTTTGTTTAAAATATCATTTTTAAGATATTTAAATGACAAATAAACTGTATATCTTGAATTTTCTGGGAATAGCATCTGATGACCTCTTTATTCGGGTTGCTTGTTATTGAATTTTGCATAACTGGTAAACCATAAGAGATAGACAAAAGCTTACGAAACAAAAAATAAAGATCTCGACAAAACACACAATTTATGTCATACTCATTTTTTTCGTTCAGTTGGCCGTTTTCCAGATTTTCCTTGTTATTGATTTCAGTTTTAAAATACTTTCTCATACGTGAACTTGTCAACGCTTGACCACGCAAACAAACGGAATTCAATCCCATAGTAACCACATTTTAAAGCATTTGACTGTCGGTTTAGCCTAGTGCATTCCCTTATTTCTTTCCTACTAATACGGAACCAAGTAATAAGACCGTTTCTGCTAATGTTTATCTCGATTAGCATGAAGTAGATAGAACGATTAGCTAGTTAAAAATAATTCGTTACAGAGATGTAGAGAAAGTCATGTGAATGGAGAACATCATATTATTTTCTTTTTACTTTAAGCACCATGTATTTTAAGTGAAGAACACTATATTTCACTCAAACATTCAAGAGATATCGAGATTTCATCGAAAGAGCATGTTTTGAGAGCAATTGAATAAGAAACACTCGAATTTTAGAACAGCATCCGTAGGTGAGAGTGTCTAATGCAATATCCGTTAATAAAGCAACAACGCCTACTCAATTTGATAAATCAGCTAATATCCCAGTATTATAGGATTTATTATTTTGATAATAAATACACACACAGTCTCTCTATCTGCCTAGAATAGAAATACTGGATAAATACCAAACTTAATATTCATGTTCAGTATTTTCCATAAATATAACACGAACGTTTTCAAAAATGTTCCCTCCCAAAAATTCCCTTAACGTGGAAAAAGTTTCAAATATTTTCTTCTTCTCCTTTCATTTCATGGATATTACTTTCTTCAGCACGTATATCCAATGCACATTATAGGTAGATAAGGTATCGTATTCCACCCAAAAATTCTAGGTCTCCTGAATCTAAAAACAGCATTTTTTTTTCTTTTAGAAAAAATCCCTGTGTGTCTGAGCATGTTTCCATATAAAGGGTAGTTTGGGGTAAGGAAATTTTCTTGAAAATATTAATCGGAGGATAAACTTAAATACCAAATTTGGTATTTAACGTTCTTTTAGTTTTTGAGCTATGCTGTTCACAGACATCCCAGACATACACGTACTTTTATATAAAATGCTTTATTTGGACTCAGGGGATCTCAAAACATATTACCGGTGAAGTCTCGCTGTCGATTTTGGGGTGGAATGCAGTCTCTTATGGTAACGAGTCATTTTCCGTTATTAGTCTGCTCGATATAAATACATAAGTACCTTCATAAATAAGGAGTACTATAAATACTAGATTGGAGTAAATTGTTAAGTGAATTTATGCTCTAACCTGAACATGTTCTTATTTTATCTTTACAAATGCTTATAAATTGTCTTGGATCAATTAGAAACAAGCTACGTCAAGTAGTTGAGCACAACGGGAATTAAACATAGAAATGGTTGTAAAACCAGCAATAAATTCTCACTGTTGCCTGTAAGCCCAACGCAGGGCCTCAGCTCAGCACAAGGTCTATCTGAGTGTGTGAACGACAAGTTTATATAATGTATTGTAAACATGCAGACTTTAGGTGGAGTTAGAACCCATGACCCTGGAACTGGCAACTTCTGTTCCTGGAGCACCACCTACAAGCACGTGTAATATATTCATTTCTTCGTATCAACCTAGCCTAGGTTAATGTTGACTACATATTCGGTTCACGGGGAGAAAACAAGATGTCTATCCACCTTGAGGTATGTACTGCGTAGGTGGCAGTATGCTCTCTCCATTGTTTCCATTTGTTTGTTTTCAACATGAGTTTGTACATCACCATTCTGAAGACATTAAGTCAAGACATGTTTCGGATCTTTGGGGATTGTATGACACACCCTCGACTCTAAAACAATGTGGTCAATATTCCGTCTGCTATTAGAAAACGTATGCTTGAAGAAGAAAACTTTTTAGAGTCCTCCGTTTGAAGGAAATCTCCAATCCGGACAAGGAATTGATCCAAACTATCCTGTGATCTCAAGATGGTGTTGACAAATTTCTAAATTTAATATTATTTCCAATAATTTATAAATTAAATTTCTCTGTCCGTATAGTTCACAATCCCAGCTAGTTCAAACGCATCTTTGAGTGATGGCTATGCATCTTAACACTTACAGTAATTTCCGAAGTTCCGGAATTCAAATCTCATCAACAGTTCACTCTGACTTTTGTTTTTTCGTGGTTTTCTTTGTCGGTAGGTGAATGTTTTTCCTTTCGTACCTTATCTTTCAGGTGAGATCCTAGGTTTGGTAGCGTATGGTGGGACAAATTGCGCAGAAGTATCGATTAGAGAGTTCTGCATGGTTGGTCGTTCATCACCAACTTTAGGCAGCTGCTCCTTCGAGCTGTTAAGGACTTACACGCGTCTCTGTGGTCCGATGCTCTGTGGCCTGTTGCCTACGGAACCTCCACTGTATCCCTTCCTCCTACTTTTAGCCGCAATATATCGTAATAGGTAAGTCGCAGTCACCCTCCCTTGTTTAACTTATACCTATCGCTATAATATCTTCTTCTTGTGGTTTACCGGGAAACATGCGAATCGCATATGGAATTTAGTGCTGTGTCCGCATGAATAGTAGTTCAGTGCTTAGAGCAACCGGCTGGGGACCGGGAAATCCGTGGTTCAAATCCCGGCTATGGCATTGATTTTTTTCCGTCTAACTACATTTCTAACTCGTGCCTTACACATGCAAAGTGTGAAAGAAACAATAATTATTAACACCTTCTTTTTCTACACTTCAAGGCAATCTGCTCCTTCCGACTTCACAGAATTAGCTCCATCTCCTATTAGTTTTTCTTCTTGCGGGTTTGTACTTGTTTACAACGGCTGGAATTATATTTTCTTATATCCATCTGCAAGCGGGAGACCTGGATTCGATCCCCAGTACCGGCGTGGGGATTTTTCCCCCGCTGGGAGACCTGGCCCGGGGTGCACTCAGCCTCGTAAGGTCCCTGGGGGACCAATTGAGGAGCTACTTGATGCAGAAGTAGCGGCTCCAGGTCATGAGGACCGCATTAACCGGCCGGGGGGTTCGAGGTGCTGGTCTCGTCTCACCCTTCAATTCTGCACCCCATCCATGACGTCTGTAATGGACCGAGATGGAGGACGCAGCGGTCGGGCGGTAGGCCAAAGTTCCCCGTGAGCTGTCGTGCCATGCAGTTATGTTATATCCACCTGCGGTGTTGTCTCCTGTTTCCCCTGTATTCTTCAATCCTATCATTTAAATAATAAATTCCAAATTCTACCAGGATTTCGTCGTTTTTTTTATGGTCTCTCTTTCGCCAGTCTTTGACTGTCCTTAAAACTCTCATTTCTGATGTAGCTCTAGTACCTAATGAGAGAATTCTGTATGCATTAACGCTTTAGTACTGTTGGAAACATTGCTATTAATATAGCAATGAACCACACCAATTCTATCACCTATTTATTTCGTAAAACACTTTACACACATTAACTTTCTCCTGAGCTTGATTTCGTATGGGTATCAATCATAGATACCTATGAAAATGACGTCTATGGCAGGTGAATTATGTAATAAGGTGTGCATTTAAAGATGGTAGTGGTCAAGTGGAAGTATGAAATCTTTTTTCTTTTTTTATTTTCTCTACACGTACTATGTACATAGTGTATAGAAATGGTATTGCACTCCACCTAAAAATTAGATACCGAGATTTCACGGTAATAGACGTTTTAGCAAAAAAAAAAAAAAAGCATTTTTAGAATAAGGTGCGTGTGTCTGTGAATACGATAACTCAAAAACGGAAAGTGGGTAAAATACCAAACTTGGTATTTAAGTTTACTATCTTCCAGAGATGCGTCACGAAGATTTTGAGAAAAATCCCCCCACCCCAAACTACCCTTTACATGGAAAAAAATTCGAAAATTTTGATTTTCTCGAAAATGGTTCTAACGATTTTGATTAAAATACCGTGTATTATACATATTTATATGGCAAATAAAATGTACATCTTGAATTTTCTGGAAATAACCTCTAAAGAATTTTGTGCAACTGGTAAACCATAAGAGATAGAAAAAAACTTACTGCACAAAAATGTAGATCGCGTTAAAGCACACAATTTATGTAATATACGTTTTTTCGTGGAATTGACCATTTCTGACATATTCCTTGTTAACTGTTTCAGTTTTAAAATACTTACTTTTCTCACACGAAAGCTGAAACTTCTGGCCCTGCATAGAAACGGATTTCAACACATGGCAACCGGCTTTTAAAAGATTTGACTGTCGTTTTAGCTTAATGTACTCCCTTATTTTTCTTCTACTTGCAAGGAAGCAAATAATTAAGACAAATATTGCAAATTTTTATTTCAATTATCTATAAATTAGATAGAAGAATATGCTTTTTAACAGTAATTAGTTACAGCAATGTATAGAAGGACATGAGAACGGAACATCAGATTTGTTTTCATTGTAGCCTAACGAATTTTAACCTGGTTGGTCATATAGGACGATGAATGAAATTGGTGAAATGATGCTCAAATGTTCTCGGGGTCCATGGAGCTTACAGTTATTCGACGTTCGTCTTCTCAGGATAAGGGAAATCCCCGAAAAACCCTTATCCTTAGGGTAACTCGCCCTACCGACCTGTTGAATGTGAGGCAGGTACACTACCACAACGCTACCCAGGCGTGCTGTGAATTCCTGAATCACAGTTGGTGGTATACATACACTTGCATTATTTGCTGATCATCATTATCATCACTTTCATATTAGTTGACTTCGTTATAAAGAAACTACATTTCAATTATTCCAATTAAAAGTAATATAGTACTACGTAATTAAATTGTTGACGCAACTAAACACATGTTACGTTCATGTGACTTTTTTTAAACGTTCTTCAACAAACTATTCTTAAAAAATCTGATGTGTTACATTCACATTACTTTCTCTACATCTCTACAAAAAAGTATTGTTAAAAACTCATGCTTCTATTTACTTCATCCTAATCGAGAAAAAATTAGCAGAAATAGTCTTATTACTTGCTTCCTGGTAAGTAGAAGCGAAATATGGGAGTACCATAGGTTGCTATGTGACTAAAGTTCCTTTGTTTGTATGGACAGGAGTTGACAAATCCTGTATGAGAAAAGTATAAGCGTTTTAAAGGTGAAATCAAAAACAAGGAATAACTCAAAAACAATCAACTCCATGAAAAAATGTATATAACATAAATTGTGTGTTTTAACATGCTCTAAATTTTTGTGTGGTAAGTTTTTGTCAATTACTTACGGTTTAGTATTTATGCAAAATTCCGTAAAATCCATCTAGAATAAAGTAGTCTTCAGAGGCTATTCCCAGAAAATTCAAGATATACATTTTATTTGTCAGGTAAATATCTTTAATATACGATCTTTTAATCAAAATCGTTAGAGCTATTTTTGAGAAAATCTAAATGTAAAGGGTAGTTTGGGGTGGGGTATTTTTCTCAAATCGTCGTGTCGCACCCCTGGAAAACACCAAACTTAAATACCAAGTTTCGTATTTTACTGACTTCACACATACACGGACCTTTTTCTGAAAATAATTTTTTTCGATACAGGGGACCCTAAAATATATATTTGCGGTGAGAGCTCGGTATCGAATTTTTGGATGGAATGCAATAGCTTCTCTGTACACTATGTGCATAGTACGTTTAGAGAAAGTAAAAAGCCTAGGTATATACATAATCTTTATGCATAGTTCGCTTTAATCCAGATAAACATTTGCAGAAAGGCTTTTATATTTCCTTGTAGAAACATCGGAATAGGAGAGCATACTACAGTTAAGAGAGAGAAAAAATTTAAAGATCTGGTCTTTGTGCGAGAGCTTTTAAAGTCCGTTTTCTTTGCTTGATGGGGAAAAGAAAAACTAATAACTTCTTATCTGAAAAATGTATATTTTAAAAACGAAACCATATATCGCAAATGGCCAAGCCACAAAAATAATATAATGACCTAAATTCTATGATTTAACTAAATCTAATTTTTTGTTCAGTATGATTTGTTTTTTATCATTAAGCCAAATCTCATCCAGAATGAAGAGAGTTTCAGAGGCTCTTTCGAAAAATTAAAGATATACGTTTTGTCATAAAATGACTTAAACATAGTATAGTATTTTAATAAAAATCGTTACATCCATTTTTAACAAAATCAAAATTTTAGTAAAATGTTCTATGTATAGTTTTTGGTGGGGGTTTTGTTGAAAATCTTCGTTTTCATCCTTGGAAGAAGCTGAAATTAAATATACAGTTCGGTTTTGAACCAAGTGTTTGTTTTTAATTATTCTATTTACAGTCACACGAACACTCAAACACAGATCTTTTTCTAAAATGAATTTTTATTCAGGCACCTCAAAACAGATATTTTTTGTGGTATGGAATACTTTCAGTAATTTACGTAGTAGAAAAAATACAAATGAAAACGTTGTGCTTTTTTTTAGTTTGTTGATGATATCAGATGCGTACAATAGTGACCGACTATTTTATTACTTGTGTGTAAAATGTTGTTTTAAAATTATTTATTAATTTTGAGATGTTAGAGCACTTTTTTAATGTGTTAGTTACATGGTGTTAGGAAAGGCTTGTATAAGCGACATCTTGACTAAATACGAAAGAGAAAGCACGGATGGACTGAGGGCCTTTACGACATGCTTTTGTAGGGAGCCCAAAGTTAAGGTATGACCAGGGCACCTGTGAAGGCCGACAAAAGAGAAACGTTCCGGTGACTGGATCGCGTGGGTAGGCGCATCCTTTGCAACATTTGCACACAAACAGATTCAGGGCTCGCTTTTCTTTTGTTATCCTCATGATAACCGTACATACCTGCTTGCTGTTTACCTCTGGATGACTTGACTTCAAACAAATGCGAAATCATCTGCGTAGATTCCTAGTGCTCTTATTCCCAGTAAGATCAGTAAATATATAATTCACTCTGTAAATCAATTTCAATGTTACGTGTTCGTTCCTATACATTTACAATTGGATCACATGATTTAGAGTTTAATATACGAATTACCGCCTCTAAACCGCCTGGGAACGAAAATGCCCCTCACATTTTACAAAAAGTGAGGCTAAGATAGTATTTCTACTTTCTCAGGTACCCATACTAACCTCAAAAATCCAAGATAACAAGACCAATGGATGATGGATTCTTCGGACGCAAAAATCCTTAGCACAGCTACCTACAGAAAGGAAGTAACACCGGTGGTTCTATGTAATGTGTATTTGCACGTAAAAGAACCTCATACCTTGAAAGAAGAAGGCATCTGGGCAAAGTTGCGCCATTTCGCCTCCGCAAGTCGTGATTCCTGTGGACGAAGAGATGATCCCTCGTCACCTGGCGCATAACGGCGAACTCACGAACTAGAAATTCAAATCCTATCACGGAAACATTTTAACAATCCCTGTGCTCCATTTAGAAGTTACAGGAAATAACTACTACACGTATTATGTATATAGTAAGTAGAGGAGATATTAAATTCCACCTATAAATTAGATGTAGAGATTTCCCCGGAAACATGTTTTAAGGTACTGTGAATTTAAAAAAAAAATAGAAAAATGTGTGTATATGTGTCTGAACAGCATAGATCAAAAAAGAAAAGTCCATTAAATATCAAACTTTATATTTAAGTCCAGCATCTTTCAAGGATGTGACACGAAGGTTTTCAAGAAAATCTCCCAACCCCATACTACCATTTACTTGGAAGATTTTTCGAAAATTTTGATTTTATCAAAAACGGCTAACGATTTAGAATGCGTTATATTAAATATATTTACACGATAACTAAAATATACGTATATCTTGAATTTCCTGGGAATGGCCTGGATTAACACAATGTTTGGACAACCGCTATAAGTTTGAATTGCTTTGACCTCTTCGTCTCCATTTCCGCGTGGCCCATCTTCCCCAACTTATAAATAAATACTCTGACTTTTGCATTACTGGTAAATCGTAAGGGATAGATCTCGTTAAAACACACAATTTATGTCCTTTACATTTTTTTGTGGACCTAACCGTTTCTAGATATTCCTTGTTATTGGTTTTAATTTTAGAATACCTACTTGTACTGTTCTCAAATAGGAAGTTGTCCGTGTTTGTTTAGTTTTGCTCCTGGCCATGTAAAAAAGCGAATTTCAATTGCAGTAGCATAGTACAACTTTTAAAATATTTGACTATCGTTTTAGCTTAGTGTATTCCCTAGCTGCCTTGTACTTATAAGGAACTTAGTTAATGTTAATGCTTATCTCGATTAGCACGAGTAGAAAGAAGAAGAATAATTTGTAAGAAGTTTGTAGAAACTCATGTGAATGGAATACATCGCATAATATGCACATATATACATTGTAAAAATAAAAATAATAAAATCACAACTTTGATTTGAAACCTCGGCTTTTCAGTTGACAGGGATACGCCACTGGCTCCCATCAAGTGGTGAGATTAACACAATGTTTGGACAACTGCTATAAGTTTGAATTGTTTCGACTTCTTCGTCTCCATCCACTGCGTGGCCTATCTTCCCCAACTTATAAAACATTTCTCTGAGATTAAACTTCTTTGCGTATTCCATTTGCTCTCTATCGAAATATGTCAGAAGAAAGGGCATAATAAATGCGAATACGACAGAATGTGTACATAACACAAGTGTGCTCCAGACACATATGTAGCTTTAACGTCAAACTGCAATCAATCTCGTATAGGACGGGGGAGAAATGACCGCTCAATGAATAAGAAACACTGAAGGGGAAGCGTACTTGCAGATAATGTCACATGTAAAAGGTAATCGTGTGTGTTCAGTCCGTTTGAGCAGATGTCTTTAGAAACGACAAAAAGGAAACAAGCAGAAAGATGAAGTTCTGCATTATTAAATAGAAAATTCGTCTTCGACGGGTTTAGACATCTTGACCGACATAAGCCGGCTAGTAAATCTGACTGCTTGACATAAATAATAGTATACCACAAAGGAAAACAATGGAACGAATCTGTTGTTATGGTCACACAAGTTTTCTACTCACTGTATATAATTTCTACAAACTTACCAAGGTGTATTACTTTCCCAACATGGTGTACATGAAGACCTCTTTATTCTGGATGAATTTTTCTGTATTTTTCATAACTGGTTACCTGTAAGAGATACCCTTAGAAAATGTAGATCTCCTTAAAACACACAATTTATGTCATATACATTTTTTTTGTGATTGATTGTTTTCGGAATATTTTTTGGTTTAAAAAAGCGTTTTTCATACGGGAACTTATCAACTCCTGGCCACGCAAAGGAATGAATTTCAATCACATTTGAAAACATTTGTCTGTCGCTTTAGCCTGGTGAATTAGCTTATTTCTCTTCTACTTATAAAAAACTAAGGAAACAGAAGGTTTCTGTTAATGTTTATCACAATTAGCATGAAGTAGATAGAAGAACAGGCTTATTAACAATAATGTCTTACAGGACTGCCTCCGTGATCGAGTGGCCAGCGAGCTGACTTCCCACCCGGAGGTCCCGGGTTCGATTCCCGGCTGGGGCGGGAAATTTAATTTTTCTTTAACCGGAATTATTCCCTATCCCCCATAGAGTCTGGAAGTGTGAATGTGCGTGTGTTTAGTAATATAAAGTTTAACCTAATGTTCTATACCTACAGTTTCATATGTGAAAACCTCCGATATGACCATTGATGTTAAAGGGTCTTACAGAGATGTAGAGAAAGTTATGTGAATGGAGCACATTTTTTTCTATCTTCTGCACGTTGATCCAGATAAACCATTGCCCAATTCGTTTCATAATATTTCGTTAGGATGGAAATAGAGAAAACCGAATCGACAGTCATATTTTAAACGCTGTACTCTATCTGTTGGCCTTAAAATTCCAGTGTTTCCATTATATAAGAGAAACAACTGAATAGTGACAGCACATTAAAACGCCAAAGTATTGCAATATTCAAACCAATAGCGAATATCTTGGAAATTGCTGATACAACAAAAAGTATATTGAGATGAACTGTGTGCTTTAATGAAATCTTCATTGTCTGTCTGCTGTTCCTCTCTTTCTCTCTCTCTATCACGATTTATCAAATATATAATCTAAAATTATATAAAATTAATATCGCATGAGGTGAACTTCACAGAAAGTTCAAGGTATATATTTTTCATTTCTTTTATAAATATCTTAAATATATGTCATTTAATATCAAATAGTTGAGCGATTTTTTGGGAAAATCACGTAAAAACTTTCCATGTAAATTCCAGTTTTGGAGAAAGGTAGTTTGTTAAAAATCTTTATCTAACATTTAGTTTTGAGTTATGCCGTCTCATTCACTCACAAATTTACTCAGTCACTCTCTCGACTACATACACACATGCACGCACACCTTTTTCTAAGTATTCTTTTCTTGGTTTCAGGGAGCTCTAAAACTTTTGTTGGACTTATAAAAACTTATTATTCTATCTATTTCATGTTAATCAAGATAAACATTAGCAGAAATGGCTTTATTGCTTAGTTCCTTATAAGTATAAGGGAAATAATGGAACACGCTAGCCTAAAGCGATAGTCAGATATTTTAATAGCTGGCCGCTATGTAATTGAAACTTGGTTCTCTTTATATGGCAAGGAGTAAAACAAGATAAAAAGGAAGGAAAATTCCCATTTGAAAAAGGTTTAGGTAAGCATTTTAAAATTGAAACCAATAAATGCAAATGAATGGTTCCGTAAAAGAATGATGTGACAATCGTGTTTAAACTAGGTCTACATTTTTAGTAAGTTTTTGTCTATCTCAGTTACTATACAAAGTCATCCAGAATGAAGAGGACTCCAGGGACTGTTCCCAGGAAATTCAACATATACATTTTGTCACGGAAATGTCTTTAATGTATCTACCGTATTTAAATCAAAATCGTTATAGGCATTTTTTATAAAATCAAAATTTTCAATTTTTTTCCATAAAGTGGTAGTTAGGAGTGTCGCATCCTTGGAATATGCTGAACTTCATTATCAAATTTGGCATTTAACCGACTTTCTGTTGTTTATAGACACACACGGATACACGGACATACACACGAACCTTTTTTTTTTTGTATTTCTTCTAAAAAACTTCTTTTGGATTCAGGGAACCCTAAAACGGATATTTCTAGTGAACTTATGGGTAGAATGCAATACCTTTTCTACTCATGTACTAAGAAAAAGTTAAAATCTATTTTCAATTTTTTTTAATTGTTTCATTTGTATAGCTCACTTTAACTTCAATGGTCATATCGGGGGCTTTGATTTGTGAAAGAACTCGTATTACTGTAGGTTTAGAAAGTTAGGTTAATCACATTGAGTCTCACATTTATACTTTCAGACTCTGTGGGGGATTGGGAATAATTCTGGTATAAGAAAAATTACCCGCCCCCGCCGGGAATAGAACCCGGAACTGCCGGTTGAGAAGTCAGTTCGCAGATCACTCGACCATGGAGGCAGTGGTATTTTTAATTGTTTTGACCGGTTGTAGTCAAAATTCTCTACCAATGTCCTTTGCATGCTCTAGATCCACCGATGAACCGGATGTACAAGTAGGTACTGGTACTTGATGAGAAGTAGCAGTATAGAGATTTTTGCATCTCTGAGTAAAGCGACGAATCACTCAGGAAATTGTTGTCTGGTTATTCATCTTGTACGAACACGAAACAAGGCAAGAATTATCTCCCAATCCCTGTGAGCCCCAGCAGACCATTAACACTCCGACTTGTAGTGCATATCAAGCTAATGTTTGATCAGAAGATAATAAATACCCTTTTCCAATTTCGGAAAGTAATAAACGAAAATCAGTTGAGAGTAATAAGAAGCAAGCAGCATTATCACCGTTATCTGAGAGAAGGGTGGAAAACAATGGGAGGCTCAGGCGGCGGCGGCGATGCGAGAGACAGGCGGACAGACAAGCAAGGTTGCTATTGTTGTACAGAGTACGCCCTCTTCAAGGCTGCTAGCGGCATTCATCCGAGAGGAAAGGAAAAGCCACGCCACACGACTTTTTCCCACAACAAGTAGTCCCCCCTCCGCGGCCCTGACCGTTAAAAATCATCGTGTAATATATTATATTGTAGCAGCCAGTGTTTGTTTAACGTGTTATATATTAACCCTTCAAGTCTCGAGTTGGGAGATGTGCTGTTGTATTTCATTCAGCTTATTCCACTTTCATTGTCAACGTAGGTATACCTTTCTCCACCTCGCGGGTTGTGATTTAATAGCAACACAAGGCAGGTTCTAAACTCTCCGACAACAAAGACTGTGACCAAATGATCCAAGAATTACGTATATATTAATCCATTAACTGCCACTTGAGGAACATCAACTTAAACAGTATCAACATGTAAATTGAATAATATCGAGATAATTCACAGAATCCATTATCATAATGAACTCAAACATCTCAGATTGGTTGATACATGGGAAAATAACTGGTATTAGCTTTAACAAGGATTTCTGAAGAGACTTTCTATTTAAAGTTGGAAAAATTGTTAGGATTGTGTCGCTTTATAGCTCCTCGAACGATTAATGAGATTGAGTTTAATTTATGGACGCTCTATAATTGCTATGGTTCTCGGCGTCTCATTCTTGTATTGGGCGTGATAAAGCACTTAATTTTTCCTGTTTATCAGGCTTGAGGTTCTTTTATGTGCCGAAATCTACGACACGGTGCCACTGATTTTACTTCCCTTCTAAGGAAGCCTTGGTAAGGACTTTTAAGCCCGAAAAAATACATCGCTCTGCGCCAGGTTTGAATTCGCACCCTTAGGTACCATGTTAACATGTTACCCCTATACTACGGAGGACAATAACACCGTTCAGGGTCATTGATAGCAGTGGACATGGTCTGGTGAATTTACAAGGGATGGGGGTGTTTAGTCACCTGCGACTCGATGTGTAAATTCCAGTAACAGCTAATTTTTCCCCTTTTTCTGGCTTTTAATACTTAAAAATTACTATGTTTGTTTATTACTAATATTGTCATTCTATAGAATTTATAAAAACCATAGAGGCCAGCATAATTACCGCAAGAAACTAGAAACCTTGGGTGAGTAAAATAAGGGTATTAGCTTGAACAAAGAATGCTGCTAACGGAGGATCTTATCGACAAGGATTATGTTCAATTTAGCTTCTGGGTCGCAGTTTAAATGGGTAATTTAACTGAATAAATAAGCTGACACTGTAAATGTTACAAATGACATGTGTTAACAATGCCAAATGGCGTTGGAATGATCTGTAGAAACGCAGTGAGAATAAATCAATGTTATTGTCCGGGCGACCACTGTACCAGGTGGGTGCAATCAGTGTTGAGCAATGGTGATACACCAAAATAGTCTCCGTAAGTTCCTACCAGAGTATGTCAGAGATAATTGGTAGTAGCTGTTTAGAATAATACCCTGCCACACCGGACAGTCGCGAGGTGGGTAGGTAAAGCAGAATATGTCGGACGGCTATTGCATCGCTGGGGATGGGAAGAGCTGAAGCATCCTCCATCCTGGTCTGTCTGTATATGATGTCGAGACCTCATAGGTAAGGTAAAGGAACCATTTTGTGGCGATTTGCAACACGTGACGATATTGGAATGCTGTGCAGTGGACCAGATTCGATATGGGAGAAAAATTAGATTACATATGGTATTCAGCGTGTCCCACATTGTTGGCAACTTGTGATATTACAGGGGACTACTTTGAGGGCATTTAGAACGAGTATGTAAGCTATAAACACCTTTAAGAATTATTCCTTTTAATATGCCTCAAGTACCTCTCCTTAATACTACCGTTTTATTAGCTTCAGAAACTATTATCACATGAAGTATGCTGTGCTGTAATGAGTGTGATACATGAAACCAATATAGCATGTCAACTACTTAATATCACGTGAAGCACAATTTTGAGGGGTTGTTCGCAGCCCATTATATTTTTACTCTCTCCTTTAGTGTTAACATCTCACTTTTTCCTCATGCACTATATTTCCACAAAGTAAATAGTTGTCAGGACTTATTCTTCAACCCTTGTAGTCTGTTTTTCTTTCTAGGTGATGAATTTATCGTTTCTTCACTGATGATATCCTTTATGTCAGCCCGCCATTTTAGTCTGTCTAATCTTAAAAATAACACTTTCAAGACATTCAGATGCATAAGGTCTGTTACTTAAGGAATCTCAATGCGGATATTTAAAATAATAAGCGTACGTCAATCATAACTCAAATAAAGATAGCTTCACCAGAAACCACCAGAGCTGAAGCCCAAATCTTAAGGAATCTACGATATGGAAGATGTGGTTCTGTACAAGGACACTACAACTGCAAACACAACTCGGCCGCGCCGTGACGAGTGGTCAGACCACTCACCTAGACGCCCCAGGTTCGATCCCAAGCGACCGCATGTGAGATTTGTGGTGGACAAAGCGTCGCAGGGGCGGGTTTTCTCCTAGTTATCCGGTTTCCCACGCACTCTCATTCCACCGGTGCTTCCTTTTCATTTCATGTATGATCGGTTTCATTGCAGCAGTAAAAGCGGGCGTTAAACACACAACTCTATTTCAATGTTATTATTAGTAAGGCAATACGAGCGTACTTTCCATCCCAAATACAGCGCAATATCATACTGATTTCTTTTAAATAAAATTATTCCTTTCCTATGATAAGTAGAGGAACTAAATACTCATGCAGTCCATCCAAAAGTTCGACAGAATTTCATACATAATACAAGTTTTTTTTTTTTTTTTTTTTTTGTAATTATTTCATTTGTACAGCCCCCTTTAACTTCAATGGTCATATCGGGAGCTTTGACTTGTGAAACAACCCGTATTATGGTAGGTTTAGATTATCAGGTTAATCAATTTTATATTATTAAACATACTGTCATTCACTCTCACATTCATACTTCTAGACTTGGTGGAAGATAGGGAATAATTCTGGTTAAAGAAAAATTCCGCGACCTAGCTGGGAGTGGAGACATCAAACCCCCTCAAAAATAACTTTTATAAATAGGTATACGTGTGTGGGAACACAACTCTCAAACAAAAATCTTTCAGCGGTGGGACATGAAAATCCCCTCATCCCAAACTCCTTTATATCTAACAACTTTCTATGTTCTTTATGTTCTCCAATATTCCCCTATCGATTTGAAATGAAATATTATTTTAAAGTTTTTATGACAAAATGTATCTCTTGAATTTTTTGGGGGGAATTGCCTGTGAAGTCCTATTCATTCGGAAAATTTTTTGTAACTACTGTAGTTATTCAATTGTTTTCGCCATGTCATGGAAAAGGTATGGAATTTAAAGACCAGCTTAAAGCGATGCGCTTTTATATATCTCAAACATCTATAGATAACACATAAGTACTGCAACGAAAGGTGAAATGAAGTTAAATTTGTAAAGGTTTATCTCAATTAATATCAAGTGAATTAATAAGAATAATTTGTAACCAGAATAAATATAAAATAAACAATAATGGATAGTGAAAATAATGTGAAAGTAGCGGACTCGAGCGTCGCTTCATCTTACTGGAAAGTATATTACAATTAAGGAAATAAGTTTTGGAAGGTAGGAGCAAGTGATTTGATGCAAATGAAAACATGACACCTAACCTTCTTCTGTCTGTTTTTATCTTTTTACCTTCCTCGTGTTACATCTCCTAAGACTTAAAAGCCAGCGCCTGGGGTCATATGCCTATTCAGTAGTAGCCAGCATGTTTTTTTTTTTTTTTTTTTTTTTTTTTTTTTTTTTTGTAGTTTTAATGCCCGCTTTTATTACTTGTGGCACCGCAGGCGATGACACTGGTGATACATGGAATGAAGATGAAGCACCAATGGAATGTGATGGCGGGGGAACCGGATAACCCTGAGAAAACCCGCCTCTGCGCCGCTTAGTCCACCACAAATCTCACATGCGGTCGCTTGAGATCGAACCCAGGTCGTCTAGGTGAGAGGCGAATGGTCTAACCACTCGGCCACGGCGCGGCCCGCCAGGGTGGATGATCAGCACGATGCTTGGTATGAGTGAGAAAGAAAAGATGAAATGGCGGTGAAATAGATGAAATGAAAGTTGATTATGGAGCAGGAAGTGGAATGAATGACTGGGGAAACCGAAGAACACTGAGAAAACCCGTCCAGACGTCGTTTTGTCCTCCACAAATCCCACATATGGTCTCCTGGAAGACAGCTAACACACAGACAGAAATTCCCCAGTCATATATCGCGTGTGTATATTTAGGTGCCAACAGGATCCGGAAGTGAGACAATGTAGAGGTGTCAGCTATGGATTTACAACACGTCACACTAAAATGTTTCAGAACCGCCCTGTTGTGATTTATTGTAGTGCAGTCTCCTCCCACGCACTTGCACCTGCGGTCATGCAAAATGTTAATGGTGTTGAGTGCAAGAAATTACAATCTCTATGCTTTTCTCGTTATCTGTTTGCTAAAGAGGGAAGTCTCAGCTCGTGAATTATGTTCCAAATCTAAAACTGCTGTAGCAACTTCGTTCATAAAGGAATCTGAGCGGCTGTACATGCATGTGCGATGGTGCTGGGTTTAACGCCGAGAGGTTACCTATAATGACGTGAGTTTAGACAACTTATGGAGAATTAAAAGCCATACTCATCAATGTTAAATGTAAATGGCGTTTTATTTCTGGACGCTCTTTAACTGCTGTAGTTCTCAGCGTCCCATTCTATACTGGGCGTGATATACCGCTTAATTTTGCTCAGAAGCCTCTCTAGGTTCTTTTACGTGTCGTAAATCTACGACATGGGACCAACGGCTTTACTTTCCTTCCGAAGGAAGCCATGCTAAGAATTTTTACGCCCGAAAAAATTCATTGTCCTCGGGGTTTGAACCCGCGACCTTGCGTGTATGAAGTCAGCATGGTAACCATTACACCACGGAGGGCGATCATTTATTGAAGGTTATTCAAGGCAACACACTCAGCTTTCTACAATATCAGTGGAAATATGTGCCCCCTAAGTTCACCTACACATTTTTATGCAATACGTTTATCCAATAAGAAAGATATGATTATTTAAGTAATTACATTTTATCAAACTTAGTACCAAAGTGAATATACACCAGTACTGAGATTCTTGTATTCTAAAACTGAACTTCAGTAGTAATAAGAAACTGCTTTTTTGGATTCATGGGTCTTCAAAACATGCATTTCCAGTGAAATCTTTATCAAACTTTGGTTGTAATATAATGTTAAAACTGGCAACTATGAACATTGTACATACATGCCTAAGAAAGTAAAAATGTACGATAAGATATATTTGTAAACTGTTTAGTGTAAAACTTAAACTTTTAATATGAATATTTTTAAAAATGCATCACTGGCTCATTTTTATTTTTTCTACACAGTACATAGGTAGAGAAGGTATTGTACTCCACCCAAAAATTTTATATCGAGATTTCACTTAAAAAAAAACCGATGTGTTACACTCACATGACTTTCTCTAGCTTTTCTACAAATTTCTTAAATAGGATTATTCTTCTTTCTACACAATGCTAATGGAGATAAACATTAGCGGAATGTTCTTACTACTTAGTTGCTTATAAGTAGGAAGAAAATAAGGGAATGCACTAGGCTAAACCGATAGTCAAATGCTTTAAAAGCTGTCGTTATTCTATTGTCATTGCAAATCCCTTACTTGCTTGGCCAGGAGTAGAACAAAAGAAAAACGGACACTCCCTGTCCGAGAAAAGTATAAGTACACACAACTGAAACCAAAAACAAGGAATATCTCGGAAACGGTTACCTCCACAACAAAAATGTAAAGGACATAAATTGTGTGTTTTTTTTCAGATCAACATTTTCAGTGTAGTGAGTTTTTGTCTATCTCTTACCAATTAACAGTTAAGCAAAATTTATCAAAATTCATCCAGAATAAAGAGATTTTCATGGGCTATTCCCAGAGAATTCAAGATATACATTTTATTTGGTATGTAAATATCTTTAACATACGGAATTTTAATCAAAATTGTTACAGTCATTTTTATAAAATCAAAATTTTCGAAAAATGTTTCTTGTAAAGAGTAATTGAGAAATCTCGACATCGAACTTTTGGGGGGAATACAATACTTCCTCTATACACTATGTATATAGACGTATAGAGAAAGTAAAAAACGTATTAGAGTTCCCTGTATCAAAAAAAAATTAGAATAAGCTCCGTGTGTAGGTGTGTCCATGTGTGTGAACAAGATAACTAACAAACAAGAGTTGGTAGAATACCAAACTTGGTATTTAAGTTTAGTATCTCTCAAGGATGGGACACGAAGGTTTTCAAGAAAATTCCCCCACACCAAACTACCCCTTGCATGGAAACATTTTCGAACATTTTTATTTTCTGAAAAACGCCTCTTAACGATTTCGGTTAAAATACCGCATATTAAAGATGTTTACATCACAAATAAAATACATATTTTGAGTTTTCTGGGAATAGCCTCTGAAGACCTTATATTCTGGATGAAATTTGCTTAACTGGTAAATCCCAAGAGATAGACAAAAACTTATTAAACAAAAACTGTAATTCTCATTAAAACACACAATGTATGTAATATACATTTCTTTAATGGAGTTGACCATTTCTTAAATATTCCTTGCTTGGTTTCAGTTTTAAAATACTTTTCTCATACAGGAACTTGTCAACCCCTGGTAATGCAAAGAAACGGATTTCAATCACATGGTAACCAGCTTTTAAAAGATTTGACTAGCTTTAGCCTAGTACACTCCCTTATTTCCCTTCTACTTACTAGGAAGCAAGTAATAAACCCAATTCTGCTAATGTTTATATCGATTAGCATGACGTACGATTTACCAGTTATGGAAAATTCAGCAAAATTCATCCAGGATAAATGTCTTGAGAGATTATTCCCAGAAAATTTAAGATGTACATTTTATTTGTCAAGTAAATATATAGCACATTATTATACGTTATTTTAATCAAAATCGTTAGAGGCATTTTTGAGAAAATTAAATTTTTCGAAACTGTTTGCAGGTAAAGGGTAGTTTCAATGAGGAGATTTTCCTCAAAATCTTCTTGTCGCATTCTTGGAAGATGCTAAATTTAAATTGTAAGTTTAGTATTATACCGACTTTTCGTTCTTGAGTGATCGTGTTCACAGACACATGCATCTTTTTCTGGAAGCTTTTATTGGATACATGTACTCTAAAACGTGTATTTTCCATGAACACCCGGTATCGAATATTTGTATGGAGTGCAATATTTTGCGAATAAATAAGGCTTAAATTTGAGACCTCTATTAATAGACATGCACCTTCTCATGAATAACTTCAGTTAATTGGAAGTTAAAGTGTGCCAAGTGGGATAAATGATATATTTTCTTAAAGTTTAGTATTCATATTATATTTCGAATACAGTAATTTTCTTAATTTTCACAGTTTTTGGTCAAATTTCAGAGATGCATCAGCTTAAAGAGGCCAAGTAAACATATGTGCATTATACGTTACACAAAGAATTCGTGTATGAATCGATGGGAAACTGTTGCGGAACAATCCCATTATCTTGATGGTGAGGTGAATGTTTAGAAGAGTTAGCGGATATTCCTATCTATCAATATTCACCAGCAACAATAGGCTTTTATGATGAACAAGTAAGGTACATGCATTCTGATGTTCTACTCTGCAGTAAATCACTGCATCAGTCTGAATGAACAACAAGAGGATGGATATTGCTGGCAGCATATCGATCTGCAGTGGGAAACATGCACGATAAAGGAGGAAGCAAGATGTAAATGATATTGCGGTACGGGAAGGAGCTGGTCGTTATTGCTGAGGACTATCTTCGGCCAACAGCTGAGGTGATCATCTATTACAGTAGAACCCAGAGCGTTGCCAAAATTACACCGGAAATACATGTTTTAGGGTCCATTGAATTCCAAAAGAAAATCCGATCTGGTCAATTGACATGAGTTTATCTTGCTGTTCCGCAAACAAACTTTTGTTACAAAAGACTATTACTTTATCTACATCAAGCTAATTGAGATAAACATTAGCAGAATTTGTCTTATTTCTTTAATATACGGTATCTTAACCAAAGCCGTTAGAGCCATTTTTTGAAAATCAGAATTTTCGAAATTTGTTCTAAATAAAGCGTAGTTTGGGGTGGTTTTTTTTTCTCCTCAAAATCTTCGTGTCGCATCCCTGGAAAATACTAAACTTAAATACCAAGTTTGGTATTTTACCGACTTTTCGTTTTTGAGTTTATCGTGTTCACAGACACAGGGACACACACAGGGACCTTTTTCTGCAAATAATTTTTTTTTTTTTGGATACAGGGGACACTAAAAGTCGGTGAAATCTCGGTATCGAATGTTTGGGAGAATTTCAATACCTTCTTTATTCACAATGTACATAGGACGTGTAGAGAAAGTAAAAATCAGAAGGTCCTTGTATAAATGTGTGTATGTATGTGATTATACCTATACCAAATTTGATATTTAAACTCAGCATTGTCCAAGGATGCAACACGACAAGAAAATTCTCCCTACTACTACTCTATTATTCTGGAAAAATGTTTCAAAATATTTGATTTTCTCAAAAATTATAACAATTTTGATTAAAAGATTATAAAGTGTATCATGAATTTTCTGGGAATTGACTCGGAAGTCCTCTCCACTCTAGACAAGTTTTGCTTAACGAGTAAACCGTAACCGGACTAAGTCTTACTATAAAAAGCAAGTAGATCCTGTTAAAGTAGTAAAAGTTATGTAGGCTGCATTTGTTGTATCTAAAAGTGTTCTTGTTATTGGTTTAAACTTTATTTACACGTAGAATGAAATTTCCTTGTCATGACATCGCAACCCACTGTTAAAGGTTATTATTGCTTTAATCTGGTATATAACCCTATTTCCCTTGTACCTACAGGAAAATGTGTAACAAAGCCATTTCTGCCAATGTTTATCTAAATATCAAAAATACGTTTTTATAAGAAAAATCTGTTACACATTAGGTAGAGAAAGTCATGAGATTGTTAAATTGTTTATTTTCCTTACTGTATTCGTATAGAACAAAAGAAGTACTGCATTCCATAAGAAAAATCTGATGTGTACCATTCACATGACTTTCTCTATATCCCTGCAACACGTTATTCTTAAAAAGCTTATACTTCTATTTATTTCATGCTAATCAGTAAAACATTAGCAGAAATAGCCATATTACTTGCTTCCTTGTAAGTAGAGGTGAAATAAGGGAGTACCATAGGTTAAAATGATAATCAAAAGGAAGTTGCAATGTCACTGAAGTTCCTTTGTTTGTATGGACAGCAGTTGACAGATCCCTGTATGAGAAACGTACAAGCTATTCATAGCAGAAACCAAAAATAAGGAATGTCTCAAAAACGACGAACTCCACGAAAAAATGTATATAACATAAATTGTGTGTTTTAACGTGCTCTACATTTTTTTGTGTAGTAAGTTTTTGTCCATCTCTTACGGTTTAGCAGTTATTCAAAATTCAGTAAAATTCATCCAGAATAAACTACTCTTCAGAAGCTATTCCCAAAAAATGCAAGATATACACTTTATTTGTCAGATAAATGTCTTTAATATACGAAATTTAAATCAAAATCATTAGAGTCATTTTTGAGAAAATCCAAATGTTCGAAAAAAGTTCCATGTAAAGGGTAGTTGGTGGTGGGGCATTTTTCTCAAAAAATTCGTGTCGCATCCCTAGAAGATACTAAACTTAAATACCAAGTTTGGTATTTTACCTACTTTTCGTTTTTGAGTTATCGTGTTTACAGACACACGGACACACACACACGGACCTTTTCCGAAAATGCTTTTTTTAGATAAAGGGGACCCTAAAACATATATTTCCGGTGAAATCTCGGTATCGAATTTTTGGGTGGAGTGCAATACCTTCTCCATACACTATGTATATAGTGCGTATAGAGAAAGTAATCAATCACGAGATTTCCCGGGATACTGGAAATATACGTTTTGAGTCTTCCTGAATCCAGAGAAAAAGCATATTTTGAATTAAAACATCTGTGCCTGCGTGTGTGTGTGTAACCAAAACAAAGAAATATTTATATTTCAAACTTTAATGAAGGATGCGACCTGAATTTTATTCGAAAAATAACGCTAACGATTTGGATGAAAATATCACTTGCGCAAGATATTTCCATACAAAATAATAGCCTATGAAATTCCGTTCAATTACAGTGAACCGTTTTATAAATTGAAGGAGATCATAAACGTGCTGGAGAAAACATAAGTAATAAGTTATAACACATGTACAATTAACCATTTCAGATGTATTCTTTATTATTGATTAGTATTTTAGTTTATTATATGTGGTAAGCTGTTATTCTTTAATTCCCCTTTCTCGTGTTCATGCAAAGAGAACGGAATCTCAATGCCATCAAATGAAGATTCAGTTTTAGAAGCCATATGCAAATAAACTATAAATGGAAAAGAAGATAATGTGAATATGCGTAGTTTTTTTCATCAAAGTAATAAGTATTTGTCGCACTTTGCGTATTTTAGAGTTTGAATATTATATAATTCAATTTTGTATAAATCGAGGAAAACATCAACGGTACTAGAGCAAAAAAGCCAATCCAAAGCATGAAAATATAATCGCTTCGTAAATTGCAAGTCTTTCTGCAACTGTTTGCAGTGCATTAAATGCGGTTTCTTGTTTTCCATTAAACTGTCTGTGAATGTCTTTTTACAGCAGAATCTGTCCGTTTTATTCCTTTTTCACCGCCCTTATGCAAAAGAGGATTGCAAAATGAACACAGGTGAAACATAACTTAGGTAGCTTTTACTCTAAGCACACAGGAGCTATGACCTAGGAGACAAGAAGAAGAAGAAGAGTTACAATAAAAGATATGCTGACCTCAAGATATGCATTTCACACGCATACATACACTCCGTACCATTGTCTACCTGACGCTTACGCACTTTATATCTCAGTGTACACTCCGTGCTAAGCTGGAGTGGAAAGGTGACGATAACAGCAAAATATTTCAACATTCAGGTTAAGGTCACTGGCAGCAAAAAAAAAGTCTTAACCACTGCTCCTTTACTATTGTGTAATGTTTCTCCTTTTACCGTTACAATCTGACCTATAATTTACAATTTTCATGCAAAATTAAGCACCTCAATTATGCATTACGTCTATAAGAAACTTTCAGTAGTTCAGGTTGAGGAGAGCTGTTTGATTCATCCATGAAAGATGATTAGAATCAGTTCTCAGAGAAAAGAGAATTTAGTTATTCACCATGTCATAGAATTCTGTCTAGGTCTCACGCCAATGTCCTCAAGTATTGTCTTCACTGCATTAACGAGTTTTGAAGTGATCTGCCCTAGCTACTGAAAAGTCTAGCATAACTGTTCATCACCAAAATCTCCCAAATTATGTAAATAGTTAGCCAGTTTTATGATATCACATAGGTATATCCGCTTGTCATAATAGTTTCCCTGATAGGTGGCCTAACTGCCCCATATTAGACCTTTGGTGCGTTAAAAGAGTTGCAGAACTCAATGGGGCCTTTTCAAGTTAAAAATCGCCATTGGAATGCTCGCGAGAGATATCTTCGCCATTCACGTCTTGCTGTGAGCGGGTCACACTCATTTCAAAGGGGTAAAACGAAGTTCGCTCACACCCAGTTCTCCACCGGGGAGGTTTAACTTTAAATAGCCCCGTTGAATTCTGCAACTCTTAACCCATCAGGGATATCTCCACACACCACATACGGGAAGTTGGGCCAATTAGTAGAGAAAATATTTTGTGCGGAAATATTCTTATTATTATTACTATTTTTAGGCATTTTACATGCAATATACGAAGTAAATTATACATTCAAAAGAAACTAACAATATTTTGCATGAGCAACAGTTGCCAAAAAATCTGATGTGTACCATTCACATGACTTTCTCCATATCCCTGCAACAAATAATTCTTAAAAAGCTTATAATTCTATTTACTTTATGCTAATCAGATAAAAAAATTAGCAGAAAAAGTCTTATTTCTCGCATCCTTGTAAGTAGAAGCGAAATAAGGGACAACCGTAGGTTAAAGTGATAGTCAAAAGCTGGCTGCTATGTCAATAAAGATCCTTTGTTTATATGGATAGGAGATGACAAGTTCCAGTATGAGAAAAGTATACGTTTTTCATAACAGAAACCAAAAATAAGGAATGTCACAAAAACGACGAACTCCACGAAAAAAATGTATATAACATAAATTGTGTGTTTTAATGTGCTCTAAATTTTTTGTGGAGTAAGTTTTTGTCCATCTCTTACGGTTTAGCAGTTATTCAAAATTTAGTAAAATTCATCCAGAATAAACTACTCTTCAGAGGCTATCCCCAGAAAATTCAAGATATGCATTTCATTTGCCAGATAAATATGTTTAATAACCGAAATTTTAATCAAAATCGTTAGAGCCATTTTTGAGAAAATCAAAATTTTCGAAGAAAGCTCCATATAAAGGGTAGTTGGGGGTGGGGGGATTTTTCTCAAAATCTTCGTGTCGCATCCCTGGAAGATACTAAACTTAAATACCAAGTTTGGTATTTTACCGACTTTTCGTTTTTGAGTTATCGTATTCACAGACACACGGACACACACACACACACACACACACACACGCACGGACCTTTTTGTGAAAATGCTTTTTTTGGATATTGGGGACCCTAAAACATATTTCCGGTGAAATCTCGGTATCGAATTTTTGGTGGAGTGCAATACTTTCTCTATACACTATGTACATAGTGCGTATGGAGAAAGTAAAAAGGTGAATACACTGTTGATCCTGTTCCAGCTCCTCCTTCAAGTTCATTTTCTTTCCCTCGAATCATGTATGTTTAATTACTGTACTATAAAATGTTTTCTGTTCTTTTCAAATAAACATGAGCTTTTTACTGTTACATTTGTACAGCTGCTTAAGCAGCAATGGTCATATCGGCTAGCCTTGCCTTTGGAACATATTGAATCAGCAATGGCGTTAACTTTTTCGGTTATCATTGTATTTTTAGATTTCCTCTGGGTTATGCACAATAGATCCCCTCCCCCCTTCTCTCCTCTCTCCCTCTCACTCTCTCTCTCTATCCCTCTTTCACACTCATTCATGCCTTCAGACTCTGGAGGGAATAGGGATAATCTTGGCTAGAGAAAAATTCCCCCACCTGGGAATCGAACCTAGTACCCGTAGTTCTACCAGCTGATCTTCTTGATCAATATAAACGTGTGTTTTAGTAGAGAAAATTCAAGGTTAAATGAATATAAGCCACGGTTTCGCTTACGTGAGATTCTAGTAAATATAGAACAGTGTGCACTCGGCCTCGTGAATTCTTTGGGGATCGACTGAAATGTTATTTGATTCAGAAGTAGCAGCTACCGCTCTCGAAGATCGTGCATAATGTGCACTTCAGTGACCCGAGTTATATTGAGCCCGGGTCCTACACAAGAGGTGAAGATCAAGGTAGTAACTATTACATTAAGAGGCGCAGAATATCTAAAACTGATGCCGTCTGTCATTATGCCCAAGACTTTTAATCTGTTATTCATTAGACCAAAGACACGCAGGCGCCTGGCATCAGCCCTGCCTGCACTGCCCTATCATACTCTCTTAAAATGTTTCTTTGACTGCATTTAGAATGTACAACTTCATTTTAATTTATATAAATATTAAATAAAGAGCTGCATTACACTTCTTTATGCATTAGTTAACTTCCTGTAGCTCCTAAATGGAGCATAGGGCATCGTTACGATGTTTCCTTGATCAATTCGTTTTTATAGTTCCTCAGTTCGCCGCTATGCGCCATTGGGAGGATTCGGCTCGTCACCCACAGATGGCACTCTGGGACGAAATCACGACTTGCGGACGCGAAATGTTGTCAGAAACTTCCTTCTTTCAAGGTGTGAATTTATTTTACGTGAAAATAAGCATTAAACGGGATCATTGGATTTACTTCCCTCCTAACGGAAGCCATGCTAAGGATTTTTGCGTTCGAAAACATCCATCATCCTCCGCCAGGTTTGAACCTGCAAACTTGGGTTTTACAGGCTAGAATGGTAACCACTAGACCTCGTTGTGCATATAAATGTAATTAAACTGTAAAATATTTAAGATATGAACGTTTTGTACTCTACTATTTTCTTACAATCGCGAGAAACAAGTCAATATTAACAGGATTTGAATGATTAAGTATAGAGCAAATCGAATCATTAAGAAAGGATATCTCGGAAATGGATGATGCCATAAGAAAACTTTTTTGAAATAAATGATGTGCTTTAAACAGATCTATGTTTTTATATAGTGCGTTTTCGTCCATCACCCACATTTATACCAGCTATGCAAGATTACATAAGGCTTTTTCCAAATGAAAAGGACTTCACAGACTATTCCCAGAAAATTCAAGATATCGATTTTATTTGTAATGCAATAACTTTAACATATGGTAGTTTAGTGAAAATATTTCTTGACTAAATACAGATTCAACGAAATAGAGATTAAGGTTGATAGTGGGTTCCCGGACGGTTTCCAAGATCTTCCGTTGCACTTTAAGCATGTTCGGCCTGAAGAAGAATACAATAAAAGAATTATCACAGCCTTTAGAAAATTTACTGCGTAACCATTTTTACACCAATTAATTTATTATATTATATGCTTCATAAAACATTATTTTGTTATTACTATTTCTGTCCATTACTATTATTGTCATTATCATTATTATTAACTTTTTATTTAGGTGTTTGATAAATTTAAACTGCACTTTGTAGTTCAGGTTTATGTCTTTCTTTATATATGTCATTTTAATTTTGGTTGCTACTGTCAAGTATGCTTTCTGTATAATGGCAGCTTGTTTATACAGGAAGTTGTGTTTCAATAAACAATTAATAAAAATAGCCATTTTTATAAAATAAAATATTTAAAAAAATCAGGATTTTCTTGAAAGTTTTCGTGTCGCATCTTTGGAAGATAAGCACAAATACCAAACGTTTCGATTTTTAGTCATGCTCTTAACACACATCTTTTGAATTCAAGGATCCTTCAAACATGTATCGAATTTTATGTGAAATACAAATATATCACTTATGTAGTATACGTAATATAGAAAGTGATTAATGGAAAATCCAAATTTTATTCCGCTGAAGATTAACAAGGTAGATGAATAAATAGATGCAAGAGAATGAATGAAGAAACTGTTTTAACCTCTTCTGTACTTTATAAAAATAAAATAAAGGAATACAGATATAAATGGATTTCTGTGAACAGAAGATGAAAACAAAAGAATATCATGTTACCCCTTTAAGGTCTACTACAAGGAACAATAGTTTTTTTTCTTCAGAATTTTCTTAAAAACCACAATGAGGGTCCCCGCCCTATAGGTTTAGTACCACATCGCGTGAGATACAAATGTCTTTTGTTTGAACAGGCAACGTAGTGAGCAAGTTGAAAAACGAAGCCTTACCTACAGAAATATTATAAATCTTCTCATTCGCCTACTCGGTGAAGAATGTTCTCTTCCTTTATTTCATTTTATTTTACGAAAAATGCCTCAATCGCAAGAAAGTTATGTAAACCGCATTCCAAAATCAAGGTCTTTTGCAGGACTGTTGCGAAATTTACGACACGTTCTTCTTTCTTAGAGTATTTCTCTAGGTTTTTTTTCAGCTGTGTACAGTCTCAAGAGAAATTCTTAAGTATTCCTTAAAAAGAAGTGCAGAACAATGAGACTTACATTCTGAGAGTTGACAGGATTAGCACAAAGGCGGGTGACCTTACACACAAAGTAGCTGTTTAGGCTGCATAAAATACATAAAAATCATAAATGCTTATTCTATACACGTACTATGTACATAGTGTATAGAGAAGGTATTGTATTCCACCCAAAAATTCGATACCAAGGTTTCACCGAAAAGACCGTTAAATACCAAATTTGTCATTTTACTTTGTATACTCCAAGGATGAGACACAAAGATTTTCAAGAAAATCCCCCCACCCACACTTTTTTCGAAAATTTATATTTTCTCAAAAATGGCTCTAACGATTTTGATTAAAATATCCTATGTTAAATACGTTTACCTGACTAATAAAATGTATATCTTGAATTTTCTGGGAATAACCTCCGAAGAATACTTTATTCTGGATGAATTTTACGAAATTTTTCATAATTACTAAACCTTAAGAGATGGACAAAAACTTATCACACAAAAAATATAGAGCAACTTAAAATACACAATTTATGTTACATACAGTTTTTCGTGGAGCTGATCGTTTTTGAGATATTCCTTGTTTTTAGTTTCAGCTTTAAAAAATTACTTTTCTCATAGAGGAATTTGTCAACTCCTGTCCATACAAACAAAGGAACTTCAGTCACATAGCAACCAGCGTTTGACTATCACTTTAACCTATGGTACTCCCTTACTTCCCCTCTACTTACAAGGAAGCAAGTAATAAGACTATTTCTGCTAATTTTTTCTCTATTAGTATGAAGTAAATAGAAGCATAAGCTTTATAGGAATAATTTTTTGCAGAGATGTACAGAAAGTCATGTTAATGGAGCACAACAGGCACCTTGAGTTTACAAGAAAAGTTATTTTATAAACACTGTGATGCATTCAAAATAAACAAAAATAATCTGATATTCTCCATTCACACGACTTTCTCTACCTATTCTGTAGCAAACTATTCTTACAAAAGCTTATTCTTCTATCTACATCTCACAAATGGAGATAAACATTAGCAGAAATGGTCTTACTCTTGTTTCCTTGTAAGTAGAAGTAGTGGTATTAATTATGTACATTTTTTTGTTAAATTACTTTCAAATGTGAATATTGCATATAATTCTCATTCAGGGTCATTCTTACTTGATAAATTATGACCAGGAAGTGTAACAATAATACAGTGTTGAACCTTTTACCATAAAGTGGAGTTAATTTAGACGTTAATGTGTTACTTTGACCCGACTTTGGATAATATATTATATATACACACATATTTTATTTTATATTTTAGCCAATGTCAAACTTGGATTTATTGCTCTCATGTTACATAGTGGAGCTCACTCAACATTTGAAGAAATCTATTAATTTTGGGGTTACGACACTTCAAAACCATGAACAACATTATATTAAAAATACAGATTCCGCAATTTTGGGCTCCTTCTATATGAGAGTAATAATTCATTATATTTCATATTCGATATAGTATAAAATAAAAAGTATATTTATCACCTTGTTGTGCATCCAATTGAAATATAATATATCATTACTCTCATATAATAAGGGTCTCAAATTTGGGGAAATGCGGTTTTTTTTTTGGTTTTTTTTTTTGCATAACCGATAAACCATAATGGATAGACAAAAGCTTCCTATACAAAAATGTATATCTCGTTAAAATACAATTTATGGCATATATATTTTTCATGAATTTGACTATCTTTGAGATATTCTTTGTGATCAGCAGTTTTAAAACAATTAAATTATTGTCATACGGAAATTTGTTAATGCTAGCAACGCAAAGAAACTGATTTCAACCACATACCAACAAGATTTTAAAATATTTGGCTATCACTGCAGCCTAGAGTATTCCCTCACTTCCCTTCTACTTAGAAGAAAGCAAGTAATTAGACATTTCTGCTAATGTTTACTTTGATTAGCTTGAAGTAAATAGAAAAATAAGCTTTTTAACAATAATTTGTTACAGATGCAGAGAAAGTCATGTGAATGGAATGTAACACATCAGACATTTACCTTAACATTTTAAAATGAGTTTTCAGAAAGTACGAACATTTAAGCGTAGAATTAGATGAAACTACACTCTAGATTGGTTTTACTTTATTTATACACTAAGTAAAAATGTATTGCACTCCATCGAAAAATTCAATACAGAAATTTCACTGGAAATGCGTTTTAGAGTACCTTAATAAATAAAAAAGCATTTTAGTCAAAGGTCTATATGTCTGTGTGTCCATGATCAAGATTTAATTTTAATTTTCATAAGGTTTTATTATAATTTCTAATCTTTTTAAGACCACTGAGGGTGATTTTGTAATTTAAAGAATGGAAGTGTAAATGCTTGCATGTTGGTTTGAATTGTGTATTTGTTCAATAAAACCTAATTTAAATAAAGCATAATGTTCAATATTTTTAAGTTGAACTTAGTACACTGTAAATTCTAATCAGATAATTATATTAAAATAAAATCGCAAACGAAGATGGTCAACCTTGTGATCTGTTTAGTAAACAACCATTGAACATTTGAGATACGAATAACAGCCATTTAAAATGTTTCCTCATGAAATAGCGTAAAAAACTGCAAATACTGGATCATCGCATAATCCTCTAACGCTGATACAAATGTTTGCGCTTATTTAGAGATTCCTTGGCAGAGCTCACTAAGAGCCTTGGCCTACCGCCCGGCCGCTGCGTCCCCCATTTCGGTCCATTACAGACGTGGGTGAGACTTGGCCAGCGCTTCGATCCCCCCGGTCAGTTAATGCGGTCTTCACGACTTGAAGTCACTACTTCTCCATCAAGTAGCTCCTCAATTGCCCCCCCCCAGGGACCTCACGAGGCTGAGTGCACCCCGGCCCAGGTCTCCCAGCGGGAGTAAAATCCTTACGCCGGTTCTTGGCAAGCAGCAACGCTACCACCGCGCTAAGGAGAAGACCTTGCGCTTATTTAGCCCTGTACCTAATTATGTTCTTCTAAAACTGCTTGTTTGGATTAAAGATACCCTAAAAGGTGTATTTGCAGTGAAACATCGTCATCGAATTTATTGATGGAATACAATACGTACCTCTCTACCTACATGCACGTGGTAGAGTAAGTAATTAGCTTTAGAGAAAACAACAGCACAAAGTACATTCTGTACTTCCTGAGTGACTAGAATCCTAGTTAGTCTATTAGGAAGCCGAGATGATCGCGATAGAGCAAAAATATGCAACGATGTTTTAATTGCTTTATGCAGTAGCTAACGGCACAAACGCTGCTGGAGCCAATAAACATGAGCTAAGCATCCACACAACTATAGCTATCAAATACATGATGGACATAATTATGAAGCAATAATTGGAATGGAATTTCATTACCATCACGGTCATCTTCCAACTTTAGGATTCACGAAAACCAGGATAAAGTCTGCCAGGAAGGACGCAGATCTGTTCACAATTCCGTTTCTTAACGAATCGGTTATGCGTGTCCTGGCATAGAACAGTCAACTCTAAAAGATTAAACAAAATTGGTTTCTGGCTTCATTTGTTCAGGCGTCAAAAGAACTTGACTTTCAAATTGACTGTATTGCTTAACACCATTTAATAAGAATCCATAAAGCCTCAAAATGCGTAATGAAAGATATATGTATAATACATAGATATCTTAAGGAATATTAATAACAATGATAATAATTAATCAAAATAAACATTACCAAAAATGGTTCTATTACTTGCTCCCATAATAGTAGATGGGAAGAAAAGGAGTACACTAGGCTAAAGTGACAGTGAAAGCCTTTAAAAGCTGTCGTTATACGCTTGTCATTGAACTATGGATCTTTTTTAATGGCCAGGAGTAAAACAAAACAGGTCAGGACTTCCCGTTTGAGAAAATTTAGGTATTTTAAAATTTAAACCAATAACAGGGAAAGCATTAGTTCTACAAAAAATCTCATTGTACCATTCACATGACTTTCTCTACATCTCTGCAACAAATTATTCTTAAAAAGCTTATACTTCTATTTACTTGATGCTAATTACAAAAAATTAGCAGAATTAATCTCATTAATTGCTTCCTTGTAAGTAGAAGCCAAATAAGGGGGTACCATAGGTTAAAGTGATAATTAAAAGCTGGTTCCTATGTCACTGAAGTTCCTTTGTATGGACAGCAGTTGACAAATTCCTGTATGAGAAAAATATGTTTTTCATAGCAGAAACCAAAATCAAGGAATGTCTAAAAAACGATGAACTCCACGACAAAATTTATATAACATAAATTGTGTGTTTTAACGTGCTCTACGTTTTTTGAGTAGTAAGTTTTATTCTATCTCTTACGGTTTAGCAGTTATTCAATATTTCGTAAAATTCCTCCAGACTAAACTACTCTTCAGAGGCTATTCCCAGAAAAGTCAAGATATACATTTTATTTGTCAGGTAAATGTATTTAATATATGATATTTTAATCACAATCGTTAGAGCCATTTTTGAGAAAATCGAAATTTTCGAAAAAAGTTCCACGTAAAGGGTAGTTTGGGGTGGGGGGGTTTTTCTCAAAATCTTCGTGTCACATCCCTGGAAGATACTAAACTTAAATACCAAGTTTGGTACTTTACCGACTTTTCGTTTTTGAGTTAACGTGTTCACAGACACACGGACCTTTTTGTGAAAATTCTTTTTTAGGATATAGGGCACCCTAAAACATATATTGAAATCTCGGTATCGAATTTTGAGGTGGAGTGCAATACCTTCTTTATACACTATGTGCATAGCAAGTGTAGAGAAATTAAACATTATAGATAAAGAAAGTTTTAATCAGGTCTATATGTTTTATTAAGTAATACTGTCTTTAACTCTTAGAGTTTACAGTTATACAAAAGTCATTCAGAATGATGAGGACTTCAGGAGCTATTCCCAAGAAATTCAGATTATACATTTTATTTGACTTGGTAATATGTATGGCATTTTAATCCACATCAATAGCAATCTTTTATAGATTCTAAAATTTAAAACATATTTCATAGCTTAGCGCGAGGGGATCTTAATGAAAATCTGCGTGTCGCAGCCTTAAAACGTACTGAACAGAAATACCAAGTTTGGTATTTAATGCACAAACAACTTTTATTAAAAGTGGAATTATAATTAAGTTATTTCAGGTTCTACTCTTCTAGTCGACTGGTTTCAGCTTGAAAAAACGCACTTTTCTCATACAGGAATTTGTCAACTCCTGCCCATACAAACAAAGGAACTTCAGTCGCATAGCAACCAGCTTTTGACTATCATTTTAACCTATGGTACTCCCTTATTTCGCTCCTACTTACAATAAAGTAAGAAATGAGACCACTTCTGCTACATTTTTACTTTCTCCATACGCACTATGTACATAGTGTATAGAGAAAGTATTGCACTCCACCAAAAAATTCGATACCGAGATTTCACCGGAAATATATGTTTTAGGGTCCCCAATATCCAAAAAAAAGCATTTTCACAAAAAGGTCCGTGTGTGTGTGTGTGTGTGTCCGTGGGTCTGTGAACACGATAACTCAAAACCTAAAGGTCGGTAAAATACCAAACTTGGTACTTAAGTTTAGTATCTTCCACGGATGCGACACGAAGATTTTGAGAAAAATCCCCCCACCCCCAACTACCCTTTACATGGAACTTTTTTCGAAAATTTTGATTTCCTCAAAAATGGCTCTAACGATTTTGATTAAAATTTCCTATATTAAACACATTTATCTGACAAATAAAATGTATATCTTGAATTTTCTGGGAATAGCCTCTGAAGAGTAGTTTATTCAGGATAAATTTTACAGAATTCTGAATAACTGCTAAACCGTAAGAGATGGACAAAAACTTACTACACAAAAAATGTAGGGCACATTAAAACACACAATTGATGTTATATACATTTTTTTCGTGGAGTTCGTCATTTTTGAGACATTCCTTATTTTTGGTTTCTGCTATGAAAAACGTATACCTTTCTCATACAGGAACTTGTCAACTCCTATCCATATAGACAAAGGAACTTCATTGACATAGCAACCAGCTTTTGACTATCACTTTAACCTACGGTTGTCCTTTGTTTCGCTTCTACTTACAAGGAAGCGAGTAATTAGACTATTTCTGCTAATTTTTTCTGATTAGCATAAAGTACATAGAAGTATAAGCTTTTTAAGAATTGTTTGTTGCAGGGATATGGAGAAAGTCATGTGAACGGTACACATCAGATTTTTACTTTCTCCATACGCACCATGTACATAGTGTATAGAGAAAGTATTGCCCTCCACCAAAAATTCGGTACCGAGATTTGACCGGAAATATATGTTTCAGGGTCCCCAATATCCAAAAAAAGCATTTTCACAAAAAGGTCCGTGTGTGTGTCCGTGTGTCTGTGAACACGATAACTCAAAACGAAAAGTCGGTAAAATACCAAACTTGGTATTTAAGTTTAGTATCTTCCAGGGATGCGACACGAAGATTTTGAGAAAAATCCCCCCACCCCAACTACCCTTTACATGGAACTTTTTTCGAACATTTTGATTTTCTCAAAAATGGCTCTAACGATTTTGATTAAAATTTCGTATATTAAACACATTTACCTGACAAATAAAATGTATATCTTAAATTTTCTGGGAATAGCCTCTGAAGAGTAGTTTATTCAGGATACATTTTACAGAATTCTGAATAACTGCTAAACCGTAAGAGATGGACAAAAACTTACTACACAAAAAATGTAGAGCACATTGAAACACACAATTTATGTTATATACATTTTTTTCGTGGAGTTTGTCGTTTTTTACACATTCCTTATTTTTTGTTTCTGCTATGAAAAACGTATACTTTTCTCATACAGGAACTTGTCAACTCCTATGCATCTAAACAAAGGAACTTCATTGACATAGCAACCAGCTTTTGACCATCACTTTAACCTACGGTTGTCCTTTATTTCGCTTCTACTTACAAGGAAGCGAGTAATTAGACTATTTCTACTATTTTTTTCTGATTAGCATAAAGTAAATAGAAGTATAAGCTTTTTAAGAATTGTTTGTTGCAGGGATATGGAGAAAGTCATGTGAATGGTACACATCAGAGTTTTACTTTCTCTAGTCCCCGTATGTACAATGTACATAGGGATAGAGAAGTATTGTATTCCACCAAAAAATTCGATATGGAGATTTCACCGGAAATACACGTTTTAGGATCCCCTGAATCCAAAAAAAGCATTTCCAGAAAAAGGTCCGCGCGCGTGTGTGTGTGTGCCCGTGTGTCTGTGAACACGATAACTCAAAAACGAAAAGTAGCTAAAATACCGCACTTAGTATTTAAGTTCAGTATCTTCCAGGGATGCGACACGAAGATCTTGAGAAAAATCTCCCCACCCCAAACTACCCTTTACATGGAACCTTTTTCGAAAATTTTTATTTTCTTAAAAATGGCTCTAACGATTTTGATTAAAATAACGTATATTAAAGATATTTACCTGACAAATAAGATGTATATCTTGAATTTTCTGGGAATAGCTTCTAAAGACCTGTTTATTCTGGATGAATTTTGCTTAATTTGGCATAACTAGTAAACCGTAAGAGATAGACAAAAACTTACTTTACAAAAATGTAGGTATTGTTAAAATACACAGTTTACGTCATGTACATTTTTTTCGTGGAGCTTACCGTTTTCGAGGTATTCATTGTTATTAGTTTCAGTTGTGAAGTACTTCTACTTTTCTCAGACGGGAGTGTCCGTTTTTCTTTTTGTCTACTCCTTGCCAAGAAAAGAATCGATTTGTAATGGCAATCGCAAAACGACAGCGTTTAAAACATTTGACTGTCGATTTAGCCTAGTGTATTACCTTATTTTCTTCCTACTTATAAGGAACTAAGTAATAACATTGTGCTGAATACCTCGGTTCACAAGGTGAAGAAAGAAGAATAATCTTATGTAAGAAGTTTGTAGAACGGCTAGAGAAAGTCATGTGAGTGTAACACATCAGCTTTTTCTGATTAGCATGAAGTATATAGAAGCATAAGCTTTATAATAATAATTTGTTGCAGAGATGTAGAGAAAGCCATGTGAATGGAACACATCAGATTTTTTTTCTATTCAATACATATTTACGCAGTAATCTAGATTCTTTGCGTGGAATGCAATATTTTCTCGACCTAGTATATACGTTGTAAGAGAAAGAAACCCTACTATTTCTTGGCAGACTATTATTAACATCATAGATAGTTGTGATTCATTATGCCGCACGCCTGAGTGATATCACCGCTTGTGTAGGATGTATGAGATGTTCAGCTGTTTCCGCTCTTTCTTCACCTTGGTTACACTGGATTCTTGTGGCTGTCACTGCAGTTGGCAGATCTAGCTTATCTTGGGCAAAACACTCTCAAGGTTTGCACATAAGTACACGAAAAAAGCGAACATGTTGAGTTTTTACACAAATGATTTTCAACAGCGAATTTCTTCCTTGTAAGAAAATTCTGGTGTTACTTTCACATGACATGCTCTACAAATTCAATAAACTATTTTTATTTTTAATTTAACCGTTTTTTCACACAAGACGTGTGTAGGACAGGAGTTGGATGGGTAGAGGCAGACTGAAAAATGCAATGCCAACCACGGATCTCCCGGTCTCTAGCCAGTCGCTCTACCATTGAGCTACCATGGCAACATGCCGGTACGGCATTGCATTTCTCAACTGACGTGCATGTTTTCCGATTTACCACAAGGTGATCTCAAATTATTATTAATGAAGTACCAGCATATAACCATGTTAGCTCAGTGGTAGAATGACCGGGAAATTCATGGTTCAAAACCCGGCTATGATATTGAATTTTCCAGTCTGTCTCTACCTTTTATACTTTCTCTACCATTACTATGTACATACTATAAAAAGGTTCGTATGTGAGTGTGTGTGTTTGTTTGAACAGAATAAATCCAAAATTAAAAGCAGGTTAAATACCAAACTTGGTACTTAAGTTACGATTTTCTAATGATGCGACTCGAAGATTTTCATTGAAATCCCCCCTACTTCAAACCAACTCTTCACGTGAAGATTTTTCAAAATTTTTGATTCTCAAAAATGTCCATAAAAATTTTGATTAAAATACTATATATTAAAGATATTTACATCTCAAATAAAATGCATATCTTGAATTTCCTGGTGTCTTCTTTGTTCTAGATGATGTTTGCAGAACTGGTACACCGTAAGAGATACACAAATACTTACCACACAAAAATGTAGATCAATACCAATGTCTTTCAGATTATTAAGAGAACTTCGGCATTTCATTTGCATGAATACATCTTGAAAACATGGTCTTTTAAATACAAATTGGTCGAGCTATGTTTAGAAACGCAAATATTAATATTAATATACAAAGATTATTTCGGGATGGGAGATTTTCTTTAAAATCCTCGGATGCATCCTTCTAAGATGAACTTAAAAACCAAGTTTTATATTTAATGGACTTATCGTATTTGAGTTATGATGTTCACACACACCTTTTCTAAGAATACCTTTTGGGCCCAGTGTACTCAAAACATGTATTTCCGGTGAAATCTCGAAATCAAACTTTTGTGTGTAGTAGAAGCTCTTGTCTCCGCTGATAAGCAGCAAGAGGGGTTAAACGATGGTCACTCTAGCCAGTTTCTCACTGACCGGTTTTAACTTGAAATGGCCCCGTTGAGTTCCGTAACTCTTAACGCACGAAAGGATATCTCACACGAGAAATACGGGGCAGTTGGGCCACCTGATATCTATAATAACATTTCGGACCAAGCTTAGTTGTATAAAACATTTCACTAGGATGAACATGCCTGTTAGTAAATCTCATTTGCATGAGTTTATAAATCATCAAATGTCTTCTAATAGCCTGTTTGCTGTCAAGTGTTTTACTAGTTCTATTTTTATTTTCTATTACCCCATAAAAATGTTATTACTAATTTTTAGAGCATCACATGACATCTAAGCGGGTAGCGAGAATAGCGAAGGTAAGTGAGATGGAGAGGAGGTGAATAGGAAAAATGCATGGTGCATGAGAGATGGAGACCGTTATGATATATGGAATGAGAGGGAGAAACCTTGGGACAGAGAAAGAGAGAGAGACGTGGGGCAGGGTAATAGAGTGAGCAGAGCTGCTATATTATAGTAATCTGTTAAATCCTGATTTTAAACAGCATTGATTGCAGTAATGGTTGTCTATCTAAAAGGCGTTCTTAAGAACACACCTTTCATGTAGCAAGCATTTGTTAATATTACTCCACAGTTTCAGGTTATCAGTCCGCCCCCCCAAAAGCTAAACATCCGTGGTTCACATCCACATTAAGGCATTGAATTTTTCACTTTGATTGTTTTTTTTCCAATTGTAATCTTTAAATCGTTTTTGTGAAAACACAGACAACTGTGAGAAAAACCAATTTAAACCGCATAACCAAAATTTGTATACTTTGATAACACAGTAAATGCATCCTTTGAGGCTCTGAACCTTAAAAAAAGAATAATAATAATAATTTTGGAAACATTTCCCTGTGTGTATGTGTGTGTGTGTTGTGCGTGTGTGTATGTATTGAACACCATTGCTCAAAAAAATCGATTAAATATCAAACTTGGTATTTAAATTCAGGGCTCTCCAAGGATGGGACTCAAAGTTTTTGAGGAAAATCGCCCTACCCAAACAGTTCTTAACATAGTGAATTTTCATTATTTTTTAGTTTTAAAAATGGCTATATCAATTAGGGTTAAAATATCAAATTTACATGCAAAATAAACGTATTTCTTAAATTTTCTCGAAATAGGTTAGTTATGCGTTTTGCATAACTATTAAACCGTAAGAGATAGACAAAATCTTACTGCGTAAAACAGGCGAATCTCGTTAAACCATATAATTCTGCAAAAAAAAAAAAAAAATAATAATAATCTATCCTGACCCAGAGCGAATTCATCCCTCTAGTTCTACGACGGCCATTATCTTTGTAGCTTTCTGATGTCCAGTTTAAGATATTTTTTCTTATTTTACTATCGTCCATTCGTAATATGGAAACATGCTAATTAGTTTTATTTGAACTGATTTTACCATTTCAGTTAAATAGATTTAATCTATTTGCTTGATCAAGCAGGGTAAGACTAGCAGTGCTTCCTAAAACTTAATTTCATGTGCTTAAATGTATCTTCTGTTAGATATATTTAGTGTTCCATATGCTTTATATATATATATATATACGTATGTATTATTCTCGTTATAGTTTTGTTTATTCCTCGTGGTTATGAAAGGATCATAGAATTCCAAAACCATTTAATTGTCATCTGCTTTTTAAACAAATGACTACTGCTTTAGCATATTTCTATTCTTTTTATACCTACCAGTAAACTGTTTATTTAAAAAATCGTCTATTTTAACAAGAAAGTAGATAGAAGTGTAAGGAATAGTTTGTAGAGGAGTGAGTAGTGAAAATCGTGTGAATGCAAAACGTCAGACATTTTAGTACAATGTGATAGAATCTGAATATTTCAAATGGCAGATGCAGTGCTATGTAAACAATTGCAGTGCTAAGGTTTAAGAGTATCCAGTTACAACGCCGAGCTATGGGGAGACACGTGATGCCAACTGAAGCGTGCGACGATCGCGGGAACTCCCATGGAAGTGGGTGTTCGCGATTTCGGTGCACGAAAAAGTTGTACATACAGAAGGAAAGGCTTGCGGATGTGACGTCAGGACGGAAACCAGCGAGGTCCGTGTGAGAGGGTGGGCCTGAAACATGCAGGCAGCTACATATATCTCTCTAGTTATTTTCTGAAGAAGTGGACAGGAAACAACGTCATGCATAAGAGACATCGCCACGCATGGCAGTCTCTTGGGGAAAGTCACCATCACTTGGGGGACACTGAACCGAACAACCGCTTGTAAATTTGTCCTGTCCGCTAAATCTGCTGCTCACTGGAAATTAGATAAATAATGTCGTCAACTTACAGTCTGCACTAAAAGTATCGAGACAAAAGAGAAAACGTTTAAGGAAAGATACAATCCTCATATCCCACTCATTTTGTTCATTTCTAACGCTCCCCTATGAACGGTGACCTTCGGGAGTACCTGATTCCACCAAGTAATGGCGCACCCATTTCTGAGATGGAATGTCCATTACCTCCGATGGTAGGAGGAAGAGGATAGCGCTGGAATGAAAACCACTTGGGCCTTACGGATATACCACATGAATGTTTGGTTAGAGCTGAATTAAAATCGCCACATCGGCGCCGGGAATTGAACCATGGACCCTCAGCATGAGGGTCAAAACCACTGAATCATTCCGGCGCCAAAAACAGAAGACGCCAAGTCAAACCTGATACTTCCCATATGCTAAGTGACCGATGCACTATCTAAGCTACGTCAGCTCCTATTTCACACTAATGTTAAATCTGCTAAACTGTAGCCCATTATCTCGACAGCTATTTAAATACCAGCCCGTAAGTTTTCCAGAATGTAGAAGTATGCTCTCTGAGGTATGGGATATTCAACGTAGAGGGATACCTCGTACACTACGATCTCTGTATGAGAGATCTGTAGAGGCTACCATTCCCCCCCCCCCTGGAGGAAGGGACGAAGTGAAGGAAACACAGGAGGTACATGTACTTCATAGAAGTATTACAAATAAAAAAATATACAACATTTTGTTCTGTGATCAGCTGTTTTCGAAAAGAAAAATATTGTATGGTTTATTCTCGAGAGGGTATGGAAAGAATAGTTTGTTACTCGTAAAATGGTAGAGAAACCTATTTCTGCCATAGTTTCGGAAGTAACCATGCGATATACAGTGTTTTGACAATTATTTTCCGAACACGTTTTGCAGGGGTAAAGAGGTTGGAGACATAGAGCTCAAGGTAACATACCTTAAGTGGGAGGTTGGACGACAAACAGTTTTGTTTTCCACACGATCCTTAATCCAAATAAACCGACAAGCAAAAGTGAAACCTGTTTAAGCGTTGACCTATGTACTTCTGGATTTGCAGGATGGTCACCCCCACTCGTTATTAGCGTCTTCCAAGTTTTAGTTTCTCATGAAACTAAAATATCTCCACAGAAAACTAATTACAAATAATTTTAATATGATACTGGTTTAAAGCAATATAATAACTTCCGTTCCAACTAATATATTTAGATTTTACTTGTTATGTTCTCGTTCGCACTATTTCTCCAAACAATGCTTACACCATAGGTGCCTTTCTTACTTGTGATTTAATTCCTGCAATCAAGTTATTATTGATTAACCCCCAAACAATGTTGCCAGTTTACACTTTATTAATTCAAAGCAAAAGCATACGACAATTCAGTGCACCCAACTCCCGATATGAAGATGTTAATGCAAGAGAAACTCAGCATTAATGTTGCCAGTGGAAGCTCGGATTTTCCTCCCAAAATCTATGTCAAACAATTTTTTTTTTCTTCTTTCTTTAGCTTAATGTTCATTAAAATAGTTGGTCCTGTTGGATGATGAATGAATTTAGTGAAATGATGCTCAACATACCACCTCTGGTTCCACTGAGTTTAAAATTCGTCTTCTCAGAATAAGGGAAACCTCCGAAGGAAAAACCTTATCCAGGTTACTCACCTTAAGCGAGATCGAGTTTGCGATATCTTGAATACGAGGAAGATACGCTACCCCTCATCCAAGGTGAGCTAAATTGAGTATTTTTTTAAATTTATTTTATGGCTAATTAAGAAGTCATTACAAACACCATACTTCTGCTGCAAATAGCAGTGGCTTTATTAAATGCGGAAGTTTTTGGCATCTTAATGACAACGCGAATGAATACAGTTAAGGGTTGCCGCATTTACGGAATTTCTCCTCTCACTCTTCAACTATTCTTATAAAAGCTTATCACTTGATAATCCAGATATATGTTTAACTCGATTTCGTATTGCGACAGTCAGATTTCAAAGAGTATCTGGCTATGCGATGATTTTGAACTAATACCAAAGTATGTTTTAGAAAATGTTTAACCCATGCGACAATTATTATTTCACATAAAATGGGTGATTCAACGAGTTCTAAATTTCTTTCTTGTGGCAAGATTTTTCATATAATTTACAGTACCAGTTATACAAAGGTCGTTCAATGAACTGTACTACACAAGTTATTCTCAGAAAATTCAAACATATATTTATGTTTCAAATTCTTAAACTTTTTATTTAAATCAAAATCCAGACAGATATTTTTAAGAAAATAAAAAATAACGAAAATCTTTTCAAATAGCGTAATTTGGGGTGGATGGATTTTCTTAAAAATGTTCCTGTCGCATTCTTGGAAGATACTGCACGTGGTATTTAACTCACTTTTCGTTTTACAGTTATGTTATTCGCATACACACACACACACACACACACACACTCACACAGACTAAGTTTCTCTCTCTCTCTCTTTCTCTCTCTCTCTCTCTCTCTCTCTTCTCTCATTATTTCTCTCTGAAAGCAATCGACCATATTTTTTCATTTCGGAAAGTTTCGATTAAATTTCATATCAACATTTTTATTGGAATGCAATATTGATATGCTTACTACAATCAAGTAGGAGAAGAAAAATCATAAATTAATTAAGATGCTCCGGAAGAACAACTATGAAGGTGAATGAAATGAAATGTAGTTTTATTTATGGACGCACTTTAACTGCTGTGGTTCTCAGCGTCCAATTCTATACTGGGCGTGAGAGACCGCTTAATTTTGCTCAGAGGCCTCTCTATTAGGCTTGTGGTTCTGAGGTTCTTTTATGTGCCTGAATCTACGACACGGAACCAACGGCTTTACTTCCCTTCCGAAGGAAGCCATGCTAAGGATTTTTACCCTGAAAAGGCGTATATCTGAGAGAGAGAGAGAGAGAGAGAGAGAGATAGTTTATGCATGTTTAAATTCCCAACGTTAAAGAACCTACAGTCAACGAGTTGTTTCTAAAGCAAAGCCCCCGATATGATCTTAAATTTTAAAGGAGGCTATATAAATGAAACTATTAAAACAAAATACTAATGCAATAGACATAATAGAGCAATTGTTTTACCAGTCATTAACCTAAAATAAGTGCATTAACCTATGAAACGTAGTTTACATATTTCAAACGCATATTTTTGCATATTACCACAGCACTAAAGGAATTGTCAGCTCTTGCTTTCTGTGTAGTTGATCACGCAGTGCGCAGTAGACGATTCGCAGGAGAATCGAGCAAATTCGCTCTCTCCCTGATTTACTCAATGGACAACCGGGTGGGTGATGACCTCTGCTGAAAAGTTTTGAATGTGTGGGAAGATCATAAATCAGTCCTTTGTGTTTATTACTTTGTTTACTTAATACATAGGGAGGGAAGGTATTGCACTCCATTCAAAAATTCGATACCCAGATTTCAGCAAAAACACATTTTAGAGTCTCCTGAGTCCAAAAAAGAAGCATTTTTTAGAAAAAGTCTCATGTGTGTGTGAAAACACACTGGTATTTAAGTTTAGTATCTTCTAAGGATATGACACGAAGATTTTGAAGAAAATCACCCACTCCAAACTACCCTTCACATGGGAAACACTTAGAAAAAATTTATTTCGCAAAAATGACTAACGATTTTGGTTAAAATAGCATATTAAAATATTTCCATAACTAATAAATGTATATCTTAAGTGTTCTAGTAACAGACTCTAGGATCTCTTTATTCTGGGTGACTTTTGCACAACTGGTAAACCGTAAAAGCTAGACAAAAACTATACAAAAATTTAGATCTCGTTGAGATATACAATTTCTCATGCATTTTTTTCGTGGAGTTGACGATTTCCATGATAATTATTATTGTTGGTTTCAGTTTTAAAATATTTTTCTAAATATTTTTTTTCATTCTTGAGTTTTTCAGCTCCTGGTCAAGCAAAGAAAAGAATTTCACTAGGACGAGTTTCAGTAACATAGCAACCTGCTTTTAAAAGATTTGACTATCGCTTTAGCCTAGTGTATTCCCTTCTAGTTACAAGGTAACAAGTAATAAGATTATTTCTGTTAATGTTTATCTCGACTAGCATGTAGTAGATAGAAGAATAAACTTGACAATAATTTGTTACACAGAGGTTGAGAAAATCATGTGATAGAGTTTTTTCCCCTTTATCTTCAGTTTTGATTGTGGATCTTGTCAAATATTTTGTTAAGACAGATTTTGTTGAATATTCAGTAACGGTACAACTGATGTATCAATCAAAGTTTGCTTCAGTGCAATGTTGGTAACGCAGTTAGTCTTGGTGGGTTAGCAGTTTAATTACTGGCGCTATCGATATGGTAGCGGAGCGTTAGTTATGGTAAGCCCTGTGCCGGTGTTGTGGGCGTGACACGGTGCGGGCAGGTCGGACGGGCTGCCATCAGCTTGCGTTCCCTCCTCCTCACCCTCTTCGGAAATAATAATAAATAAAAAATTATGAAACCCATGTGACGCCCCCTTCTCTGATGAGGAGGTCTACGGTGCGCATGCAAAACTCGACGAGCGCTCCAGGTTTTACTTCCGAAATTCTTTACAACTGGCGCTTGTGTCTGCGAATACCCTTCGGGCTCCTAACACTACATCCCAAGATATGAGCGACTAGCGTGTCCGTTTTGGCGTATGCTTCTGATTGTGTACCTCAAAATCCGCTTAACCAAAACGGCAGAGGGGGGTATGGTGGGGTTGTAATTGCACTTAATACTGAAACTTAAGGGTTTGCTTTACCTTCCCTAGCACGTATGTACAACCTAGGTATTGTATTCCACTCAAAAATTCGACACCGAGATTTCACGTATGTGTGTCTGTGTCTCTGTCTATGGACAGCATAACTAAAAAACTAAATCGGTTAAATACCAAACTTAGTATTTAGGTGTCACCCTCCGTGGTGTAATGGTTACCATGCTAGCCTTATTTACCCAAAGTCGTAGGTTCAAATCCTGAGGAGGATTTGAGATGGATTTTTTCGGGAGTAAAAATCCTTAACATGGCTTCCTTCAGAAGGGAAGTAAAGTTTTTGGTCCCGTATCGTAGATTTACGGCACGTAAAAGAACCTCAAGCCTGGTAGAGAGGTCTCTGAGCAAAATTAAGGGTCTTTCACGCCCAGCATAGAATGGGACGCTGAGAACCACAGCAGTTAAAGAGCTTCCATAAATAAAACTCCATTTACATTTAGTATTTAAGTTCAGTATCTTCCATGTATGCGACAATAAGATTGATATAAAAATTCTGCTACCTTGAACTACGCTTTACCTGGAATATTTTTATAACTTTTCGATTTTCTAAAAAATGGCTCGACGATTTTGATGAAACTGCCTTATATGAAAGAAGTTAAATGGCAAATAACATGCATATCCTGAATCTCTTGGGAATAACCCCTGAAGTCCTCTTCATTCTGGAAGACATCCGCATAATGGTAAACCGTAGGATAGACAAAACCTTACTGTGCAAACATGTAGAATTCGTTAAAACACACATCTTCATATCTCTTTTGTTTTCCCCTAGGCCATGGAAAAAGAACCGAATTTCAATAACATCGCATAGCGACAGCTTTTAAAATACTTGCCTGTCACTTAGCCTAATATATTCCTTTATTACACTTCTACTTATGAGAAACCAAGTACTAACACCATTTCTGATAATTTTTATCTTGATCAGCATTAAGTAGATGATTCTTTATAAATTTAGTTTATTTGCAAAATAGATAGACATGTGAATGGAACATACTACTTTATCACACATCACTATAGTTATGGTTAATAGCCCTGTCCCTTTTACTAGGGATATTATTTTAACAAAGTTTTCTTTAGGAAATCATAACATACTGATTTATCGATATATACGATATATATATATATATATATATATATATATATATATATACACATAACAGTAAACTTATCAAATATAAATATCGGTATAGTCATTGTAAAGTATAATATTACACATAGTTTGTAATAGTAGGCTTCCTACTTGTTTATAGAATTCTTCTACTATAAAAATAGACTGTCTGTTAACCATCTACGCAATTGGTTCTAAATCATAGTAAATTAATGGCCTGTGTGATGTGAGGTAGCTTCTTGAGGAGTTTTATAAACAAGGCATTAAACTTTTAATTAGGTTAATTTTAATGATGGCTCTGTAGATTTTGACGAACGTTTTGCTGTGATTGCATTGCATTTAAGTGAATAGTGATATGAAATGATTTAAATCGGATAAATAATTTGCAAGATATAAATAATTTCACAAATTCTATTTTGCAAATATATTGAAAAATCAAAATGTTCCAGGCGCCTCAAAATATAAGACAATTGGTTATCATTTTGAAAACTCTATTTGATATTTCAATAATTTGATTACTGAATTATCATATATTTAAAAAATACATTTTAGTCTCTAAAATTAATAACTTTTTTCATAAAAATTAGGATTTAAAATAATTTTGTCGCCTGTAATATTACTATTGACACTTTTGTGGTAAAGTTTAGTTGTATTTAAACACACATTCAGACTGCGCAACATTTAAAAAATGTAAAAATGTAGTTTTGAGAAAGGCGCTTTAAAGAACTAGTACACAGGGAAACAGGTGTATTGTACGATAACAAGGAAAACCTCGGGAATGGTTAACTCAACAAAAGAAGAAGAAAGAAAGAAAAGGGCATTTACCATAAAGTGTACTTTTTAAGATATCTACATTTTTGTGAAGTAAGTTTTTTCCCATTTCTTATACTTTAGCAGTTATGTAAAAGTTATCCAGAATGAAGAGGTTTTCACAGATTTTCCCAGAAAATTCAATATTTTCATTTTATTTGTTATGGAAATATATTTCATATTCTGTATTTTAATCAAAATCGTTAGAAGCAATATTGAGAAAATCAAAATTTTCAAAATGTTTTCTATGTAAGGAGTAATTTAGCGTGTGGAGATTTTCTTGAATGTTCTGTTCTTGCATCCTTGGCAGATGGTACTTAATTATCAAGCTTGGTGTTTAACTGATTTCTGTTTTTGGGTTCTTATTTACACACACACATAGACAAACATTGGACCTTTTCCTAAAAATGTTTTATATATTATAAAAATGGGCCCTAAAACGTGTATTTCCAGTGAAATCCCGGTATAGAATGTTTGGTGGAATGCAAGGTCTTCTCTATGTAGTACTATGTACTAAGCAGAGGAAGTTCAAACTATTAGCTTCTCCTTTACGATGCAATATTGTGATTTTTAGTTTCTCACAATATACATAGCACTTTTGGAAACATGTCCGCGTGTGTGTATGTGTGTGCGAAGAGTCCGTTAAATCCAAAACTTAGTGTTTAAGATCAGTATCTTCCAAGGATGTAACGCGAAAATTTTAACCCACACCGACAACTACGCTTTATATTTTTCGAAAATTCTGATTTTCTCAAAAATGGCTCTAACGATTTTGATTAAAATACGACATGCTTAAAATATTTTCAGGTCAAACAACATGTATATCTTGAATTTTATGGGAATTGCCTCCGGTGACCTCTTCATTCTGAATGATCTTTGTATAACTTGTAAACCACAAGAGATAGTCAAAAAAACTTACTACATAAGAACTTTAGATCTTGTTAAAACACACAATTTATGCCATATACACTTTTTTTTTTTTTTTTAAAGATTTAACATTTTTCCGAAATATGCCTCGTAATTGGTCTGAGTTTAAACTACTTAAACTTTCTCGAGCGGGAAGTCAACTTTGTTTCATCTCTTTTGTTTTACTCACAGGAGTGTAAAAGAACCGAATTTTAATTGTTTCATCTAGCGATAGCTTCTAAAAGAATTGACTATCGCTTTAGTCTATGGTACTGCTTTATTTGCGTTTTACTTACAAGAAAGCAAGTAGAAGAAAAGTTCTGTTGAAGTTTATCTCGATTAGCATGTTGTAGCCAAGAAGATAAAAGAATATCCTTTTGTAAGGAAAGTTAGTTTGTGGAACAGCTAGAGAATATCATGTGAATGAATCACATCATATTTTTATTTTCTCTATACGTACTATGTACATAGTGTATAGAGAAGATATTGCACTCCACCAAAAAATTCGATACCGAGATTTCATCGGAAATATATGTTTTAGGGTCCCCTTTATCTACAAAAAGTATTTTCAGAAAAAAGTCTGTGTGTATGTGTGTGTCCGTGTGTCAGTGTGTCCGTGTGTTCGTGTGTCCGAGTCTGTGAATACGATAACTCAAAAACGAAAAGTCCGTAAAATACCAAACTTGGTATTTAAGTTTAGTATCTCCCAGGGATATGACACGAAGATTTTGAGAAAAATCCCTCCACCGCAAATTACCCTTTACTTGGAACATTTTTCGAAAATTTTTATTTTCTAAAAAATGGCTCTAACGATTTAGATTAAAATATCATATATTAAAGACATTTACCTGGCAAATAAAATGTATATTTTGAGTTTTCTGGGAATAGCCTCTGAAGACTGGGTCAATTTTACGGAATTTTGCATAGCTGCTAAATCGTAAGAGATAGACAAAAACTTACCACACAATAAATGTAGAGCACTTCAAACACATAATTTATGTTATATACATTTTTTTCGTGGAGTTGATTGTTTTTTAGATATTCCTTGTTTTTGGTTTCAGCTATAAAAAGCATACTTTTCTCATACAGGACTTTGTGAACTCATGTCCATACAAACAAAAGAACTTCAGTCACATAGCATCCAAATTTTGACTATCACTTTAACTTATGGTACTCCCTTATTTCACTTCTACATACAAGGAAGCAAGTAATAAGACTATTTCTGCTAATTTTTTCTCGATTAGCAGGAAGTAAATAGAAGCATAAGCTTTTTAACAATAATTTATTGCAGAGTTGTAGAGAAAGTCATGTGAATGGAACACATTAGATTTTTTTTCTTGTTTATGAAAATCACACTGTACTTCACTCAGAAGATTGTATTTAAAACCTCGATGTTTCTAAGACTCATTTGAAACACAGCATTCCGAATGGCATTGTTTCACTGCTTCACGCAAGCGTGTGACCCCCAGCGGATTCAAAGTTTAATTCATGCATCGACGACGACAGGTATTCTGGGAACCGCTATATCCATCCATACCTTGGGCGGGAAGCAACAATCTGGACGGGTTCGCGCCACAAATCAACCACCTCCGAGCCGGCTTTAGTCTTGTCATACTCGGGGTCCGAAAAACACTGCCGGCTTCCCAAAACCAGATTTTGCTAAATTAAAAAGCGGGAACAAGTGTTTCGGTTTGTTTTCTTTGTTTGGTGTTAGGATGTCTATTTCTAGACAGATGTTTCTTGTTAACATGTTAAATCTGCTAAATTCAAGATGCATTATCTCAATAACTATGCAGGATATTGTGCTGATGTAAATGCATAAGTTAATCTTATCCATTATTGTAGTTATTAAGGAAGATAAACTTATTCTCTCTTAAAAGCTATCAGCAAATACCGTTTTTAAAATCGGATCTGTTACATTCAGTGATTTTCTCTTCATTCAATACTTAATTAGTGAATACACAAGCAATTCTTAGGAAGGTTTATGACTTTCTCTAGCACGTATGTACACAGTGGATAGAGAAATTATTGTATGTCACCCAAAAATTTGATACCAAGATTTTACTATAAATACATCTTTTAGGGTCCTCTGAAACCAGAAAAAATTAGAAAAAAAGTACTGTGTAGGTGTGTCTTTGTAGGCAACATAGCTCAAAAACGAAATGTTTGATAGTTACCAAACTTGATATTTAAGTTCAGTATTTTAAAAAAATGCAACACGAAGATTTTCAAGAAAATCGCCTCATCCCCAGGAGAATTTTCCCGAAAATCCTTGTGTCGTATTCTTGGAAAATACCTACTAAGCTTTAATACTAAATTTGTTATTTAACAAATACACACACGATGTTTTTTTTTTTTTGGGGGGGGGAGAGGTTCAGAGGTCCTGAATGCATCTATTTCCGATGAAATATCTTTATCTACCTTTTAGATAGAATACAATAGCTTCTCTATCTACACGTACATTATACATAAAAACCTTCTAGAGATAGTAAAAAATCTGATGTCTTCCATTCACATGACTTTCTCTACATCTCTATAACAAATTAATGTTAAAAAGCCTATTCTTCTATCCACTTCATGCTAATCGAGATATACATTAGCAGAAATGCTTTCTTGTAAGTAGAAGGGAAATAATGGAATACACTAGCTAAAACAATAGTCAAATCTTTGAAAAGCTGGTTGCCATGAAGATTAAGTCCGTTTCTTTGCATTGCAAGAAGTTGATAAATTTCCCTATGCGAAAAATTCAAGTATTTTAAAACTGAAACCAATAGCAAAAATGGTCAACTCTACTAAAAATCCCCACGCCGGTACTGGGGATGGAACCCAGGTCTACCGCTTGGTAAGCAGCAACGCTACCACCGCGCTAAAGAGACGACCTTTTTAGATACTGGGGACCCTAAAAGTAAAAGTAAAAAAGGCAGGCCACATATGTTACCGCCTAAACCATCCCACGCTATATTAGCTTTATCTGTTACATTTGCTTATTGAATTTTTAGGACTGTAAGAAGCACACATCACTGAATCAAACTTGAAAGGAATTTGTTTGTACATTTCTTGAGGGTAATATGAAGATAGCAGGAAGCTAAAACGATAGTCAAACCTTTACAAAGCCGGCCGCTATGTAATGCCTGGAAATTCTATTCTCATTGCATAAACGCGAAAAAGAAAAAAAAAAAAAAAAAAAAATCTGGTGTGTTACACTCACATGAATTTCTCTAGCTGTTCTACAAACTTCATACATAAGATTTTTCTTCTTTCTGCACCTTGCTAATCGCGGTACTCATTAGCACAATGTTCTTATTATTTAGTTCCGTATAAGTAGGAAGAAAATAAGGGAATATACTAGGCTAAACCAATAGTCAAATGTTATAAAAGCTGTCGTTATGCGATTGTCATTACGAACACTGCCGTCTGAGAAAAGTATAAGTACTTCACAACTGAAACTAATAACAATGAATACCTCGAAAACGCTAAGTTCCACGAAAAAAATGTACATGACATAACTTGTGTATTTTAACAAGGCCTACATTTTTTGTATGTTAAGTTTTTGTCTATCTCTTACGGTTTACTAGTTATGCCAAATTAAGCAAAATGCATCCAGAATAAACAGGTCTTTAGAAGCTATTCCCAGAAAATTCAAGATATACATTTTATTTGTTAGGTAAATATCTATAATATATGATATTTTAATCAAAAGCGTTAGAGCCATTTTTAAGAAAATCAAAATTTTCGAAAAAAGTTCCATGTAAAGGGTAGTTTGGGGTGGGGGGATTTTTCTCAAATCTTCGTGTTGCATCCCTGGAAGATACTAAACTAAAATACCAAGTTTGGTATTTTAGCTACTTTTCGTTTTTGAGTTATCGTGTTCACAGACACACGGACACACGGACACACACACGGACCTTTTTCTGAAAATGCTTTTTTTGGATATAAGGGATCCTAAAACATGTATTTCCGGTGAAATCTCGGTATCGAATTTTTGGTGGAATGCAATACTTCTCTATCCCTAGAGAAAGTAAAAATCTAACGTGCTTCATAAACATGCCTTTCTCTAGCTATTCTACAAACAAACTATTCTTAAAAAAAAGTATTCTTTTATATATTTAATACTAATGGGGATAAACATTACTAAATAATGGTCTTATTACTCGCTTCCTTGTAAGTCGAAGGAAATAAGGGAATGCACTAGGCTAAAGCCTTAGTTAGATCTTTCAAAAGCTGCTCGCTATGTCATACAACTGAAATTCGTTTATTTTTGTAAAGGCCAGAAGGAAAACAAAAGTGGCATGAAACCCCATTTTAGAAGTTTAAATATTTTAAAATTGAAATCAATAACTGGGAATATCTCGGAAAAGGTTAACTCCACACAAAAGTGCTATGCTATAAAGTGTGTATTTTAACAAAATCTACATTTTTGTGCTGTAAGAGTTTGTATCTCTCTCTTATGGTTTATGAGTTATTCGAAAGTCATCCAGAATAAAGAGGATTTTTATAGAAAATTCATTATAGTTTTATTAGCGATGTATATATATATATATATATATATATATATATATATATATATATATTAGTTTTTGTTACTATTTTCTTACATTTCTTACATTTTCGTATGAATGCTCTCTCTGTGTATATATTTATTTATATATATATATATATATATATATATATATATATATATATATACAGAGAGCATTCTTCATTTTTCTTACTTTTTGTAACACGTATTGACATGTATACAGAGAAGGTATTTTATTCCACTCAAAGATTCGAGACAGAGATTTCACCGGATATACAACTTTTGAGACACTCTGAAACTAAAAAAAATCTTGTGTTCCATTCACATAAATGTCTATAGCTGTTCTAAATACAAACTATTCTTACAAAGACTATTTTTATCTACATCATGCTAATCGAAATTGGCAGAATTAGTCTTATTACTTGCTTACTTATAAGTGGAACAGAATTAAGAGAAAAATTAGGCTAAAGCGACAGTCAAATCCTTTAAAAGCTGGTCACATGTGAAACAACTGAGGTTCGATATGGTCCCGTTTGAGAACAATTAGGCAGTTAAAACTGAAACTAATAACAAGGAATGTCAAAAAACGGTTAACTCTACAAATAAATTATGTGCTTTAACGAGATCTAAATTTTCTGTTTTTTAAATTGTCTATCTCTTATGGTTTAATAATTATGCAAAATTCTGCAAAATTCACCTAGAATAAAGAGATTTTTAGAGGCTATTCCCAGAAAATAAAAAAATATACATTTTATTTGTGATGTAAATATTTTTAATTTGCGGTATTTTAATCATAATTGTTTGAACCATCTTTGAGAAAAAATTTTCAAAAACATTTCCATGGAAAGCGTAGTTTTGTGGCGGGGGAATTATTTTGAAAATCCCCGTGTCGCATCCTTGGTACAAACTAAACATAAATACCAAGTTTGGCTTTAACGATGTTTTCGTTTTTGAGCTGTTCACAGTTACATACACACACACCTTTTTCTAACAATGCTTTCATTCGGATTCAGGGAATCTCAACACATATTTCCGATGAAATCTCGACATTGAATTTTTGGGTGGAATACAATACCTTCTCTGGCTACTATGTACACTGTATGTACATACTGCTAGAGAAAATAAAAAGCACTTTTAGAAAAAGGTTTGTATGTGTCTATGGACAGCTTAGCTCAAAAACAAAGAGTCGGCTAGATACCAAAATTGACTTTTAAGTTCACTATTTTCCAATGATGCGACACGAATATTTCCAGGAAATTCCTCCCACTTTAATCTAACGTTTACATGGAACATTTCTCGAAAATTTTAATTTTCTCAAAAATGGCTCCTAAGATTGTGATTCAAATACTATATTTTAAAGATATTTTTATGGCAAATGAACTGCACATTTTGAAATTTCGGGGACTATCCTCTAAAACGTTTTTTATCTGGAGAAGTTTTTGCATGATTGGTAAACCATAAGACTGGTAAACTTACTAAAACATGCAACATATGGATATACATTTTTGCAGAGGTAATGATTTCCAAAGTATTCCTTGTTATTGGTTTCAATTTTAAAATACTTATTTTCTCAAACAGAAAGTAGTTATTTGTGTTTAACTTGTTTTATTCTTGTCCATGCAAAGAGAGCCGAACTTCAATGTCAATCACATAGCGTTAGGTTTTAAAAGATTTAGCTATCGCTTTAGCCTAGTATATTCGCTTAGTTCCTTTCTGCGTATTAGGAACTAAGTAATAAGATAATTTATGCTAATGTTTATCTCTATTAGCATGGGGTAGATAGAAGAAGAATCTTTTGTTAGAAAAATTTGTTTGCAGAACAGGTAGAGAAATTCATGTGAATTGAAAAATAAGATTTGTAAGAAATGGGGAATACACTTCAGTCCAATTCATGTTCCGTCAAGCTATATCGATTGTCTAGTGGCGAGTTCCCCACTGTGCACATTTGGTGACGAGGGATCAACTCATCGTCCATTAGACGTTAACCATATGGCGAAATCACAACTTGCGGACGTGAAAATGGTGGGATTCAGCTCAGGGACCTTTTCTTCGTGCAAATAAACGTTACACAAAGCAAACGGTTACGCCCCTTCCGAAAGTTGCTGGTCCCCATGGCCGCGCTCGCCAAGGCGTCTCGCTTTGGTGCTTCGTAGCGCAGGGGATCATGGGTTCGAGTCCCGCCTTGGGCATGGGTGTTTTGTGTGTGTGTGTGTGTAGAAAAAAAAATAATAAAACAGCTATTCAGTAATCTTACTGCTAAAAAAGTAAAACAATTAGATAATTAAAAAAAATAAAAAGTAGGGTATACGGCGCCGGAGTCCCGACCAGACTCCGCAACTGTGTTATATCTAAAAAAAAAAAAATCCATGGTAAGGATATTTATGTCCGCAAAAAAATCTAACACCCCCGCCGGCTTTGAACCCGCAACCTTGAACATTAGAGACTAGCAAATGAAATGGAGTTTTATTTATGGACGCTCTTTAGCTATTGTGGTTCTCAGCGTCCCATTCTATATTGGGCATGAAAGACCGATTAATTTTTCTCAGGTGCCTCTTTATCGGGCTTGAGGCTCTTTTACGTGCTATAAATGTTCAACACGGGACCAACTTCCATGCTAAGGATTTTTAAGCCCGAAAAAATCCATCGACCTCCGCTGGGTTTGAACTCGCGATCTTGGGTATATGAATATGCTAGCAGGCAGGGTGACGGATGCTAGAGCATGGTAACTACTACAGGACGAATAACAAAACAATTGAAATCTATGTCTCTAATTTTCTAGGAATAGCCTCTGAAGTCCTCATTCTGAATGACTTTTGTGTAACTAATAAACCATAAGCCATATACTAATCTTACTACACAAAAAAACAAACAAAAAAACAAAAAAGAACGTCTTGTGGATGCTCAAGGAATCTGAGAGCAAGAAAATCTCATTAAGAAGCAGGAGACAATGTTAAGCTGAAATTAAATAACCGAATTTTTAACACAGTTACGTCTTATTCACATGGCGCAGAGGGAATTTTAAAATATGCAACGTAACCATTGAGGCATGCTCTAGCCGATGACGCATTTTTTTCAAGGACGTCTGTAGAAGATAAGCGAAGCCAAGTCTTTTCCCATGTAATTCCCAATTATAGTTGACCTTACTAACACTGTATTTGAAAATCAAATCTTAGTCGTAATTTATATGCAAATTAAAATAGAAACTTCTTTGGGAAGTCTTTCGACGGTTTAGAGGGCGTTGATTTGCAGAACGTGGAAGTAATGAAAAGCTTTATAATACCAAATGGGCAAGTGCAACGTTTATAAGCATATACAAGTTTTTTTTGTTGACAAATATTTTAAAAATTCGTTTAAAGGGCCACAGAGTTGAATTTTTACTACAACCGATCTAAAAATCGAAAATTGCTTTTCTACAGCAAGCATTTTTTTTAACCTTTGGGAATCCAGAGCGGATCATAAATTAGATGCGCTCCTTGCTTTGGACTGTACAGTATTTAAAGATCGTACAACACACCTGTTTCCTAACACAGATACTATTTTATAAAACACTTATTCTGGATGAGTTTTGCAAAATTTTGCATAACGGTTAAACCGTAAGAGATAGGCGAAAATTTAATACACAAAAAATGTAGATCTCGTTAAAACACATAAATATATGTCATATAAGTTTTCCTTGTTATTGGTTTCAGATTTAAACTACCTAACATTTCTCAAACGGAACCATTCAAAGCGAACCATGCCTCAATTGTTTCACATAGTGACCGACTTTTAAAAGACATTTCCTCATTTTCCTTCCACTTACAAAGAAGCAAGTAATAAAATCAATTCTGCTAAAGTTATCTCAATTAGCATGATATAGATGAAAGAATAATCTTTCGAAAGTATAGTTTGTATTTGGAACACCTAGAGAAAGTTATGTGAATATAACACATCAGATTTTTTTTATTTCAAGTTTCTCTTTCAGTATAAGAATTCTGAGTTTCGTTTTAGAAAGATAATCACCGATGACACTTTAAGAACCTTCCTTTCAGAAATTACGGGGAATATAATACGTTATATCTGTTATACTTACAGATCATCTTAACACCTGATTAAAATTATTTATAGAAAGCAAACGAGTGACAAGCATAGAAGAATTCTGTCGGCTCCTGTGCACGTTTAAAAGCCTTGTAACAAATTTCGCCTGACAAGATGCTATGCTATTGTTTCTGTGAAAGACAGTTGAATGATCGTGATGACAAAACTCGAACCACATAAGCAAAAAACAAGAGCAACTCGCCGGTCGGAGAGAAGAGCACTGCAGAATTAAAGGCCATCCTACAGTTTGCTTCCTACTTTCAAGAACCTGTTTCATTGGATCACAGACAACTTGTTAAGCCATTAGTTTTCAAAACAAGAGAAAGACGAAACGAAGAAGAGAGAAAGAAAGACGGAAATAAAAAGGCAAAGAGTTTTAACTGTGTGATTCCGTTTTTCAACACTGTAAATTCAGAGTGAAGACAAGAGTTGCGAAGGTGGAAGGGGCTGGCGAAATATTTATTATGTTGATTCTGAAGTTAGGAATAAACGTCTTTATACGGCTGTGAGTCATCAGAGGCGCGGAAACATCAGAGGCTAAACAACAAACAGTTGAAACAAATTACCATGGGAACGAGGACCAGTATGCTCCGTTTCCGAAAGAAGTAAAAGGTGGGGCATTATTTAAATTGTCCTGACGACAGTGCTATTGCATATTTAAAACTTACCATTTCTTTTTCCCAGCGGCTCTTCTGTTCGCGTTGTCTTTGCGCGAGTTTGTGTATAGAGAACTGACTTATTCTTCTTGACTAGATAGTCAATGAAAAGTGCAATAGTCGAGATTTGACCCACGGATTTCCTGATCTACGTGCAGTTAGCTACCATGGCAACATGCTCCTACTGACACGTACTTAATGTCGTGTCGACAATTTGCCTTATTAGCTCAGTGGTTAGAGCAACCAAACAGAGACCGAGAGATCCGATATCACATTAAATCCGTGTCAGTTGGAGAATTTAATGTCGTGTTGGCATGTTGCTATGGTAGCTCGGTGATTATATCAAGTGGTTAAAACCTGCAGATCCGACATGACATTAAATCTGAGTCAGTTGGAGAATTTAATGTCGTATCACCATGTTGCGATGGTAGCTAAATGATTAAAGCAACCAGATGAAGCCTGGGAGTTCCGATAGGGCATTCAATTCTCCAACTGGCATGAATTTAATGTCATGTCGGCATTTTGTTATGGTAGCTCAGTGGTTAGAACCGGACAGAAACCCGGAGATCCGTGGTTCAAATCTCGGCTATAGCATTGCATTCTTCAGTCAGACTCTACCTATCCAACTCTGTCCTACACATGACTGTGCTGAGAAAACAATTAATTCTTATTCTTCTTGTTTCTCTATTTCTCACTTAGGGAAGCGGTACGTAATATGCGAATTAGCTTTGATCAACTGGGGCCACTGAACAACACAAAAGGAAGAAATATTTCTATTTGAATGCACCTAGGGTTTATACAAATTTGCAATTATTTTTATTGTTTCTTTGTATAGCCTCCTTTTACTGCTACACACATATTGGGGGCGTTGACCTGAGAAACAACTGCCTGCTGTTTTGCTCGGGAAATATACAGTTTTTTAATTTCGTTTTTTTCAGTTTTATACTATTAACACACGGTTCAATATTACATTCAAACTTCCAAACCCTTTAGGGGATAGGCACTGATTCTGGTTAAAGAAAATTCCCTACCTCAGGAATCGACCCCAGGATCTCTGGATGAGAATCCAGAATACTGACCACTTGGCCACAGTGACAGTCGTGGAAAATGTCTTAATTTTGGCGGAATGAAGCCTTTATTGTGTGACTAAACACATGTAATTTTAATTATCACTTTCAGACAACAGCAGTTTAATAATTTCAGTTACTCAAGCTATACTGATGTGCATAAAAAGTGGTTCATAATGGAATGCAGCTGATTATGTTGGTGATGACAATTTTCCAGCCTGAGCTGCTTTGTTCCTGGAGCATAATTTCTAGCCACTTGAAAGATACTTTCACTCCTCCAAAATATTCGAGGTGCCAAAGAGTAGCATTACACGCTACATGTTCTCATAAGCGAGTAGGTTAAGGCAATCGTAGTTAAACTTCAGCGCAAAAATAAAATATGCCACCAAAAAATTAGGTATACCTAAACACGAAAATCTTTCCAACTTCTTGTCCATGTCGTTGATGAAAGTTCTTATATAGTCCCACTAATGTACATTTTTCTACCAAATTATATTTTGGATTTACGAAGTATTTGCGGTGAAATCTTGGTATTTAATTTTTGGATGGAACGCAATAATTCCTCTACTTATTCTAAGTAAGTAGCAAAGAAAGTAAGACTGTCTAAAACTTTTACTGTATGCATCGAGTTTAGCATACTTCAAGTTGAGCTTCATTTAAGAAAGTGTCACTGACATCTTTGGTCAAACTGGATACGGCAATGTGGTTTTTGCATCTCAAGACCAGAATTGCTTCCGAGAATTCTTGAAAGTAATAACGCCAAAGGACAGAAACTTGTCTCCAAGCTACTTTTACATCATTATATGTATTGCTTTGCGTTATACTTTTTGTGAAAGTATTCAAATTCTTGAAGAAACTTAATGACACTCAAATCAAAATATAAAAATGGCTTGGTAAAGTCAGACCGAAAGTTTTAGTGCCCTAGTCGGGATTTGAATCACGTATGTTTCGGTCTCTAGTCAGTAACACTAACTACTAAGCTACCATAACAGCATGCCAACGTGCCATCAAATCCCTCTACATTGGCGACTTATAATATCGTAAGTACTTTAAGTCCCGGAAGAATTGGATTACTAGCTGATAAAATAAGAAGCCCGTAAATTTCATCCATAGATTCGATATCGAGAATTCACTGAAAACACATACCTTGAGAGCCCAATAATTAAAAAAGTTTTTTTAAAAAAAAAGGAGTTGTATGATGTGTGTGTGTGTGTGGGGGGTGGGGGAGTCAGCATAACTCAAAACGAAAAGTCCGTTAAATCCCAAACTTGGTATTTTAGGTTCAACATCCTCGAAGGATGCGACTCGAACTATCTTACATGGAATATTTTTCGAACATTTTTATTTTCCCAAAAATGACTCTAACGGTTCTGATTAAAAGTCGTATGTTTAGGGTATTGTCATGGAAAATGTAATGTATATCTGCAATTTTCTGGGAATAAACCATGAAGTCCTCTTCATTCTAGATCATTTTTGCATAACTGGTAAACCGTAAGAAATAAGACATAAACTTACTATGCAAAAATGTAGATATCATTAAAACATGCAATTTATAACAAATACTTTATGTGGAGATATTTGTTGTTATTTATTTCAGTTTTAAACTACTTATAATTTCCTCAAATGGGGTGACATTGTTTTTCTTGCTGCTTGTCAAGCAAAGAGTAAAAGCCATCACATAGCGACTAGCTTCTTGACTGCCACTTAAGCCTAGTGTACCACTTTATTCCTATCAACAGGTAAATATGTAGTAAAATTCTTTATGCAAATGTTTGTATGGATTAGCGTGAAACAGAAGAATACGTTTTTAGGAATCGTTGAAGAATGGACAGTGAAGGTTATATGAATATAACACATATTTTTAAAGTCACGAAACAGTAAATACCTTTATGAAGTGCACAACAGAAATTGAGTTAATAGAACGAGAGATAGGTAAGTCGAAAGTATTACTAGTGAGAAGAATAAGATTATCTTCATTGGCAAGAAAAACAAAAGGCAGTGTGTACTTGAGGAATCTTACCGAGAGAGCATAAAAGGCTGAAACTTCCAGGTGTTGCATTCCTGAGTCGTTTAAACTGGTCACCTTGATGCTGAAGAAGCCTTTGTCCTTAATAGGATGCAATGACTAATTTTGTAGCGAGACATTCTCTCTTTCATAAGCCAAGTGATGCAGCACTTTCAATTCTCACTTCACATCAATATTTAGAAACTTATTTTATAATACATGTTTTCTCTGCTGTACACCCAGAGAGAGTAAAACTGCGCCTGGCGTGTGTCTTAAGAAGATAGATTAGCATAAGTGCCATTCTGGTACAACAGACCAAGTAAGAAAAGGCAAAACCGATTGGGCAAACCCTTCATCCTGCACATCGCTCGACGCTCCGTCAGAACAGTATAAACAGTGTGTTAATTTTGTCCATCATGTGCGCGAATTATCTTGACATCAGAACTTCAGTATGAAGCGCAGAGAAAAGGCTAACCTAATTTTGTATCACCCGGTGAGAGTGGTTGGTTATTGTCCAAACAGAAAGTTTAGGGATCACTATTCGCAACTCCGAACTTCATTTGTTGCAAATTACGTTTCATATCTAATCCCTTCCCCTCGGCAACGTGGCCTGTCCAATATGCATAGCAAATAAGTGAAAGACAAGGGCGGGGTCAGCGAAAATACCCTGTCTGCGATAAGTATTTTCAGACGGATTTTTAATGTCTTTGAGTGTACAACGTTGAGGTTAGTATTATTTGTCTTCAAAAATTCTTTAGCGGGATATTAAAACCCCTATCCCACCAATGTTAAACCATTGAATGACTATTATATTTACGGTGGATTTAGACTACCTAATGTGCTAAAAAATAAAATGTTTAACTTTGAAGAAGCTAGATCAATGCCCACAGATTGTTAACTGTGGTGATGTTGATTCGAATGTTTAGCACGTGTTTAATAAACGTATAAACCAGTTGGTCAGCGTTATCACGCATAACGCAATGGCATCAGTGATAACATGAATACGAGAATATATTGCATCACAATGACAAAAAATCTTATATGTCACATGACTTTCTCTACGTCACTCCGACAAATTATTGTTAAAAAGCTTATTCTTCTATCTATTTCATGTTAATCGAGATAAACATTAGCAGAAATAGTCTTATTACTTGCTTCCTTGTAAGCAGAAAGGAAAATAAGGAACATAGGTCAAATATTTAAAATTTGTAATCGAGATTTCACCGGAAATACATGTTTTGAGACTCCCTGAATCCAAAAAGAGTTTTCTTAGAAATCCGCGCGCGTGGATGTGGATGTGTGTGTCTGTGTGTGTGTGTGTGTGTGTGTGTGTGTGTGTGTGCGTATGGTAAAGCTCAAAAACGAAAAGTTAGTTAAATATTAAACTTGGCATTTAAGTTCAGCATCTTCCAAGGATGTGACACGAAGTTCATCTAGAAACTCCAACCGCCCCAACTACCGTTTACATGAAACATTTTTCGAAAATTTTGATTTTCTCAAAAACGGCTGTAACGATTTTGATTAAAATATCATATGTTTAAGATATTTTCATTTCAAACGAAATATATATTTTGAATATCCTGTGAATAGCCTCTGAAGACCTTTCATTCTGGACTATTGTATTTTTTTTACATAATTGGTAAACTGTATGACAATTTATCTCATTTTTTGTAGGGCTAACCATTTTCGAGATATTTCGAGTTATTGGTTTCAGTTTTAAGGTACTTTAAACTTTTCTCAAACGAAATACATCTTTTCTTTTCGTCTCTCTTCTGTTTACTCCTAGCCAGCAAAGAGAACGGTATTTCAGTTGTTTCACTTAGCGACCGGCTTTTAAAAGATCTGACTATCCTTATAGTCTAGTGTATTTCCTTATTTCCCTTCTACTTACTATAAAGAAGCAGGAGATAAAACCAATTCTGGTAATGTTTGTCTTGATTAGTATATCGTAGATAGAGCAATCGTTTGTAAGGAAGATTTGGTTGTGGAACAGCTAGAAAAGTCATCTGAAAAGAATACATCCGATTTTTCCATATATAAAAGGAAATTTAAGTGTTTATTTCCCATAAAGCTTCACAGAATGTTTAACATATCGTAGTAAAATTGATTTATAAAATCGATCTTCGCATTTCAGTTCATGTATAATCTTTCCAAATATTTTAATTTAGACACGTGTCTTTGTAAGATAAGTGTCATAAATAAAACGATGATTTTCAAATAAAATAATAAACTTGTCTCTTTTCTATTTCTATGCTCGAAAGTCTTTCTCTCTCTCTCTCTCTCTCTCTCTCTCCTCCTCTCTCTCTCAAATCCATCTAAAATCCCATGCAAGGTTTGGATAGCGTTTATTCTCATTTTAAGAAAATCATAATGAATAGTCCCATTTATTAACCTGGCCCAAGCTATTGTGTTGGTTCGCGTGCTATGTGAATGACCTCTTATATTTCACTTTTCTTTCTTTCTTTCTTTCTTTTTTTTTTTGATGCCGAGATTTTACCGGAAATACAGGTTTTGAGGACAAAGTTCTTCTAAATGTTCGTGTGTGCATGTAGGTGTCCATGGAGAGCAAAACTCAAAAACGAAAAGTCGGTTAAACACCAACCTTGGTATACTTGTATAAGGTCAGTATCTTCCCAAGGAAGCGGCACGAGATTTTCAGGAAAATCCCCAATACACTTTATATGGATTATTTTACAAAAAGTTTGATTTGTCAGAAACTGATGTAACGATTTTTATTAAAATACGGTATCTTTAAAATATTTTATTACAAACAAAATGTATCTGGAAATAAACTCTGAAGACCAGCTCGTTCTGAATAACCTTTGTATAACTCCTAAACCGCAAGAGATAGAGACGAAAACTTACTGTATAAAATGCATTTTTATACGCTTACTTAAAACAATTTTAACCGTTGGCCGTTTTAGAGATATTCCTTGTTATTTATTTCAGTTTTAAAATGCTTGGCCACGCAAAGAAATGGACAACGTTTTAAAACATGTCGGTTTAGCCTAGTGTATTCTCTTTTTACTTTCTCTATACGTATTATGTACATGTGTACAGAGGAAGTATTGGATTCCACCCAAAAATTCAATACCGAGATTTCACCGGAAATACATGTTTTAGGACCCCCTGAATCCAAAAAAATCATTTTCAGAAAAAGGTCCGTGTGTATGTGTGTGTGTCTGCGGACAGCATAGCTCAAAAACGAAAAGACCGTTAAATACTAAACTTCGTATTTAAGTTTGGTATCTTCCAAGGATGCGACACGAAGATTTTGAAGAAAATTCCTCCACCCCCAACTACCCTTTCCATGGAAAAAATTTCGAAAAATTTGACTTTCTGATTGGGAATAGCCTCTGAAGAGCTCTTTATTCTGGATGAATTTTGCTAATTTTTTCCTAACTGCTAGAGAGCAGATAGACAAAAACTTACTACTTAGAAAATGTTGATCTGATCAAAACACACAATTTATGTCCTTTACATTTTTGTTTTGGAGGTAACCGTTTCCGAGATATTCTTGTTTTTGGTTTCAGTTGTGAGTACTTATACTTTTCTCAGACGGGAAGTGCCCATATTTCTTTTGTTCTACTCCTGGCCAAGCAAAGAAGCGATTTGCAATGACAATCGATTAACGACAGCTTTTAAAACATTTGACTATCGGTTTAGCCTAGTGTTTTCCCTTATTTTCTTCTTACTTATAAGGAACTAAGTAATAAGAACGTTGTGCTAACGATTATCTCGATTAGCAAGGTGCAGAAAAAAGAATAATCTTAAGTAAGTAGTTTGTGGAAGAGCTAGAGAAAGTCATGTGAGTGTAACACATCAGAATTTTTTTCCCTTTTACATATAAGGGACTAGGTAATAAAATTGTTTCTGCTAATGTTTTAGCATGAAATAGAAGAATAAACTTATTAACATTAATTTGTAATAGATGTATAGAGAAAGTCATGTGAAGGATTTTATGTTTAGGTGCACCAATAACTACTGCGACGATTAGAATTGATGTAGCCTGATATCTTCGTTGAACATAAAATATTTTTTTAGCTCTATTATGCGAGCGGAGACAGATGTGTAGGACTCAGGCATGTTTAAAACATATTCAACGCATTGCTTACGGAAACCTGTTTCGCATAATTTACTCTGCGTCTTTTTACGAGTATGAAGTACATAAAACCACGTTAACATGGTCACATCAACGCCTGTGTTACTCTAACAAGATTTTAACATCGATATCATCTTTGCCGGCGGTTGCAAATATCGATTCAGATGACGAAGACCTGCGCGATATGAATCGACACCAACGTGACAGCAAGGTCGATGTTATCAGCAACTACTTGTCACTGCAAGTATGAGTAGAATAAGTTTGGATAAGAACAAAACCTCATAAAAATGTAAGCGTTAGGAGTTTAAAAATGATGATTTGCAAACAGCTTCACTGCCAAATTTTAACTCTATACATTTGTTGGTATTCAGTATTTAGATAAAACAATAAAATATTTACTTTACCAAACATCATGCAGAAGTGTCCTACACATTTAACTACATTCTATTTCAATTTGAATTGTTGGACTCCGTGTGTCCGGTACCCCGCCTGACCCTTTGGATTAGATTAGCCCTTTAGTCCTTTTATTTCCTTTCTCCTTCTGACATTCCTACTTTCCCTTATTTTCCTTTCTCTCACCCTTCCGCCCCTCTCCCTCCTTTCTTTTTTACTTTCTCTATATAGTACATAGGTAAAGAAGGTATTGTACTCCACCCAAATTTTTGATACCAAGAATTCACCGGAAATACACGATTTAGAGTCCCCTGTACATAAAAAAAAATCGTTTTAGAAAAGGTACGAGTGTGGGTCAGTGTGTCTGTGAACACGATAACTCAAAAACGAAAATTGGTAAAATACCAAACTTCGTATTTAAGTTTACAATCTTCCAAGGACACGAAGATTTTGAGAAAAATCTCCCCACCCCAAAACTACCCTTTACATGGATAATTTGTCTAAAGTTTTGATTTTCTCAAAAATGGATATACCCATTTTGATTAAAATATAGTATATTAAAGATATTTGCATGGAAAATAAAATGCATATCTTGAATTTCCTAGAAATAGCCTATTCCTAGAAGGCCTGTGTATTCTGGATGAATTTTGCTGGACTATGTATAATTGGTGAACCGTAAGAAATAGAAAAAAAAAAAAAAAAAACTTACTACACAAAAATGTAGATCCCGTTAAAACACCTCATCTTGTCATACCTATAAATTTTTTCGTAGAGTTCACCATTTCCGAGATATTCCTTGAAATTGTTTCAGTTTTAAACTTTTCTCATACGGGAATATGTAAATTCCCAGCCATGCAAAGAAAGTGATTTTAACCTCATGGCAATTAACTTTTTAAATATTTTACTATCGCTTTAGCCTACTTACAAGTAAGTAATTTATAGGACTATTCGTTTATCTTGATTAGCACGGTGTAGTCCCAGGATTCATAATGGTTGTGCTATAAATCCTGGGACTTAAAGTGCTTACAACATTGTAAGTCGCCATTGAGACCACGTTGTGGTTTACAGGGAAACATGTGAGTCAGTTGAGAAATTCAATGTTATTCTGGTATGTTGCCAGGTAGCTCAGTGGTAGAGCAACCAGCTAGAGACCGGGAGATCCGTGGTTCAAATCCCGGCTATGGCATTGAATTTTTCAGTCTGACTCTACCTATCCATATCTGTGAAACCTTTTTATCACATCTTCTATTTTGTCCTCTTTGTAAATAAACTCTGATCTTTGAGGTCTATTTGTGCTCTTTGTTGAATTTTTATTAGTAAAATATACCACTATAAAACTGTATATACAGTATGAAAGTATACTCAATACAATTTAATACTATATATAATACAATAGTAAAGAATAAATGACAATATACTTAACAATTGTTAGTGTAAGCTAAATCAGGTCCACGCGCATAACTTGCTTCTTCTATGGCCTCACATATACTGAGAAGGAAATAAGGGTTGATGTGTTCCAAGGGTCAACAGGGCATCTAATCAAAGATATGCCCCCCACCTACGTGACCTTATTTGGTTCATATACCTTATACAATTAAGGACTTTTTACTTTAAAGGCTTTCCCAGATGTCTTGTTTTCTATGTATCCTATCCTATATTTAGATATAGGACTGGTGCACTTCAAGATGATTTACTATTTTTATGAAATGCCAACTAAGCTATAAGAACTCAAATGCACTCTTTGCGTGTCCACTTACAATTATTATCAACAATTAGCTATGACTTACGAAACAAGCTGTACGGCCGCAGCCACCGTAGTCAATTTTTTTATATTGTTTCATTTATATAGCTTCTTAGATCATATCGGGAGCTTAGCTTACAAACAGCTCGTCTCTAGGTTCTTTACGTTGGGTTTAAATCGTTTTATTTTTCTCTAACGCTCACAAATTCACTCTCACATACATACTTTCAGACTATATTGGGGATAGGGAATAATTCTGGTTAAAGAAAATGTTCCTACTCTAGCCGGGAATCGAACACGGGACGTCCGGGGGAGGGGGAAGCTAGCTTATTGACCACTTGACCACGGAGGCAATATTTTGCGTAGCGTGTTTTTGTCTAATTTTTACGGTTTTCCAGATATGCAAAAGTCTTCCAGAATGAAGAGGACTTCTGAGGCTATTCCCAGCAAATTCAAGATATACATTTCGGTTATCATGAAAATATCTTAAACGTATGGTTTTTAATCAAAATCGTTACAGCCATTTTTGAGAAAATCAGAAGTTTCTAAAAATGTTCCATGTAAAGGTTGGTGGGATATCTGAAAATATTCGTGTCGCATCCTAGGAAGATACTGAACTTAAAAACCAAGTTTGGTATTTAACCGACCTTTCATTTTAAGTTATGCTGTCCACAGACACAAACACACTTATCTCTAAAAAGCTTGTTATGGAATCAAAACATTTCCATTAAAATCACCAATTTAGTTTTTGGGTATAATATAATACCTACCTTCTTTACCTATTATGTTCATTATACGTGTAGAGAAAGTCAAAATATAAATAACGACTTCGTGAATGTAGGACATGATATAATATATATATATATATATATATATATATATATATATATATATATATATATTTTTTTTTTTTTCTTGATTATCCCCCTCATAAACCGATTCATCATTCCCCTCACACACACACGTAGTGTTTATAAAACTCAGAAATGTTAAGCAAAAGGCACGCTCTCTATAACAAGAGTAGCATATCATTATAACAAAACCTTTTTTGAAATTTCTGTGAATTGAAATAATGGGATTAAATTGCGGCAGGGTTTTACTGAAGCTTGTAAATCAATCGACTCAAACAGGATTGTTGCCTGTGCTTCAACCAAATGCATTATTCCTTGTTTCGTAACGGTGATGATGGGCAATGTGGGCTAGCAGTCGGCCGGCAGCTGTTTATTGTCCTATTTGAAACATGGTCCCCCCCAGGCGCTACAAGCGGTTCGCCAACTGTCAGAGTTGAGGTATACCAGAGTCGAACTCTCGACCGCTTCGGGCTTCTAACGTCTTGTTCGGTTTCTTATCGGTCTGAGAGCTATCTATAATCTCCTCAGGCTCTTTTCGTAATATCTAGGGTCTATTGCGTGCTCGAGAAACTGATTCGATTCTCTGGCTACATTAAAGCTGGCATATGTTGCTTTTTCTGACGTTTTCAAGCCTTTCGATGACTGTAAGTCTCTAATTTTTTCCTCTCTCTACTACTTACCTAAAGCGAGTAGAGAAAGTAATTGCATTCTATACAAAAATTCGATACTAATAAGGTGTCTCACCGATATTGAAATACAATCACGATGGAAGCGACAGGTATAATCAACACTTACTGCACCAATTTTAACTGCCCTTAGCGGTAATAAGACACGCTGGCGAGACTTATAGATAGTGGTGTAATAATGAATAAGGCAGATATAACATAATGGGAAACACAGGTATATCATAGTGAGTATTCTATTCCATTTAGCTGCACGGACCTAAATGTTTGTGGGTCTTGATGTAGAAATCTGTTATACACAAATGTAAGCGACAATATGCGCATTGTTATCTGGAATACGGAATATTCAAGTTGCTCAATATCCAATTGCGCAACTGCATCATCTATGCGTGTGTTATCGTCTACATTTGTGTTTACAATACTCATTATGTTTCATGTCATATTTAGTATTACGTCACTATCTATAAGCCTCATCCAACGTGCATAATTACCGCTATGGGTAGCTAAAAGTTGTGCAGTAAATATTGATTAAACCTGACGTTTCCATCATAATTTTATTTCAATATCGGTGAGACACTCCATGTATGTAAGATTTGCCCAAAAACACATTCTCTGAATGAATTATTCAATTCAATATCATTCTTCCAAATATTGAAAATATTATTAATCTAAATAGTTCATAAACTATTTTTAAATATATTTTTACTGAAAACTGAAATTTCAAGAAAATATTTTTTGAAAAAAATCCCCGTGTGTATTCGTTTCTCTCTGTCTCTCTGCTTATGAACATCCATAAGTGTTGTTGTGGATATATCAACGAATGTAATAACAGCATTTCTGATATTCTTTACGTCAATTAGCATGAAGTAGATAGAAGACTAAGTTTTTTAAATCATAGATTGTAGCAAACTAGGTAGATAAAATCTTGCGGATGTAGCTCATCAGAATATTTTAAAACTTTATTATACATTTACGTTATTTATAACATGGTATAGTTGATGTTTTTACTTTCTCTAGCCCAATATGTACAATGTACACAGGGATAGAGAAGGTATTGTATGCACCCAAAAATTCGATACCGAGATTTCACCGGAAATACATGTTTTAGGACCTTCTGAATCCAAAATAAGCATTTTCAGAAAAAAGGCCCGTGTGTGCCTGTAGACAGCATAGCTCAAAAACGAAAAGACCGTTAAATACTAAACTTGGTATTTAGGTTTGGTATCTTCCAAGGATGTGACACGAAAATTTTCAAGAAAATCCACCCACCCCCAACTACCCTTTACATGTAAAAAATTTCGAAAATTTTGATTTTCTAAAAAAAAATGGCTCTAACGATATTGATTAAAACCCCGTATATTAAAGATATTTACATACCAAATAAACTGTATATCTTGAATTTTCTGGGAATACCCTCTGAAGATCCTTTTATTCTGGATGAATTTCGCTAAATTTTGCTTAACTGCTAAAGGGTAAGATATATATACAAAAACTTACTACACATAAATTTTAGATCTGATCAAAACACATAATTTATGTCCTTTACATTTTTGCTGTGCAGGTAACCGTTTCCGAGATATTCCTTGTTTTTGGTTTCACTTGTGAGTACTTATTCTTTCCTGGGACAGAAAGTGTCCGTTGTTCATTTGATCTACTTCTAGACAAGCAAAGAAGTGATTTGCAATGACAATCGAATAACGACAGTTTTTAAAACATTTGACTATCAGTTTAACATAGTGTATTCACTTATTTTCTTGCTACTTATAAGGAACTAAGTAATGACAACATTCTGCTATAGATTATATCATTAGCAACGTGCAGAAAGAAGAATATTCTTATGTGAGAAGTAAGTAGAAGAGCTAGAGAAAGTCAAGTGAGTGTAACACATCAGATTTTTTATTAATGTTTATTTAAGATTATCTTGACTATAAGATCATAAATAAATTGTATATCACTGGCTTACAGTTAGGCTAACATTTACATTACATTTACAATAAATCAGAAAGCTTTGTGTGCATTATAAACTGTACGTCTTCTTCAGCATGTTGGGTGCTTATAAAAAATCTTCTCTAATGGAAAGTTATTGAATTAAAATATATCTAAGAACTAATCTGGTATCTTAAATGCTTTCTGCTATAATGTGTCATGAATTTATCAGCTTTAATATTGATGCAAAAAGACTTTTAACCTCCTCTTAAAATAGGACGTTCTGATACTTTACTGAACTTTCATCTAAGTAGGCATAATGGTGTCCTAGAGCATGAACTAGATCTATCTTTTGGGCACTTGGATCCGGCTTCTACCCTCTAGTGCAATTAAATAAACGACACTACATTTCTTATGCAGAAAAACGTCGGTAGCTTTACGTTTATAGATACGCTCCAGGAAATTAAATGCGTAAATTACAAGATCAACTAACTGCACGACGGAAAGGATGTTTACAGGTGCAAACCATCATCTCTTTTGGATTAGCTGAGAGAACTGAAAGCCACAAAAAACAAGAAACAAGGCTATAAATAACAGGAAAGAGAAGAGAAAAGCGGATTGAACTCCAACTTTCTGAAGACAGCTGTAAAAAGCGCCCTGAATTAAACATGTGTCCCACAGAGAATTTTAAAAACCAGCGTAATAAGTGTTGTCGTTTGAGCACCTTCAATCTAACAAAAGGCGAGAAACAAAAAGCAATTAATATTCCATCGCAGTTGCTAACATTTGGAATTATATTCGTGCTACCCTTGTTGTTTGTCATAATGTCTGTCACTTATCATTACATAATGCAAGAAAAACGTAAAGAAACCAAACACTGTCCTGTCAAGTTCTTCCACATAAATATTTATGTATAGACAAGACAGCCGGTACCTTACATGCATTCTTAATGCAAAGACTTAGAAGAGAGTCCCCAAGTATTTGTTTAAAAATGGAAGCTGATTCATTATTTATGTTCCCCTTCAACAAGGTTTCTATGACTGAGGTGCCAGTATGTCTGCTTCCAACGTATTATGAGTTCCATTTGGAACAAAATATGCAATATTGGAAAAGTTGTATTACTTTCTCTAGCACGTATGTACAATGTACATAGATAGAGAAGGTTCTGTATTCCACCCAAAAATTCGATACCGAGATTTCACCGGATATATATGTTTTGTGACCCCCTGAATCCAAAAAAAAACAATTTTTAGAAAAATGTCCATGTGTGTGTGTTAAATACCAAACTTGGTAGTTAAGTTTAGTATTTTCCAAGAATACGACGCAAATATGTTCAAGAAAATCTCCCCCACCCCAAACTACCCTTTACATGGAAAATTTTTAGAAAATTTTGTTTTTCTCAAAATACGATTTTGATTAAAATATCGTATATTAAATATATTCATATCACAGAAAAAATTTCCATTTTTAACTATCATTTTAATTACCTTTAATTAATTATCTTTAATTATCTATAAATTTATCTATTGGATTATACAAAACGCCTTTCAGATGAACACACGCTATTCCCAGACAATTTAAGATACTTATACATTCTGTGATATGCATCTTAAACTTGTGGTATTTGAATCAAAATCGTTAGCCATTTTTTAGAAAATCTAAACTGTCGAGAAATGTGCCATGTAAAGGACAGTTCGCGTTGGGGGAACTTTTTTTGTTTTCTTTTTAAACCATCAAGTTGCATTCTTGGAAGATACTGAACTTAACTGTATTGTCTAGTAGTTAACTGGATTTTACTTTTATACCGCACACTGACCTTTTACAAAAGGCTTTCTTTTGGATTTAGGGAACCTCAAAACATATCGTTCCGGGAAATCTGGGTACTGAATTTTTAGATTTAATACAATAATTCCCCTACTTACTATCACTAGCAGAAAAAGTAAACTTAACTTCAGTGTTGGCGATAGTATTCTGTATGCACACAACGTAGATATATTATATAACAATTTAACATAACTAGCTGTAGAAGCAGAAAATAAATTATTACACAAGGTTTTCCATGTTATCTAATATCCGGTGCGGTAAAGAGAAATGTTATACTAAACTACTTTATAACTTGTTTCGGACATATCTATTATATATGACATGTTATAAATTCACCTGTATCAATTATACTACCATAAGCTTGTTTTAAGAGAAGCATAAAGGTTCGTTTGTTGGGCATTATGGCTCCCCCCACCCATGGGTAGCCTGACTATGCTCGCAGACATTATTTCTTCCTACCCTTCTTTGAGAATTACAAGCGAGTTGAAAGTAATTGTGCGTTTTCGTGTGTGTATCAATAAACATATTTACATGTCAAATAAAATGTTCATCTTGAATTTTCTGGGAATAGCCTCTGAAAATCTCTTTATTAGTTTAGCGGGATTTTGCATAGCTGGTAAACCGTAAGAGATAGACAAAAACTTATTGCACAAAAATTGTAGATCTCGTTAAAGCACACAATTTACCTCATATATTTTTTTCGTGTAGTTGATCGTTTTCAAATATTCCTTGTTATTGGTTTCAGTTTTAAAATACTTTTCTAATATGGGAACTTGTCAACTCCTGGCTACGCAAAGAAACAGATTTCAAACCCATAGCAACCACATTTTAAAACATGTGACTGTCGGTTTAGCTTAGTGTATTTGCTTATTTCCCTTTTACTTATTAGGAACTAAATAATAAGACCTACTAGTGTTTATTTCGATTAGAATGAAGTATGTGGAAGCTTATTAACAATATTTTGTTACAGAGATGCAGAGAAAGTTATGTGAATGGAACATATTGTATTTTTTGTGTGTCATTGTGAAGATATTTTCCAATCAAAGCAAACAAACTGTAAGACGACTGTCTCCGTGGTCAAGTGGTCAGCGAGCTGACTTCTCATCCGGGGGTCCCGGGCTCGATTCCCGGCTGAGGCGGGGAATTTTTCTCTAGCCAGAATTATTCCCTATCCCCCACAGAGTCTGGAAGTTGAATGTGTACGTGTTTGAGTAAAACCAACGTAAAAGAACCTACAGATGAGTTGTTTCAAGTGGAAAGCCCCCGATATGACCTTAGATGTTAAAAGGGGCTATATAAATGAAATAATAAAAAAAACAAACAAAAAAAACTCTAAGATACATATAATCGATATTTAGAACACTGAGTACGTATTATGTGCAAAATGAATGCAGAGATACGAAAATACACCATGTTTCCTGATGGAAGAAGCAGAAGTGCATGTTATTGAGACACGCAATAATGTCAGTTATTCGTTATACAAATTGTTACAAAAAACCTCATGTGTTCCATTCACATGAATTTCTCTACCCTCTGCCATAAATTATTCTTATAAAAGCTTATTCTTCTATACTTCATGTTAGTCGAGATAAACATTAGCGGAATTTATCTTATTACTTGCTTCCTTGTAAGTAGAAGGGAAATATGCGAATACACTAGCTAGGCTAAAGCGATAGTCAGGTCTTTTAAAAGTTGGTCAGTATGTGTTGTAATTTAAATTTCCTTCTCTTTGCATGGCCACGATTAAAAGTGAACGACTCCCAGTTTTAAATACTGGACACTGGAAAATAGATCTTACAAAGTTTATATGATATATAATGTATGTTTTATCGATATATATTTTGTGTAGTAACTTTCTATCTCTTGCGGTTTACGGTAATGCTAAAACATTCGGATTGAGTACTTCAGAGGCTATTTCCCAAAAAGTCAATATATACAAATTTTATTTGTCACGCAAATATCTCTAGAATTCGGTATTTTAATTAAAATCGTGAAGAGTGATTTTTTAGAAAATTTAATTTTCAAAATTTTTCTCATGTAAAGAGTAGTTTGAGGTGGAGGGTTTTCTTTATAAATTCTCCGTGTTGTATCCTTGGAAGAAGCTGAACTTATATATCAAGTCTAGTATTTAAACGACTTTTCATTTTTTCGTGTTCACACACATCTTTTTGTAAAAATTCTCTTTTAGCATACAGAAGGCCCTAAAACGTGTGTTTCCAGTGAAATCTCGGTGTCGAATTTTTGTGTGGAATGCAACATATTTTCTGCCTACGTACTATGCACGAAGAAAAGAAGTAAAATGAGAACGAAACAATTATATGACAAATTATGAGAAACGTGTTATATAATTAAGTCTGAAAAGAAATTTGGTATTCAGTGTTTTGACATATACTGTAGACCCAGGTACGATCGTTTATGCACTCAGAGAATGAGTCGGAAACGTGTTCTTTTACAAAGAAAAGAAAGTCAGCGAAGTAGAGCATGCTTTGAATATAAAATCTCTTTGAATGTTTTGAATACTGTACAAATTGGACAAGATAATAAAACGCCCTGTAGAGGTCCGACGAAAGGATTAGATGGATGACATAACGCTACATTTACAACTGTGTTCTTGAAGAACCCTGCTGCTGTACCATGTTATTCTGTGTAAGTTGGTGGCATTATATTTACGTGAATCACAACCAGTTTTTATTTACATAAAATAGAATGATGTTCCCGTTGAGTAATTTGCCTGTGGGAAATTCCGTGACATTTATTCTGTTGCTGCTTCCGCCTCTGACACCACTTTGCACTGCCAAGATAAAATATCGGAACATTTATTTTGCTGTCACTTGGGCCAAAACTCGTTCCTCTGCCTTAATTAAAAAAAGAAGGCCCACATGAAGCAGGGCAACACACAAAAATTGTTTAGGTATCCGTCTGCCGCCTGCCTCTATCTGCCCCTCTCTAGGGGGGGGGGAGGATTTTCGGTAGATTATATTGTCCTTCAGATGTCGGCGTTTGACTTCCTCTTTGTATTCTGTTATATTTCCGACTTGCTGTTTAAGAACTTCCGATAATATGTGGGCACATCAGAATACAAAAAAAACTATTTTAAATTAAGTGTATTTTAGCAATTTTGGGGGAAAAAATTACTTTTTTTTTATATAGAAAATCAACCTTTTCTAAAAATGTTTGATGTGAAGGGCTCTTGGGACTGAGAGGATTTTCCCAAAAATGTTCGGTCGTATCCTTGGAAGATACTGAACTTTAAATACCAAGCTTAGCATTTAACCAATTGTTCGTTTAGTTACCTATTCTGCCCACACACGCGCACATGTATCTTTTTCTAAAAGTGTTTTTTTATCCAGGGAACCTTGGTATCGAATTTTAGGTAGAAAACAGTATTTTATACATTGTATATATCTACTTATGTACTAGAGAAAGTAAAAATTACTATCTTTGTTATTTTAGAAAATCATTGTATCACTTGATGTCGCCTAATTTAAGTGACACAAATTAGATCAGCAGGGAAAGCTGTCTGTCTCAAACAAGGTCCTCTGATCCGCAGCGACAAATCGATCAAAGATGCTATCGACGAGATACCACGGAAGTCGAAGCTTTTGGCGTTCTATCTACCTGCCAACTGTGTCAAGCCAGAAAGTAGAAGAAAAATTAATCATAAATGTAAAGGAAGTAAAGCCCGTTGTTCATCCGGTCCGTTTCTGCAGTAGTTTTTAATCCAGATGGATAAGATTTAGCTTTGAGTGTCAGGATTCACTGTGATTGGAAACCATTCACACCAATGTAAACAGGGACTGACTGTTTCTTTTCTATGCATTTTCTGTAATTACTAATTGACTAAGTTTAAGTTAATTCCACCCTTCAAGCAAGAACCACCTAAACTAACCCAAACTTAAGATATGTTCAGCAGCTAACAGATGCAGAACTAAATCCGACAATTGAATTGGTGAGAAATAAGGTGAACCATAAGCCTAACTCAATAACAAAAAGAAAAATCTGATGTGTTCCATTCACGTGACTTTCTCTACATCTCAGTAACAAACTATTGTTTAAATCTTACTTCAAACTAATCGAGATAACCCTTACATAAGTTTTCTTGTAAGTAGAAGGGAAATAAGGGAAACCACTAGGCTAAAGCGATAGTCAACTCTTTTAAAAGCTGGTTGCTATGAGAAAGAAGCCCGTTTCTTTGCATTGACAGGAGTTGACAAATACCCGTATGAGAAAAGTTTAAGTACTTTAAAACTGAAACCAATAATAAGGAATATCTAAAAATTGGTCAACGCCATGAAAAAAATGTGTGATATAAATTGTGTGTTTTAACAAGATCTGGAATGTTTGTGCACTACATTTTTGTCTATCTCTTATGGTTTACCATTGATGCAAAATTCAGTAATATTCATCCATAGTAAAGAGGTATTCAGAGGGTATTCCCAGGATATATATTTTATTTGTCACGTAAATATATTTAATGTACGGTGTTTGAACCAAAGTCGTTATAATTTTTGAAAATTTCTCCATGTGATAGTTTGAGGCAGGTGAGGATTTTCCTTAAAATCTTTGTATCGTATCGTAAATCCCAAGTTTAATATTTTACCAACTTTTAGCTTTTGAGTTATCGTGTTTACAGGCACACGGACCTTTTCCTAAAAATGATTTTTTTAAAAAAGAGGCACCCTTTTCGGTGATATCTCGTTATCGAATCTTTGTGTGCCATGCAATATCTTATTTATACACTATATAGCTACATAGTATGTGTAGAGAAAGTAAAAATGCAATTTTCCATTTTTGTCCGATTGTAGTCAAACGTTCACTCCTAATGAAAAGCATCGGTCGCGTTCGGGTTTGAACCCGCAACCTTGTGTTCAGTACGCAGGCGCCTAGCCAAGTGAGCCGCTGTAGCAGTAGTATTAATATTCAGCAAACATTCCTTGATGCGATAAAGGCACTGGTGTAGATGCAGCAGGTGGGTCGCTAGGCGCGAACGTCTTGTTTGCTTTGCGGAGCCTGGCAGCTTGAGTCATCTGGTATGATCCGTCCATCCTGTGTGTGTCAGGTGGTTCGCTTCGCTGACTATACACCCGAACAGCAAGGACAGGAAGCACGATGTATGTCATGTCACGTTCAGGAGGCCTTGGCTTTCTTGCACAATCGTGGAAAAAAACAAAAATGCCGCGAAGTCACCTTTTTGTTTCCTTCCCTGGTCAAGACAATACAAAATGCTGCATAACCCTCTAAAGGTCATCGGAGTTAGCCGGGATTGCGATGAGGTTTACTTAGCTGATGGGACGTAACGAAGGTAAAAAATCTGATGTGATCCATTCACATGACTTTCTCTACATCTCTACAACAAATTATTGTTAAAAAGCTTATGTTTCTATTTACTTCATGCTAATCGAGAAAAAAAAAATAGCAGAAATGGTCGAATTACTTGCTTTCTTGTAAGTAGAAAGGAATTTGGGAGTGCCATAGTTTAAAGTGATAGTCAAAAGCTGGTTGCGATGTGACTGAAGTTATTTTGTTGTATGGATAGGAGTTGACAAATACCCGTATGAGAAAAGTACGTTTTTTATAGCTGAAACCAAAAAAAACAAAAAACAAAAAAACAAAAGGAATATCTCAAAAACGATCAATTCCCCCCAAAAATGTATATAACATAAATTGTGTGTTTCAACGTGCTCTACATTTTTTGTCTTGTAATTTTTTTTTTTTTTTTTCCATCTCTTACGGTTTAGCAGTTATGCAAAATTCCGTAAAATTCATCCAGAATAAAGTAGTCTTCAGAGGCTCTTCCCAGAAAATTCAAGATTAACATTTTATTTGTCAGGTAAATATCTTTAATATGTGACATTTTAATCAAAATCATTAGAGCCATATTTGAGAAAATCGAAATTTTCGAAAAAAACTGCCATGTAAAGGGTAGTTTGGGGTGCGGGAATTTTTCTCAAAATGTTCGTGTCGCATCCCTGGAAGATACTAAACATAAATACCAAATAACGGACCTTTTTCTGAAAATGCTTTTTTTGGATACAGGAAACCCTAAAGCGTATATTTCCGGTGAAGTCCGGTATCGAATTTTTGGGTGGAGTGCAATACACTATATACATAGTACGTATAGAGAAAGTAAAAGTCTGCTGTGTTCCATTCACATGACTGTCTCCACATCTCTGTAACAAATTATTGTTAGTAAGCTTATTCTTCTATCTACTTATGCTAATCGAAATAACGGTCTTTATACTTATAAATAGAAGGGCATACATTAGGCTAATCCGGCAGTCAAATGTTTTAAAATGTGGTTGCTGTGAGATTGAAATCCGTCTCTTTGCGTGGTCAGGAGATGTCAAGTCCTCGGATGAGAAAAGTAAAAAGTATTTTATAACTGAAACAAATGACAAGAAATATCTCAAAAAGAGTCAATTCAAAAAAGAAAAAGAAAAAAAATCTGATGTGTTCACTCACATGACTTTCTCTAGCTGTTCTACAAACTACTTACATAAGTTTATTCTTCTTTCCACACCATGCAAATCGAGATAATCATTAGCAGAATGCTCTTATACTTAATTTCTTATAAGTAGGAAGGAACTAAGGGAATATATTAGGCTAAACCGATAGTCAAATATTTTAAAAGCTATCTTATAATATTGTCATTGCAAATCGCTTCTTTGCTTGCCCAGGAGTAGAACAAAAGAAAAATGGATACTTCTTGTCTGAGAAAACTATGAGTACTTTACAATCACAACCAATAACAAGGAATATCTCAGAAGCGGTTACCTCCACAACAAAAATTTAAAGAACATAAATTCTGTGTTTTGACGAGATCTACATTTTTTTGTGCAGTAAGATTTTGTCTATGTCTTACGGTTTAGCAGTTAAGCAAAATTCAGCAAAATTCATCCAGAATAAAGAGGTCTCAGAGGCTATTTTAGAAAATTCAAGATATACATTTTATTTGGGATGTAAATATCTTTAAATTACGGTATCTCAATCAAAATCGTTAGAGCCAATTTTGAGAAAATCAAAATCTTCGAAACTTTTTCATATAAAGGTTAGTTGGGATTGGAGGATTTTCTTGAAAATACCAAATTCTTATCTAACAGACTTTTCGTTTTTGAGCTATCCTGTCCAGACACACACATACATACACAGACATGGGCCTTTTTTTAAAATGCTTTTTTTGGACTCAGAGTATCCAAAAATATATATTTCCGGTGAAAACTTGACATCGAATTTTTGTTTGGAATACAATACCTTCTCTATCTACTATGTAAATTGTACATACGAGGCTAGATAAAGTGAAAAAAAATATTTATATATACATCATATATTGTGTGTTTTAATAAGCTCTACATTTTTTGAGCAGTAAGTTTTTGTCTATCTGTTACGGTTTACCAGTTATGAAAAATTACACAACCTTCATCCAGAGTAAACATATCTTCGGAAACTATTCCCAGAAAATTCAAGATATAAATTGTATTTGTTATAAAAATATGTTTAATATACGTTATTTTAATCAAAATCGTTGGGCATTTTTTAAAAAATGAAAAATTTCGCAAAAATTTCCATGTTAAGGGTAGCTGGGGGTGGAGGGATTTTCTAGTAAATCATAGGCTAGTCCACAAAATTCAAGGTATAAAATTTGTCATGTAAATATCTTTAATATAGGCATTTTGGTCAATATCTTAAGCCATTTGGGAAAATAAAAGATTAAAAAGTGTTCTATGTAAGGGGTAGTTGGGGCGGGGTAACGTTTCTGTTATTGCAATCTTCATATTGCATCTTGAAAGACACTAAACATAAAATACCAAGTTTTGCATCTCCACGCTCGTTTTTCAAAACTTTGTTGTTGTTGTTTTTTTTTTTTTTTTTTTTAAATTCAGGTATTCCCAAAACTTAAATTATCAAATTGTTGGGTTGTTATAGGCGAAAAGGCTGTTGATGAAATGTCCATAGTCATTCTATTTGTTGACCAAAAGACATAGATAAATTGTCTGCGGATGACTTCCATAGGCGAAAAAAGTCTGAATCTAAACAAGCTCACTAATTGCCGTAATAAAAAGATTAATAAACTTATCTTCGTAGTTATTAGGTGTCAAAATAAAGGAGTATTATAAATGATATTCTAACTCCATACTCACGGTAAGGCACGCTTATTTTGTATGAAGAAGGCTCATGACATTCAACACGTACCTGAAACAAAGAAAATGAAAGCTCATAAACACTAAAAGGGTTATAAACCAACCAGATAATTACATTGCAATTACTGCCATCAATAATAACCAGGTGATTACGTTAGTAATGTCACGACCAGTTAGGTTGTAAATTAATGAAGGACGAGTGCGCGGAATTGGAACCCCTTCATTCATAAAATATGTCCAGTACTTCACACTACGTTAATCGTAGTTCATGTCCTAATTAAAAGGATTACTGTCGGTAAACTTTAACAAACCAACATATTTCTGCGCCTACATGAAAGGAAAAACCGGATATGCATATTAAACGATTTATTCCAAACAAAAATCTAACTGAAATGCAAATACACCATTATATATATAATTCCATAATTATCCTAAATTTTGAGAAAATTACAGAGCCAATGACTGTGTAAGATATTTCGTTCGAGCCTTAGCAGCTAAAGAAGTCGGCAAAAGTACTAATAGACTCGAAATTCTTAATTTTGTAGCTCAAAAACCCAAATAAATACAAAATAAGTATCACAGCAATCAAGATATATGGAAGAAAGCGTCCATAATTTTTAAGAGGCGGTGTTTGAATTCAGTTGGCAATACTGTTTTCATATTCAGCTTAGATCTGGCGGAGGCGATGGTCCTTTTTTTAAGTGTTTAACGCCCGCTTTTACTACATAGCACCACAGGCGATGACACTGGTGATGAATGGAACGAAGATGGAACAGCAGTGGAATGCGATGGAGGGGCAAACCGGAGAAATGAAATGAAATGGCCTGTTATTTATGGACGCTTTTTAACTGTTTTGGTTCTCAGCGTCCCATTCTATACTGGGCGTGAAAGATCGCTTAATTTTGCTCAGAGCCCTCTCTTATCAGGCTTGAGGTTCTTTTACGTGCCGTAAATCTACGACACGGGACCCACAGCTTTACTTCTCTTCCGAAGGAAGCCATGCTAAGGATTTTTACGAAAAAATCCATCGTCCTCCGCCGGGTTTGAACCCGCGACCTTGGGTATATGAAGTTAGCATGGTAACCATTACACCACGGAGGGCGACGGAAACCGGAGAACACGGTGAAAACCCGCCCTTGCGCCGCTTTTTCCAACACAAATCCACGTGCGGTAGCTTGGAATCGAACTTGGGCCACCTTAAAACTCCTAAGCATGGTTTCCTTCGGAAGGCAAATAACGCCATGTCTCCCTCGCAAATTCACAGCACGTAAAACAACCTCAAGCCTGATAAGAGAGGCCTCTGAGCAAAATTAAGCGATCTTTCACCCCCAATACAAAAGGGACGCTGTGGATCATAGCAATTATAGATCGTCAATAAACAACACTCACTTTCAATTTTTACTTTCTGTACACTTACTATGTACCTAGTGAATACAGAAGGTATTGTATTCCACCCAAAAAATCCGATAACAAGATTTCATAGGAAATATTTTTCAGGAACTCCTGAATTCTCCCCGCCTCTCAAAAGCAATTTTAGACAAATATCCGTGTGTGTGTGTGTGTGTGTGTGTGTGTGTGTGTGTGTGTGTGTGTGTGTGTGTGTGTGTCTGTAAGCAGTTTAAAAACTAAAAGTCCGTTAAATATCAAACTTAGTGTTTAAGCTCAGTATTTTCTAAGAATACGACACAAAGGTGTCCAAGAACCCTCCCCCCTCCAACTACCCTTTACACGAAAAAATTTCGAAAATTTTGGTTTTCTCAAAAATGGCTCTACAGATTTTGATTATCATACCGGATATTAAAGATATTTATATGACAAAATGTACATCTTGAATTTTCTGGGACTAATCTCTGAAGACCTCTTTATTCTGGAGAATTTAGCTAAATGTTGTATAACTGGATAACCGTAAGAGATACACAAAAATCTGATGTGTTACAGTCACATGCTTTTCTCTAGCCGTTCTACAAACTTCTTACATAAGATTATTCTTCTTTCTGCACCTTGTTAATCGAGGTATTCAGCACAATGTTCTTATTACTTAGTTCCTTATAAGCAGGAAGAAAATAAGGGAATACACTAGGCTAAATCGATATTCAAATGTTTTAAAAGCTGTCGTTATGCGATTGTCATTACAAATCGCTTGTTTTCTAGGACTGGAGTAGAACAAAAGAAAAACGGACACTCCCGTCTGAGAAAAGTATAAGTACTTCACAACTGAAACTAATAACAATGAATACCTCGAAAACGGTAAGCTCCACGAAAAAAATGTATATGACGTAAGTTGTATATTTTTACAAGACCTACATGTTTTGCATAGTAAGGTTTACTAGTTATGCCAAATTAAGCAAAATTCGTCCAGAATAAACAGGTCTTTAGAAGTTAATCCCAGAAAATTGAAGATGTACATTTTATTTGTCAGGTAAATATCTTTAATATACGATATTTTAATCAAAATCGTTAGAGCCATTTTTAAGAAAATCAAAATTTTCGAAAAAAAGTTCCATGTAAAGGGTAGTTTGGGGTGGGGGGATTTTTCTCAAAATCTTCGTGTCGCATCCCTGAAAGATACTGAACTTAAATATCAAGTTTGGTATTTTAGCTACTTTCGTTTTAGAGTTATCGTGTTCACAGACACACGGACCTTTTTCTGGAAATGCTTTTTTTTTGGATTCAGGGTGTCCTAAAACATGTATTTCCGGTGTAATCTCGGTATCAAATTTTTGGGTGGAATACAATACTTCTCTATCCCTATGTACATTGTACATACTGGGCTAGAGAAAGTAAAAACTTATTACACAAAAAAAAAAAAATGTCGATCTCATTAAAGCACACAATTTATGTCATATATATTTTTTCGTGGAGTTGAATGTTTTCGAGATATTCTTTGTTATTAGTTTCAGTTTTACAATACTTAAAACTCTTCTCATATTGGAATTTGCCAACTCCTGGCCATGCAAAGAAATGGATTTCAATCACAGAGTAACCAGATTTGACTATCTCTTTTATTCTAGTGTGCTCCCTTATTTTCCTTCTACTTATAAGAAAGCAAGTAATGAAGACAATTTCTACTAATGTTTAGTTCGATTATCATGAAGTAAATAGAAGAATAAACGTTTTAACAATAATTTGTTAGAGATATATAGAGAATGAAATATATCAGATTTTTCATATTCATAATCATCTTCATGGTTACGAGGGTCTGCTGATAAGTTCCGGGCCTCACACAGATATGGCGCCTCTAGGCCAGTTAGACTGTAGCATAGTATAGTTTAACTCTAGACTAGCTTCTATCCACAGTTACAGGTCAATAGCTTGTTTAGTTTTCGAATGACAGCATTTTAAACAAGACAAATTTAGAGTTTTCACGAAAATAGAGGATTTGGAAAAAATAGCACTGATTAAATACTTCCATTTGAAAGGCTTAACGCCTAAAGAAATCAAGGAGGAAATGGACAGTACATAAAAAGACTCTGCCCCTTCATATTCAGTGATTAAAGGGTGGATTGCAGAGTTTAAACTGAGACGTACGGGCACTAGTGGTGAGCCTCGCTCTAAACGCCCTGTAGAAGTGACAACTCCAGAGATCATTGAAAAAAATTCAACGTTTAGTTAGTACTGGAAGATCGCAGATTAAAGTTGTTAGAGATAGCAGAGGCTGTAAACATATCAAAAGAACGTGCAAGTATTAGTTTAAGCAATGTTTTGGGCTTTCACAAGGTCTGTGCTAGATGGGTGCGCGTTTGTTGACACCTGATCAGAAGTTGCAAGGAAAAGCCGTTTCTGTTAAGAATGTCGAGCTCTACCGTAAAAATCCCAGTGAATTTTTGAGACTGCTTATTACCATGGATGCAACTTGGATACATCACTACACTCCAGAGTGTAAATCACAATCAAAACAGTAGATTGCACCAGATGAACCAATTCCATAAAAGGCAAAGTCAATTTTGTCAGCTAACAAGGTTATGGCGAGATATTTCTGGGATGACAGGGAAGTATGTTATTGATTTCTTGCAAAAGGGTAAAAGTATCACTGGTGACTACTATGCAAGCTTACTGCGACGTTTGAGTGATGATGTGAAAAGAAAAAGTCATCATTTCTTCACAATGCTCCGGCCCATCGTTCAGTCACTGCAATGGGAAAAATGTGCGAACTAAAGTTAAAATTGCTTGAACATTCACCCTAATCTCTAGATCTAACACCCAGTAACTACCATCTGTTCCCAAACCTCAAAAAATGTCTTGGAGAACGAAGACTTCACAGCAACGAGGAGGTCATTGATGCGGTAAACAGCTGTTTTGTGTACCTTGATAAATCGCACTAAATAGATGGTTTAATTAAATTGAACAAATGTATTAGCTTTCCTGGAGATTATGTTGAGAAATAAAGCAAAAAAATGTTAAATGCTGTTTTTATTGAGAGGCCTGGGGCTTATCAGCCGACCTTTGTACTAAATAGCCTGGAATTTGTATACGTTTCTTTAATGACTGCCAAAGCTACCAGTAAATACCGAATTGAAAGAAGTACTTAAATATTCAAACTATGTACAAAGCATCCCTATGTACAACAGGGAAATGGCATTTATTCCCTGCCACAGAAAAGGATATTCCAAGTAACGACCCATGCCGTTTTAAGGTATAGAGCAAATTTACCGTTATATTTTAGATTTGAAACCACCTTCTAGTGAAATTCATATGGCCAGTATTTTATAGATCCAAATGTAAGTTAATATTGTGTTGTGACTAAACCTCATAGAGCAACGGATTTGCTTAAATGAAAAGCTTTAAAACATTCTACATTATGTCGAGTTTCATTGTGCAATTAAATTGTTTAAGTGAAAAATGTGATGCTCCATTCACATGATTTTCTCTACATCTCTGTTACAAATTATCGTTAAAAGCATATTCTTCTATCTAATTCATGATAATTGAGATAAGCATTAGCAGAAATTGTCCTTAATACTTGGCTCGTAATTAGAAGGGAAAAAATCTAATGTGTTGCATTCACGTGATGTCCTCTAGCTGTTAGGTAAACAAACCTTTTATTCAAAGCATTAATTTGTTATCTACATCATGTTAATCAAGATAAACATTAGCAGAATTAGTCTTATTACAACTTCCTAGTAAATAGAAGCGAAATAAGAAATGCAATGGCTAAAGCGTTTATCTCGTCCTTTAAAATCCATCTCTTTGCTTTCCAGGAGTAAACAAACGAGTAACGAGAGGATGTCTTTCCGTCTGAGAAAATTTAAAGTGCCTTAAAACTGAAACTAATAATCCGTAATATCACGTAAACTGCTAAATCTACAAAACAAATGTGCACATGGCATCTGCTTTAATGAGATGTACATTTTTTGCGTAGTAAGTTTTTGTATGTCTCTTACGGTTTGCTGATTATATAAAAGTCATCCAGATTGATGCCATTCCCAGAAAACTTATGATATACATAAGGTATTTTAATCAAAATCGTTAGAAACATTTTTGAGAAAATCAAAATTTTCTAAATATGTTCCTTTTAAAGGGTAGTTTCGGATGGACTTAAATTCCAATTTTAATATTTAACGGTCTTTTCGTTTTTGAGCTATGCTGTCCACAGACACACGGACCTTTTTCTGAAAATACTATTTTTGGGATTCAAGGGGAAATCTAGGTATGGAATTTTTGAGTGCATTGCAATACCTTCTCTACATATGTACATAGTGCATGTAGAGAAAGTAAAAAGAAATATCATACAGCTGCTTGACTAATTTCCCATACAGAGCGAACATAGTAAAGAGTAGAAAATAAACGGCAAATTTAAGAAAACAATTGACTGTGGAAAGGTCTTAATCAGGGTCTAACATATGATGTGGAATAATTTTACAGGTTAAGAGTGCAGAACAATTTGTAATTGTGTCTGGAAGTCTTTATTTACCGTATCTTTTCTACTGCTCCTGCATGATATACGTGCGAGGGAGCACACAACAGACTGGAATGGTGGGGGATGCACACAGGCCACAACTCCAAGGTTATCAACATTCTGGTTGTGTTTCTAGAAAAGAAATGAAGGAATGATGAAAGGAGAATGGCAAGAAAGAAGAAGGTCGAATAAAAGGAACAAGATATTTCTCTCCTCCGTCCCTCCACACTTTCCTTTATTTTTTATTTGTATTTTTTAATCATCCTTTTTGTTTTTGTGATGGAATTCTTTTTCTTCTTTTGTTGGGACTGCTGTAGTATTCATTTGTTGTTGTTCTTACACACACACACACACACACAAAACGTGTATTTCTCCTGTACACATGCAACGACCATGTTCCCATTTCATATTACAAAACTGTCGATTTGTTTTCTGTTCAGAGAAAAGATGTACATTTAAATGACTATAATCGTTTATTTTCTTTTATCAACAAGCTTGCATTTTAAGTTTCTTTCTTTTTCTTTTGTCACTTATTTATTTTATTATAAACCAAGAGATGAAATAAATAAATATATGCATACATAGCTGAACATCATGGCATATACAATGGCTTTAATAATAGCAGTTTAGCAATACAGCATAAAAAAAACTGATGTCTACCATTCACATGACTTTCTCTACATCTCTGCAACAAATTATTGTTAAAAAGCTTATGCTTCTATTTACTTCATGCTAATTCAGAAAAAATAGCACAAATAGTCTTATCACTTGCTTCCTTGTAAATAGAAGCCAAATAAGGTACTACCATAGGTTAAAGTGATATTCAAAAGCTGGTTGCTATGTGACTGAAGTTCCTTTGTTTGTATTGACAAGAGTTGACACATTCCTGTATGAGAAAAGTATAACTTTTTCAAAGCTGAAAGGAAAAACCAGGAATATCTTAAAAACGATCAACTCCACGAAGAAAATGTATATAGCATAAATTGTGTGTTTTAACGTGCTCTATATTTGTTGTGTGGTAAGTTTTTGTACATCTCTTACGGTTTAGCAGTTATGTAAAATTTCGTAAAATTCATCCAGAATAAAGTAGTCTTCAGAGGCTATTCCCTGAAAATTCAAGATATACATTATATTTGGCAAGTAAATATTTTAAATATAAGCTTTTTAATCAAAATCCTTAGAGGCATTTTTAAGAAAATCAAAATATACCAACCTTAAATATCAATAAAATGTATATTTTGAATTTTCTGGGAATAGCCTCTGAAGACTACTTTGTTCTGAGTCAATTTTACGGAATTTTGCATAACTGCTAAACCGTAAGAGATGGACAAAAACTTACCATACAACAAATATAGAGCACTTTAAAACACACAATTTATGTTCTATACATTTTTTCGTGGAGTTGATTGTTTTTGAGATATTCCTTGTTTTTGGTTTCAGCTATAAAAAGCATACTTTTCTCATACAGGACTTTGTGAACTCGTGTCCATACAAACAAAGGAACTTCAGTCACATAGCAATCAGCTTTTGACCATCACTTTAACCTATGCTACTTCCTTATTTCGCTCCTACTTACAGGGAAGCAAGTAATAAGACTATTCTGCTAATTTTTTCTCGATTAGCAGGAAGTAAATAGAAGCATACGCTTTTTAACAATAATGTATTGCAGAGTTGTAGAGAAAGTCATGTGAATGGAACACATCAGATTTTTATAATTTAAAATGAAATTAATAAGATCGAGACGGTGTCTAACAACCTTAATGGTCCGATAAAGGCTAATGAGTTGATATTACACACTAATATGCTTTATTTTATCTGGAATACAACGAGTCATAATTTTACATTAAACTACTCAAGCAATGCACATGTGAAAATTGAAAAAACAACAAATTTGATTAACTTTTTATTTTCTCTAGCACGTACGTAGCTACAATGTATATAGTAGAGAAGGTATTGTAATCCACTCAAAATACGATACCGAGATTTCACCGGAAATACAACGTTAATCATCTTCGTCTTTCACCTATTTCAGTCATACATCGTCAGATATGACTTCCCAAGTTAAAGGAAGCTGAAGCCAAACGCAAACCATTAGATTCAGACCTATAAAGAAGATTTAATTCAAATCAAAAGCATTCAAAATTAACTGATGAGTTTTAAAACTCCGATGCTACAATCAAATTCCATTTTCCATCGTGGTCTAGGGGTAACATGCTAGCTTCTGGTTCCCAAAGGAAGTAACGCCCTTGGTCCCGTGTCGTAGATTTACGGCACCTAAGAACAAGTATGATAAAGAGGCCTCTGAACAAAATTAAGCGGCCTTTCAGGCCTACTGTAGCCGTTCCCTGTGGTCCCGCTCGCTAAATTGCCTCGCTTTGGTGCTTCAAGGCGCACGGGATCGTGGGTTCGAGTCCCGACTTGGGAATGGATGTTTGTGTGTTTGTAAATGTGTAAAGGTTTTTTTTTTGTAGTGTTTAACGCCCACTTTAACTACTTATGCCACCACAGGTGGTGACACTGATGATACATGAATGATAATGGAGGACCGGTGGAATGCGATGGCGGGGGAAACCGGAGTACCCGGAGAAAACCCGCCCCAGCGCCGTTTTGTCCACCACAAATCTCACATGCGGTCGCCTGGGATCGAACCCCAGCGTCTAGGTGAGAGGCAAATGGTCTAACCACTCGTATGTGTATGTTATGTTGGAAAAATTGAAAAAAGGAGGAAAAAAAAAGAAGAAATACAGCGCCGGTGTCCCGACAAGACTCTGGAACTGTAGTTTTTGAACACATATAGAACTGGACGCTGAGAACCACAACACTCCAAAAGTGTACAAAAATAAAACTCAATTTCATTTTTTCCTATTTCGGGAAGTGTATAGGTAAGCAGTAGAGAAAGCTCAAAAATGAAAAATCAAAAGAGGCAATGCTTAAATGAACCTTGGGAATATAACAAACAACTGAGTCGTCTATCACACAGTTAAAAATAATTCTTAACTTATTTTCAGAGCTGTTATAACAACCATTAATGAGCAGCATCAAATTCATCCGCTGTAACAGCAGTAGTAGTTAAAACTAGTCAGAATTTTATGTTGTTTCGGAAAGTAACAATTAAAATTATTTGCATAATTAGTAGTGCTAAGTTCCCAGGGCTTATGATATTAATTTGCAATTTAAATTATTAAAGATACTTACAAAGAATCCATGATGCGTTCATTAGGAAACTGGAATGGCATAAGAGGCTATTAATCATTGGAGAGAAGTAGACAAGGAAATATAGGAAGATAAAGAATGCATAGAGGACAAGATTATACAGGGCGTTTCACTGAAACTGTTATTTTTGCTTCGACAGGACTTTGAATATCTTTGTCAATAAAGTAGTTTGAACCCTGTTGTACTAAAGAACACAAAGATTACCACAGTCACTTTCAGGGCTGACACTGAACTCAGGCTATAGATCTTTCGAAACATGTTCGAAAACAAAACTTTCTTGCTTGGTGGTGCCTAAAAATTCTCTATGTGTGCTCAGTGTATAACTGAATATTGGGAAAACTGCGATTAGCTTTACAAAGAAAAACAGTTCAAGGTATTTAAAACAGGGTAGAGAATAAGTAAGGAAGAGAAATGACAGATTAATCGAAGAGAAATAGAGGCTGCAAGCAGATTTGACTATCTGGGGATTAGACTAAGTTCCAAAGAAAGCTGGACTGAGCAAAAACAGATATGTATAGCATCTTATGTGTTCCATTCACATCACTTTCTCTGCATCTCTGTAAAAAATTATTGTTTAAACACTTATTATTCTATCTACTTCATGCTAATCGAGATAAATATTATTCAGAATGTTCTCATTACTTAGTTCTTTATAAATAAAAGGGAACTAAGGGAATACAATAGGCTACAGAAATAGTCAAAATGTTTTAAAAGCAATTTACAATAGAAATCAATAATAGCGATATCTCGGGAACAGTAACTTCCACAACAAAAATGTGAAGGACATTAATTGTGGGTTTTGACAAGATCTACATTTTTGGTGTAGTAAGTTTTTGTCTATCCATATGGTTTAGCAGTTAAGCAAAATTCGGCAAAAGTCATCCAGAATGAAGAGGTCTTCAGAGGTTATCTCAGAAAATTCAAGATATATATTTTATTTCGGATGTAAATATCTTTAATATACGGTATTTTAAGATATTTACAAACCAAATAAAATGTATATCTTGAATTTTCTGGGAAAAGCCTCTAAAGACGTCTTTATTCTGAATGGCTTTTGCTGAATTATGCGTAACTGGTATTCTATAAGAGATAGACAAAAATTTTCTACACCAAAAATGTAGATCCGTCAAAACCCACAATATATGTCATATGCCTTTTTTCGTGGAATTGACCATTTCTAACATATTCCATGTTATTTGTTTCAGGTTTAAAATACTAAACTTTTCTCACACGTAAAGCTGTAAAGACGGATTTAAGCACATGGCCACCAGCTTTTAGCCTAGTGTATGCCCTTACTTTCCTTCTACTTACAAGGAATCAAGTAATTAAGACAATTTCTGCTAACGTTTATCTCGATTGTCATAAAGTAGATAGAAGAATATGCTTTTAATAATAATTTGTTATAGAGCTGTAGAGAAAGTCATGTGAATGGAACACATCAGATTTTTACATAATGGAATACAGGTGCTAATAAAGTAATTAAAAAGAGGAAGAAAAAGAAAACGCGTGTTATAACTGTAAGGCACTGACTGAAAAGCCAGCAACACATAATTGTGTATTCCTCTCTCGCCGTGTTTGATCAGCCGCTAGCAATTATAGAAGCTGTCATTGCAGCATGATTTCAAAACCCCAAAGAAAGAAACAAAACCTACTATATTAAAAAGAAGAGAAAGAAGTGTTTTCGACATAGAAACAGGAAACTCGTTATGTAAGCTCGCTTTAGCAGCAACTCCTTATAGTTCTGATCAGGTAAATGAACAAAAACTCATTTTCTGTTGACAAAGAGCAGCTCTTTGTGGCATTTCAATTAAGAAAACTCAACACTCAGGTTGAGGCAAAACTTAATTTACAAAATGGTTAAGGTTATGTGTTTGTTATGGGTTCTCCTGTGTTTTATGTTATGATTTACGCGAGCGTTTATAAGCAATTTCATTACTAGAGCTCGGTTTTGGGTTCCAAAGCGCACACAGCTATGAACACAGATAGTAGTTAGAATTGCAAGGAGGACGCAGAGGTGAGGGGTTGATAGCGTAAACATGCACACGTTGAGGTACAATATGTTCCAAAAGTAGTTCATTACATGTATTACCTTATATGCATTGTTCTGATTCCTAAAGTAACACAATAAAACAATTATTTTATAATGTGATTAATAAATAAAAACGCTTTGAACTTTTATAAATAAAAAACTAAACCTTGATACAAAAAATTCAGGATAGTACTGTGCACAGTTTTGAAAATAAAATTAGCATAAATCAACCAAACTCACTCAAAATATGTTTGAATCATCCACACATTTGTTCATTGTGGAATATCTACCCTTTCGCATTTTCGACATTTTTCAATCTGCGCTCTCACTGGCTTATCTACTAGCAGGAGCTGAACGAGGCCAGGCAGAGCAAATCTAGATAGTGCAACACGTTTCGAAACGGGCTGTAGAGACTACGCCTATTTCATCACGTCATAGTTATATTCTGTGTGCACCAATTCTCAAGTTCGTGACCCTGGACCGAACATTATTAATTTACATTATCCAACTGTAGTATATCAAGAGAAATAAGATTAACTAAAAATGCAAAACTGTGAATAACATACAAACACATTTAAAACAATCTGCTGTGTTCATTCCTATGATGCTCTATCTAGTCATCAAACAAACTTCTTCTTCTTCCTGTGTAGCACTAGAGCCCAAATTGAGCTTAGCTTCTCTTATTCATTGCCTCCATTCTTCTCTATGTATTACATTTCGTTCAAAGTCCCTGCTATTCAAAATGTCTCTTGAATCTCTTCTAACCTCATCTAACCATTTCTCCCTTGATCTTCCAACCACTCTGTTCCCATACTTTTTACCTTTTAATGATTTTTAATGCTTGGTCGCTCATTCTCAATACATGACCAGCTCATTGGAACCTTCTTAATTTAACTACCTTCGTTATATCCAACTCTTTATATATGTCATATATTTCTTTATTAAATCTAAGTCTCCATTACTCATGAACGTTTGCTACATGCGAGAAGCGAACTTGCGACCCTAGCAAAGGAGTAACCTACGTTTTGTCACAGCACTACACTCAAACAAACTTCTTACAAAAGCTTATTCGTCTTTCTGGTTCATGCTAATCAAGATAAACACTAGCAGAATGATCTTATTATTTACTCGTAGTTCCTTATAAGCAGAAGCTAACCTAGGAAATGCACTAAGCCAAAGCGACAAGCAAATGTTTTAAAAACCGTCCCTATGTGATTGGTAATCATTTTTGCTTCTCTTTGCATGACCAGGAGTAAATTAAGAAAATACGGACGACTTTCTGTTTGTGAAATGTGTATATAAATATTTAAAAAAAAACAAACAATAACAAGTAATATCTCGGAAATGGTTAGCTTCACAACAAAAAAGTATAGGACAAATTATTTGTTTTGACGAAGTCTACATTTTACTTAGATATCCAGTTTAGTATTTAACGGACTTCTCGTTTTTTGAGCTATGTTTTACCCTAACATACACAGAGGGGTTTTTTTTTTTTGGATTTTTTGTTTTGTTTTGTTTTAGATTCAGGTGTTCAGAACATATTTCCGCTAAAATCTTGGTAAGCATCCATCTGCGTACATTATACATACGTGCTAGAGAAATAAACAAAAAAGAAACTAAAAATATTGGACCATTACGTCGTCCTCAAACGGTGATATAAATATTTGTACTTCATTCCTACCTTGTATTTCGTTGAAATCTTGATATCGAAGTTTTGGATGAGCTGCAATATCATCTCCACCTAATAATATGTATAGTCCGGAGCTCAAAAATGCTTCGATGGTATTAGCGACTTTTGGTGTGTTTCATTATTTAATTTTGGCGAAACTTTTTCAGTATATGTGTGTTCCACACCAGTCCCGATTAATAAAGTGCATGGCCAAGGTGAGCAGTGCAAAGGGAAGAGTAAGAAAGAGATTTAACACCAACTCCTATCTGAATGGATTCTGTTATAAGGAACGGGGAGTTGTGGATTAATTACTAGAACATTAGTTTATTTTAGTTCCTTGATCGTCTTTGTGTTTTCCTCCTTAAGTTTGTCTACTTAACGAAAGCATGCTTTATGAATGTTCGGTATATTTTGTAATGAAATGGCTTCGTAGTCGGCTTACCTTCCTCGTATTTAGGACTAACACCCCCCTAGGACTTACAGCGGATGCCTAGGGATCAGAAGCCTGACCAGTAGCCAACGTCAGAAACCACAGAATGGAGAACCTGGAATGAGTGGTCGGCCCGTAGCCAGGCATGAGCGTGAGGAAGTGGATGATATGAAATACAAGCGAAATGGAGCATAGGAAAGGTGATGATGGAAGCCGGAGGACCCGGAGAAAACCCGCCCAGATGCTGCTTGGTCCACCACAAAATCCCACATGCATGCGCTGGGGAACCAACCTGGGCCGCCTTGGTGGGAAGCGAGCGGTCTAACGACTCGAACAGGGCGCGCCAATGAAATGGCATGATTCTAAATAAATATGTGTAATATTGAGTTTTAATTAATACGCATATAATAACAGAAAAACATTTACTTCATCCCTAATCCCCTTACTTCGAAAAATACGCAAAGTTAACATATTTCATTATTCGAAAAGGGTTGGTAATCTGGCTTTTGCTCCTTTCCGCAACAACTGGTGATAATATAATTGTATTTCAATCTAAAACTGTCTGAGACTCTGGTTCGCCTCCACTATCGCGAAACAAAAGAGTAAGCGCATATTACCAATCACGCCTTGCTGACGGTTTTGGAACTGAGGGCGTGGCAGAGAATTGGTGACATTCCCTTACCAACCTAAACAACTGCCACTCATGTCGGCACGTTTTCGCGCACCGGACTGTGCGTGGTAGTTGGAGTTAACAGGATACACAATAACAATTGCTCAGTAAAACAGTAATTTGATAAAAGTGTGCAGTGTATTTGGAAAACTATTGCAATTTATACCCGCATCCATATTCAGGTAAAGAAGAAGCCGAATACTAGTAGTCCTGTATTAATGATTGCCATTTGTTTTCATGTTAAACAGCTGTCGGGAGAGTTCCTTAATGAAGTTGTCAATCATCAGGAACACTTTAATAAGGTCGCAAGCTGCATTTTATTCTACTGAATTGACATATCAGACAAACACTCCATATAATATGGTTTCTTCCGTTTCGCAGAGACAACGCATCCGGCTTCAAAATCGCTCTTTTCTGTGAACTAAAACTAGTTCTTCTGGGAAACTATAGAGTGCGTTTTGTCTTCCGCTTGTAGATTGTGTTTCCTTCACACAATAGTTCATTAAATTACGCAGTTAACTAAGAAAAATATAATACACGCTCATAACATTTTTAAAAGAATAAATTAAAACCATTAAAACTGGAGTAGTATTACACATACCGACACGGGTAGTCGAGATTGGTAAGATAAAACTAGTAACCAACCAGGACCATTTTCCCCCATTCACCTTTTTTGCCAGGATTTATAACATAACTCCATGGCACGACAGCTCACGGGGAGCCTTGGCCTACCGCCCGGCCGCTGCGTCCCCCATCTCGGTCCACTACAGACGTCATGGATGGGGTGCAGTATTGGAGGGTGAGACGTGGTCAGCGCCTCGAGCCCCTCCCGGCCGGTTAATGCGGTCCTCACGACCTGGAGCCGCTACTTCTCCATCAAGTAGCTCCTCAATTGGCCCCCCAGGGACCTCACGAGGCTGAGTGCACCCCGGTCCAGGTCTCCCAGCGGGGGAAAAATCCCCACGCCGGTACTGGGGATCGAACCCACGTCTCCCGCTTGGTAGGCAGCTGCGCTACCACCGCGCTAAGGAGACCTTTGCCAGGATTTCTTAATAATTATTCTTGGATCTCTCTTCAGCATGTTTGTACAACGTATATAGTAGATATAGAAGATATTGTATTTCACCCAAAAACTCTATATTACGAGATTTCACTTAAAATACATGTTTTAGGGTTCTCTAAATAATAAAAAAGCATTCAAAAAGTAAAAATCGTTAATCTACCAAACTTGGTATTTGAGTTTAGTAGCCTCCAGTGGTGCGACACAAAGATTCTGAGGAAAATCCCCACACTCCTTTATTTAAATAAAAAATTTTTGAAAAATTTGACTCTCAAAAATAGGTAACGATTTTGATTAAAATACCAAAATATTTACACGACAGATAAAATGTACATCTTAAATATTCTGCGAAGAGCCTTTGAAGATCTTTTCATTCTGGATGACCTTGGCATAACTGGTAGGCCTAAAGAGATAGACAAATACTTACTGCGCAAAAAATGTAGAGCTAATTAAAGCACACAATTTATGTTACATGCATTTTTTTCGTGGAGTTGGCCGTTTTTCAGACCTTCCTTAATATTGGTTTAAGCTTTAAAATCTCTACACTTTTCGCATACGGGAATTTGTGAACTCGGGTAGATACAAACAAAGAAACTTCAATCACTTAGCAACCAGTTTTTAAAATATTTTATTATCGCTTTAGCCTATGTACTACCTTTATTCCCTTATACTTACAAGCAAGTAATAAGACCTTTTCTGTTAATTTTTTCTCGATTAGCATTAAGTAAATAGAAGTTTTTAAGCAATAATTTATCGCAGAGATGTAGAGAAAGTCATGGGAATGGAACATATCAGATTTTTTTGTTTTACCGTTGTGGAAGTTGAATTATTAAATTCATATTTCTTAGCATTGAATTGGACTTTGATTATGAATGAAAATCACTCCCAACCGTAAACAGACGATCACCAAAAGCCTCAATATAATAAAATGTGAATGAAGCATATCGGGGAGCAGATATTACTCTGATAATTTCATAAGCTAGAGAAAATCGATACAAAAAAATACCGATTGCCAATTAATTTCGGTTAGAAGGTGAATGTAGACAGAACTCTAAGCATGAGAGCACAGAAAACGTTTTGTTCTACTGAATGGATAATGTTGGCGAATCTGCTGCTAGAACAGAAAAATAAAGAAAGAAAACTCATGTCTTTTGTTTCTTCTATATTCAAGGCTTAGGCTATACACTATTCCGTCTTCGCATTCAATACTTTATACCCATTTTTACTTTCTCTAGCGCCCGACTTTTCTTTTCCCTAAAGATTTATATTTATTAATTAAGAGTATTCTTTCTTCACTCTTGCGGTTCATATGGTCTTTCTAATTATGTTTATTTTCTTCAATTTTATCTAATTACTTATTCTTCTCTAATCACTTCATTTCTTATTAAGTCTAATCTGGTGCATCATTTAATTCTTCGCAAATATCTCATTTCCGCTGACTGAATTTTACTTTTGTCCTTCTCTTTCGCTATCCACGATTCTCTACCATACATTAATTAGCACAGGGACCGCCATGGTCTTGTAGAACTTCATTTGTGTTTTTTTTTTCCTTGTTTTGTTTTGTAACGTTCTTGTTATTGTTCCACATATTTGTTGGAATTTAAACATCTTGTTTTCTATATCTCTATCGACATCGAAGTTTGTGTCACAACCTAAATAATTAAAAAAATTTTACTTGTCCCAGGATATTATTTTCTATACATATTTTTGATCCCACTGGGTATTTACCGTGCTAAGCCATTAATTTGGTCTTCTTTGTAGAATTTTTTTTAAGCTATATTAATTACACAGTTGGTGCAATTTATAAATAGAGCGTGTATAGCATTATGTTTACATATGAATCCCTATTCAATCGTATTCCTGGATGCACTTTTTCCATGTTTTTATAAGATCATCTACGTATATGTTGAATTAAGTGGGTAACTGGCTGCATCCTTGTCTTACTCCTTGGTTTGTTATTATTGGTTCCGATTTTGATGTGCCTAAATTAATAACGTATTTTAGTTCTTCCCACAACGCGTAGATGAGACTCGACAGACCTGTATGACCAGTCATCTAGGAGAAGTCATCTCATTATTCTTGGAAGATCACGTCTAAGGAAAGGTGATTCTGAAAGAAAACTTACCGTCCTCCAGGTTGGGTTTATGCGAGGGGTTGGTACCTTCTCCACATAAAACTCATAACCTTTGTATTCAAAAAACTCATTCTATAGCTATTTTAATGATCTACATTTCGATAATTAAAGCAGATGGGTAATCTAGTGTTTGGGAATGAAAATTTGCATGGGCAACATCTCGCAAAAGGATTTTCAAGAAAATCTCCCTACCATAAACTACCGATTACATGGAAAATTTTCGAAAATAATTTTTCCCAAAATATTTTTAACGACTTTGATTAAAATATTAAAGAATAGGCTCTGAAGACTTCTTCATTCTATATGACCTTGGCATAATTATTAAACCGTAGGACACAAAAAATAATGCACAAAATGTAGATTTCTCAAAATATACAATTTATCTAAATGCGCTTTTACTGTACAGTTAACCTTTCCCAAATATTGCTAGTTATAAAGTTTTCAATAATTATAATGTCCTCACTTCAGAAGTTTGTTATACATATATTTTACCCCGGACAAGCAAAGAGAATAGAATTTCAATACTATCACACTGGGACCGGCTTTTAAAGGATTTGACTATCGCTTTAGCTTATTATATTTTCTTATTTCTCTTGAACAAATAAATAATAAATAAGAAGAAAATTTCTGCTATCTTGATAAGATAAAATAGAAGTATAAGCTTTTGTAAGAATAGTTTGTTACAACTAGGTAGAGAAAGTTATGTGAATGTATTTTCCCATAAGGTAAGAAAATAAAACATTAGGAATATAAAATAAGCACCAATCTGAAGCATAAAAACCTGATGTGTTACATTCACATGACTTTCTTTACATTCTGCAAATTATTGTTAAAAAGCAAATGATTTTATTTACTTAACGATAATCGAGAAAAAATTAGCAGAAATAGTCTTATTGCCTGCTTCCTTGTAAGTAGAAGCGAAGTAAGGGAGTATCATAGGTTAAAGTAATAGTCAAAAGCTGGTTGCTATGTGACTGAAGTTCCTTTGTTTGTACAGACAGGAGTTGCAAATTCCTGTATGAGAAAAGCATAAGTTTTTAAAGCTGAAACCAATAACAAGGAATGCATAAAAACGACCAACTCCACGAAAAAAATTATATAACACAAATTGTGTGTTTTAATGTGCTCTACATTTTTTGTGTGTTAAGTTTTCGTCTATCTCTTACGATTTAACAGTTACACAACATTCCGTAAAATTCATCCAGAATAAAATAGTATTCAGAGGCTATTCCCAAAAAATTCAAGATATAGATTTTATTTGTAAGGTAAATATCTTTAATATACGATATTTTAATCAAAATAGAGCCATTTTTGAGAAAATCAAAATTTTCGAAAAAAGTTCCATTGTAAAGGTTAGTTGGGGGTGGGGGAATTCTCTTGAAAATCTTCGTGTCGCATCCTTAGAAGATACCAAACTTAAATACCCAGTTTGTTATTTAACGGTCTTATCGTTCTTGAGCTATGCTGTCCACAGACACACAGACACATACACACACACATTCACACACACGCGCGCGCGGACCTTTTTTCCAGAAATGTTTTTTTTTTTTGGATTCAGGGAGACCCAAAACATGTACTTCCGGTGAAATCTCGGTATCGAATTTTTGGGTGCATTACAATACCTTCTCTATACACTATGTACATAGTACGTGTAGACAAAGTAAACATGTCCTGTCTTACAAGATGCAACACTAAGATTTACAAGATGCAAGGAACATTTACATAGATAATGCGATCTTAGTAAAGCGCACGACCCGCTCACCGTTGATAAACAAGACGGGTAAACTCTGCTAATTTTTAAAAAATAATAAAGAGTGAAAAGAAAAAAATCTGATGTGTTACACTCTCATGACTTTCCCTAGCTGCTCTACATACAACCTTTTACAAAGGATTATTCTTCTTTCTATACCATGCTAATTGAGATAAACATTAGCAAAATGTTCGTATTACTTAGTTCCTTATAAGCAGAAGGAAACTAAAAGAATACACTAGGCTAAAGTGATAGGCAAATGTTTTAAAATCTGTCGTTATGCGACTGTCATTGCAGTTCACTTCTTTGCTTAACCAGGAGTAGAACAAACAAACAAAAAAACAAAAACTGCACACTTCCTATCTGAGAAAAGTATAAATGCTTTACAATTTAAACCAGATAACAAGGAATATCTCGGAAACGTTTACCACCACAACAAAAACGTAAACAACATAAATTGTGTGTTTTGACGAGATCTACAATTTTTATGCACTAAGCTTTTGTGTATCGCTTATGGTTTAGCAGTAGGCACAATTCAACATATACATTTTATTTGGGATGTAAATATCTTTAATCTGCAGGTTTTTAATCAAAATCGTTACAGCCATTTTTGAGAAAATCAAAATTTTCGAAAATGTTTATATGTAAATGGTAGTTTATGGTGGGGGGATTTTGTCCTCGTGTCGCATCATTGGGATATACTAAACCATAATATCAAGTTAGGTATTTAACGGTATTTTTGTTTTTAAGCTCTGCTTTCCACAGGCACACATATACACGGACCTTTTTCTAAAAAAAAAATTTTCGGAATCAGGAGAACCCAAAACATATAACCTCGACATCAAATTTTGGGCGGAATACAATACTTTCGCCATCCACTTTGCACTTGTACATGCGGGCTAGAGAAAGTAAAAAGTTCTGGATTACTTTTTATCTAACTTCGCAGATGCGTAGGTATAAATGTTTATAAAAAATGAATATAATATTCAAATCGACAGATGTTTCAGTATTATGATGGTTACCACCTGAAGCACTTTTATATAAAAAGCCTAGAAAAATATCTGATGTGCACCGAGATACTAGTTATATTACGTAATGGAGGTATGATATTATGTGGGTATAATATGCCCACCACAGATCTACACAACGACCGCAAACATAGGCAAACAAAAAATATTTCAGTTGTAAACTTCCTGTAGAAATGGAAACCCATATAATTCTCACCGTGGGAGGTAAATACCAACTGTTCTTCTGTGGTATGCAACACCGATCTTTAAATTTTTACTTTCTTTGGCACGTATGTACATTCAAAGACAATAAAAATACGCCTGACTCTGTGATTTTGCTGAAAATGCGTACGTTTGACGGGAACTCGGTTCTTACGATGATTTTATTGCTGCCATTCTGGTACAACATACCACGCGAGTATGAAGAGGCAAAATCGATTGGGCAATTCATCCCTTCATCCCTCAAATACGCTTAACGCTCCCTCAGAAAAGATTTCCTTGTATAAGCAGTGTATTAATTTAGTCGAACACGGCGGCGAATTACCTTGGCATTAGAACTTCACTGAGTAGCTCAGACACAATATTAACCACATTTTGTATCATCCGGAAAGAGAGTGGATTATTATCCAACCAGAAAGTTTTGGGAAAACCAGTTCCCAACCAAGAACCTCATTTGTCACAAGTTATGTTTCATATCCATATAATTTTCTTCGGTAACATGCCCTATCCAATTTGCTTTTAAGAGCAGGTGGAAGACATGGGCAGAGTCGGCAAAAAGACCCGTCTTACGATACTTATTTCCAGGCGCATTTTATGTCTTTGAGTAGGTACATAGTATATAGAGTACAAAGTAGGTAGAGAAAGTAATGCATCCCACTAAAAAAATATATACTGAGATTTCACTGGAAATACGTGTTTTCGTTTGAACACAATAACTGAAAGACGAAAAGTAGGTAAAATAAGAAACTTGATATATATGTTTAGCATCTTCCAAGGATAGGACTGGATTTTTAATAAAATCTCCCACTCAACTGTATAAAGGCATAGAACAATTTTCAAAATTTTGATTTTCACAAAAATTGCTAACGATTTTGATTACAATACCGTCAAAGAGGGTAGTTGGTCTACTGTAGTAAAAAAAAATAATAAAAAAGCGAAGCAACAGAAACAGGTGGGTGCTAAGAATTCCAATCAGGTTTTTGGTTTAGAAACTATCCCCAAGAAAGGCTTTCTTTTTGTTTCGAGGTTGGATCCAACTACGACAGCCGTGCAGTTAGAAAACTATGTGAAAGAAAATGTTCCTGAAGCAACTTGTGAGCCCTTTAAATCTAAATACCCTGATTCATATGCATCTTTCAAGGTTACTATTGACGCAAGTAATATAGATAAGGCAAAGGACATTGCTGTCAGGCCTCTTGGTATACTGGTTACTAAGTTTTTTCAGAAGAGACCCGCCCCATTGGAAGGGACCTAATAACTCGTAATGCAAATTGGTCTATTTTTAAATCCGTTTGTGATAATGGAATTAATATGCTATAATGGAATGCTCAGTGCATTTGCAACAAAATTGATTATTTGTTAATTTTACTGAATCAGTTGCAAGTAGATATTGCCTGAATTACAGAGCATTGGTTAACTTATGATGAGGTCAACCTAATTAAAGTACCTGGTTATTATTTGTCTGATAGTTACTGTAGATCAGGGTAATCATGGTGGTTCTGCTATTTTTATGAAAGATGAACTTTGTGGATTGAAAAGCACTCTCACCAATGACACATGTACAGATTTTGTGTTTGAAATATGTTCTACTTTTATTGCTTCCTGCAACCTATTGTGCGTAACAGTTTATAGAAAGCCTGATAATAAAAGGGCTCAAATTGATGAATTTTTAATAGAATTTATGAATTTTTAAACTTAGTATATGACAAGTATAATTCCAATGTACATGTGGTTGTAGCCGGTGATTTTAATTTTGATTTTCTTATTGTTTCAAATGACATTATTGAATTCCAAAACTTACTCGACAGTTTTGGATTACGTTTAACTGTTAATGAAATTATTAGACAAGGTTTAAGTGCTTCTATTAGAACCTGTTTGGATAATATTATCACATCTATCCATAGTGACAGATGCTCTTCAAAGATATTTAATACTGTTTTATCTGACCATCATGCAATTTTATTTTATTTTAATGCTGGCAAAATCAAAAAAGTGATAATAATTCTAAACCTAATTTAAATCTTATAAGGCCAGTTAATGATTATAATCAATGTTATTTTATTAACCAATTAAAATCCATAAATTGGATTTATTTGTATAGCAGGTGTCCTGCAGATAAACCTGAGTATTTTCTTAAAATGTTTTAAGATGTTGTCGATAAATCTTTTCCTTTAACTCAGTGTAAACCTAAACGGTTAGATGAGCACAATAAATGGTATACAGATGAACTAAGGATTTTAAAACAAAAATGCCTTTATTATTATGATCTCTGTGAGTATTTCGGGTTCTCTCAACTTAAACATACATATAATGAATTAAGAAAACAATTCAAATATACTCTTAAAACATCTAAAATCAATTACTATTCCAATTTAATTAATAACAGTGAGAATAAAATTAAATGTATTTGGTCAGTTGCATCCATATTTTTAAATACCAGTTCCAAATCCCACAAGGTACCTCTTAATTTGTCTCCAGACTGTTTTAATTCATCTTTTATTGATAAAGTCGAGGATATTATTTCTAATTTACCTCATGTTAATCATGATGCTTTTAACTTTTTGGATAAGTTACCCAGAACAACGAGAACCTTCCGGTTCAGTTAGTGTTGAGCATGTCTATCTTACCATTTTAAAGCTTAACAACAGTGCATGCTTAAATGTTTATGACTTGAATTCAAAAATTTTAAAATTGGCAGCGCAGTTTATTTGTGAACCTTTAACTGATCTCGTATTTAACTATTGTATTGATTCATGTGAATTTCCAGACATTTTTAAAATTGCCAAAGTAATTCCTATTTATAAAAGAGGGCTACATCTGACTGCTCAAACTATAGGCCTATTAGTATATTGCCAATTATGTCAAAGGTTTTTGAAATTATTTTAAATAAACAAATCACACACTAATTTGATGAAAATTCTTTATTTACCAATTGTCAATTTGGCTTTAGATCTTCTCGCAGCACAATTGATGCTCTAATTGCATTTATGACAAAATGTTTTAAATGTCTTGATAAAGGTGATTTGGCTCATAGCAAATTTTTCGACTTAACAAAAGCTTTTGACACTTTATCTCATGAAATTCTGCTTAAGAAATTAGAATTTTATGGTTTTGACAAGAACAGCTTGAATTTTATTAAATCTTATTTTTGTGATAGATATCAGTCTGTTTGTATAAATGGTAGTTACTCTGATTTTGAATTAGTTATGCATGGTGTCCCACAGGGCTCTATGCTCGGCCCTTTATTTTTTATAATTTATATTAACGACCTCCCTTTTAATATCCGAGGTGATTACCTATAAACATATTTTTATGTGAACGATTTAGTAGTAATTATCTCTGTCAATTCTGATGCCAGTCTGCACGATAAACTTGATTCAGTTACTGAAAAAATCGATAAATGGTGCAAATGGAATAGTCTTGTTCTCAATGAGAACAAAACAATTGACCTCACTTTTAATATTAGTTGTCCTGTTTTTTTAAGTGAAACTAGTACAAAATTTCTAGGCATTCATTTCGAACCTGATCTAGGTTGGCGTTCACATATTAATTATATCGCCAATAAAGTATGCAGAGGTACATTTATGTTACGGGTTTTCAAAAATAATGTGTCTTCCAATGTTTTATTATCAGTTTATTATGGAAAAATCCATAGCTATTTGAGTTATGGTATTTTATTTTGGGGGAACCATGCTTTAGCTAAAAAGATACTTTTATTACAGAAAAAGGCAATTCGAATTTTATGTGGTGTAGCCCCCAGAACTCATTGTAAACCTGTATTTGTTAAGTTGGGTGTTTTAACCTTGACTATATTGTTTGTGTTCCACTGCCTCTTATTTGCTAAGAAAAATAGTCATGAATACAATCTATGTTCCGAAATCCATCTTCATCACACCAGTACTGTTCCAATATTTACATAAATAGATGTAAATATAGCAAGTTACAAAATTCCTTTGAAATAATATCATTAAATCTATTTAACAAACTGAGAAACAGCACTAAAGCTTCTACATCGAATCTTTTAAGAGGTCAGTGAAGCGCACTTTGATTTTAAATCCATTTTATTGTTTGGATGAATTTTATAATAGTGTCAATTGTTTTTGATCTTGTTTGTATTTGACGTTGCTACACAATGTACTTTGTTCTGGCAAATAAACTTATCTATCTATCTATTAAAGATATTTACATCAGAAATAATATGAATATCTTGAATCTTCTGGGAATACCCTGTGAGGAGCTCTTTATTCTGGGTGGATTTTGCTGAGTTTTGCATAATTGGTAAACCGCAAGAGAGGCAAAATCTTACGACACAAAAAATGTATATCTTGTTAAAACACAAGCTATGTCACATACGCCTTTCTTGTAGAGTTTACAGTTTCAGAGATAATCCTGGCTATAAGGTTCCATTTTAAACAGAAAGTCACCTTTCTTTTCATCTCTCATGTTTAACTGGAGGCTATGTAAAGCGAACCGAACTTCAATTTTTCACATAGTTTTTTAAAAGATTTGATTATCGCTTTAATCTAGAGTTTTCCTTCATTTCCCTTCTACTTACAAAGAAGCAAATAATAAGACCAATTCTGTTAATGTTATCTTGATTAGCATGATGTAGAAAAATGAATAATCTCTTGTAAGAATAGTTTGTGAGTGGAACAGCTAGAGGAAGTCATATGAATGAAATATATCATATTTTCACTATATAACTGATATAATACGGATAGTTTAACTCAAAAACTATAATTTAATATCATAAAAATGAAAATTTCATGAATCGATTACACAAAGATGAAATATGAGGTTTCTAAAATTTAAAGATTGTTTAAAAGCTGAATAATATTTTGTTTTTAAAGTGTGGCAGTTTGGAATTCTGAAACTTCTAAAACCTTCTGGAAGAAGAAAGAGACAGAGAGGAAGTGAGAGATGCGAGATAAACCTTGATTTGATTGTTAAAATGTTTTTAAAATATTAAAAAGTATGATAAAAAGTAGGCAAGAAGGAATGTAGAGAAGGAGTTTAACCTACGCTAACATGCTATATTGTATTTGGAATTTAATTTATCTATAGCAGTGTGACAATGCCATTCGTGTACTGCCGCTTTCACATTTGGTATGTCAGCCATGTACGAAAGAGGAAGTGCGGCACGTTGGTAACCGCAAGCTTTGAACGCGAAACGTCTGAAGCTTCGGCTTCCATAAGTTTCCAGAAAATTCTGTTGACGTCATCAATTAAAAAACTGAAAGAAGTAACTGCAGTTAATGTCTGCATTAGAAAAGTAATGTGCAGAAAAAATGTAATATTCGACTCACGTTGTTATATTTCCGAATTTTATTCAACTTGAATACTCAATTTAGTGCATAAATAAAATTTAACAAAATATGATTGTTTTCAAAAAAACTTTGGTGACGTTACTTACTGCGTAGTATTTTTAATCTTTTGATACCGAACCTTATTAAGCCATTTGAAAATTTGTAATTGCAATATATCAATCCTGCTGCTACAAAAAAAAAAAAAAAAAAAATCTGATGTGGTGCAGTCATATAAATGTCTCTACCTATGCTGCAACTATTTTTACAAAACCTATTCTACTATCTACTTCATTCTTATCACAGTAGAAATTAGTACAAACTATTTCACTATGAAATTATTCTCTTGTACAAGGGAAATAAGGCAATAAAATAAACTTAAGCGATACTTAGTAAAATGGTTTAAAGTCTGGCTACTATATAATGGTATTGAAATTTAATTCTCTTGGCCAGGATGAAAAAATATGAATGACGACTTCTCATTTGATAAATAAGAGTGTTATTTATGGACTTTTTTAACTGAATCGGTTCTTAGCGTACCATCCTATATTGAGCACAAAGAGAGTTTAATTTTGCTCAGAGACCTCTTTAACATCCTTGAGGTTCTTGTGCGTGCCACAATCTACGACACGGGACCAACTGCTTTATCTCCTTCCGAAGAAAGACGTTCTCAGAATGTTATTCCCGAAAAAAATCCATCACCCTCGAAAGAATAATACTGAAAAAGTTAAACTTATAACAAATAATATCTCCGAAATGGTTAACTCCACAACAAAAATGCATTCAACATAAATGTCTGTTTTAAAGAGATCTGCATTTTTTTGCAGTAACTTTTTTGTCTATTTATTACGCTTTACCAGTAATGCAAAAGTCATTCAGAATAAAAATGTCTTCAGAGGTTATTCCCAGGAAATACAAAATATGTTTTATTTGTTGTACGAATATCTTTAATATACAGTATTTTAATAAAATAGTGGACACATTTTTGAGAAAATCAAAATTTCAAAAATGTTCCACGTAAAGGGAGGTTTGAGGTGTATGATTTTCTTTAAAATGTTCATCTCTCATCCTTAGAAGGTTGTTAATTATAAAACTTGCTATAAAACCAAGCTTTTCACACACACATACATACAGGCACCAACCTTTTTCTAAAAATGTTTTACTTGGATTCAGGGGAAGCTAAAAAGTTCATTTGCAATAAAATGTCGGTATCCAATATTTGAGTGGAATGCAATACCCTCTCTACCTATGTATTATGTACGAAGTAAAGAAAGTAAATATTGCATCTGCAGAAACTTCAAATGGGAGCTCTGGAAAACAGGCTGTTCAAGCAGCTGTTTTAAACGCCGTTATCTAATATTTCTTCTACCTGCATCATTTATTTCAGGGAATCATTAATGTCAACAAGGAATCGCAAAAAGTGGAACATTTCTGCCGTTGCTCCATTTAATGTAATTTAGGAATTCAAGCACCTGATATTGAGCAAGAAACTCTTTCAAATCCATGCTTTGACTTCCTCCGTGGTCAAGTGGAGGTCCCAGGTTCGATTCCCAGCTCGGGCGGGGAATTTTTCTTTAATCAGAACGACTCCCTATCCCTCACAGAGTCTGGAAGTATGTATGTGAGAGTAAATAAAACGATTTAAAACCTTACGTAAAGAACCTATAGACGAGTTGTTTCTGATAGAAAGCCCCCGATATAACCTTAGATGTTAAAGGGGGAAACTTAAAACAAACAAAAAAAAGCTGATGTGTTACATTCACATGACTTTCTCTACATCTCTGCAACAAACTATTGTTAAAAAGCTTATGCTTCTATTTACTTCATACTAATCGAGAAAAAATTAGCAGAAATACTCTTATGTGATACTCAAAAGCTGGTTGCTATGTGACTGAAGTTCCTTTGTTTGTATAGACAGGAGTTGAGAAATTCCTGTATAGGAAAAGTAAGTTTTTCAAAGCTGAAACGAAAAGCCAGGAATATCTTAAAAACGATCAACTCCACGAAAAAAATGTACATGACATAAATTGTGTGTTTTAATGTGCTCTATATTTTCTGTGAAGTAAGTTTTTGTGTAACCCTTACGGTTTAGCAGTTATGCACAAATTCGTAAAATTCATCCAGAATAAAGTGGTCTTCAGAGGCTATTCCCAGAAAATTCAAGATATACATTTTATTTGTCAGGTAAATATCTTTAATATACGATATTTTAATCAAAATCGTTAGAGCCATCTTTTAGAAAATCAAAATTTTCGAAAAATGTTCCATGAAAAGGGTAGTTGGCAGAGGGAGGATTTTCTTGAAAATCTTCGTGTCGTATCTTTGGAGGATACCAAACCAATATACCAAGTTTGGTTTTTAACGGATTTTACGTTTTTGAGCTATGCTGCCCACGGACACACACACACACACACACACACACACACACACACACAGGGAAATTTTTCTATAAATGCTTTTTTTGAATTCAGAAGGTCTCAAAACATGTATTTCCGATGAAATCTCGGTATTGAATTTTTGGGTGCATTACAATATCTTCTCTATACACTATGTACATAGCACGTATAAAGAAAGTAAAAATGCTTTAAGGAAAGCAGTTGTTAGCTGATAGGGGCATATTGAGCAATTAACTTCAGCTCCAGTGTCAGAGGGAGCCAAACCAATTTGTTGCAGGAACTTCTTCGTATAAAGAGAGAGAGAGGAAATATGTTGTTTTAACGTACATATGACTTTCTCTGCCTAGATTCATTTATAACTTTCTCTCGCACACATATAGAATTACATTGTAGATAGAGAAGATATTTTTATCCCAAGATTCCATTATGAGATTTTACCAGAAATACATATTTTGAGGCCCCTGAATCTACATTTTTTTAGTAGAAGGGGCCTATGTGTGGTAATACGCGCGCGCCACTGGAGATGTTATTGATATATTTATCTTTGAATATATTTATATTAAATGTTTATAATAAACAGCAAACTTGGTACTTATGTTGTATCTTCCAAAGATGCAAAACGAAGATGCATTACCCTCTCTCAAACCCAAACTACCCGTTACATGGAATATTTTTTGAAAACTTTGATTTTCTCAAAAATGGCTCTCATGATTTTTATTAAAATAAGTACCATACGTTTAAGATATTTTCAGACAACCGAAATATGTCTTCAATTTCCTGGGAAAAGCCCCTGAAGACCTCTTTAATGGATGGCATTTGTATAACTGGTAAATCATAAAAGATACACAAAAAGTTACTACACAAAAAAATATAGATCTCATTAAAACATACATTTTTTTTATTTATGTTAGTTAATCTTTACGAGATATTCCTTGTAACTGGTTTCAGTTATAAACTACTTTAAGTCTTCTCAAGCAGGAAGTCATTTTCGTTTCATATCTCATTTGTTTTACTCCTGGCCATCAAAGAGAACCTAAGTTCGATTGTTTCACATTGGAACAACTTTTAAAGTATTTAAGTATCTCGTAGCCTAGTGTATCCGCTTTTCCTTTCTGCTTACTAGGAAGCAGGTTATATGACGATTTCTGAAAATGTTTATCTCGATTAGCCTGAGGTAGGTAGAAGAATAAGCTTTTGTAACGACAGTTTGTAAGATAAGTCATGTAAATGGATCACACCAGATTTGCATATAACTCCGAAAAACTCTGCCTACGAAATGTTATTCCCCTACCTCTTCATACAAATAATTGAGATAAATCTTTGCAGAAATAGATTTATTACATATTCCGTTGCATTAACAAGGACGTAGAGAAAACCGAATCGATATTCAGATTTTTAAAAATAGTCGTTATGTTCTGGCCTAGAAATTCCACACTCTTGGCATGACATCACGAGAAACAACTAAAAACGAAGGCACACAAGAAAATTACAGCATTGAGATATTCTAACCAACAACAAGGAATATTTTGGAAATGGCTAATGTCAAAAAAGTACTTAGAATAACACAAACACACGCACAGGTGTGGTACATATCGGACTTAATCTTGGTGCTCCAAAACTATTCTTTAATAATAACTAAGTTTATAAAAATAAAAATAAGAAATTTCAAGCTACAAAGTTGGAAGTTTTGGATTAGGTTTCATTCATTAAAAATCTGATTTCAAGTGATTTTATAACTAACATACTGTATTTCATGAAGTTGCCGCTTAACGCATCATAAGCTTTGTATAAAACTCTTGTTACTGCTTGTCTTGTTTATAAATCGTACATGTTTGGTTATGAATGGACGAGAGTAATTTCGGATTAGAATATAGGTATTTCCACTTTAAATTATGTTTATATTTCAATATCATAGCTTGATATTAATGGGATAATTGTTTGGCAACAATTCTTTCTAATAATAAGGATGTTGATTAATTGGAAGTTGATTTTAAATACTTATTCTTTGAATGAATATCCTGCATTACATGTAAATATAATTTTTAAAACGTTCTGGCATAACTGATAAGAGTTGTTAACACAATTAGTGGCCGGTGGAGTGACTTCGGAATTGCCGCTAGAGAGCGGTAGGATTCGCGAGAATGAGACAACGTCGGGCGGAAAATGTTTACTGAACCTATTACTCAAAACAATAATATAATAATAATGAGAATGGTGATGATGATGATGATAATACACTAACCTGTATATATGTAATTTTATACTGTATCAATTTCATAACTATGGTTGCATTTCTATATTGACACCTTGTCTGATGAATAAAACATTTTTTTCGCCAATTATCCGAGAATTTTCTTTGTCTAACTTGTCTTCAGTAATAACACGGCATCTCATATGCCATTTCCTATCATTCTCAGATCCTATCTCTTGGAACTTTGTAACACGTCGTCGAAAAGTTGCTCTATTTGGAACACGATCAAAGCTCCTTTTCACGTAATTATCGTATATAAACAACGCTGAGTGGCGGACAATTAACAAAGAATAATAACGCTAGAAAGCACGTAAACTAATACGCTGAGATTTCTTTAAGTCTAACCCAGACGGTACATGCAGCGTTCATTCCCGATAAAAATGAGAGGTCACGTGACTTCCTGTGACCATGTAGTGACGAGGTAGACCCTCTGAAGTGAACACGTGTTTTGCATGTGCTGCGATTTTCCGCGTAGCAAAAATGTCAGATTACGAAGAACACAAAACAAACATAAAATGTTGCTATAAAACTGCAACAGAAGCCTATAAAATGTTAAGAACAGCTTCTGGGGAGGAGGTTATGGGCAAAACTCAAGCATTTGAACGGCTTTCGAAATTTGAAAGTGGTGTGACATCAGTTAAAGATGCAGATCGTTCGGGATGACCCTGTTCCAGCAAAACTGATCAAAATATCAATCAGGTGAGAGGAATGCTCTTAAATGACAGGCGAATTACAATAAGAGAAGTTTCTGACTCATTAAGGGAGAATGTGCGACGTAAACGGCCGGAGAAATGGAGGAGTGGTGACTGGTTCCTGCATCATGACAATGAACCCGCGCACAAAGCTCTTTCTGTTCGCCAATTTTTGATAAAAATAGGATGAATACTGTTCTCCATCTCGTCTATTCTCCAGATTTGGCACCAGTGGACTTTTTCTTTTCCCCCGACTTAAAATGGGGCTCCGAGGACTCCGTTTTGAGGACATTGATGTCATCCATTGCGAATCGCAGAAGGCTCTGAACATGTTGAAAGAAGAGGGCTTCCAGAGCTGCTTCCAGCAGTGGCAGAAGCGCTGGGACAAGTTTATCAACCCCCAAGGAGAATAATTCGAGGGTGACAGTGCAGATTAGAGAAAACAAACTGTTGTGTAGTATTTATGACGTCATTCCGGAAACTTTTTGATCACACCTCGTAAACAAATAAGTACGTAAAATCCCAGCCAGTCCTCGCAGTCCCACACGCTTGATAACCGCACGCATTCTTGTTCTATGGGGTTGTAGTCGGTCATTAGTTGTATTAACAACCCTGTATACCATTTATAAATATTGTTTATAGATATTAAGTATTACCATACAAGACGGAAATATGTAATTGGTATTCAATACAAAAGGGGTTAGGGATAGCTTTATGAAAGCAGCCTAACGGTAGTGCTTACGATATACAACGAAGTTCCCTCGCTCTAGAACACGAAATCTACATGGTTCTTGAGACAATTCATCGGAGTCTGGCACTGGGTTTAGGCAAGTGACAAAAATACATGAGCATCAATCATATTGACTGGCCAATAATGTTTTCAGAAAATTTGTATTTGTTTAGGCCTGCAGATGTTTGCGCTAATAGGTAAATTTACTAACTCACTTCCCTGATGAGAACACGCTGCTTTTAAAGCGCTATTTTAATGTGATAAAATTAATTCAAAGAATATGAGAACATGCATTTCCAGATAATTAAGTGTAAATTGCCAAATCATTTGCATATAAACTGGCAATAAGATTTTTATTCACATTAACCTGCTATTACTGTACAGTATTTTATCTTCTGAACCAGGAAAGCAGTCAGATTAAGATACCATTTTATTGCGACAACCATCGTCACAAATGCCAAGTGGTAATCTAAACCTTTTTTCCCATCGTTCTGTTAGACCACATATTCACCAAGGATGTTTATAAGATGCCGTACCTTGGCTGTCACATAAAACACTTCCATGGATAACTTCTTAAGCTGATGCCTCGAGGCAAGGTGAATTCTGTTCAGAGTTACTAATTGGTAGAAGAAAAATTCCCTAGATTCTTATCACCCGTCATTCGTTTAAATAAATGAGATCAGAAGTTACACAGCCGGAGTTAGCCTTGCGTTCGGCATTAGTTGTCAATCGTGAGGGTTCATTTATATTCTATAATCGTCATCTGTTTTACTTTCTCAGGCCCGTATGTTCAATGTACGTAGTGGATAGAGAAAATATTGTATTCCATGCTAAAATTCTATATCGAGAAGTTCCCTGAAATATCTGTTTTGAGACCTCCTGAATCCGAAAAAGCTTTTTTAGAAACATGTCCGTTTCTGTGTGTGTGTGTGTGTGTGTGTGTGTGTGTGTGTGTGTGTGTGTGTGTGTGTGTGTGTGTGAGCAGCATAGCTCAAAAGCGAAAATTCGGTTAAATGCCAAACTTGGTTTTTAAGTTCAGTATCTTTCAAGGATAGGACGCGAAGATTTTCAAGAAAATCCCTCTACCCAGCCCTATCCTTTACATAGTACATTTTTCGAAAATTTAATTTTCTCAAAAATGGCTAACGATTTTGATTAAAATACCATAGGTATGCTTAATATAAGGCATAGTTCTATGACGAACAAAATGGATGTTCTGATTTTTTTCTGGTAATGACCTCTTAAGATCTCCTCCTTCTTAATGAATTTTGTTTAACTTTTGTATAACTGGTAAACCATAAGAGATAGACTAAAACTTACCTACAAAAATGTAGATCGCGATAAAACACACAATTTATTTCATATACATACTTGTTGTTGAGTAAACTGTTTCCGAAATATTCCGTGTTATTAGTTTCAGTTTTAAGCTACTTACTTTTATCAAATGGAAAGGCATCCTTCTTTTCGTCTCTCTTTTGTTTACTCCTACCTATATCAATTGTTTCACCTAGCGACCGGCTTTTTAAAGATCTGACTGTCGCTTTAGCATGATGTATTCCGTAATTTCTCTTCTACGCACAAAGATGGGAGTAATAAGACCAATTCTAGCAATGTTTATCTTGATTAGCATGATGGAGATGAATAAATTTTGTAAGGAAGATTTGTTTGTGGAACAGTTAGAGAAAGTCTTGTGAATTGAACACAGATCTTTTGAAGTGTATGCTTTTGTCTTGATATCGTATCAGGTAAATGGTAATGCGCTGAAACTGTGGGTGACCTAGACGGGTTCGATCCCAAGTGACCATATGTGAAAATTGTGGTGGACAAAGCGGCGCAGGGCGGGTTTTCTCCGCCATCGCATTCCACCGGTCCTCCATCTTCATTTCATGTATCACGAGGGTCAACGCTTGCGGTGTCATGGTAGTAAAAGCTGGCGTTAAACACTATAAAAAAAACAAAAAAACAAAACAAAAATGAAACGATGGGTGTATGCTGAAATAAAGACAATGGACATAATTGGTTAAAAACACTGGATCAATTAACACAGTTGAGAATAAACGTTTTGAAATGTCGCTATGATGAAGGTCCATACAAGAAAGAAACTAAATTTACTTTAATTTAGCACACGTCAAACCGTCAAAGCCCCAAAGTTACATCCAGCTAACCTAGATTAGACCTTTTCAACTTTTGAACATTGCAACAAAGGCGTTTATTCTATAATAATAATAATAACAATAATATAATAATACAATAAATTATTTTAATACAAAATCGAAACAAGCGTTCGGTACATTCCACTTAACCCATATATAAAATAAGGTTCATTCAATCTAAATAAAATAAAAATTATATTTTATTATACTAAATAAAGTAATACATAGATATGTTACACTTTAACAGAGATTAGATTCAAGAATCATTATTAAAAAGTAATAATGCTAATTACTTTAATCGGCTGAAACCATTAAAAACATGTAACAATTTAAACAACAAAACCTGTTTAAAGAAGAGTAAAAACGCAAGCGACTTTACCTCTCAAATTCCAAATAAATTAGACATGTTAAACATAACACAAAGAAATATGAGTTTTCACTGGAAATCCTATTTTTGAATTCCTCCTTTGCCTACCCAAATCTTATATTTGAATATACTTCAACTCTTTGAAGTACAAATTTGGATTCTACCAGTTTAGATTTGACAGGAAAAATTGTTTGCGCTGGTTGAATGCGTAATAGAGCTTCCGAAATTGAATCCGACATGCTTAATCTTCTTTTTGACTTATTAAAGTTTGTTACGCTGAGCCAAACATTTCAGCAAATCTGCATGCCTGTGCTTGTAGAATGCAGTCTTGATATCAAGCTGCGCAGAGGTGCCAGCGAATGAGGGAGGGAATAGCTGTACATCCTGAGCCGAGCCCTAAGCTGGATCAGGACGCCCCGGATCGATGAGCGCCAGTTGACAAGATTATTATGGCAGAAGAAGACTACTTAGCAATTAAGGCCATATGTCCGGCAAAACAAGTGACTGTCGTATGCCCACAGAAAAGCCAGAGCAATTCTACCTCACAAGGCCACTTTTTAGTTAACTGAACATCTCCAACCCAAAAAAGGTTTGCACAGCATGAAGACGATACACAACGAGTTAATCGCTATTTCAGTATGTTTTCTGCCAGGATCTTGGAATATCTCCTGTTTCTTGCTAGAGAAACTTTTCGGTTACTACAGAGTTGTTAGGGGCCATAAAAACGTATTCTTTAATGTAAATTCACTCCCCGAAATATAGATTTTTGAATTATATATATTTTGAAGGTCAGGTTGATGAACTGTGCCTTTTGAAGAAATCATTGTCAATTACTATAAAATACTGAGGTTTAGAAATGGGTGTTGTTAAAAAGCGTTACGCATTGTTAAATGTGTTCAAAAAGTAAACAATTCTAATGTAGGTGCAACTGGTGCAAGTAATAAACTGGTATTGCACAACTAACCAATTTTACCTTTTATTTCAAATTATAAAATGCTCTATCTCCCAAATAAAAGATGAAAACGAACCCTCATTGACGGTAGTACATATTATTGTTTCAATAATTGTCCTAAATAGAACATAGTCTTATATTGTATTCTTAAAAGGCGTGTATCTACTTTGAAAAAAATCTGATGAATTATACTCACATGACCCTAAGCCCTTATCGTTTATTTTGAATTTTGTTTATTTTGAATTATTAAAATATGTCTCAGTAAAAATCTCGTTATCGAATTTTTGGGTGGAGTACAATGCCTTGTACATAATCATTTCTTTGAATGCCTCTTTATCCTGAAGTTTTGCAGAATTTTGCATAGCGGTTAAACCGTGCGGGATGATCAAAACTTACTATACAAAAAATGAAGATCTCGTTAAAGCACATAATTTATGTCTTATACGATTTTCTTGTAGAGTAGACCGTTTTCAATATATTCGTTGTTATTTGTTTCCATTTTAAACAACCTAATTTTTCTCAAACGGTACCATACAAAGCGAACCGAACCTCAATTGTTTCACACAGCGACCATCTTTTGATAACACTTATTTCCCTTTTACTTACAACGAAGCAAGTGATAAGACCAATTCTACTAATATTTATCTCGATTAGCATGATGTAAAAAAAAGAATAACCACTTATAAGAATTGTTTGTATATGGAACAGCAATAGAAAGTTATGTGAATGCAGCATAAGAATTGTTATTTTTACTATTGTTTTAGATTTTCGGTCGTGGTAAAAGATACCCAATCCGTTATTTGCCATGAAACTAAGGGAAAATACAAAAAAAAGATTGATTCCAACACGGGTTTGAAGTATTTATTACCTCTGATGAGTGAAAACGAATACCTCTTTATAACATCAGTTCTCACAAAGCTAAATAAATACATCGATATTATTCGCTTCATTTATTCACCTAATAACCATTTAGGCCGCAAGATAATAACACTTATTGCAGATACATCGGAGTATTTGATTTTTGCTGCATGTTTTATTACCTTGTCGAACGTAAATAATAAATAATTTTTCTGCAACCTTGCACCATAGTAAATGTAAACCAATCGGTTATTTAATAGCAGAAATCATTAAACAGCTATATTTTCTGTCAACTGGTTTTATGTCTCAATTATCCTGACAAATATTGTCCAAAGCAATTACACTGAATAGCAATTTATGAACCAGCGGAGCTGGTAAAGATGCAATTAAATAAAGCCTTGGTTCTAAATCTAATCAGTGTTTTTCCTCTGAAATTTGCGTGGGTGATTTGATACAGAGACTACTGTATTACGTACCGCGGTGCACATGTAACACTACGCCTCCCCCTCCCTGCCCCAGAACACGACCCCAGTGCCCCAGGGGTTCCGTAATGCTCCAGTTACACCGCTCATTAGAGAAAGGTTCCTGGCACAACTAGACCAGTCGCTGCCGTTACGATCTCTTCGACAAAACATGCCCGCTAATAGCAATACACGACCGCGCGCGCAGCTATGTACAGTCAGTGCCATTTTGGCAAACTTATGACTATTATTTGGTGAAGCAGAGGTACATTTAAAGTATAGTCTTCATATCATAGATCTATAACCAAAGTGCCACCTCTAAGGCAAGACATCTGAGATCTGAGAAGGCTGACAATAGAGATGACGATGAGAATGGTAAAACAAAAGTAATTAAAATGTTTTATATACATACCTATATTTTATGTCATACATATATATATATATATATATATATATATATATATATATATATATATTTCTCATAAGCGTATTTGTGTATTATGATAGGGTACATTAATGCATCTGAATAAGATGTACTCTCTGTTGTAAATTTAAGTTGCTCTATTTGAATATCTTTGTTCTTTGTTTTTACTTTCTCTACACGTACTATGTACATAGTGTATAGAGAAGGTATTGTATTGCACCCAATAATTCGATACCGAGATCTCACCGGAAATACATGTTTTGGGTCCTCCTGAAACCAAGAAAAGCATTTTTGGAAAAAGGTCCGTGCGTGTGTGTGTGTGAGTGTGTATGTGTGTGTCTGTGGACAGCATAACTCAAAAACGAAAAGACCGTTGAATACCAAACTTTCTTTTTTCTTTAATTTTTCCTTGCTTTGTTTCTTCTTTCCTTCACTAACATTGAATTCATACACCAGCATTCAATGAAAATGTTTGATAGGTTTCTCCTTCTTGAGCTGAAGGTTAGTTATTAAAAGGGCAGAACAAAAGAAAGAAAACAGCAGTTCGGATTTATAAGGTCTCATTGAAGCTTATTCAATTTGCACTTAAATAACGGGGTGAACAAGATGGCCGTTATCATTAAGAGCTTTAATTAAATCATAAACGCTGCTACTTAGGGTAAATCGTATGATCCTCATAACGATTAACAAATATAATTATCCTTCTGTTATATTTCAATTACCGTAATACTTACCTTGGTGAATCGAAAGCTATAAGTCAAGTTTTGCTTCACATGCCGGCACGCTGCATAGTGGGGGGAGATAATGGATTTTCCTCCTCTCCCGCCCGAACAACACTAACACAACACTACCATTATTGCGCTGTTAATATGGCGAACAACAAATGACGCTCGGAACCTTCCGTGATAGCCGTACATAAAACATTACTGTCTTACAAATAGCCGTGATTGCTTCCCATAATAAACTGCGCCTTTAGAATATACTAATTAATTGGTTGGCAACCTGGCCACAAATTCTGATGCTGTTTGCTCTTTTAATACTATAGTCTCCTGTCCGCCATGTCTCGCCTTGTTATTAGTGAGGTAATGGACGTCATGTTTACTTTTTAGGACGTTGAGCTTGGTGCTAAAAACAAAATACTTCCACAGAGGAATTATAATTAAGACAAGGCCAAAAAAAAATTTAAATTGCATTCCTTTTAGCTCATCTGATTAGAATTGCTAATGTTTTACTTTCTCTACATGTACAAGGTATATAACAGGTAGAAAAATGTTGTATTTCAACCAAAACAGAAACCAATTTTAATAATAGTTATAAACTAAATGAATAAGCTTATATCTTTTTACTTTCTATACATGTACTATGTACATAATAGATATTTGACAGGATATTTCAGCAGAAATACATGTTTTGGATCAACCTGAATCCAAAAATAGTATTTTTGAAAAAAAAAGTCCACGTGTGTGTGACTATGGACAGCATAGCTCAAAAACGAAAAGACCGTTAAATAGCAAACCCGGTATTAAAGTTTGGTATTTTCCAAGGATGGGACACGAAGATTTTCAAGAAAATCCCCACACCCTCAACTACCCTTTACATGGAGCTTCTTTCGAAAATTTTGACTTTCTCAAAAATGGCTGTGATGATTTTGATAAAAATCTTTTATATTTAAGATATTTACACGGCAAATAAAATGTATATCTTAAATTTTCTGGGAATAGTCTTTGAAGACCTCTTTATTCTGGATGATTTTTATTGAATTTTGCATAACTGGTAAACCGTAAGAGATAGACAAAAACTTACTGCGCAAAAAAAAATGTAGATCACGTTAAAACACACAATTTATGTTATATATATATTCTTTTCGTGGAGTTGATCGTATTTTAGATATTCCTGGATATTGGTTTTAAAAAACATACTTTCCTCATACATGAATTTGTCAACTCAAGGTCATACTAACAAAGGCACTTCAGCCACATAGCAACCAGCTTTTAAAAGATTTGATCATCACTTTAACCTAGTGTATTCCCTTATTTCCCTTCTAATCACAAGGAAGCAAGTAAAAGAACCATTTCTGCTAATGTTTTCCCGATCAGCATGAAAGAAATGGAAGAATAAGCTTTTTAACAATAATTTGTCACAGAGATGTAGAGAAAGTCAAGTGAATGGAACATTTCAGATTTTTTTCTTTTTTATTCAAGGGCCCTAAAGCATATATTTCCAGTGTAATTTTGACATTGATTTTTTTTTGAATTTGTACTTACTCTACATAGTAGAGAAAGGAAAAGCGTACTTAGGGCTTACACATAGTGAAGTGTGTTACTTCATTGCTTCATTTCGTGTAGAAAACGCGTGACCTTTAATGTTTACTGTTTTATTTATTCTGGCGAGCGGCGTGCTATATTGACTTGTAGCAAAATACTGGGACAAGTGAAAATGTTATCAACACGCCACATCTGACTTACTTTCGATATTTATATATTCACAAAACGTTAACCTAGCAAAACAGGTAACCGAAGGTGGCTTCTTTTATTTATTTGAAATCATTTAATAAAGTATTAATTCGTCATTTCCCTACCAATACCTGTAGCCCTCCGTGGTGTAGTGGTTATCATGCTAGCCTCTAAAACCCAGGTGCAAACCGGGATGAGAGTGAGGAGTTTTTTGGACGCAAAAATCCATAGAATGGCTGCCATCATTTTCGCCTCCGCAAGTCGTGGTTTCATTCTCCACTGCCATCTGTGAGAGAGGAGCACATTCCTCGTCAGCATGGCGGCGCATAGCTGCGAACTCATGAATTAGAAATTCAAATCCGATTAAGGAAACATCGTAACGATGCCCTCTGCTTCACTTAATAATTAAATACCAAAAACTTAGTTCTAATAGGTAGAAAAAGTAGTTGCATTCAATAATAAAATATCTGATGTGTTACACTCACATGACTTTCTCTAGCTACTCTACAAACAAACTTCTTACAAAAAATCTTTCTACACAATGCTAATCGAGATAAACATTGGCAGAATGTTCTGATTACTTAGTTCCTTATAAGTAGAAGGGAATTAAAGGTATGTGCTATGCTGAAGTGATAATCAAATGTTTTAAAAGCTGTAGTTATGCGATTATCATTGCAAATCGGTGCTTTGCTTGGCCAGGAGTAGAACAAAAGAAAAACCGACACTTCCTGTCTCAGAAAAGTATAAGCATTTTACAATTTAAATCAATAACAAGGAATATCTCTGAAAGACTTAACTCCGCAACAAAAATGTAAATGACATAAATTGTGTGTTTTGAAAATATTTACATTTTTTGTGTAGTAAGTTTTCTCTCTCTCCTACAGTTTTACAATTAAGCAAAATTCGGAAAAATTCATCTAGAAAGAAGAGGTCTTCGGAGGCTATTCTCAGAAAATTCAAGATATACATTTTATTTGGGATGTAAATATATTTTTGAGAAAATCCAAATTTTCGAAATTTTTTCCATGCAAAAGGTAGATTGGGGTGGAGGGATTTCCTCAAAATTCTCGTGTCACATCCTTGGAAGATACTAAATTTATATACCAAGTTTGGTATTTTACCGACGTTTCGTTTTTGAGTTATCGTGTTCACAGACACACGGACACACAAACACACACGGACCTTTTTCTGAAAATACTTTTTTTGGATTCAGGGGACCCTAAAACACATATTTCCGGTGAAATCTAGGTATCGAATTTTTTAGTGGAGTGCAATACATTCTCTATACACTATGTACATAGTGAGTATAGAGAAAGTAAAAATAGCTGAGTTGCAGCATTCACGTGATTTTTTTTGCTTTCAGGAGGCCCCAAAACATTTCTGGTGAAGCCTCGACATTTCTCGACATCGAATTTTTGGGTGGAATATAACACTTCTCAGCCCACTACATGCGTAGCACGTGTAGAGAAAGTGAATACAAAATTAAATACGACAACCATCCCTTATGTCTGTTCATGTGACTAAGCATTTAGTTTGGATTTCCTCTGAAACGCAATAGCATTCTTGTTTTCTTGATTCTCGCTGCTTATTCATGAAATCAGCGCATGTTTAATTTAAGAATTCAGGTAAAACATGACCAATTCTTTGTGACTCTACCTCGAAATAACATTTAAATTCTGCTTATGATATTTTCATGTTTGTATGCTGAGACAAGAGAAGGGCTTCGAGTCGTGGTTTTGATGTCTGCCAAGACACTAGCTAGCGGTTTGTCGTGACAGGATTCCTCCGTTTAATGAATAATAGAAGCATTTTTATTGCACCCTAACCATCCACCTGTACATGCAATATGCACGACTGGATCTGCATCAATAAAACGTAGCTGGTCTCCCCCTCTTAGGGTTCATGTTCACCGGATTTGAACAGCTGTACATTACAATTTGGGGCAAAAGCGATACAACACACTCTTCATAGCAAGAAATTCATAATGAAATATAAACTCGGTTGTCCTATTGCAGGTGGTGGAATATTAAACCTCCAATTCCGGAGGATGAGGGAAAGACAAAATTAAGCATGGCTTCCGTTTAAAAAACTGATGTGCTCCATTCACATGACTTTCTCTACATCTCTGTAACAATAAGCTCCTTCTTCTATCTACTTCATTCTAATCGAGATAAACATTAGCAGAAATGGCTTTATTACTTAGTTCCTTATGACTAGAAGGGAACACACTAGGTTAAACTGAAAGTCAAAAGCTTTAAAATGTGGTTGCTATGGTACAGAAATCCGATTCTTTGCGTGGTCAGGTGTTCACAAATTCCCGTTTGAGAAAAGTATAAGTATTTTAAAACTCAAATCAATAACAAGGAGTATCTCAAAAACGGTCGACTCCAGGAAAAAAGTGCATATAACATAAATTGTGTATTTTAACAAGCTCTACATGTTTTGCTTAGTAAATTTTTGACTATCTCTTACGGTTTACCAGTTACGCAAATTTCACCAAAATCTATTCAGAATAAATAGGTCTTTAGAGGCTATTCCCAGAAAATTAAAGATATACATTTTGTTTTCCATACAAGTATCTTTAATATACGGCATTTTAATCAAAAGCATTAGAGCCATTTTTGAGAAAATCAAAATTTTCTAAAATTTTTCCTTGTAAAGGGTAGTTCTTGAAAATCTTCGTGTTACTTCCTTGGAAGATACAGAACTTAAGTACCAATTTTGGTATTTAACGGACTTTTAGTTTTTGAGCTATGCTGCCCACAGACACACACAGTGAGACAGACTGACAGATAGACAGACAGACACACACAGACATTTTTCTAAAAATGATTTCTTTGGTTTCGAGAGGTCTCAAAACATGTACTTCCGGTGAAATCTCGGTATCGAATTTTTGAGTGCAATACAATACCTTCTCTATACACTATGTACATAGTACGGGTAGAGAAAGTAAAAACCACTTGAGAAGTATTAACGGCCAGGCACTGTTTCATTTCGAAATATTCCTACAAGCTTCATGGCATTCAACTGCTTCTACAATTACTATCGGATAATTTTGATGTTTTAATTAAAAAAAATATTCCAAAATATCTGATTACAAATTATTCTTAAAAAGCTTATTCTTCTATCTACTCCATGCTAATTTAGATAAACATTAGCAGAAGGGAAATAAACGGAATTCACTACGCTGAACTGATAGTCAAATATTTTAAAATGCAGTTGTTATGGGGTTGTAATCCGTATAGGTATTTTTAAACTGAAACCAATAAGGAATATCTCAAAAACGGCCAACACCACGGGAAAATTGCATATAACATAAATTGTGTGTTTTAACAAGATCTCCATTTTTGTGTAAACATTTAGATAAAACACACAACTTGTGTTATATACTTTTTTTCCGTAGAGTTGATATTTTTTAGATATTCCTCGTTATTGTTTTCAGCTTTAAAATACTTATACTTTTCTCTATTACGGGCATTTGTCAACTCCTGTCCATACAAACAAAGGAACTTCAATCATATTGCAACCAAATTTTAAGAGATTTACCTATCGCTTTAACCTATGGTACTCCCTTATTTACCCTCTACTTACAAGGAAGCAATTAATAAGACCCTTTCTGCTATTTATCCTCGATTAGCATTAAGTAAATAGATTGTTTGCAGATATGTAGAGAAAGTCATGTGAATGGAACACATCAGATTTTTTGGCGTGCATCCGTCCATCCATCCATCCACCAACCAATCGCCCAGCTATTTATGCAACATCTTATTTGGTTACCAATTTTTTGTTTGTATAACTCTGCTTAACAGTAGGTTTCTCTGGCCTTTCTGACCCCGGTTATTTTGGTTCTAAGTAGACCTACTTCTCACATGGATGACTAAAGAGAAACGAACATACTTCCAACAGATGTTCCTTGTGTTCTTTCCTTCCATCCTCATATTTTAATCACAATTTTACTTCCGTGCAGCTTTGCGATATCATTTTGACATGCTTTAAAATTCTCTCTACACTATGGAAATTCTGTAAGTTCGTCTTCAATGGATATTTTATTATGCTTATTATCATATTATTATTGTTATTATTTTGACTATTTTAAGCACACCTTTATTAGTATTGCTACTTCTATGTTAACAAAATTCTGTAATAAATTAATTAAACCCTACAGGAAATTAGTCTAAACCTTAGTGAACTGGAACCCGGAGATTGTATTATTTCAATAATGACCTTTGCTAAGGTTGATTCCTGGAAAGTATCATCATCATCACCCAAAAGCCTCTGTCAGAGATGTGACAAAGAAATGCTTGCACACATCTTGGGATCTTACCCTCATGGCGAGGTATTATTCACCTATCACCATCACATAATTCGCTCAATGATCGCCGACGAACTGCAAACGAAGAACTAGAAAGTCTTCAGTCTGGAAACTAACAGTAGCACTGGAGGAACTGCGATGAATGCAGTTCGAGAAGACACAAAAATAAAGTTTAACATCAAACAGTTAGATTTGAAAAGTTTAAACCACAACCGGAAGACGTCGACAAAGAGAAAAGGGATATTTAACACCCACATTTCCATACTTAAAGGCAAAATACGTCTAAAAATCTGATGTGTTACACTCACATGACTTTCTCTAGCTACTCTGCAAACGAACTTCTTACAAAAGATAACTCTTCTTCTAACACTATGCTAATCGAGATAAATATTTACAGAATTTTATTACTTAGTTCCTTATAAGTAGACTGGAACTAAAGGAATGCACAAGGCCAAAGTGATAGTCAAATATTTTAAAAGCTGTCGTTATGCGATTGTCATGGCACTTCTTTGCTTGACCAGGAGTAGAACAAAAGAAACACAAATTACACTTCCGTCTGAGAAAAGTAGAAGTACCTCACAATTGAAACTAATAATAAGGAATACCTCGAAAACGGCAAGCTTCACGAAAAAAAATGTATATGACATAACTTGTGTATTTTAGCAAGATCTACATTTTTTGTACAGTAAGTTTAAGCAAAATCCATTCAGAATAAACAGAATAGAAGCTATTTCCAGAAAATGCAATATATACATTTTATTTGTAATAGAAATGGCTTTAATATGTGGTATTTTAATCAAATCCTTAGATCCATTTTTAAGAAAAACAACATTTTCGAAAATGTTTCCATGTAAAAGGTAGTTAGCGGTGGGGGATTTTCTTGAAAACCTTTGTGTCGCATTTTTGGTAGACACCAAACTTAAATACCATGTTTGGTATTTAACCGCCTTTTCGTTTTTGGGATATGCTGTCCACATACACACACACACACATACACGGACCTGTTGCTAAAAATGCTTTTTTTTAGTTCAGGGGGTCCTAAAACATGTATTTCCTGTGAAATCTCCACATCGAATTTTTAGGTGGAATACAATACTTCTCTATTCCTTTGTACATCGTACATACGGCGCTAGAGAAAGTAAAAATCATAGAATTCATCAGCCTGGGGGTTTGAGCTCGGAGAACAATTCCTTTAATTTTTTTTTCAATGCCTGACAATTCCGATTCAATTCACATTGAATACAACATAAACATAATATATGTGTATATTTATAAAATATATATTTTCCAAAGTTGGGTCAAAGCAACTCCTTAAAGGACAAATTAGCTCCAGTTTATGGTAAAATATTCAACATGTATTATGGTAACACTTCCTGGATCTAATTAATCATATAAGAATGATCCTTAATGAGAGTTGAATGCAACATTACATTTTGAGAGTTAATTTAATAAAGAAGTGTACAGAATTAATGACACTATTGTTGTCGAGCTCACAATGAATCCGCAACACACTGGCGATACCTTTTAGATCCTAGTGAATTAAAATATATGAACTGTGAAATTATTTAGAGCTTTTTTTTCTTTTTATGTATTCTCTTTATTTCATAATTATTACCTATTCTACTATGTACATTCAAAAGACTTTAAAAATACGCCGGCGCTGTGATTTTGCTGAAAATGTGAACGTTTGAGGGCGGCTCGGATCTTACGACGATTTTCATTAATGTCAATCTGGCACAGCATACCAGGCTATATTAAAAAAAAAAAAAAAAAAAAAAAAAAAAAAAAAAAAAAAAAAACCGATTGGGCAAACCACCCCTTCATCCTTCAACCCCGCTCGACGCTCCCTCTGAACAGGTTCCCTTGTGTAACCAGTGAATTGATGATGTCCACCACGTGCGCGAATTACCTTGGCATTAGAACTTTAGTATGTAACACAGAGAAAATATTAACCTAATTTTGTATCACCCAGTGAGAAAGATAACTTATTGTCCAACCAGAGAGTTTGGGGATCACTCAAAACTTCATTTATCGCAAGTTATGTTTCATGTGCACCCCCTTTTACCCTTCAGTAATGTGGCTTGTTCTATACGGTTTCAAAACATAGCAAGGCTATATGAGAAGGTGGCATAAGCGACAACCACAGCGCCTAAACAGGTGGAAGACATGGGCGCCATTAGCGAAAAGTCTTACGGTAAGTATTTCCAGGCGTAATTAAATGTTCTTGAGTGTTTAATATATATTAGGTCACGAAGTATTGCATTCCGCCTAAAAGTTTTATACGAAGATATAGATTTTGAGGATCCCCAAATCTATGCATATGCATATTTATTTATATATATGGTTGGAGTTAAGGCCATAAGGCCTTCTCTTCCACTCTACCAGGCAATACATTAAATTCAATACAGCTGTGTTACATGAATAAAGAACAAAGTTTCAATTCCATACAACTTAATAAAAACAAATATAAACAGGTACAAGTAAATGAATTAAATTGATGTATTTATCATATTAATACAGCAGCAGATATATCAAATTTGGTATTTATGTTTAGCATCTTTCAAAAATACTGCACGAAGATTTTGAAGAAAATTACCCCCCTCAAAAACATGTATTCTTTACATGGAAAAAATTTCCAAAATTTTGATTTTCTCAAAAATGACTAACGATTTTGATTAAAATACCAAATATTAACGATATTTGCCTGACAAAATGTACATCTTTAATTTTCTTTAATAACCTCTATTCCTGATGTCTTCCACCTGAATTTTGTATAACTGGTAAACCGTAAGGGATAGACAAAATCTTACTGCCCAAAAAATGTATATCTGGTTAAAGCACACAATTTATGTTGTAGACATTTTTTCGTGGAGTTGACCAATTTTAGGTAGGTGTATTGGTTTCAGTTTTAAAATACTAAAACTTTTCTCATACGGAAATTTGTCAACTTGGCTAAAAAATCAGATGTGTTCCATTCACATGACTTTCTCTATATCTCGGCAACAAATTGTTGTTAAAAAGCTTATGCTTCTACACACTTCATTCTAATCCAGAAAAAATAAGCAGAAATACTCTTATTACTTGCTTCTTTGTAAGTAGAAGCGGAATAAGGGAGTGACTGAAGTTAATTTGTTTGTATAGACAGGAGTTGACAAATTCCTGCATGAGAAAAGTAAGTTTTTCAAAGCTGAAACAAAAAAACAAGGAATATCTTTAAAACTATCAATTCCACGAACAAAATATATGTAACATAAAGTGTGTGTTTCAATGTGCTCTACATATTTTGTGTGGTAAGTTTTTGTCCTTCTCTTATGATTTAGCAGTTATGCAAAATTTCGTAAAACTCATCCAGAATAAAGTATTCTCCAGAGGCTATTCCCAGAAAATTTAAAATATACATTTTATTTTGAGGTAAAGATCTTTAAAATATGAACATTTAATCAAATCATTAGAGCCATTTTTGAGTAAAACAACATTTTTGAAATTTTTTCTATGTAAAGGGTAGTTTGGAGTGGGGGGATTTTTCTCAAAATCTTCGTGTCGTATCCCTGGAAGATACTAAACTTAAATACCAAGTTTGGTATTTTACTGAAGTTTCGTTTTTGAGTTATCGTCTTCACAGACACACGGACACACTGACACAGGCACACACACACACACATGGAACTTTTTCTGAAAATACTTTTTTTGGATGCAGGGGACTATAAAACGTATATTTGCGGTGAACTCTCGGTATCGAATTTCTGGGTGGAGTGCAATACCTTCTCTACACACTATGTACATAGCACGCCTAGAGAAAGTTAGAAAAGAATGGATTTTAATCACCTGGCAACCAGCTGATAAAAAACTTGACTATCACTTTAGCCTAGTGTAATCGCTTATTTCACTTGTACTTACAAGACAGTAATAAGATCATTTCTGCTAGCGTTCATCTCGATTAGCATGAAGTAGGTAAAAGAATGCAGAAGAAGTCATGTTAACGGAGCATATCAGATGTTTAACAATGTTTACTTTACTTTGTGTAAGAATTTCATGTCGCACGACTTTTAACAAAAATCCAGTGGTGCTGATAGTGTTTCGTGCGTGTACATAACGTGCGTACACAAACAATGCTCCCTTCTTCAAGCTAGGGAGAATTAATTGTGCCATTACTAATGCTGCAATTCCTTCTCAGCGAGGACAGGTGTTGACTGGTATTATAGCTGTAATTATTGCAACATTATTCTCCAGCATAATAATTATACCTGTCCAACTTGTCCTGCTACCACATTTTGGTTTAATGCTACCATTTCGTTAGGTGATAACCATCATGCTGGAGCTATCTTACCATCGTTTACTTGGTTCCGTCAAATAGATGTAGGCATGACTGGCAGCAGACCCAGAGTGTTATAATCTTCCCCGTCCGAGAATGAGTCCGCACCGCGCTTTACACTTACTAAACGCATCCAGGTGTTCAGCTGTTTACTTTCGGGAGTTCAAGGAACTGCCAACCTTCCTTACCTCCCACTGTACTAAGTGCGCATGTTTTCTTGGGCGCTCGGTTCCCTAGTTTGCATTCGGAAGGATTCACGCAGAGCAAGGTGACCACATTTTTTTTAATACAGTTCCGGAGCCGTTTTCCCTTTTTTCCATTTTCCTAACATTTCCTTTTTTTATATTGGATTACCGTTTTGCTTTTTGCTTCTAATGCACGCACATATACACACTTATAAACAACCATGCCCAAGGCGGGACTCGAACCCCGATACCCTGCGCCATGAAGTACCAAAGCGAGGCACTTTTGCGAGGCACATATAAGAAGATATACATCAGTGACTTCAGTGCTAATGTTTCAGATCCGAGTTCATTCACAAGCATGTGCGCTTGTTTCGTTTAATAGTTATATTATTACCTAGTTTCCGTATAATTATCGATTTTACAATTTACATCCAGTTCGCGGTAAATTAGATAACCTATTGACCATAATGGCTGAGGCTGTGTCTTGTGTTTGGTTGACAACACTTCGGAAAGACAGCGGGCAGGCTCTCATCTTCCTCCCGGCCCACACTTCTTCGTAATATCAGCGCCAATTAAAAGGTGCGCGCATACTACCAAGCTAGTTGGCGTATTTGAGTGGTTCCGCGTAGGATCGTCCATTCTAACCCATGGGCTTTTTCGTGATTTCCTGGGGTCGCCAAGAATCCTGGGGTGGATCCTAATCTATCAGGATTCCCTTTGCTCATATCCCTTTCATACCATTTCCTTCTCATCTTTCAGGTGTGCTTCCAGGTTTTGTGCTGCATGGCAGTGTGGGCAGTTGGCACGGATGCATTCTCAATGGCAAGATTATCCGCGTGAACTCTAGGTGGCCCGACGGGTCGCCTGCACACCCTGGTGGTTCAGCAGTGGGACGTTAGGAAAACGTTAGGAACGCGTCTTTGGTAGCCTATTTGCCTGTGATCTCCTATAGTTTCTTAACCTCATCCCATCTTCCTGAGGAATATTAACCATAATAGATCTGCATAGTTCGCAGTGCCCGAGGTTCCCCACCGTTGGCTACACTTTAGCCTTTTACCATCCAGTGTTATCTTAACTATGTGCTGTCTTTCACTGCACCAAACATACGTTATACTTTTACAGTAAACAAAATGAACTAAATGGACGAAGAAAAGTTCTTAAACATCTTTTATTAGTAAAAACCTACACTCACGTAGATAAAAATGGTCCATTTCCCATGACTATAGTAGTGTCTTAAGGGCCATACACATCGAAAATCAACCGCAGTATACGTAACGTAGACACAGAAGCTTGCAGCCAGTATATGTATAGGCTCATTCACGATGGTTACGTTGACATTGATGTAGACATAACCGTAGTACGTTAACATAGAAGCTTGCAAACGCCAAACTTTTGCGTCAAAGTTAACAGGCAACGTAGGAATCAACCAATGAGAACACTGCTCCATGTGTTATTAAAATGACTTCGCTTGACGATTCTCTCTCATGGTGCATTTAATTCTGCGTCTTTATTCTACGGTTAATTTTCAATGGCCCTTTACTTTCCGTAAGGTTTCATTTCTTAGTATCTCTGCTCCTTGAAGGATATTTCTAGTTTTTCGTGTACTAATCCAAACCTTACTATTAGTTGCATGCAGAAAAATATTTGGTTAGTTTCTACTTTGTTTACTTTTATAACCCTGACCCCAAAATGAGAGATCTGCAAGTTCCATACATAAATTTTAAACTGTACGTGGAGCTAATTCTCAGGCTTGGTTTTTACTGTAAAACTTTGGAAGAGATTGAAACATAAGGTTTAATTGCTTGTTGACAGAATACTAGCTAGCTTCAGTTTGCTTCCAGCGCGTATTGCATTGTCTCGCATCTATGCAGTACTCAAGCATGAGGACATTCAGGCTAATCACGGCCGCTGTACAAGACACGCAACTTTTGCCGTGTAGGATGGGATCAACCAGGACAAGGGCTGTGTTGTGCAACATGCTCTGATTTATCTGGCCTTCACCTCATCCTCGGGATTTGTCATTTCCTCCTTCTATAGCCGCGTGTCTCTTGTTAACCAATAAGATGAAGAAGGTGCACCAGTTGCTCTGTTCAGGAATCATCTGTCTCTTGATTGTTCGTCACTGCCAACTGAGCCAATGAGGATAACTTCAGACCAAGCTTCCATTGCATTGAAAGTGACTTTTGAAGCATCTTGCATTGGAAGCTAACATAGTTTTGATAACACAATCCGAAGATTTCAATTAGGAAGTCTGAATGTCAGATGAATCAGTCGAGAGCAAACCTGTCCAGTTGACACGCATAAAGACAGAAAACAGTCTAACTTTCAACATACATATAGCTCGTTTTAGTAACACTACTTTAAAATAACATATTTTAAGCACTATTGCATAATTTTTACTTACCCTACATGTACTTTTTCTATGTACCTACATAGTGCATAGAGAAAGTATTTTATTTCACCCAAAAATTCCACTGAGATTTTACTAGAAATGCATGTTTTGAGACCCCCCGAATCCAAAAAATTAGAAAAAGGTCCGCGCGTGTGTGTGGCCAGCATAGCTAAATACCAAACTTAGTATTTAACTTTAGTATCTCCCAAAGATTCGACATGAATATTTTCAAGAAAATTCCCTCATCCCAAACTACCCTTTACATGGAAACATTTTTCGAAAATTTTTATTTTCTCAATAATAACTCAAAAAATTTTGATTAAAAATTGTATACAAAGATATTTACATGACAAATAAACTGTATATCTTGATTTTTTTGGAAATAGCCTCTGAAGATCTCTTTATTTTGGATGAATATTGCTGAATTTTGCATAGCTGGTAAGAGATACACAAAATCTTACTACACAAAAGTGTAGATCTTGTAAAAACACATAGCTTACGTCATGTATATTTTCTTTTTTTTTTTCTTCTTCTTTTTTTGTGGATATTGATCGTTTCTGATATATTATTTCTTGTTACTGGTTTCAGCTTTAAAATGCTTTACTTTTCCCGTATGGGAACTTGCCAACTCCCGGCTATACAAAGGAACTCAATCACATAGCATCCAGAATTTAAAAGATTTGAATATTGCTTTAGCCTATGGTACTCCCTTATCTTCCTTCTGCTTACAAAGAAGCAAGTAATTTTATCTCGATTAGCATGAAGTAGATAGAAGTATAAGCTTTTTATCTATACTTTGTTATAGAGATGTAGAGAAATTCATTTGAATGGGACACATAAGATTTTTTGGCGTTTTTTGGTCAAAACTGTGGATTATTTTAAATTTTTGTGAAAAAAATGTACATATATACAATGTTTTATTATGCTAGGGGGATGTAACACGTTAGAGAGCTATTTTAAAGGCTGCGGTTGTTTGATGACTATGTTAAATTTAAAACCCATTTTGCTCCCAAAATATACAGCTAGAGTCTGATTATGTTCCCAAAGCAATGCCAAATATGTGTAATAAAATTTCTGGTTGAATCTTTATATTCATTATAGATTAATTTTAAACACTTTATTAACATATTCATACTCGTTTTTGAGCTTTTACTCCTTGGGATATAAATTATTAAAAAAAGATACTATCCACTACAGGAAAATTTCAACCGGACAAACAATTCGTTACAGAACTGTAAATGATGGTGTATGTAGCTCAATAGCTGTAGTAGAACATAGATTTTGAATGTCTTAATTAAATCAAATATACCTATCAATTTGTATATCTAGAATGAAACCATGTATTTGAATGAAACTTGCAATGAATACTACTTTTGTTGCCAGTGTATAAAAATTAAAGCTCTAGCTTTTATACATTAAAAATTACTTTTATCATTTCGGTTTTCCCTTAAGGGTATACATACGTGAAAAATGAACAAAGTCCTTGAAAAAGCCATTTTTTGTTTGTAGTTCTATTGTTGGTTATGAATCAACTAGTATCAACCTCTTTGTGCTGTCTATTACTGATCATTACAAATAATTTTACCCTTTTTTTTGTAAATTAATGAGCCTGTGCACAACACCAAATAGCTCGTTAGAATTTCAACGCTGTTCTTCTCCGTTTCTGTTTTTTCTGCGTTCTTACGCGTTAAAAATATTCCTCACGATGTAAGTTTATTTCAATTTACTTCATATGTTATAGAGATACACCAAAAGCTGTAATTATTATACGGTTAGGAGTAATTTTATTTATTCATTATCTTTAGAGGGATATTAATTAGAATATCAAAATAATCCATTAAAATAGTGAAAAAATAACTGTTATAAGTTCTTTTTCTCAAAAACTAGAACACTAATTACAAATCTGTTTCCAGCATTTGTGTTTTAGTATTTCCTAAGAGTACGTAAAACATATATTTATCATGGTATAATTTTATTTTTTTATCGAGTGGAATATTTTTAGCATTAAAACTAATAATCTGAAAACCACTCTAGGTATTGTAATAGAAATATAACATATACATGTGTATGAGGTATAAATTTCAAAACCATGTGTTCATAAATATAGAATTTGGACAGTTCACCTATGTGCAGCCTTAATAATTCGTATGCGTTTGTCTTGAAATTATGGAACATCTCACTTGAAATATCTAAACTCCCATTTGATATTTGATCAGTTTAACTTGAAACAAGTTCTAGTATTGCGGACCAATGGCCATGTTTATTTCTTGTTATGTTTCTTTGTAAGAATATGTCATTTTCCGTAATTTTGTGTTTTTATGTTGTTACTCCTTGGTTACTTTTCTGAGAAGATAGAATTTCGTTGCGGTTTTGTTTTTCGTCAGTCGATTTTTTACTATGCCGTTGAGCTGTTTAATTTTGTGTTAATAACCTGCTTTAGCAACGGAAAATTTTTGCAATAATCAAGGAAAATTTTGAAAGCCTTTACATTTCTCCTTCTGACTTTGTCGGGGAAGACTAAGTCTGAGGTATAACATTCCTCGTCAGGCAAGAAGATTAATATTATAAAAGAATTAAATTGTATTTCGAAGTAATATTACGTCGGAAAATAGATCAGCTATAGTTTTCGACTAGATCGTTGATTTTTTCGGGGAATTGAGGAAGTCATTGTTCGGAACATCTTAGTTCAAGCTAGAAAGAAAGCACATTGCATGCAAGGGAAAGTACATAGTAACATGAATATTTACGACGGGAATAGAACATTTTCACTAAATTACGGACGATTTTCAGTTTTAAAAGAAAGAAGGCTATCTTTAAAATTTGAAATTGTGTTGGAAAGCTTTGTTTCAAAGAAATGAAAATGTTGTTCCGTTCAACAAGTAAATCCCTGCACCATGTACGCGCCCTGAGTGCAAGAGATCTCAAGAAGTGCTCTACTGATTGATCTAGACCCGGGTAGGCAGAGTCATTGTACACAACTGCTTCAAGTAAGTCGCACTTTTAAATCCCTGAAGTCTTCACTTGTTATCTTCACTTGAGAACAGTTGAGTAATATAGTTGCTGTGCTTCTATAAAGGTTAGGTGTCTCTAACTACACCCATTTCACAGTCCGCAATTTGGCAAGACACGAGATTAGCGGAAGATAATCCAAGTGTATCTTTAAAAACAACAGCAGGTAAAGAAAAGCTCTTTAATTTCATAGCCATATTAAGGCTGTTGCGCAGCATGTGGGAAGCCAGATAACCGACCTATTTGTCGCGACATTGTCGAAATAGCCAGGCGGTTGCCTTTTAACATTTATCTTCCAACATTTAAAGCTGATTTGAATCCGGTTGTAGCTCCTGGTTGTTGCAGGAATGTGTTATATTTGACCCCAAAACAAGTTGGAATGTCGCTTCTCTTTCAGGTATTTTCGCAAAAGTCGAGCTCAACATTTTTATGCGTCAGTTTCCGTGCAGCAGGTTTTGTGAAAATCGGCGCTTCAAGCAGTGAAAGAAATTAAATATGTTGTTGATGTAGATAACACTGCTAAGACGGGATTCTTTGCTACCGGATACTTAACAAAATTATGGTTAGGATTTAACGATTTAGCTGCGCTTCAGTTGTTATTCAAAACAGCGTCCACAAGTCAGGAAGTTTAGTGTTTTGTCTAAGCAATGTATTTCTATCCCATCTAATGGCTCCCACAAAAGAATGCGATGGCTGACAGAAGATACTTCTAGTGTTAAGCTTTCCGTCCTGTTTTCTCTAGCTTTAGTATAGTGTGTTTCAAAAGTAAAACATCTTATGCGTTCCATTCACACGACTCTTTTTATCTGTTCTGCAAAATAACTGATTTTGCAAAAAATTATTCTTTTATCTACATTATGCTAATCAAGAAAAACATTAACAGAATTTGTCTTCTTACGTAGTTCCTTATACAAACAGAAATAAGAGAATGCTCTAGGATAAAGGACGGTCGTCTCCTTAGCGCGGTGGTAGATCTGGGTTCGATTCCCGGGGAATTTTCCTCCGCTGGGATACGTGGCCCGGGGTGCAATCAGCCTTGTGAAGACCGTGGGCGGGGGTGGCAATTGAGGAGTTACTTGATTCAACCGGCTGGGAGGGACTTGGGGCGCTATTCACGTCTCACGCTCAGCACTACATCCCATTCATGTCGTCTTCGGGCCGAGATGGGGGATGCAGTGGCCGGGCGGTGGGTCAAGGCCCCTTGTGAACTGTCGTGCCGTGGAGTTACGTTACTATGCTAAAGGAACAGTCAACTCTTTTAAAAGCTGTCGTCTTGCGATTGCAATTGAAATTCGATTTTCTTTCGGTGGCCAGGAGTAAAACAAAAGAGATGAATCGGATGAGCGCTCCTGTATTTTAAAATTGAAACCAATAACATGGAATGTCTCGGAAATGTTTAGCTTTACAACAACAAAATAAAGAGAGAGAAAAAAAGAAGAAGCTTATGGCATTTATTGTGTGTTACAGCGAGATCTACACGTTTTCTGTAATAAGTTTTAGTCCATCTCTTAGGTTTACTAGTTATGTAAAACTCATCCAGCATGAAGAAAACTTCAGGGGCTATTCAAGATAAATATCTTATTTGCCAAGTAAATATCTTTATGCCATTTTAATAAAAATTATTTAGAAAATGGAACATTTCAAAAACTTGTTCCATGTGAAGGGTAGTTTGGGAGGGGAGATTTTTCTGAAAATCTTCGTGTCGAATCCTTGAATGACACTGAACTTAATACCAGGTTTGGTAACTAAGTGACTTTTCGGTTTTGAGCTGTACAGTCCACTGACCTCCCCGCGCGCGCGCACACACACACACACACACACACACACACACACACACACACACACTCACTTTTTCTATAAATGGTTTCTTTGGGCTTAAGGGTATACAAATTACATTTTGGGTGAAAGGAAGTCGAATCGAAATTGTTTCGTTATATATTGACATACAATCCCACTCTCTTTTCGTGACTGCAAGAAGTAGCTGAATAGCCACAACACTTCAAAGCTGCCACTCCCTCCCCCCTAAACGCATTTCTGTCTTCCAGAATATCAATGCAAATCAAAAAGTAAAATAAACACGTTTCGTAAGTCGAATGTTAAAAACTCTGATGTGTTCCATTCAGATGACTTTATCTATAGCTCTTTGACAAACTATTGTTAAAAAACATAGTCTTGTATTTTAGCTAATCAAGATAAAAATAACATAAATGGTCTTATTACTTACATCCTTGAAAGCAGAAGGAAAATAAGGGAATACACTAGGCTAATCGAGAGTAAAATTTTAAAAACTATCGGTATGTAAAACAACTGAAATTCGGTTCTGTTTTGCATTCCTGGGAGTAAAAGAAAAGAGACGAAACCACAGCTGACTTCCTGCTTGAGAAAATTTAAGTATTTTAAATGGAGACTAATAACAAGGAATATCTTGGAAACGTTAACTGTACATATAATAAATAAATAAATTAAAAATGACAAAAGAACAAAAAAAAATGATTATAACAATTTTTTTGTGTAGTAAGTTTTTTGTCTATCTATTACAGTTTAACATTATACAGTTCCGTTTGTCATGAAGATATCTTAAATATAGCATTTTAATCAACATCGTAGGGCTATTTTTGAGAAAATAGAATTTTCGACAAATATTCCATTAAAGTGTAGTTATGGGGTGGGATTTTCTTTCAAATCTTTATATCGCATCCTTGCAAGATACTGAACTTAAATACCAAGTTTGATATTTTCCGAGCAATCGTTTTTTAGATATGCTGCCCCCTATACACATCGACATGTATCTAAAAATGGTTTTCTTGGGGGGGGATTGAAATGGTATCAAAACATGTATTACTTGTGAAATTTCGGTATCGAATTTTTGGATGGAATACAATATCTGCTATATACACTGTACATACGTATTAGAGAAAATAAAAATTAAATGCTGTAATGATACAGAAATCATAACACACACTTCATGCATAAGATTATTGACGTAGTGCATAATGAAAATCCCCCTTTTGCAGAAACGTCACGTGTGCACGATTTACAGCACCAGGCCTGCCTTTAACAAGAGTCAAGTGCGGGGAGAATTGGCAGAGAGAGGGAGGAAAATGAGGGCTGAATAAGATATATGAAAGGGTAATTAGAGGCAGAGTTGGGGGGTCACATTGAGGGCGCTGATACCTAATTAGCGCCAGGAAGGGATATACGAGCCACTGAGAGCATGAGGCTATCCGTTACCACCGCCAAGATGGCCTAAACAACTACCTACGATCGTCAACTTGTTACGCTGTGAACAAGCGAACATCAATTTCACACTCGAAGCCTGTTGAGTCGCCCATCTTCTATACATACTTGAAATATGCTTACGCAGTGCTTGTTATATCAACTATTGGCTTTATATTAGAACCAAATTTTAGTACTTCCTAATTTAGCGAAGGAAATGAAATAATAATGATGATATTAACTTCTGCTCAGTTGTTAAATATTTAGAAACAAAAGCTTATTCTTCTATCTACTTCATGATAATTAAAATAATTAGCAGAATTATTACTTTGTTCCTTTTAAGTAGAAGGAAAATAAGGGCATATGTTAGGCTAAAGCAATTATCAAATCTATTAAAAACTGGTTGCAATGCGTTTAAGATTCGCTTTTCTTTGCATGAACAGGAATAAAACAAAAGAAACAGCAATTATACATTACCATTTAAGAAAAATTTGAGTATCCTAAAATTTAAACCAATAACAACGAATATCTCATTCGTAACTGCACACTCACAAAAATGTACTACATAACATAAATTGTGTGTTTTAACGAACTCTAAATTTTTGTGTAGTAATTTTTTGTCTATCTCTTACGGTTTAGCAGTTATGCAATTGCCATCCACAATGAAGAGCTCTTCACAATCTATTCCCAGAAAATTCAAGATATACATGTTATTTGCCATATAATATATACATCAAAATTGTTTGAGTGTTTTTGAGGAATTCAAAAATGTCGAAAAAAACTTTCATGTAAAAGACAGTTTGGGGTGAGGAGGTTCCTTTAAAATCCTCGTGTCAAACCCTTGAGATATACTAAACTTAAATACCAAATGTGTTGTTTAAGGATCTTTTCGTTTTTAAGCTATGCTGTTCAACCACACACATACACATACACACAGACATTTTTCTAAACTTTTTATTCAGTAGACCCAAAAACAATGTTTCCGGTGAAATCTTGGTATCGAATTTTTGGTGGAACAGACTACCTTCTCTATACACTATGTGCTGGAAGTAAAAAGGAATTAAAAGTAGTGACTTTTTGTCCGTTCATTAAATTAAAAGAATCGTGTTGCTTCGCGGACAGTCCATCATAAGTTGGAATGTAATAGGTAGACGTTACTTCTCGTGGGCTTTGTGATAAATCCAGAAAATATTTACATTCGTGTGCACGTAGGTGTATAAAAACAGTTCACTACTGCTTGACAGCGTACTTCAGTCACAATGATTGATTGCACGGAGAAGAATAGGGTAAGGTATCCAATCACTGGCACTTTTAATAAAACAGAGATCAGCTTTCATACCCCAAAGCTTTTACGTCGCAAAATGGAGACATCATCTTTCCATGTCTTGCTAAACTTTCAGAATTCACGTTCTAAATTAGAACTATTTTTTATTTTATTCTTTTGTTTTATTTTTTAAACAACAGCTAGCTATAGTTAACGCCAGGGCTGGAACTTAACCTTAGATGAGAGAGATTCGATACTAAGAGATACAATTTTCTATGGCTTGTTTTGTTGGGATGTTCTACACCACATAAAAGCATAACTCAAGAACGAATAGTCGGTTAACTACCCAACTTAGCGTTTAAGTTAAGTATCTTCCAAGGATGCAACACAAACATTTTCAGAAAGTCTCCCACCCCAAGCTACCCTTTACATGAATCTTTTTTCAACATTTATGATTTTCTAAAAGATGACTAACGATTTTGATTAACATACGGTATATTAAAGATGTATGTATGGCATACAAAATGTATATAGTGAATTTCTTAGAATGTCCTCTGAAGTCTTCTCCATTCTGAATGGCCTTTGCATAACTTGTATACGGTACAAAAAAAATGTTGCTATCGTTAAAAACACACAATGTCGTACTCACATTTTTATTACATTTTTATACCAGTCATTTCAGAAATATTCCCTTTTTTAGTTTCAATTCTTAGGAATTTAATCTTTTCTCAAATGGAAAGCCGTCATCTGTTCATTTTTCGAATTCAAAGACATTCGTATATAGAAAGATTTTAAACATTTCACTGTCGATTTAGCCCAGCATATTCCCTAATTTCCCTATTGCTATATCACTATAATGTGGTTTAAGAGACCATTATTTGCTTTTCAGTCATCTGATGTTTATTCTTCAGATAAATTAGAAATTCAATTGTTGAAATCATTAGTAGAAGTAGATTGAATTACAGTAGGTATAAATGTGTGGTTAACACCTCAGATTTCTGAACTCTACTTACCAGGAATTAAGTAATAAGATCACTTCTAGAAATGTTTATCCGCTGATTGGCATTATACAAATAAAAAAAAATCTATGTTACACTCACATAACTTTCTCTAGCTGCTCTACAAACAAACTGCTTACAAAAGATTATTCTTCTTTCTACACAATGCTAATCGAGATAAACATTAGCAGAATGTTCTTATTACTTAGTTCCTTATAAGTAGACGAAAACTAAAGGAATGCGCTATGCTAAAGTGATAGTCAAATGTTTTAAAAGCTGTTGTTATGCTATTGTAATTGCAAATCGCTTCTTTGCTTGGCCAGAAGTAGGACAAAAGAAAAACGGTTATTTCCTATCTGAGAAAAGTATAAGTACTTTAAATTGAAACCAACAACAAAGAATATCACCAAAACGGCAAAATTTACGAAAGAAATGCATATGACATAAACGAGATTTACATTTTTTGTGTAGTAATTTTTTATCTATCTCTAGTTATGCAAAACTCATCCAGAAGCTATTCCCAGAAAATTCAAGATATATATTTTATTTCTGATGGAGATGGCTTTAACTAAAATCGTTAGAACCATTTTTAAGAAAAACAAGGTAGTTAAGGGTGCCCCGCCCTTGAAAAATCTTCATGTCGCATCCTTGGAAGATACCAAACTTAAATACTAAGTTTGGTATTTAATCGTCTTTTCGTTTTTTAGCTATGCTGCCCAAATACACACACACATTATATATATTTCTATAAATGTTTATTATTATTATTATTATTATTTAGGAACTATCAAAATATATTTCCGGTGAAATCTCGGTATCGAATTTGGGTGGAATACAATGCTTCCTCCATACACTATAGACATAGTACGAGTAGAGAAAGTAATAACCTTTTGTAAGAATAGTTTGTGGAACAGATAGAGACAAAATGTGAATGGAACTATTCTGATTTTTGTATTCAGCACTACAGTTTCATATCCATTATTTTGGCTGGGATAATGGCACATGTTTGCTGTTGTAATTATCACTTCTTAGTGAAGCTGGATCTCCGTAAAACACGGTTTTCTTGTACGCTTCCCTCCTGCTCATGTATTGAGGAACGAAGAACAAAACTGCCATCGATCTTAAAATGGAACACACGTGTGCGTATAACAGGTTTCTTAATGGTTTGTCCGTAACTGTAGTACGGCGGTTCAGAAGGCTGTGAAACTTCCAGGACTTTCGTAATCTAGGAAAATGCTAATAATGGAATGTACAGCCTCGTTAGATATTAGAAGCTCGAGCTATAAATGTGAACCTAACTCAGTACCGAAACCTATTTACCACAGTGGATTCTTTGGGTTGCAGTTATATGCCCGTTGTGTCTACTTTGTTATTGTTTTCCTCCTGGAAGGTACTGTAGAGATAGGCAGAGGCCATGTGAGTGTAACACGTCAGATATTTTTATATCTGCATCTCCTTAATTATACAAATGGGGCATATAAGGCGTAGTTTGGGGAGGGGGATTTCCTTGGAAGATGCTGAATGTTTAATGTCTTAGAATTTAACGAACTTTTCGTTTTTACTTTCTCTATATGAACTATGTACATCGTGTATAGAGAAGGTATTGCACTCCAACAAAAAATTCGATACCGAGATTACACCGGAAATATATGTTTTAGGGTTCCCTTTATCTAAAAAACGTATTTTCAGAAAAAGGCCCATTGCGTGTGTGTCCGTGTGTCTGTGAACACGATAACTCAAAAGCGAAAAGTCGGTAAAATACCAACTGTGGTATTTAAGTTTAGACTCCTCTAGGGATGCGACACGAAGGTTTTGAGAAAAATCCCCCCACCCCAAATTACCCTTTACATGGAACTTTTTTCGAAAATTTTGATTTTCTAAAAATGACTCTAACGATTTTGATTAAAATATCGTATATTAAAGATATTTGCCTGACAAATAAAATGTATATTTTGAATTTTCTGAGAATAGCCTCTGAAGACTACTTTATTCTGAGTGAATTTTCCGGAATTTTGTATAACTGCTAAACTGTAAGAGATAGACAAAAACTTGCCACACAAAAAATGTAGAGCACATTAAAACACACAATTTATGTTCTATACATTTTTTCTTGGAGATGATCGTTTTTGAGATATTCCTTGTTTTTGTTTTCAGGGTCGAAAATCTTAACTTTTCTCATACAGGAATTTGTCAACTCATGTCTATACAAACAAAGCAACTTCAGTCACATTGTAACCAGCTTTTGACTATCGCTTTAACCTATGCTACTCCCTTATTTCCTTTCTACTTACAAGGAAGAAAGTAATAAGACTATTTCTGCTAATGTTTCTAGATTAGCATGAAGTAAATAGAAGCATAAGCTTTTTAAGAATAATTTGTTGCAGGGATATAGAGAAAGTCATGTGAATGGTGCACATCAGATTCTTTAGTTAAGCAGTTCACATGCACATGCATACATCACGGACTTTTCTAAAAATTATTTTTACATTCAGAAGTCTCCAAAAAATATTTCCAGTAAAATTTAGATATTGAATTAATAATAGGTGGAATGCAATAGCTTCTCTATTTACTATGTTCTAGTGGAGAAAGTCGTAATAATTCGTAAGAATGGCGTGTAAAGAGTGAAAATATTGTGCGTTCTATTCACATGACTTTCTTTACAAACCTTTTTAGCAAAATATTATTATATAATTACTACATGCTTATTAAGTTAAACATTAACAGAAATTGCCTTATTACTTGCTTCCTTTAAGTAGAAGGGAAATCAAGGCATACACTAGACTAAAACCATAGTTGGATCTTTTAAAGGCTGGTTGCTATGTAAACAATTGAAATTCGGTTTTCTTTGCATGACCAGTAGCAAAACAAAAAAGATATGAATAGAAAAAAGCTTAAATACTTTAAAAATGAAAGCAATAAGAAGAAATATCTGAATACGATTAACCCCAAAAAAGTATATGTTTCAGATGTATCTACAATTTTTGTGTAGTTAGCTTTTATCTTTCTCATAAGATAACCAGTTGCTCAAAAGTCACCCAGAGAAGAGATCTTTGGAGGCTATTCCCAGAGAATTCAAGATAATTTCCTTTTTCATAAAACTATCTTAAAAATTGGTATTTTAATAAAAACCGTTAGAGCCATTTTGAGAAGAACTGAACTGTCGAAACATATTTATACTATGTAAAGGATAGTCGAGGTGCGGGGATTTTCCTGAAAATCTTCGTGTCGTATCCCTGGAAGATATCCAACTTAAGTAGGTACCGAGTTTGGTATTTATCCAATTTCATCTTTTAGTTATGCTGCTGTAACCAAACAGACGCACACACACACACACACACACACACACACCAATATATATATATTCAGGGGTCTCAAAAACATAATTCCGGTAAAATTTTTATTGAATTTTTGGGCGGAATACATATCTTCTCTACTCAACGTACATATTGCATATATGTGGTTGAGAAGGTAAAAATCTGATGTGTTACACTCACATGAATTACTCTACATCTGTGCTACAAATTATTGTTAGAAAGCTTATACTTCTATTTACTTCATGCTAATTGAGAAAACGTTAACAGAAATAGTCTTATTACTTGCTTCCTTGTAAGTAGAAGCGAAATAAGAGAGTAGCATAGATTAAAGTCATAGTCAAAAGCTGGTTGCTATGTGATAGAAGTTTCTTTGTTTGTATGGACAGTAGTTGACATATTTTTTATGAGAAAAGTATGCTTTTCAAAGCTGAAACTAAAAACAAGGAATATCTTAAAAATGATCAACTCCACGAAGAAAAAAAAGTATATAAGATAAATTGTGTGTTTTAATGTGATCTATATTTTCTGTGTGGTAAGTTTTTGTCCGTCTCTTACGGTTTAGCATTTATGCAAAATTCCGTAAAATTCATCTAAAATAAAGTAGTCTTTAGGGGCTCTTCCCAGACAATTCAAAATATACATATTATTTGTCAAGTAAATATCTTTAATATATGATATTTTAATCAAAATCATTACAGCCATTTTTTAGAAAATAAAAAAATTCGAAAAAAGTTCCATGGAAAGGGTAGTTTGGGGTCGAGGGATTTTTCTCAAAATCTTCGTGTCGATTCCTGGAAGAACTAAACTTAAATACCAAGTTTGGTATTTTAACGACTTTTCGTTTTTTAGTTAACGAGTTCACAGACACACTGACACATGGACACACACGGACCTTTTTCTGAAAATACTTACCTTATCTATACACTATGTACACAGTAAGTGTAAAGAAAGTAAATTGGGTAGAGGTCATATGAATTTAACATCAGATATTCATCAAAACTAATCGAGGTTTAACTCAAAACAGTTAGTGTTCGAGTAAACGCATACAATGTGTAGCTACAAAACTATTGGAAAAGTGCAGCCTCGCGCACGCGCACATACACTCTATGCTACATCTGATCAAATGAAAGTTGGTGGGCAGAGCTGTACAATGACAAGTGATAATACAACTCAATATTGTAGATAATACCTACACTACGTGTACAATTTATTGCATGTAAATGGCCCCATCCGCCATGTGTATCTAATGATGATCAATATCAAAATCTATTATCGAGCCGGGGGTGGGGGTTGTGCGAGTAATTTTAATAGCTGGAAAACGAATGGCGCTGCCATCGCAGCCCTATGATTACCTTCCGTTAGATAGAGTTCCGATTCCCGTGTTTACACACACGCAGTAAAACATGCCTTCCGCTTGTTAAAAAAACGAAATGTATGTACTACTTTCTATGGTGATAAATCATCCGCCGTCCATTCCTATCAAAGTAAAAATAAATTTAAAGTTAAACACTTAAGCGCAGTCGGTGATCTCAAGGTTTTCATACATTTAAATGGCAAAGCATGTGCGAGCATACACGTAAAGCAGTTAATAGCCTACTTTATCATCTCAGTCTGTTAAAAATATCTAATAAGACCCCTAAACACATGTTTACTCTCTCTAGCACGTATGTACAGTGTACACAGTGAATAGAGAATATATTGTATTCCACCCAAAAAGTAGATACTGAGATTTCAACGAAAATATATGTTTGGGAACTCATTAATTCTAAATAAAATCCTTTTTAGAAATAGATATGTGTGTATCTGTGTGTGTGTGTGTGTGTGTGTGTGTGTGTGTGTGTGTGTGTGTGTGTGTGTCTGCGAGTAGCGTAGCTGAAAAACATAGTCAGTTAAATATTAAATTTGGTATATAAGTTAAGTAGATTTCAAAAAAATCTGCTCATCTCCAGCTATCCTTTACATGGAATATTTTTCGAAGATTTTGATTTTCTCAAAATTAGCTCAACATGTTTAAGATATTTTTATGACAAAATGTACATTTTGAATTTTATGATAATAGGTTCTGAAGCCATCTTCATTCTGAACGACTTTTGTATAACTCGTAAACCGTGAGAGATAGACAAAAAATTACTGCATAGAAAATGTAGAACTCATCTAAGCACACAATTTATGTCATATACATTTTTTTCGTGTAGTTGATAATTTCTGAGGTATCTCTTGTTATTGGTCTCAGTTTTAAAATACGCTTTTCTTAAACGGAAATTTGTGAACTCCTGGGCATGTACAGAAACGAATTTCAATCATCGGCTTTTAAAAGATTTGACCATAGCTTTAGCCTAATTTATTCCGTTATTTCTCTTCTACTTACAAGGAAGCAAGCAATAAAATCATTTCTACTAATGTTTATCTCGGTTAGCATAAAACAGATAGAATAATAAGCTATTTAGCAATAATTTGCTTCAGAGATGTAGAGAAAGTCATGTGAATGAGACACAAGATTTTTTAGTTTCAGCACTCCAAAGCAGGTTATGTATATGATGTTGCAGCCACTCAATAAGCTTTGACGATCACAGATTTCGATATTAACATACAGGTATGCATACAAACATCTCATAAAAGTTATTTTTAGACAGTTGCTGGTGAAAGCAAGGCTTGCTTTTACCAGATGTCATTAGTGCTAAAAGTAGAAAATTCTCAACTTTGGTTTCTTGCGGAATAACCTCATTCAAGTAGGCCGTGAATCTAGCTTAGAATGCTTGTATCGATCCATAAAATGGTGGCTGATATGAAGGTCGTCAAAATGGAATGTGCAGAATCAGACGAAATTTTGCAAGCAGCGGACAGAGTAAAATTACATTACAGTTTCATCAAAAGATTAGTAAGTTTAGTGAAACATGTAACCTCTTAATAAATTTAAACGTTGATAATGAAAGTTTAACTTATTACTAAATTAAAATGTTTTATTATTTTCACAACCTCCGTTTTATAGAATGTTGTGGTTCTGTAACTCACCATGTTGTCAACACTGATGCTAAGCAACACAAAAACTGAACATCGTAATACGTTGAGCATCAAGTCCGTGAAATAGGTAAACTATTTATAAACTATAATATATCTATAAATATTAAAGACTGTCTAAAAATAGTGTATGCCACTCGTGTTCAGAGTAGTTTTATTCAGTTCCTAGAATTGATGCACATTTCTGCTTACAGAATAACATTTTCCTGTTTTCACTGGTACCATAAATAATTATTATGCAATCTTGGCATCAAAACAGGTTGTTATCGTATTCAATAATGTACATAATTGGCACATCGTAGCAATAATAGAAATTACGTATTTACTATAGCAGTATCAAGTATCGGTATTACAAGATGCCGTGGCTTATAGAGAAAAGGTGAAAAAAGTTACACTGGGAAAATTTAAAAAGGTATAAACAATATACCGCTTCTTTGTAAGAGGCTGTAAACGTAGACTTTCAGCAAACCATGTAATGTCGCTTCTTTGTTAGAGACTATAAATGCGGACGTGTCTTTGTTGCACTGGGATGGGATCTTAAGTCAAAATAAACCCCATAAATGTGTATGTTCAGGAAAGAATGACAACTTCAATAATTCATTTAAGCGGCATTATTTCAGAAACGTTTCTAAATTTTGTAGCAGCTATACAATAGGCTAAAGTGATACTCAAGACTAATAACAGCTTTGTGATGATATTGAAATTCCGTCCTCTTTGCATAGACAGAATGAAACAATAAAGAATTAATAGGACGAATCGCAACTTTCTATTTGTGTGAACTAAGTTTTAGCCAAAATCTTACAGTTTACCACTTATGCAAAGTCATTCAGAGGCTATTCCCAGATGATTTAAGTTATGGATTGCAATTCTCATGAAAAAGTTTAATTGTGTGGTGTTGAAAGAAATAAAAATTGTGGAAAGGAAATCATGGTGTATAAAGTATCCGACCATTAGCCTACCGACCAAGGCAAACCACGAAAAGCCCATGGTCAAAGTGGCGGTGGCTGGGAATCAACCCAGGACTTCTCGAATGTGAACCTAGCATGCTACCGCCGAGCCATCTCGCTCGGTAGAGAAAGTAAAATGCAATAAAATTTATGAAAATGGAATCGTATTTCCGTTCACTTCATCAATTTTTCCATCAAAGTTGCGAAAAACTTGAGCATAGAACAATGACTATGATAACTTGGACGAAGGATACTTAACCAGACTAAGAAAGATTCACCACTATACTACCGAGTAATCTGCAATACTTATTTGAAGCAGTGCTATTGTTATAGCTTTTGAATGCCAAGTGTCGTGACAAGATGGCGTGGTCTCCTCTTCTTGGCTAACACTAATGAGATATTGTGCGAGAATATTTCTCAGAAAAAGAGTATTAAAACGAGAGTTGTTAGAACAGAAGTCAGGGAGTTGCTATGCAATAAAATTTCATTGTCCATAAACGGAAACATCAGCTCTAAGGTATTTTATTACGCTGGCTACAACAGCGTAATTACAAATCGTGATTAAAGGTAGAAGACAACAGCGAAAATAAAGATGCTGATACTAGGAAGAGTGGCAAGACTTACAATTTGACTGTGTAACAAACAGATTCTCCCCCCCCCCCCCCAGCAGAGAGTGGATCTACGTATGAAAAAGAGTCCAAATAATTTAGTATTTAGTGATTTGCTAGGTACTTAAAATTTTCTTTGACAGTTATTTCTAAAATATTTACTCTTCTATAGTTAAATTCTCATGCACTGAATTAATGTTCTCTAAATGGTAAATGCTCATTGATATAATGATGTTTTTCACCTTAGTAATCCTATTTTGAATGCTATGTGTGAAATTTGACCCAGAAATCGATAGTAAGTACACGTACCTATATTTTTAAAGTCTTCTGTAAAAAAGGTAGGTATATGTACAACAGAATTCAATAATAAATACTTCAAAAATAACTACCATGAGAGACATTAAGTGACTTTCAAATGGGATGAGGTTTGTTGTAGGGAGTAATGTTAGTAACAGAATTGTAAAAAACACAGATTTTTAGCTCAAATATTTTTCATAATACAACGAATAAACATTATGTTGCCAGGCAAATTTGCATGCTCAGTGTGCGAGTGAGAGGGAAATATGAAAAGAGTGGGAGGTAGCGACCTGGCAACGCAGAGCACGATAACGCATCTCATTCGCGGTAGCGTAGAACTCTTCCCATTTTAAAAACATTATATACTTAAATAACAAACTGATCTTTTTTTAAAATGTTATTTCTATTCAGGGTGTCTCGAAACATACATTTCCGGTGAAATCTCGGTATCGAATTTTTGGGTGGAGTACAATACCTTCTCATATATATTTGCTAAAGAAAGTAGGTAATAAGCTTTCTTAAGAAGAGTCTATAGGAGCTATGCAAGAACAAATGATACTGGATAGAGAAAGTTATATGAATATAGCACTTTAGTTTAAGAATTAACTAACTTGCTATACACAACATTGAGAATTCTGTTCAACAATTTTAAAATGTCAGTAGTTAGTCTTAAGAAAAAAAATCTGATGTGTTAACACTCATATGACTTTCTCTAGCTGCTCTACAAACCTCATACTAAAGATTCTTCTTCTTTGTACACAATGCTAATCGAGATAAATATTAGCAGAATGTTCCTATTACCTAGTACCTTATAAGTAGAAGGGAATAAGGGATTGCGCTATGCTAAAGTGATTGTCAAATGTTTTAAAAGCTATCGCAATGCGATTGTCATTGCAAATCACTCTTTCTGGGCCAGGAGTAGAACAAAAGAAAATCGGACACTTTCTGTCTGAGAAAAGTTTAAATACTTCACAATTGAAACCAATAACAAGGAATATCTCGGAAACGGTTACCTCCACAACAAAAACAAAAAGGACATAAATTGTGTGTTTTGTCGTGATGTACATTTTTTGTGTAGTGAGTTTTTCTCTATCTCTTACGGTTTAGTAGTTAAGCAAAATTCGGCAAAATTCATTCAGAATAACGAGGTCTTAAGAGGCTATTCCCAAAAAATTCGAGATATACATTTTATTTCGGACATAAATAGCTTTAATATACGGTATTTTAATCAAAATCGTTAGAGCCATTTTTAAGAAAATCAAAATTTTCGAAATGTTTTCCATGTAAAGGGTAGTTTGTGGTAGGAGGATTGTTTTGAAAATATTTGTGTCGCATCCTTGGAAGATACTAAACCTAAATACAAGGTTTGGTATTTAACGGTCTTTTCGTTTTGGGGCTATGCTATCCATAGACACACACACGCGGACGTTTTTTTAAAAAAAAAAAATTTCGGACTCAGGGGACCCCAAAACATATATTTCCGGTGAAATCTCGGTATCGAATTTTGGGTGCATTACAATACCTTCTCTATCATTATGTACATTGTACATATGGGACTAGAGAAAGTAATAAAGTATTTAATATTTTCTGTCACATTCAAATCAAACGCTATTAAGTATATCCTACATAAGTAACTTGCTGTTTCACGTAGCAGAAGACTGAGTCCGGTCATGGCGCTGTATCTTGGAACAGTACCTACAGTGTACAGCAAATACAAACAAGAGGTCATACACCGCTCTTCCTCCCAGAGAACAAGAGAGGTCTCTCATTGTGCTCGACAATTTCCGATTTCACGCCGCTAGGGTCGGGACATGACAAGATGTGGTGTGAGGCTACTTGCTGCAACAGAGCGGCTTCTGTTGCATTCATTACTTTATACAAGTCAGATAAAACACCTGCAAAAGTGATCCATCTCCAACCAGTAGTGCCAGCCATATTCATTTTCTTCTCTTTCATTTTTACTTTCTTTACACGTACTATGTAGATAGAGAAGGTATTGTATTTCACCCAAAATTTGATACGAGATTTCACCGGAAATATGTATTTTAGGGCCCCTTGTACCCAAAAAAAAACATTTTTAGAAAAAGGTCCGTATGTCTGTGAACACGATAAATCAAAAGCGAAAAGTCTGTAAAATACCATACTTGGTATTTAAGTTTGAGTAACTTCCAGAGATGCAACCCTTTTTATGGAAAAAATTTCAAAAATTTTGATTTTCTCAAAAATGACTTTAACGATTTTGATTAAACTACGTTATATTAAAGATATTAATATGACAAATAAAAATGTATATCTTGAATTTTCTAGGAATAGCCTCTAAATACCTGTTTATTCTGGATGAATTTTGCTGAATTTTGTGTAACTATAAACTATAAGAGATAGACAAAATCTTTCTATACAAAAATTTAGATCACTTTAAAGCACTCAAATTATGTCATGTAGGTTTTTTTGAAATGACCATTTCTCAGATATTCCTCGTTATTTGTTTCAGATTTAAAATACTTGAACTTTTTTCATACGGCTCTGCATAGAAACGGATCTCATCCACGTGGCAATCGGATTTTAAAAGATTTGACTGTCGTTAGTGGATTCCCTTATTTTCCTTATAGTTTCAAGGAAGTACGTAATTGAGACAAGTCTTACTAATGTCTATCTCGGTTATCATAAATTAGATAGAAGAATATACTTTGTAACAATAATTTGTTACAACGATGTAAAGAAAGTCAAGTGAACGGAACACGTCAGATTTTTATCCAATGAATTTCTAGCTGCTAGTATATCTTGTGGACAGAGCATAGTGACCTGTTTACCTAGGAGAAATCACCGCAGTCATAAATTTTATGACGGCAAACAATAGTTTTTATAATAAAAGTGGAAAAAACAGAATTTTATTGTGAATAGAAATGTTTGCAGAACGATTGTAGCTATTTTGCGACAAAATAAAATTGGTTTGAACACGAGTGGCATACGTTATTCCATACAATCCTGAATATTTGTAGATATACTATATATGATAAATAGTTTTACCTATTTCACAAACTTGATACTCAACGTGCTCCAGTTGTTGTGTTACTTAGCATCAGTGTTGACAACGTGATGAGTTACAGAACCACACAATCCTACAACATTTTAATTTATTAATCAAAATTTGCTTCACAAACTCTGTCTACACTTTCAACTATTTAAAATCCAAACAATCGGTTCTACACATTCCATATTGACGATATTCACATCATCCGCCATTTTATGGAGCGACACAAGCAGCCTACTTAAATGACGTCGTGGTCAATTTCAAGAAACAAAGTGACAATATTGGAGTGTTATAATTTTATAACACCGAAAGAATTTTCTACTTTTAACACCACTACGACATTTGGCAAAGCCTAGTTTTACCAGCAATGTCTAAAAAAGTTGTTTTCGTACCCAACTCATCTAGACTTCAACGAGCCGGTTGTCAGCACCAGAAATTTTACGCAGCAATAATTTTTCACCTATGGAGTGGTTCCAGAAGTGTATCTTTTTTATGTTTCGGCCATGGTTAAGCAGCAAAATATCTTTTGAACATTATACCACGAAAAGTCAAATTGCTGCTCTTTCATCAAGGCCTCCAACAAAGAAAATTTAAGTCTTTGTTGGTATATAGGTAATATATTGCAGAATTTTTTCTGGCAGTCGTTAAAGTTCATAACGTCACTCAGCGATTTGTGTAAAGAACAGTTAAGAAAACTTCAGACCTAAATTCCAACCTTTCCCCATCAAAAAGAGAAACAAAGCAGCTTTTTTATAATATGAGCAGCTTTTCTAGGGATTTGCGCCGTACGAGTGCTACCAACACTGTGGTCTAAGGAAAGTTGATGGTAATGGGTCCAGTTAGTTCTACCTAAAAGGACAATATAATTATGATAATAACAAGAACAATAATGAACATAAAATGACTCACAGAAAGGTTATCTGGATTGCAGCTTCTCGTATGATATTTGCTCACAATCAAAAATAATCACAATGATTTTGATGTGAGAATATTTCTATTATATAATAATTATTAAATTACCTTCATCTATTTCCTATTTACTCAATTCATTTTAAATCTGTGAGAAAATATAAACCCAGTACATGAACCAGGACTATGCAAAAGAGGCTAGATAGAGCAGTTGCGAACACGATATCTCTAACAAGACACACATTACGAGTGATTCATGGTGTGTGGTCAGCAGGATGGGTGATAAGTAGATTACTGAGGATGGGCACCATGCTCTGGTCGAAACCATGGTCTACATTGTAACAAACATTAAATAAGCGATAAAGGATCTATGAAAACATTTAAACCATGTTTTATACAGTCGCCAAAGATTACTTGAGGAATTTAAAGAAGCATAATGTAGCTTCTTGGAATCTGAAAAAAGACAGTAGAGTGAAGTAAACTTTAGATATACTGAAGAAAATTGATGCGAATTGGAAGGAAAGGCGACTCTTTGTGTATGAACCAACTAATTGTAGACTATATAATGGAAAACGTGTCAAGAAGAAGTAAAATAGAGGAACAGTGTGATAAATATGTCCTTTAACATTCGCTGACTTGCTTCGGCTTTCCAAAGTCTGTTTTATTACAGACAGATAATCGAAACAGAATGATAGTATATTTCCAAAGAATTTGAAACAATTCAATTGAGCATACTTAATATATGCAATTTTCATTCCTTTCTGAGTGTGTTTTTACCTATTAAAATGTACTTGAAATATCTGATGCATTACGACTTCTCTACCAATTCTCTAGAAAATTATTCTTTTAAATAAGCTTATACTTTTAACTACTTCATGTTACTCTAGATCAATATTTGCATAAATGTTTTTATTACACATTTCCTTGTATAAACAAAGGAAAACATCGTTTAAACGGTGATCGCTATTTGATGAAATTTAAATTCCGTTCCGTTCTATTTTCTTGACGAGATAGTAAAAACAAATAAAACAAAAAGCAAAGAAATCTCGGAAATGGTAAACTCAACAAAAATGTACGAAGAGGACTTGAGAGGCTATTGCAGAAAATGCAAATATACATTTTAATTGTCATGAAAGTGTCTTAGATTTTAATAACAAATTTTAGGGTCATTTCTAAAAAATTTAATCTGAACATTTGTCCAAATAAAGGGTATTTTGTCTCGGGTAGGGAGATTTCTTGATAATTCTTGGAAAATGCTGAATTTAAATACTGGGTTCGGTTGTTAATTGTTTTTGAGTTATGGTGTTTACAGACACCTACAGAATCTTTCCAGTTTATGTTTCAGGGGACCCCAAAATTTGTATTGTTGGTGAAATCTTGGTATTGAATTTTTGGGTGGAGTAAAACACTGGCTATACTTACTATATACTGACAGAGAAAATAAAAATGTGGTAATAAATTGTTCCTATCAAAAGAAATTCTCGGAGTAGGGGAAAAATAAATATATATCATTTGCTAGTAACATATCGCTTGAAAGAGGAAAAAGAATTCTACGGAACATAATTTTATAATGAAGAATCCAGAATGAAGATAAATGCAAGAAAACGTTTTATTTTTATTTGAAGAAAGCAAAGAAGATAAACTTCTGAATGACAAGCTAGTTACGCAAGGTAGTTAGACACATACCAGCAAGATAATTGATACATTTTGTGAGTAAGATATCATAACTGTGATATTTTGGCAATAGATAAAAGAAGCTTTAGGCAAAAAAGAAAAGATTTCTAGGAGCAATTCAAGTATGAATTAAGGATGAGTTTAGCGAAGTTTGTATGGAATGTATAATGCCGAAAATTGGATGTTTGAATAAAATAATAAAAGACTGACATGCTCAAGCTGTGGACATGCAGAAGAACGGAATGTGAGAAATATACACCAAAATAAAACTGTTTTAGATAAAGTGGGAGAAGAAAACATTGAAATTATCGGGAAGAGGAAATGAAATTTCCTCGGGCATTAGAAGAAAATGCTTGTTAGAAGTAAACTGAAGGGAAAGGTGAACAGGGAAAACTGAAGTCCAGAAAATCTAATAGATATCAAACAAATTGGTCACGTGTAGATAACCCGGTTATCTACCAAAAATGGAATACAGAAAAAGAGGAATAGCTGGGGCTAGGGCCGCAGTGAGCGAGCTGTATTTTGCCTGAAAACTTGTGTTTGGTTATCTTAAATAGTCTAGATGCGACAACAAGAGGGTTTACTGTAAATATTATGATAAAGATATATTTAATACATAAGTATTATTATACAACGCATTACCAGGTGGTCCAACATCGCAGTTTTTCGCGTACGCAGATAACCCTTATTGCGTTATAGAATTGCAGAACTCCACGGGGTAGATCCAAATATACAGCGGTTAGGGGTGTTGTAAGGAAGAAGCGATCTTCGTTCTTCTCTTCTTGCATATCAGTGTAAGCGGTGAACGAATCGCGCTCTTTGAGAGACTTGTACTAGTCCATGAACAGTATAAACACACGGAGAAAGTTAACATGTCTCGATTACAGAGTCTTTGTATTTAGAAAATAAAATCAACGTCTGTTTCATATATCAATATTCGCCAATAACTAGTTTTGTAATTGTGTAATGCGCTGCTCTTATTTAACATTAAAGACTACACGCATTGTAGAGTTAAATCAAAACAATAAGGCGCCATAACAAAAACCATGCATGAGAGCACGTACAACACTTATTATTATAATAAAACAACAACAATAATAATAGCAATTCACTAAGTACTCTTAATTTTATGTTGTTTTAAAACATCCTAATTTAATTCTCGTATATAAGACTCCAGATTTTGCGGAATGTATGGAGAAATCCTATTTTTTCCCCTTAGAGGAAATCAAACCTCGATTCTTATTAGCGAAATTAGCAGGTCGATTGCAATTTTGTCCTTGTTCAAATAGCTACATACTCGTTTATGAAACCAAATAAATGGTGCTCCGTAGAACCGTTACAACCATCGTATGATTACCATAATTATATCACTGTTAATGCTAATTATTTAAATAGGAGGTTTCTAAAACCGTCATTAGATATTATTGGTACATATTACCAAACAAATATTTTGGTCATTTTCAGTAACAACTACTTTGCCTAGCACCTACCTAGTATAATGTAAGAAAAATGGAGGTTTTATCCAGAATCATTTGTCCAGGAGAAGCTATAAGCGTTTTGGACATTTTGACCATCTAGTAGCTAAACTGATCGTCTCCTTAGCGCGGTGGTAGCGTGGCTGCTTACCAAGTGGGAGACCTGGGTTCGATCCCTGGTGTACACTCAGCCTCGTGAGGTCCCTGAGAGGCCAATTGAGGAGCGACTTGATGGAGAAGTAGCGGCTCCAGATCACGAGGACCGCATTAACCGGCCGGGAGGGGTTGAGACGCTGACCACGTCTCACCCTCCAGTACCGTACCCCATGGACCGAGATGGGGGACGCAGCGGCTGGGCGGTAGACCAAGGTTCCTTGTGAGCTGTCGTGACAAAGAGTTATTCTAGTAGCTAAAATGTATCAATTTTCTCTTTCATCTTAATAAAATCAAAAATGAAGACTCATCACGATATATTTTATAAGCAATAATTTACTGTAATTAAATTATTTTCAGTTCTGTAGTGACAATTCTAAGGTAAGGGCAATCTGAATTTTGTTGCGCAACTCGGAGCATTATATTCCTTTACGAGATTTTATAGAGCATGAAGATGGCAGCGTCGTGCAGTGCAGGACTTGATTGCGACTCCAGATCTTTTCTCAGTACTTTATTCACTTTCTGGTTAATTATTCATTTTTACAAAAACACTATATATGTAGAAAATACGCACTAAATTTTATTTTTAGTCGGACGCAACTAAAACTATAATCTTTAATGCAAAATGATATGAGTTCTCAACCCGAAGGATGGTCAATATCTAGGACGGAATTGTAGGAGAGACCACAATCCACCTCGGCGTTCAGACAAGGATGGTACCGCGGAGGTGTTGCCATTTTCCTTCCGGGGGTGGTGAGGATGAAATGACGCACACCAAGTCTTCCCAGTGGGGAGAAAATCTCCACGCTCATACCGGAATTGAACCCGGATCCTGCCAGCTGTATATAGTTTATGGTACTAGTGAGATAAACATTTTATGCCAGTCTATTCTTACCAACGTAGGTTTAAATCCAACCACGTGACAATTACCCTTGTATTTGCTCATGTTTAACCTCCACTTGATTTGATTAGCTTTTGGATTTCATTACGTCTTTTGTGATTATTTTCTCATGGCGGCCACAATTCAAATCATCATATTTCAGAACATGGCAATACGTTGTCTACTTAGCTTGCACCTACCTTATGTTGGCAGTCTTGTGCTTTCTTTGATCTGAATCGTTATTCTTTTATTTATGAACTGAACAATCGATAAAAAGGCGGCAGATACGAGTGAATACTGAATTCTAAAAACCGGAAGAAATTCTGGAAGCTATTGAAAGTAACACTGAAACTGTTACTAAAAATATTCTAAAAAAAGTATGATAACATAATTATAACTTCATTGACTGTGTAACCAGCGAATCAACAAAATATACACATTCTCACTACGCACGTCAGTTGTTTTCGCTCTAGGCGCCATTTGTCTTTGTTGCACATAGGTTTGAAATCAATGTAGTATTATTTTATTCTTATATTACAAATTTCAGGGCTGTGTAAAATGGTGCATGCTAGGGACATTAAAAGCTTATGACTTTGTTTCGCAAATATTCCTATTCGCAAAATAAAACGCCACTTTAAGGGCACTTTACACTGGGAGAGAAATTTTAACTAAAATCGGTCAAAAATAGACATTTACTTTCTTAGAGCAAATGTGCTCCCTCTTGCTTTGAGCTTTTCATCAATTTAAAAATCTACTGTTTTATATAACAACGTTTTTCTCAAAACTACATTATTACTTTCTCTACACGTACTATGTACATATTTCACCCGGAAATTGAATGTAGAGATTTCACCGGAAATACACATTTTAGGGTCCCTTGTATCCAAAAAAAATTAGAATAAGGTCCGTGTGTGTATACCTGAACACGATAAGTCAAAAACGAAAAGTCGTTAAAATATCAAACAAGGCGTTTTGAGTTTAGTATTTTCCAAGGATGCGACAAAGATTTTGAGAAAAATCCCCGACCCAAACTTCCATTTACATGAAACAAATTTCGAAAATTTTGATTTTCTCAAAAACGCCTCTAACGATTTGATTTAAATAAGATATTTACATGACAAATAAGATGTATATCTTGAATTTTCTGGAAATATCCTCTGAAGGCCCCTATTACAGATGAAGTTTGCTGAATTTTGCATAACTATTAAACCGAAAACAGATAAGACAAAAACTTATTACTCAAAAATGTAGATGTCGTTAAAACACATAATTTATGTCATGAACATTTTTTTCCTGGAGTTGGACATTTTTTAGATAGGCATATGCTTATTTGTTTCAGTTTTAAAATACTTTTTTTTCTCATACGGAATTTATCAACACCTACAATATAAAGAAACGGATTTGAACTACTTGGTAACCAGCTTTTAAAACATTTGACAATCCTTTAGCCCGAATATCCTTTATTTCCCTCGTACTACAAGAAAGCAAGCAATAAGACAATTTCTTCTAAAGTTTATGTCGATTAGCATGGAGCAGGTAAAAGAATAAGCTTTTTAACAATAATTTGTAACAGAGATGTAGAGAATGGCATGTGAATAGAACTCATAAGATTATTATACTTTAAAGTTGTCCACGCGTCTCAAGTTTTGTTTAAACACAAGTAAAATTTTCTAGAATATGAAGAAGTATATATTGTACTATTACAAGACTAAACTTCGTGGCGCAACAGTTCAAAATTGGGCTAAGGTCTGCACCTCGGCCAACTATAGGAGTCATGAGTGGGGTGCACTACTGGAGAATAGGACGTGGCTAGTGCCCCGAGTCCCTCCCAGCCGGTTAATGCGGTCTACGCAACCTAGAGCTGCTACTTTTCCCTCAAGTAACTCTTCAATTTCCTCATCCCAGGGACCTCAGGAAGCTGAGCTCGCCGGGCCAGGTCTCCTAACGGGTACCAGGAATCAAACCCGACTCTCCTGCGCTATAAAGACGACCGTATAATGTAGCATGTGAAAAAATTATTCTCACGCATAGTAATTATTCAAGAAATATTTTAATGCAAAATAAATAATTTTAGAGTTTAAAATGAATACCATAATTCAATTATCACAGTTATTGAAATATCAACGCGTAAAATTTGTGTTTCTGGTTCAAAGCTCCAATTCATAAAATGCCAACAATGTTCTCAAATATTGAGATGTGTGAAAGATTTTGACAATGCAATATATTTATGTAATATAGTTTGACATTATTTGCTTCGTAATCCGGCTTACCCTCCCCGTATTTCCAGGACTGACACCCCCTTAGGACTTACAAGCCAATGGCCAGGGATCAGAAGCCTGTCGGGGAGTCTACGGCACGAAACCACAGAATGGAGAGCCTGTTGACGAACTGGATATGAAATGTAAGCGAAATTTATGATGGAGCAATTGGTGGAAGGAGTAACGGGGGAAACCGTAGAACCCTGAGAAAACCCACCCAGAAGCCGCTTTGTTCACCACGAATCCCATATGCGGGCACTTGGGATCGAACCTGGGTAGCCTAGATGGGAGGCGAGCGGTCTAACCGCTCAACCACCTTTACTTTATTTGTAATTTGCAAAATATTTATCCAAGTTGATAGAAATTTGCTATTCATATTAAAATAGCATGCAAATATACCATTTTTTGAGTAAAATCTAAACATATATATAAATTTTAAATGTCATTCCCAGTATATGTTAACACAAAGCTATTTCTGACGCGTATATGCACATCACAAATCGTCATGGATTGCTTTGTTAGTACATTTTACAAGAGTAATGGAAACATCTCGCATCACATCAGCTCGCTCTTAGGACACTGTTGCTCTATAGACTTGCAAGGAACAACAATAAGACGGAGATGAAGCCTGACCCTCAGCTCACACAGTAGCAGAACAGGCGTGCTCACGGATTGGTTCCGAATCCGTCACGCTGCTCGTCACGTGACTATTCATCTTGTTGAATAACTCTAGGATTTGGAAACGACTATTTCCCACTTCTCCTCAAACAATCCAAAATCTTATATTCTTTAGATTCCATTTTTGCCTGAATAAAAGTAAGTCATCCAAGATAAAAACTGCTTTTTGCATCACCAGACTTTAAGGGAAAAAAATCAATGACAACAGACTTACAAAAAGATTATTCTTCTTTCTATTCTATACTAATCGACATAAATATTAGCAGAATTGCCTTAGCTCCTTATAAGTAGAGTGGGAACTATGGAAATGCACTATGCTAAACCGATAGTCAAATGTTTTAAAAGCTGTCATTATTCAATTGTCATTGAACTTCGCTTCTTTTTATGACTAGAAGTAAAACAAAGGAAACACGAGCGGCTCCTGTTTGAGAAAAGTATTTTAAGGTTAAAACCAATAGCAAGGAATATCTCGGAAACGGTTTGCTCCACAAAAACAAAAGCAAACAAAGTAAAGAGCAAAAATTGTGCGAGATCTACATTTTCTGTGTAGTAAGTTTCTGTCTATGTCTTACGTTTTATCAGTTATGCAAAAGTAACTTAGAATGAAGAGGATTTCAGAAGCTATTCCCAGAAATTCAAGATATTTACACGACAAAATGTACATCTTTAATTCACGGTATTTTACTTAAAACCGTCAAAAATGTCTACAATTTTTCCAAGTAAAGTGTAGTTTGGGGTGAAGGATTTTCTTGATAATCCTTGTGAGGCTTATTTGGGATATAATAAACTTAAATATCCAGTTTGGTATTTAACGACTTTTCGTTTTTAAGTTATGTCTATACCCGCGCGCGTTTTTTTTAATACATATTTCCGGTAAAATCTGGCATAGGATTTTGGGTGGAATACAATACCTTCTCTGTCTACAATGTATATTAGACATACGTGCTAGAGAAAGTACATAGCTTTCCAGAATTCATTTGGTTTATGTGTGGCAATCTGTTTTGCTAAATATAATTTAGTCATCTACGAACAACATGGTGTTCAAGACCTTGTCATTGATTATAAAATATACATTTAAGAATTCTTTTTCTTTCCCTTACAATCCCACAAATCATAACATGTTATCTAGCTCTCAAATGACATCAGACTTAGAAACTTCAATAACCATAGCTTTTGAGACTTACTATGAGCTAAAGAAAGCGATCTCTGGTCTTCAGAAGCACCGTAATGAGCAACACAATGCCCTCAGTTTGCTCCAGAAGCTGACCCCATAAATCTTCAATTTACTAACAAACATCTCCCCTTTATCGTCCTCCCCTTCCACCATTCGCAGTTAATATAGAGTTTCAAATGTCACCTTCATGCCTCCTTCTGTTGGAGATTGGTTCATACACCCCTCCTTGGATCATCACGTTTTCTGCTTTTTAAATGATATAATAGATTTTTAACGTATATATGTAATCTTCTGAAATATTACCAAGAGTAGTATTTCCATATAGCAGCAGTATATTGTCTAAGGCCTCTAAAAATACTTCCCAGTATTCCTGCTTTTCATTTACTAACTTGTTTTTAGGGGACAAAATCTGATGCGTTCCATTCATATGGCTTTCTCTACATCTCTGCAACAAATTATTGTTAAAAAGCTAATACTTCCATTTTCTTCATGCTAATCAAGAAGACTTTAGTAGAAACAGTCTTATTACTTGCTTCCTTGTAAGTAGAACCGAAATAAGGGAGGACCATAGGTTAAAGTAATAGCCAAAAGCTGGTTGCTATGTGACTGAAGTTCCTTTGTTTGTATGGACAGGAGTTGACAAATTTCTGTATGAGAAAAGTATAAGCTTTTACAAGCTGAAACAAAAAACAAGGAATATCTAAAAAAACGATCAACTACACGTAAAAAAATGTATATAAAATAAATTGTGTGTTTTAAAGTAAGTTTTTGTCCATCTCTTACAGTTTAACAGATATGCAAAATTCCGTAAAATTCCTCCAGATAAAGTAAGTCTTCCCAGAAAATTCAATATATGCATTTTATTTGTCAGGTAAATATCTTTAATATACGATATTTTAATCAAAATCATTAGAGCCATTTTTAAGAAAATCAAAAATTTCGAAAAAAGTTCCATGTAAAGGGTAGTTGGGGGTAGGGGGATTTTCTTGAAAATCTTCGTGTTGCATCCTTGGAAGATACCAAACTTAAATACCAAGTTTGGTATTCAACGGTCTTTTCGTTTTTGAGCTATGCTGTCCACAGATACAGGCACCGCACACACACACACACACACACATACACGGGCCTGTTTCTGAAAATGCTTTTTTTGGATTCAGGGGGACCCAAAACATGTATTTCCGGTGAAATCTCGGTATCGAATTTTTGGGTACAATACAATATCTTCTCTATACATTATGTACATAGTACGTGTAGAGAAAGTAATAAGAGACAAAAATATATCTGATATGTTCCATTAACACGGCTCCCTACCTGTTCTGTATACCAACTTTTCTTACAAAAAGATTATTCTTTCATTTCGAACTAATAGCGATAAGATTAACAGAAATTATCTTATTACTTAGTTCCTCCTAATAAGAAGAGGAAATATTGGAATACACTAGGCTAAGGCCATACACAAATATATTAAAATCGCTATACGATCGACATTGAAATTCGATGTTCTTTACTTAGGAGTAATTAATTGGAATCATGCAAAGAGAACGGAATTTTAAGCCTTAACATATCTGACTATTGCTTAACTCCCTACAAGAAAATATGCATTAAAATTATTTCTGCATATCTTTACCTCGACTAATACAAAGTAGATAGTTTGTTGGGGAATTGGTAGAGAAAGTCATTGAATGTAGCATATGATATACTTATGTTTTCCTGTAAGAATCGTGCATTCAGATTTCACCAGTGTAACTTCCATTATGTACATGTCATAATTCATATCATGAGGCTAATTGCTGATCTAACATCTTCTTGCCTATTTCCAATCAATAGAAAGCGACCAATGTTTCTCATTCCTGTTGGTCCACAAAGCAGGAATATTTTGGGAAATCTGCGATTAACGTCTCACAGAGTACTGTGAAATCTATATCATTGAGCCATTGTGCAAATACATTAGTGTTCACATCAATCCAGAGGAAATAATAACGTATTTGGGGACTGGGCAATTTGGAGACGACCTAATTGATCCATATCGAGTGTACCATTGTTGTCGAATGCGTTACATTGGGATATTGTACCTCATTTTGGAACACGATAGCCACGAGATGGAGTAGAGCTGGGCTTTCAAATACTTGAAACTATATGTACAGTATACGGCAGCCCGTCCCTGAGTTGTATACAGTAGTTTATCTATTTTCTATTGTTGGCTAAGCAACTTCTTTAATTCTGTACAGTATAAATACCAGTCCAAAATTACCATTCATTCTAGAAAATTACAGAAAAATAAATAGGTGTATCTTTTTATAGTGTTCTTATCTTACATCTTTCCAAATGAGCCAGTCAATATCCAGAGAATCAAATAAGTCAGTGGCAGTTTCATTACGTTACATTGAACTCTGTGGAGCCTGTTTGAGATTAGACACAAATTCCAACTCTGGGACATAGATCAAGTCAGAGATTATATTAATTAGTTACTCTTGATAATTATTAATATATTCATTTATAAAGATTAACTCTGATGTGTTTCAAGGGTGTTAATTTTACATAGTTTACAATTACAAGTCTGTTTCCAAAAACGAATTTGTACAGTATGCATTCTTAAGAATATATATATTATATTTGCAACACTACATTATTACCTACTAGTATTTTTTGATTGAACGAATCTTCCTCAATATAGAAGGCGTGAGTAATGAGGTATCTTTTTAATTCTTACCTAAACTTGTTTTTGTTAATTTGCAATTTATTTACAGGAATAGAAGTAATTTAAATAAAACTTAACTATTGTAGTAAACCCCTTTATGGAATGTCTGCAAATTATTTGTTTAAGTCCTGTCTGTATCTAGTCTCTTTGGTATGTATATCTGCACTTTTTGTCAACTTTTCTGGGTTATTTATTACAAATAACAATATGGCTAGAATATATTCACAGGCTATTGGAAACATTCCAAACATTTTGAATAGTGGTTTGCATTTAGTGATTTTCAGTTTCAACAATGTTCGACCTTAGGATTTTCTATTGGGACTACATAATACAGCAAAAAATATGAAATCTGAAAAAGAAAATTCTACGACAACAGCTGAAGACTTTTTTGTAGTTTGTGGGAGAGTGACAGTGCCAGAAGGGCCCTAGAGGCCGAAAAACAGCCGCGGTACCCTACACACGCGAGTCTGCGTGGCGTGGCGGTCGTGATGTTCCTTTGTTTGCGTGTTCCTGCTTGCTCTGTTGCTTTCTTTTCGTTTCCAGGAAAAGCTCCGCCCAGATTTCACAACGCTTCTGTCTCCTATTCCTCTATTTTTCTGTTATTTTCTACGACCTACCTAACCTCATGTCTACCTATTGCTTGACGATCGGCCTATCGCACTCTGGATAGCATATCTATCGGCGAGCTAGCTATCAGTTTTCTTATATTCTCATTGGCAGCCAAGTTACCAGTCAAGCACTGCTACTTGCAATAAAAAGTTCAACTTTTGAGCTTTCAGCTGCTTTCTGAAAGCGAACATTCTTATCTAACAATTTAGATAAACATATAATGGCATAGGGATATGCTGAAACTTTACCTCCGATTTCAAGAGTACTCCAGGTTTCTGGGTATCGATTGTGGTTCATCTTTGGATAATCACGACCAGCAAATTCTTAGTTTTGCTACCTGTTAGATGTGTCGTTAATAATAGAAAATAACAATATTAATATTAGTATATAATATAATAGTATTATTAATATTATGCATGGCTTTCAAAGATTATACAAAACCATTCAACAAAGTAAATAAATATTTAATGTGGGATTTATTGCTAAACAGAGGAATCTCCAAACGCTTAAAGTAATTAAAAGTTTCCAAATAAACACAAAAATTAAAATAAAAGTAGATGCGTTAAGCAAAGAAATATATAACGGGGCAAGATTGATCCCTTTCCAATCTCAACTGTTTTATTTAATTTAAATATTGAAGACATTAGAAAATGGCCGATACTCTAAATACTCGAGGTTTTAAATAAATGCAATTTGAGTACCCTATTGTTTGCAGATGATCAAATTATATTTTCAAACACTAAATGCATTTATAGAAAGCTCTTCTTTATATTAAGTGAATTCGCAAAACTTATAATTTAAAAATATCTACAGAAATAAAAACAAACTAAACTGACGCGTTTCGAAAGAAAAATAGGTACTAAAACAAATAAAGATAGCAGTAGACAATAAAATAACTGATTAGGTTCTCTAATTTCAGATACTTACGTCATCAAACCTCAAATTTAAAAAATAATGAATTAGAGAATGAATTAAATAAACGTATAAAGCTAAATAGGTCTATTAAAAGAACATTAGTAAAGTACATAAAGAAACTATTCTAAAATTTTAAATAACTATAGGATGTCAAGAAGTAACAAAAACCAATAAGGGATGATGAAACATCAGAAATAAAACTATTAAGACTGGGCTTAATACTTCATTTCTGGATCAGAAGAGAAATGACATCAGGGAGAACTAAATATAAAAAACATTTCAGATAAAATAGAGCAACATAGGAAACAGTAGCTTGAACATCACATAGGAGGGATTCTACTCCTATTCCAGCCAACAGTTACAATATAATCTCAAAGGAAAAAGAGAGAAAAAAAAGTTTGGAAAGAGCAGTTTTTACTTTTTTTTTTAACGCCCGCCTTTACTGCTTGTAGCTTCGCAGGCGATGACACTGGTGTAACATGGTATGATGATGGAGTACCGATGGAATGTGATGATGGAAGAAATCGGAGAACCAGGAGAAAACCCGCCCCTGTCCACCACAAATCTCATATGCGGTCACCCGGGACGTCTAGGGTAGAGATGAGTAGTCTAACCACTCGGCCACGGTCGGAACGGAACAAACCGTATATTATTATTATTATTATTATTATTATTATTATTATTATTATTATTGTTTATTGTTGTTAGACATTTTTACTCCGCGAAATGTAAAATATAAATCTTAGTCTCTCTACACGAGACCAAAGAACCTACAAAGAAATAATGTATTTGTTTTAGCTTATGAACGTGTAATATGTTAACGTTGAGTGAAAATGATCATGCCGAACTGATAACAGAAATACTACAATCGATACGATTTACATTGCCCTCATTCCAGTTTGCTTTGATGCTTGATCTAGAGGACTTTGGAATTTCTATGCATAAATTTATCAAAACTGAAACCAGTTTTCTCTTAATCTAGGTTAGCTAGATCCACTGAATTTTCACAGACCGTTAGCCAAACTAATATTAAAGTAATTAATTGTAACATTCTATATGAAAGCCTCTATTTTTTACGCAGATTAATTAAAATATAACTTCAGTTTTATCAGTTAGTGTACTTGTGTCTACTCTTATAATGACATATCCTTCTTTAACTCTAGTTTTAAAAAACAAACCCTAATTTTTACTTTCACTAGCACATATGTATAATGAACACAGTAGATAAATAGGGTATTGTATTCCATGCAAAAATTCTATACCGGAAATATATATTTTGAGACTCCCTGAATCAAGAAAAAGTATGTTCAGAAAAAGCTCAAAAACGAAAACTCTGTTATACCAAGTATACGACACGTAGATTTTTAGGAAATTCGTCCCACCCCCAACTACTCTTTACATATAAATTTATGAAAAATCAAACGGTTTTGATTGAAATGACATAATATGTTTAAGGGATTTTCGTGGCAAACGAAATGAATATCTTGGATTTTCTGCGATAGTCTCTGAAGACCTCTTTGTTCTGGATAACTCTTGTACAACTGGTAAATAGTAAGAGGTACACATAAACATACTACATGCAATTTGTATATCTCGTCAAAACACACAGTTTATGTCATTTAGATATTTTTGCAGAGTTAACCGTATCGTTGTTGTTGGTTTCAATTTTAAACAACTTGAAACTTTTCTTAAACGGGAAGTCAACTTTTGTTTCTTCTCCTTGTATTTACTCCCGGGTGTTCAAAATATAACCAAATTTTAATTGTACAATATAGCGATAGTTTTTAAAAGATTTGACTATGGCTTTACCGTTACCTCCGTTCTACTTAAAAGGAAGCAAGCAATAATACCCTTTAAAGTTTGTGAAACAGAAAAAGTCATCTGAATGGAACACATAAAAAATGTTGTACTTTATGTCATATAGTCATTTAAAATTATCTTTGAATTAAATGTTCCATTAGTGTTATTTTAATGATACAATATTGTGGAATGTAAGAGAATATTTTAGACTACTTAAGTGCATCTAAATGGTTAATGCACACAACTACAAATACTTTTATACCACAATTTTATTAGTTTTTGAGTAAAGTGTATTGAAAATAGAAAAAGGTTAAATTAATTTACTCAAGTCACAATTAAAACAGAGCGGTACAAAAAATGTACACACTGTTTGATCCTCAATGAATTTGGATATATACAAATCTCAGATTTAATGACGGTGTAGATTAGATTTTGGAATTGAGTTGGTCTGGTATTGATTATGTTTATTTTGTTTATTTAGGTTATATGTACAGTAACTTCTACAATGTTTTCTTTCAAAAAAGTCGGTGTGTTTATCTTGAAAAGCTGTACACCTCTATTTTAGCGATGATTCGAGAGCTGTATGGGATTGAGGAGTTTTAGGGATATTGGGAGTGCCTTTTGATTAGAATAGATCAACAATTTTTATTTTAACAGCAAATAATTCTTGGAACCTTTGGGCATCCATAGAGATCTCAATATTTTGCTGTTTCCTTCTTGCTCAGGGCTCTACAATCATTTGATAATCGTGGTACAATGCACATGTTTCCTAGCACACTACTTTATAAAATAGATTCTTCACAAAACTGCATTTTCACATTTTTACATATTCTCTGTTATTGTTTAAATACAACTAAAATTTCTCAAAATTGGCAGAAGTATATATTGCAATAATACAGACAACATTATCCTAATATCAACAATTTTTCAAACATATACTTTTATGAAAAAATGGTTAATTTTAGAGATTAAAATTTTTAACCATCTTAATTCAGTAATGTGGCTCAACGTTCCAGTTTAGCAAAATGCCATTCAATTTTCTGCAATTTTGAGGCGTGTGCATTTTGATTGTGCAATTTACATAATAAAATGTATGAAACATTTATATATTGTAAAGTCTTATTTCAATTTGAATGGAATTAACATAGGAGTAATGCAATCACATTAACCTTTAAGAAAAAATGAATATGTGATTTAGAAATTTGAAATATCACTCCCGCTCTTCCTCAATCTGCTCCAGATCACTACCATCAGATGGCACCTTAATGAAACTTTCCCTGGACAACGGACAGGCAAGATGTGGCATAGAATATCCCTCAGACCTAATATCTCTAGAATTTTTTACCTCTGAAGAACCCTAAGGGCAAAACCACCTAGTATTACGCGAAAACATTGAACTACCTGTGCAGCGATTCCACTATACACGTTAAAGTAGGTTATCTGTGGCACTGTTTTAACTGTGTGCAACCTTTGGTGGAGGCCACTTAAAACATCAATTGATTTTAATAAATTGAGTATGGTCACCAAATTTGGCTTCTTATCTCAGTTACAAAATGTATTGAGTATCAGAAAATAAAAATATTTTGGACACTCTGTATTAACGTAATGTACAAAAATGTGATTATTTTCATATATTTTCCATTAATCAGTTTAGGAAGTGCTGGGTCTTCATATTTATTCGGGCTTTAGTGCCAGTGTGTTTAAATGTATGGCGCCAGCGAATCCCTTGTCTCAAAGGGTAGATGCAGAATTGAACCTTGGCCGGCATGCATTTCCGACTTGGTAAACAGGTTGATGTATTAGGCGGTGCACAACTGTTTTTTACTAGGACATTTTGTGTGTTTTTGGTTTTCTTAGTTATTCTACGTAGCTCGGTTTTCATTTACTGCTATTAAGAGTACAAACAGAGTTCATTTTAATGGAGAAGCTGTGCCATTAAAGCCCTCTATGTTACCATAACCATCCAATTATTTGTATTACCCATCAGCATAAATACAATGGTTTAGAAGATACAAGCGAATGTTTCAAATACAAAGGTACAATACAAGTCCCATTTCACTAACATGATCTCGAAACTGTCGACATCCACTCTTCTACTCATAGTTCCCCAGTCCTCTGCAAGAGTTAATGAGTGCTAAACTCGCTACCTACTATTGACGTTAAGTGCGGACAAACGACTGTCCCCACTAAGGTAAGCACAGAAAACTGATTTACTTCTTTTTAATGTGATCACCATTAATGAGAAGAAAACAGCAACCATAGTTTGCCACCATGGTCTCACGTTTTCACGGTTCCTTGAACTATTTCTGCGGATTCACGGTCACCCAGTGTTCTCTATATCGCATATACATTCATGGAGTTACAAGAATTTCCAACTGGGTGAAGTGTACATCTTCCATGCAAGACTAATTCAATTGTAGTAAGTGATACTGCGCATCCTTTACCTGAGTCTGGGTAAGGCCGAGAGAGGCAGCCAGCTCGGCGCGCTCCGGAAGCGCCAGGTACTGGGTTCGTTGAAACCGCCTGTTGAGTTGCTGTAGTTGCAGACTCGAGTAGATGGTTCGCGGTTTCCGCATCTTCTTTCCTTTTCCGTTGACCCGCAGCGTCCCATCGTCCACACACTTATCTGGAACAAGAAATGGTAGGCTTGGTTAATTCTGCACATGTACCTCACCACCCTGGAATATACAACTAGTAAGTTCAATTTTAAATCTCTAAGAATTGTCCCCTTTAATGCTCTTCAAGTTCCTCTGCTCAATACTAGACTAATTTAAACTAAATAAATGAAAAATTAAAATGTAATAAAAAAATCTGCTATGTTCCTTTCACATAACTTTCTTTAGCCGTTCCAGAAACAAATTATCCATACATAAAGGTATTCTTTTATCTACATCATTCTTATCGAGATAAACATTAGCAGAACCGGTCTTAATAGCTTCCTTATAAGTAGAAGGGAAATAAGGGAATACACTAGACTAAAGCTATAGTCAGATCTTAAAAGCCAGCCACCATGTGAAACAATTGAAGTTCGGTTCGCTTTGCATGGCTTGCAGTAAAACAAGAAAGACGAAACGAAAGGTGACGTCCCATTTTGTGAAAAGTTACGTAGTTTAAAATTAAAAGCAATAACAATGACTATCTCAGAAACGGTCAACTCTAGATATAAGATGTATATCACATAAATGATATATTCTAACGAGATCTATATTTTTTGTGTAGTAAGTTTTTACCAGTTATGCAGCATTCAGCAAGATTCATCCAGAACAAAGAGGTCTTCATAGGCTATTCTCAGAAAATTCATGATACACGTTTTACTTGTGATGTAAATATTTGACATTTTTGAGAATATCAAACATTTCCACAAATAATCCATGCAAACAGTAGTTTGGAGTGGAGACATTGTTTTGAAAATGTTGGTGTCACATTCTTGAAAGAATCTGAAATTTAAATCCGAAGTTTGGTATTTAACGTATTTTCATGTTGAGTTATGCTGTTCACACAGTTCACACACACACACACACACACACACACACACACACACACACACACACACAGATACACACATACAGATACGAGAGTACGTTTTGTTAAACACGTTTTCTTGGGGGGGGGGTATTATGAGGCCTGAAAAGATTTATTTCCAACGAAAAATCAAAATCAAAATTCTGGGTGAAATGTAGTACATACATCTAGTTATTGCGCATAGAAGAGAAAGTAATAACTAAAAGAGGGTTAATTGTGTATATACCTATGTGTGTGTGTGTGCGTGTGTGTAAAACGCCACAAAATATTATTAAAAATTATGAGTTGCATTTAATAGGACCGGTGAACCAAGAAATCCTGATGTGTTATGTGTTCCATTCATATGACTTTTCTTTACCTATTCTGCTTAAACTTTTCTTTTATCTACATCAGCTAATCGATATAAACACTAGCATAAATGTTTTTATTTCTTAGTTCCTTAAAAAGAAAAGGGAAATAAGGGAATAAACTAGGCTAGAGTGATAGCCAAGTATTTTAAATGTTATCGTATGCGATACATTGAAACTCCCATCACTTTGGATGAATTGCCGTTTAAATATTCTAAATATTTGCATAAAAATATTTTAACGAAAATCATTCCCTATATTTGATAAAATAAAAAATACCGAAGAGCTTGCATGCAAAGAGTAGATTAATTGGGAGAGGGGAGTCCTTGAAAACCACCGTGTTTGTGAAATACTGAATTTAAATATAAATTTGGTATATATCCAACGTTTCATCTTATAGTTGCTGTTCACAGATCAACAGACACACACACACACACACACACACATGCTAACATTTTATTTCTAACATTTTATTTCCTCAATCAGAGGGCCTCAAAACACACATATGCAGTGAAATCTCGGCCTTGAAATTTTGGATGAAATACAATATTACTACTACTTAAGTAGTTAGCAGTAAAAGTAAAATTTGTTGAAAACTGTTGAAGTGATAGAGTAATGAACGGCCTATGTGAACCCAGGGATTAAGGTCGGGACATCTAAGAGACCAGATCTGGATAAGCACGATCATGGACAAAGACCTTAATATTTCCAGATCGAACGCATCCAACTTCCCCCGTGCCTTACCCACGAGGTTCCCCGAAAGGACGCCGCTCAAAAACAACGGATGATGTGTCCTGATTGAGCTGGTTTGTGAGGGGTAGTTAAGTAAAAAGAAGCAAAAGTCTACTCTTCCAGTTAAATCCCGAAACGACATTAGGGAAGGGACCTTTACAAAGGTACAACTAACCGAACCCGTTATCCGTTCCTTGAACCCTGAAATAGACAAGGAAGAGATGGATACAATTCATGATAAAAGATGGATCGCCAAGATTTGCCTGCCGACCCGGGTAAACCACGAAAAACCCATTGATCTAAGGGCACTGTCGCTGGGAGTCTAACACAGGACCCCCCGAATGCGCCCTGAGCCATTCCTCTCGGTGATTGTCAAACAACTTGACTCCTCTAACGGTTTTGTCCTTGTGATTCACCAAAGGATAGGCCGATGACAAAACCGGGATGTGCGAACAAATGGCCACAACAATGGGTGACAATGGGACTGCCGGGTCGTAAGCCACTCCCAATTGCGTGGCAAGTTAGGAACGCGATGGGTATCCGACCAGAACCTAGCAGGATGTCCTTTAACTAAGTGCATGCTCATATATTATATTTTCATACAGATGTATTAATTATTATTTCACTATGCACGTGTATGGAAGACCACTGGAGCACGGATATCGTTTCGCTGCTGGTGAAAAGTGATGCAATTTAGCAATATTTTATATTATTCGAGTGAAAAGTAGTAAAGTACCAAGTATACAATTTTGTTGAACTATTTCAATAAATTATTATACGAGTAAATGGAGAGGTGATGACTTTTTAGCATTCAAATCAGAAATTTGCTCGGTTCCTGGGTAAGTGGATAATTTGATCCGCAAATTTTCCTATTACCAAGATGTTCGATAAGAGGAGTCTATAACCCACTCTATTTAATTTATATATCTACGACCTAGTTATTAAATGGAAAAGTGAAATACACTTTGGAATTAAAATAGGATCTAGCATACAAGTAAATACTCTTATTATAAGCTATGCCCAGATAGTCATAGCAAACAAAAGATAACTTACAATGAGCAGGATTAAGTCAAAACGCAATAAGGACCGAGTGCGTGGTACTCGCTGCTCTCTACCGGGCACTCGCTTAAAGAATCTAAGTGACGCGCCTGACACAGTATCACGTTTCCTTGTGGATTTGTCATTGTAGGAAAGACGTTCAGCATAATAGAAGAAAGTTATGAAAGAAAAATCTGATGTGTACCATTCACATGACTTTCTCCATATCCCTGCAACGAATAATTCTTAAAAAGCTTATACTTCTATTTACTTTATGCTAATCAGAAAAAAATTAGCAGAAATAGTCTTATTACTCGCATCCTTGTAAGTAGAAGCGAAATAAGGGACAACCGTAGGTTAAAGTGATAGTCAAAAGCTGTCTGTTATCTCAATGAAGTTCCTTTGTTTATATGGATAGGAGTTGACAAGTTCCAATATGAGAAAAGTATACGTTTTTCATAGCAGAAGCCAAAAATAAGGAATGTCACAAAAACGACAAACTCCACGAAAAAAAATGTATATAACATAAATTGTGTGTTTTAATGTGCTCTACATTTTTGGTAGTAAGTTTTTTTCCATCTCTTACGGTTTAGCAGTTATTCAAAATTCAGTAAAATTCATCCAGAATAAACTACTCTTCAGAGGCTATTCTCAGAAAATTCAAGATATACATTTCATTTGTCAGGTAAATATGTTTAATATCCGAAATTTTAATCAAAATCGTTACAGCCATTTTTGATAAAATCAAAAATTTCGAAAAAAGTTCCATGTAAAGGATAGTTGGGGGTGGTAGGATTGTTCTCAAAATCTTCGTGTCGCATCCCTGGAAGATACTAAACTTAAATACCAAGTTTGGTATTTTACCGACTTTTCGTTTTTGAGTTATCGTGTTCACAGACACACGAACACACACACACACACGGACCTTTTTGTGAAAATGCTTTTTTTGGATATTGGGGACCCTAAAACATATATTTCCGGTGAAATCTCGGTATCGAATTTTTGGTGGAGTGCAATACTTTCTCTATACACTATGTACATAGTGCGTATGGAGAAATTAAAAAAGGGAGGGCCCTCTTAAAAAGAATAAGTATTTTAAGTTTGAAACAAATACGAAACAGCTCTACAAAAACTGTATATAAAATAAATTGTATGTTTTACCGAGATTTTCATTATTTGTAGTAACCCTATAGTATTAATAAAATAGCACTTTATTTTCCACGTGAACCTCTTTGATATACGGCATTTTGATCAAAATCATTAGATAGACCTTTTAGGAAATCGAAGATTTCGAAAAATATTCCACGTATGGGGTAGTTTCGGTGCTGGGATTTTATTTGAAAGTCTTCGTGTCGCATTTATGTAAGATACTAAACTTAAATACCAATTTTGGTTGTTAACGGAATTCCGTTTTCGAGTTATGCGTCCACACATACACCTTTTTTAATTATTTTGATTCAGGAGTTCTCAAAACAGGTATTTTCGGTGAAATGTCGGTATATAATTTTTAGGTGGGACCTAGATACTGGATGTATTGTATATATTATTTATTTTAGTAGGATTAGATAAATTTATTTGTAAAATAATGGATATAAGAAATATTTAAATGTTTAAATAAATGATAAAGTTTTGGAATTTTTGCTCTGAACTAGGAATTAAAGGAATTATAAGAGTATGATAATTGGAGAGTTGTATTATATTTTATTTAATGTATTTATTTTACTTGTTTATTTATTTTATTATTTTAAGTTTATTTATTATCTATTTGTGTACATGACGTGCTGAAGAAAGTTAAATATAACAGGGCAAATGGGTCACATAAATAAAGCACTCACCTAATGGTAAATGTATGTTTAAATCACCATTGTAAACAGAGATTATAATTCATATTAAAGATGATAATGGTATTCTTATTTTAAGCTGAACTGTATAGGACGGTACGTAAACGCTTGGTTCTCTGAAACACAATCCCAATATTTCTCTGCTTAGTTTCTCTTTCACCTGGAGTATATAATTATCTTCAACGAGTTGTATGTACTTTTATGTAGGAACTTTAAAATATAATGTATCCCACCGGATTTTCTTAAAACTCGTGCGAATATTGCCGAGCAATCTGCGTGCCAGGGGCGCCAATAGTCACAATTTCACAATACGCACGGAGTATCTACTCTAACACTAAAATGTAAGTATATCTACAAATAAGACTAAGATAATGCCTTTTAAAGGAAGGATCGAAGAAAATAGTAAATGAGAAAATTTTAGAACAAGTACACCAGTAAAATTATATAGAATATGACATTATTTTTATATATAACAAATACATTGAGAAGGGTAGATATTATATTTCAAACTATCTGTGAACAACTCGAAAAACTTTGTGGGAAAAAAAGAGAGGAAAAACGAATGCAATTCTATAACGTTATGGCAGTGCCTACTCTTGTTTATGGTTACGAACCATGGACAAAAACAAAGAAAGAAACCACTCATGCAGTAAGCAGAGATAAAGAATCATGAGATATGTTAAGAGAATTACAAATGGACAAATTAAGGAATGAAACAATAAGATCAACTTTAAAAATATTTATAGTCATTGTTAAGATAGAAGAAAATAGAATGAAAAACCTAATGTGTTTCACTCACATGACTTTCTCTTCTTATTCCGTAATATACTATACTTATAAAAGGGTATCTTTCCATCCATTTCATGCTAATCAAGATAAACATTAACAGAAATGTTCTTATTACTTTGTTTCTTGTAAATAGAATGCAAATAAGGAAGTCACTATGCTGAAACGATAGTCAAATCTTTTAAAAGCTGGTTGCTATGCGATTGAAATTCTATTCTCTTTGCTTGGTGAGAAGTAAAAATATAATATAAACATATTTACATATAAATATATAAAATAAACAGCTCGAAAATGGCATCGCTCTTTTATTTTTGCTTATATTCTATTTTTTTTTAAATACATTGGCAATACTTTCTAATACATTGCCCACAGGTGACAGGATTGAGTTCACCAATCTCTTGAGAGAAAATGATTTTCGTATTTTATTTTATATGATCACTCAATCTTTTATTGCATTTAGACAAACATTTCATAAACATGTGTTGAGGAATTTAACATTTTGTTGCATTAAGCAATAGCTTAAGAGCCACACAAAATATAAATATAAGAATACATTACTTTATTATTCTTTCACGCTGTATTATATTTGCGAAAAAACAATCTCTAATTATAAGGGAAGTATCCCAAAAATAATATTTCATTACCGTTTAAAAATTACAAAATGATACAGAAAATATCTACAAAAGAGATGAAAAGGAAAACTATTAAAAGATTACTCCTAATGAGACACTTTATTTTTGTTTCTTTATATGCTTTCTCGTTATTCCACAGGATCCAGTAAACCAATGGCAACAATGAATTCAGTGTTGAAGCTTGTGCATAACTAAAAACATACGATAAAATGTATACCATATTACTCCGTTGTTTTTATTGTCTTACTGTAAGGAGATCTGCACTGGAGACTAGTACTCCAATCTTCCATTTCCTAGTGAGCAACCTCCGGATTCCAAGGTTTTTTATTACATTTCCATTTCTAACTTTCGAGTATTCTTCTTCCTCTGGCCTTTGCCTGACTTTCTGATAAAGCATTTTGAATGGAGGGTAGATAATCGCATTTACAGAACGTTTTACTAGAATATCATGTCAGAGAATGCTGACATACAAGTTGAATACAGCTGTGGATTTTATAGTAGTGATTTACTATTATTTTAAATTATGAATGGTTCTCACTATATACAAGAACATTGTCATGTTGCTATAGATTCCCATAAAGTTACATTTTCATACTGAAGTATCCTTTTATATTAAAGAATTTTCTTCAAAATAATTTTACATCATATGACGTAGTACCATTTTCATGTTGAAGTAGTTGGTTCTGATCATGGGATATCATATTTTGAGGTGGATCTCTTCCGGCAAAAACCTGTAGGATAAATATTACCATTTTCATCTTGAAGTGGTTTTCTTTAAACTTAAACCACAGTATAGGCGATGCATTGCAATGATTTCTCTATATCTAGGAGCAACTCATTAGATGATGTAGGTACAGCAATTTATCTTGAAGGGAGTCTCTCTAGGTCAGCAATACTATTTATGTAGTTTCATCTCTTCAGATAGAGCAGTACAATTTTCACTTTGAAGTGGTAGCAACATTCTATAGCATCCTTTGAATGAGACAGTGAGCTGCCATTTTCATCTTGAAGTAGCCCTCTAAATAGACTGTACTATTCCATGTTCCACTAGTATCGGCGATGTAGTACACTCAAAGACATTAAAGATACGCCTGGAAATACTTATAGTAAGACGGGGTCTTTTCCCTGTCTCCGTCCATATCTTTCACCTGGTTGTTATGCTCTTAAAAACGTATTGGACTAGATACGTTACTGAAGGGGAGAGAATGGACATGAACCGTAATTTGCGACAAATGAAGTTCAGAGTTGCGAACTGAAGATCACTAAACTTTCTGGTTGGACAATAATCCACCCCTCTCACTGGATGATTCAAAATTAGGTTAATATTTTCTCTGTCTTACACACTGAAGCTCTATTGCCAAGGTAATTTGCGTACGTGGTCGACAAGTGAACCTGTTCTGATGAGGTGTCAAGTGGAGTTGAGAGATAAAGAGGTGGATTGCCCAATTGGTTGATTGCCCATACAAACTCGCGTTGTATGATATATTAGAATGACACCAATGAAAATCGTTCACATTTTCTGCAAAATCACAGCGCCAGGTGTATTTTTATTGTCTTTGGGTGTACAACCATCCATCTTGAAGGGGGTCTCTAGCATATTATAGCATCGTCTGACCAGGTGAGGCAATGTAATTTTCACCATGAGGTGGCAACAGTAGTTACATCACATTTATCAGGCAGTGTATTGCCATTATCATTGCCTCAAGTGGTCCGCTCATCTATGGGTAGCAACATTCTGCAGTGCAATAGTTAGTAACTTTCTACAGGACCACCTAAATTAGGCGGTTTACAACCATTTTCATCTTGAAGTGGCCTGCTCTGTGAACAGGAAAATGGTATGCGAAAATACGTATATTAATGGTAGGGCTTGCTTTTCTGAAAGCATGAAAAAATGATCGGTCTCATATCTGGGAAGTGTTAGAATTAGTGGAATATAGCAATCATTACTGCTTTGCTAGTATAGCAAATAAATATGTATGTACTTTCCAGGTGTACAGTAGTCGCCCTCCGTGGTGTAAATGTTTTTCTGCATATTGATATCACAGTTACTAATTCCCAGCAGTTAAGTCATTTTGTACTCATTGTGGTTTGCAAATCCCCAACTATTAACCCATTCCTTACTCATGGTTTACAGTGTTTATATTTACAACGGTTAGCAAAGCAGCGTTGTTAATTCATTCTGCATTCCCACGAGGTTTTCGGTACATATTAATATTCCGGTCAGTAAGTCCCTGTCTGTTAATTCACGTGAGGTTCTCGGTGCATATTGAGACACGGCTAGCATATCCCCTTGTTTAACTCATTACTTATTCACATGAAGTTTTCAGTCATATTCTCTTTTATATTAATTGAGATAAGCATTTTTTTTTTTTTTGCGTTTTTTGTATGCTTATCCATTTCCATGTAATAGTTGCTGGTCTCTAATATCAAGGCTGCGGGTTCAAATCCGGTGGAGGGTGTGCATTGTTTTAGACGTGAAAAGCCTTAGATTGCCTTACTCTGGAAGAAAAGTAAAGCCATTGGTTCCGTGTAATGGTAATTTTTCACGTGAAAGAGCTCCATATCTAGAAAAAAAGTCTCTGGGCTAATTTTTTTCAGTTTTAGTCCGCAAGTCTTTATTTCGTCACTATACAGCGATGAAAAATGACGTGTTATTTATAGAGGCTCTTTAACTACTGTGGTTCTCAGGGTCTTCTAAATTGGGCGTGAAAGACCGCTTAATTTTGCTCAGAGGCCTGTTACACCTGAAAAAATCTATCGTCCTCCGCCGGGTGTATGAAGTTAGCATGGTAACCATTACACCATGGAGGGCGACAAAGAGCGATGAGTTGACCTCTCGTCACAATAATTGCATAGTAGAGAAATCGCGAACTATAAATTTCATTGATCAAGAAAGAGAAAGCTGTGGCACAGAAACATGCGCATTTATATCGGAAAGACGAAATGTCACTCCAATTACACTCCTATTATTTTTTTTTTTTTAATACAGTTCAGGAGTCTGGTCGGGACTCCGGCGCTGTATACCCTACTTTTATTTACCTAACTTTTTTACTTTGTTTGTTGTATGATTATTGAATTGCTATTTTCTTCTTTTACACACACACACACATATATACAGACATATAACACCCATTCCCAAGGGGGACTCAAACCCACGATCCCCTGCGCTACGAAGCACCAAAGTGAGACGCCTTGGCGAGCGTGGACCGTCCCTATTGAACGAACTGCACTGATAATCTCCGAGCCTATCTAAAGTGAACCAACACGATGTGGTCTTCGTTCTGTTTAAGAATAACTGCCACCAAGTTGCAAACACGGGCAGCTGAATAACATGGGGCGTCACGGATGAAACATTTCATATTTCACTCTTGTGTCCCATTATTTTAAAAGCCAACACGTCACGCATCAGCTTTTGTTAAATGTAACTTGTTTGTTGTCTCTCTTCACTTAAAAAATCCGCGTACGCGACAGAATAATAATGTTTTATTTTGGTTATTTCCTCTGCTGTTATCTGCTCCTGATCATGGCGCGCTTTTTACAACCACGATTGCACTCGTGCATATTGAAACCTATGAAAATGTAGCTGTGCACTAAATTGTTGCGATCTAGATATAAACATATACTTTTGAGCTGTTACCTCAAAACCTGTATTCAAAACGTGATTTTTACTTTATCTTCACGTACTATGAACATAGTGAATTTCCAGAAATATGTTTTGAGGAGCCCTGAATAAAAAAAAAAACTCAATATGTGGGTTGTGTGTGTTTCTGTGGACAGTATAGCTTAACAACGATAAGATCGTTAAAAGCCAAATTTGTTATATAAGTTTAGCATATCCCAAGGATACACACGAAGATTTTCAAGCAAACCTTTCCGCACAAACACTCTTTACATGCAAAAATGTTTTGAAAATTTTGTTTTTCTCGAAAACGACTTAAATAATTTTTATTAAAGGACCTTATATTTAAAGATATGTCAAATTTAGATATTACATTTTCTGGGAATTGCCCCCGAAGACTTCTTCATTCTGGACGGATTCTGCATAACTGTTAAACCGTAAGAGGTAGACAAAAATATACTACACGAAAAATGTAGATCCCGTTAAAATGCACAATATCTAATATCATTTACAGTAATCTGTGATACCGAAATGCTGAGGGGGAACAACTAAAAGCAGTTCTACCTAAAAGGACTGTACTGTAGAGTAAAAGAAAACGAAGCATATTGTATAATAACTGAGGACGAACAGTTTTAAGAACTGCGCCTGTGTAGTATATGTTTTGACCCCTTGTTCAGCCTAAGCATTAAAACTGTGGTCTAATTGGCTTGATTTCCAGCTCCCAGTAGCGTCTCTTTTCATGAGTTAATAGAAACTGTCCTGCTCTTTAATTTAGGTGCTAACTCTCAGCAAATTTCACAATGTCAACCCCCCTTCAGGCTTGCGTTGTCGTTTTGTTTAGGAATCATACCCCAACTTCTCCTGAAAACCTTGCGAGAGATTTTTTTTTATGACAGTTTCAGCGATATCTTCCTCTTGTAACTAAGCCTATGCTAACATCCTCTAATAATATCTTCTTCCTATTATTACATTTATTTCCATTATCTTGCTTGTTAATTATTTGCATCTTCTTTTAGTCATTAGTGCTACCTCACAATGCATGCAAGCATATTTCTGGTATTTTTAAATATTCAGTCTTAACAAGCTATCCAGAATTTTTTACCTTCTCTAGCCCGAAGTATGTAAAATTTTCATAGTGGATAGAGAAGGTGTTGTATTCCACCCACAAATTCGACGTGGGTGGAATACAACACCATAATTATGTTTTGAGGTCCCCTGATTCCTAAAAAACATTTCCGTGTGTATAAGACCAACACGTCTGTCTGTGGACAGCATAGCTAAAAAACGAAATGACCGTTTAAACATCAAACTTAATATTTATGTTTAGTATCTTCCTAGGATGCAACATAAAGACTTTCAAGAAAATCCCCATCACAAACTACCCTTTACGTGGAAAATATTTGGAAAATTGTATTTTTTCTGAAAATATCTTTGACGATTTTGATCAAAATTCCGACTATTAAAGATATATCACAAATAAAATATATGTTTTTAATTTTCTAGGAATAGCCTGTGAAAACTTCTTTATTCTGATGAGTTTTGCAGAATTTTGCATAACGGTTAAACCGTAAGAGATAGACAAAAACTTACTACACAAAACATGTACATCTCGTAATCACACAACTTATGTCATATGTTTTTCTTGTAAAGTTGATCGTTTTCGATTTATTCCGTTTTTAAACTACCTACGGGACCATGCACAGCGAACCGAACTTCAATTTTACATAGCGACCAGGTTTTAAATAATTTGAGTATCGCTTTAGTATAATCTACCCCTTATTTCCCTTCTTCTTACAAGGAAGCATGTAATAAGACCAATTCTCTTAATATATATTTCGATTAGCATGATGCAGGTAAAAGAATACTTTGTAAGAATACTTTGAATATAGAACAAGTATGGAAAGTTGTGTGAGTGGAACACAACAGATTTACCTTCTTTCTTTGTGTGTGTGTGTGTGTTTAAATTTGTTCATATAGTACGATGAATTAATTCCAAAACGTACACCAAAATACTTCATCTCAATCTTCTTATAAGTGAGTAATGATGGCGAAGACCACTACTGGTCCGACCTGCTTACTCGTATAGCGACGTTCATGACCGTAGGAAGAAGCCGGTTTCCAAGCGTGCAATTAACCAATTATAACTTCAAATAATAATCGAAGAGAGGAGATGCATCCAGGACAGTAGTCTCAACTGTTGCTTAATATGCTGACCTTCACACAACGGAACTTAATGATCCGATGCACGAATCACTTTCAACATTAATGATGAACTGTAACGAGCTAGAGGATCTACACTCCCAATAACCGCTTCTATAATATATAGTTAGGGGTGGTGATTGGCGTGTTTTTATGGACGCTCTTACTACTGTAGTTCTCAGCGTCCCATTCTAAATTTGGCGTGAAAGACCGCCTAATTTTGCTCAGAGGCCTCTCTATCAGGCTTATGGTACTTTTACGTGCCGTAAATCCACGACACGGAACCAATGGCTTTACTTCCCTTCCGAAGGACGCCATGCTAAAGATTTTTACGTCGGAATCGTCCTCCGCCGGATTTGAATCCATTTTGAAAAAAAAAAAACAAAAAAAACATACATCTTGAATTGATTCTCATAAACAGATATTGTTTCATGGAAAAGCACACACATGACAAAATAATAAAATATTGTTGACATAAACATTAAGCATATGAGATAAATATTATGTATCCATAATACCAGTTTTCTCATTTGAGCGCAGGCATTTTTATTCAAATTTTTAGTATACAAATTTATGTAGAAATTCTTGTAAATAAAATAGAATCCCTTTCTTTAAGATTTATTAACAAGAAAATTTGATTGTTATTTAAATTTGATAACTATGAAGTTTATTTATTTCTGTATGCCAAGTTTAGATTTATAATGTATTTTACAAACAGATGAGGGATGAGAAAATTAGTTCCGTATTCCAGATCAGTACGGTGGACAAGTGTGTCAGAATCTTAAACATTCCAAAGGTGCAAAAACTTACCAGATACAATTTATGGAAGAAAATAAAGAAAGGAAGGAGGAAAGAAAGAAAGTAAATTTTAAAAAATCGGCGACTTCGCATTTATATAGCATTTTAGTATATTTTTCGCACTTTATCACATTTTCAAAACATTTAAATATGATTTAGAGGTCTTAAAAAATGAAAATACAAGAGTAGAAGACTTTATGTACATTTCGTGCTATATCGCGAATTCTACCTATAGTCAAAAGGACACCTTTTTGACATCTCATCCAAAAATCTCGGCTGAGACGCAGGAAGTTCTTGATTATATTTTCTTAAATACATTATGTTGTTTTGTATTAGTTTCTCTACACGTATTTTTTACTTAGTGCCTAGAGAAGTTATTGCATTCCACCAAAATATTCGATGTCAAGATTTCACCGGAAATACATCTTTTGAGGTTCCCTAGTCCCCTGCGTGACACAAGTCGGTCCCCATGACCGCGCTCGCTAAAGTGCCTCTCTTTGGTGCTTCATGGCGTAGGGGATCGTGGGTTCGAGTCCCGCATCGGCCATGGGTGTTTGTGTATTTATAAATGTGTATATGTGTGAGTGTATTACAAGAAAAGAGCAAACGGTAATCAAATAGATAAACAAAAGAAATGTTAGGGAAACGGCAAAAAGAGAATAGAATACAGCGCCGAAGTCCCGACAAAACTCTGGCACTGTATTTTGTTTAAAAAAATAAATAAAAAATAGAAACACGATAACTCAAAAACAAAAATTTGAATTAATACCAAAGTGGATATTTAAGTTCAGTGTCTTTCAAGGATGCGATATGGAGATTTTTCGAGTTAAAAAACCCCACTCAAAACTACCCTCTAAATGGAAAACATTTCGAAATTTTTGAATTTCTTAAAAATTACTTTAAATTAAACGCGCTATTTTAAAAATATTTACATGACAAAGCATATATTTTAATTTTCTGGGAGTAGCCACTGAAATCATTTTCATTCGGAATGAATTTGTGTAACTGGTAAACCATAACAAACAAAAGCTAACTACACAAATTTGTTGTACATAAATTGTGTTTTTAACGGGATCTATATTTTTTGTGCAGCAACATTTTGTCCAACTATTAGGTTTACCAGTTTTGCAAAAATCGTGGAATGAAGAGGATTTCAGAGGCTGTTCCCAAAAATTGTAAGACATATTTACATTTTATTTGAAATGGTACGTTAATAAAAATCGTTTATAATCATTTTTGAGAAAATAACAATGCTCTATACAAATGATATTTTGGAATGGGGGGGGGGGGCTCTTGAAAATCTTCGTGTCCAACTTGGAAAGTCCTAAACTTAAATTATCAAGCTTGCAATTTAATTCCCTTAGTTTTTTAGTTACACTGTTCACATGTACGCTCGTACGCGAACACACGCACACAGACAGACAAGGATATTTTTCTAAAATTGTTTTATTCAGGTAACCTAAAAATTATATTTCTAGTGAAATCTCGGCATCAAATTTTGGGTGGAATGCAATACTTTCTATATCTACTCTCGTACGTGTAGAGATGTAAAAATCTGATGTGTTCCATTCACATGATTTTCTCTAGCTATTCCACAAACTTTTTTACTAAAGATTATTCTGGTGTCTAAATCGTGCCAACCAAGATAAACATTATAGAATCAGTCTTATACTTGCTTCTTTTTAAGTAGAAGAGAAATAAGGGAACACACAGGATTAGTCAAGGATTTTAAAAGTCGGTCTCAATATGAAACAATATTTTAATGAGATCTTTATTTTTTACGGTAATTTTATTCTCTCTCATACGGTTTACCAGTTATAGAAAAATTATAGAATTGTTATCCAGAATGAAAAGGTTTTCAGAGGCTATTTCCTGAAAATTTAAGATATACATTTTATTTGTCATGATACTATTTTGTTAGAGCGATTAGAGTAAATCAAAAGTTTCGAAAACAGTTCCATGTAAAGGGTATTTGGGTGTGGGGGGATTTTCTTGAAAATCAACATTTTTGAAAAAAGTTCCATGTAAAGGGTAGTTGGGGGTGGGGGTATTTTCTTGAAAATCGTAGTCTCGCAACCTAGGAGGATGCTGAACTTACATAATACCAAGTTTGGTATATAGCGGACTTTTCGTTTTTGACCTATGCTGCCCGCAGTCACACACATATGTTTCTAGAAATACTTCTTTTGGATTTAAGGGGTCTCAAAATGTGTATTTCCGGAAAAATATCGTTATCTAATTGTTGCGTGAAATACAATACCTTCTCTATTCACTATATACATTGTACATACCTGCTAGAGAAAGTAAAAATGAGTTTTTTATTCAGAAAGTTTCAAATCATTTTATTCCCCGTGAAAACTCGCTATTGAATGTGTGGGTGTATTGCAATAAATCCTCTTATTACTTTACTTTTACAAGAGAAGATAAATATATGCACGACAGAAGATAGGCTTTTGTTTTTGAGCTAATTACACAACAAAATGGCGGCTGTCTTCTACAACACATAGGGGAAGCTTCTGCAGTACGCGGACACAAAAAACTACGTGGTTTGTAACAGACGAATGTCTAGCTAGCGAGTTCAACTTTCAAACATGCAATCGTCCGATAACGAAAACCAGCACGCAGAATGGAAAAGAATAAAAAACTAACGAATATGTGCGACGCTGGGAAAGTTTGTTTGCATACGTTGTTTGCTTTCTATAATATTCTACCTTTGCTTCCTCCTTGGAATATTTGTATGCACAGAAAATAAGCTTCCATTTTCTTACTAACGTGTAAGGAAGACATTTCCTTTTTGACTGTGCAGTAATAAGAGCTGCGTGTTTTATTTAACTAGCTTTACTGATTTTAGTTTCGTAGCTCCAAATTTTATTCTTCTTGATGAGCTTGCAGCATTTAAAGCATGTAAAAACAAATTTAAATGAAAAAACAAATTGCATTTAACTGGAGAAGTTTCAAATATAGATGTATATATGTTACATTCAATGACTTTTTTTACTTATTTTGCAACACATCTTTTTACAAAAAGTTGTTCCTCTATCTGCTCCAATCTAATCAAACTAAACATTAATAAAACGGTCTTAGTATTTAGTTCCTTGCAAGTAAAAGGGAAACAAGGGGATACACTAGGCTAAAGCAATGTCAAATCTTTTAAAATCTGGTCTCTAAGTTCTTACTTTGAAATTCGGTTGTCTTTGCACAACCAGAAGTAAAACAAGAGAAACGATTTTAAGTAGTAGAAAACTTAAACCAATATCAAGGCATATCTTGCAAATGGTTAACTCCACAAAAATGTATTGGATATACACTTTTCACTTTAACAGATCTACATTTTTGTAGCAAGTTTTGGTATATTTCTTACGGTGTATCGGGTATGTAAAAGTCATCAAAAATGAAGAGGACTTCAGAGGCTATTCTGTAAAAATGGAGTTTTTATGAAAATATCTTAAACATATTACATTTTAATCAAAATTATTATCCATTTTTAGAAAAATCAACGTTTTAAAAATGTTCCATGTAAAAGGGAAGTTGAGGGGGGGGGGAAATTGAAAATTTTCATGTCGCATTCTTGGACGATGCTGAGCTAAAATACAAAATTGTGAAACTTAACGGAGACTTTTTGAGTTGCTGATATTCATATACGCACATATTCCTAAATAAAGTTCTTTTTATACAGGAGACCCTAAAACTTATACTTACAGTGAAATATTGGTATCGAATTTTGGGGTGGAATGCAATACCTTCTTCACCTATGTACTATGTAGGGAAAGTAGCAAGAAAGGAAAGAGACGATCGTGAAATTCTAGAGTCTTAACTGTGCCTGTGTTGTTTTGTGATCTGCAGTTGAACTAGAACAGAGAAAGTCCTGTGAATGTGAACACACCACATTTTTCCACGTACTCTGCAAAAGGTATTTTTAAAAAGGCTTATTTTTCTATCTACATCACATACATCGATATAAACAGTTGCGGAAATACTTGTATTAGATACTCCCTTGCAGATACCAAGGGAAAAGGGGAATCCACTAGGCTAAACATTAGTCAAATCTATCAAGAGCACGTCGCTTCGTTCTCGTTCTCTCTCTCTCTCTCTCTCTCTCTCTCTCTCTCTCTCTCTCTCTCTCTCTCTCTCACTCACTCTCTCTCTCTCATTTTTGAGAATCTTCGTGGTACATCCTTGCAAAATGAGTAACTTAAAAGTGTTGTATTTAACGGATTTTTATTTTTTGAGTTACGCCTTTACACATACACACACACAAAATAGACTGACTCACACACCTTTTTCGATTTTTTAAATTCAGGGGACCCCAAGACATGCATTTCCGGTGAAATCTCGGTATCGAATTTTCGGATGGAACACTATAGCTGTTCTACCTACTATGTGCGTGGCAGAGAAAATAAAAGGGAATTGAAGCAGCAGAGTTGCGATTGTTAAGACCATTAGTTCCCAAACGCAGAATGTTGAAAGGAACCGGAAATTCGAGAGCACTAGGTGTTCTGGGAATAATAGAAACGATGTGCATGTGATACGAATGGAGGAGTCCCTCAAGGGTCTAATTTGGGACCACTTTTATTCTCTGTTATAATTAATTAATGATCTACCCTGTAATGTAACTGCAAGGTCAATATTGTATGCGGATGATTTGACATTTGTTTTGATCCATGGTAACATTGCTACTCTTAATGACATGTCTTGATGTTAACTTTGATATTAATAACTGGTTTTCAAGCAATGTATTCATTAGTAAACAGACAAAACTCAAAGATTAATTTTTACACTTAAACATATTCCTGAAAATATAGTAACTTTGGATGTTCAATTATTAGGTGTGGATATGTATCCACAGCTGACTTGGCTATTCTCAGGTTGACATGTCTGTAAAATACTATCAAAAGTGATATATCTCCTAAGAATACATGTTTTGTTCGAAAGTGTTTTTACATATGGATTGCTATGTTATAGTAATAGTAATAAACTTAAAGCAATTTAATTTTACAGAAAAAGGCTTCACGCATTATATACAAGGTAACCTCCAGAGCACCTTGTAAAGCACCTTAAAAATGCAGTAGATTTTAACAATATATAATTATTATATTCTTGACCTGGTATTGTGTTTAAAGAAAAATATTAACAAACTAGTTTCAACTAATGAGATATATCAGCACAATACGAGAAACAGTGATGCTTTTCAAGTATCCTATACAAGATTAAGCAAGGTTCAATGCAGTGCTAGGTTTTATAATAAATCAATGCACTTTAAAGCACTAAATGAGTATACTTTTAAATCACAGATGAAGATGTGGCAATGTAATAATCCTTTTAATAACCTGACGGAATGTTTTTAATAGTGATGTAAGTAGATGAATATTTTTACTTTCTGTAGCATAGTACTCAACCCTGATAAAAAGAGGCCTCTGAGCAAAATTAAGTGGTAGATTAAAATGGGATGCTGAGAACCACAGTAATTAAAGAGTGTTCATAAATAAAACTCCATTTAATTTAACGTACATAGTAGGTAGAGAAATATGTTTTGAAACCCCCTGTACCCAAACAAGGCATTTTCAGAAAAAGGTTAGAGTGTGTGTATGTGTGTGCGTCTGTGTGTAATATGAACAACATAATTCAACAACGAAAAGTTCATTAAATACTAAACTTGCTAGTTAAGTTTATTATCTTCCAAGAATGCGAAACAAACAGTTTTAAGAAAATCTCTCACCCCAAACTACCCTTTACATGGAACAATTTTCAGAATCTTGATTTTTTTTCAAAAATGGCTCTAGCGATTTTGATTAAAATATTACACAGATTTATATGACAAAATAAATATCCTTAATTTTCTGGAAAAAGTCTCTGAAGACCTCTTCATTATGGATTACTTTTGCATTATTGGTAAACTGAAAGACAAAGACAAAAATCTACAAAACAAAAAAATCCAGATCTCGTTAAAACACACAATTTATGTCATATACATTTTTTGTAGAGTTAACCGTTTTTAAGATATTCCGTGTTAAAGGATTCAATTTTAAGCTATTTGAACTTTTCTCTAACAGGAAGACATCTTTCTTTTCGTCTCTCTTTTGTTTGGCTCCAAGCAATCAAAGAGAACAGAATTTCAATTATTCCACATAGCGATCGGCATTAAAAGATTTGACTATCCTTCTACCCTAGTGCATTTTCATATTTCCCTTCTACTTACAAAGAAACAAGTAAGCAAAGCAAATCTGCTAATGCTAATCGATTAGCATGATTTAGATAAAAGAATCATCTTTTGTAAGAATAGTTTGTTTGCGGGAACATCTTGAGAAAGTCAGATGGATGGAACATAGATTTTTATTTTCATTTTGACATAGGCTATTGAATAATGTACAAAGAGATGATTTTTCTAACCCCAATTGTATATTATTATAATATTATTATTTGAGTGCATACTTAGAGAGACTTTTTGAAATATGAACCCAATTATATCTACGTTAGATATAATTCAAGCACAGTTTTGGAGTTTTACTTCGAAGAACAAACATATCGTTGCCATTACGTCTTCTATGCTTCATCGCCTTCCTTAAACCTACAACTTAGCGTGACCTATCAAATAAGCATGCCATGTAAAAAGCAACATGCCTAGGAGTATAGTAATTGCAATCGCATACTTACAAATAATGACTTATTCAGTCTTTTGTAGTAGGTATTCATCTTTTGTTGATGAGATAATTTGTTTGTTCTATTGGACCATGTCGCGCAGGCAGAGGTCATTAAGGTTTCATCTGAAGACAGTCGATGTTTGAGGAGATATGTTTCTTTAATATGACCAGAAGATGTCGCCACGGTCTACTACTGGGTAATGCGAAGGATATTGAAACCCTACGATGAAGATAATGAGGATTAATTTGTTTGCTTTCATAATTCTGAAATGCTTGGTTTATCTGTGATTTGACAGCAAGCACTGATACAATAATGGAAATGTTACCGCTCTATTCCACGTGTCTGCATTAATGTTACATGTTACAAGTTCACCTACACCTAATAGGGACGCCATTAAATTAATACTACTCACGTCACATCACTTCTAGAGAAATGGGATAAAGGGCATTCTTGTTTTCTCCTTAGTTGTGACCTCGCTATAAACGATACACTATCAAAATAAACTCTGATATAAAGGGCTTTTCAAAAATTGCTTCAAAATTTAAACCACTAAAAATATGGTAATATTGGATAGGAAAAACACTAGCAGAAATGGCCTTATTACTTAGATCCTTTTAAGTGAAAGGGAAATAAAGGAACATATGGGGCTAAACCGACAGTCAAATGTTTTAAAATGTGGTTGCTATGGACGTTTCTTTGCGTGGCCAGGAATTGACAAGTTCCTCCCGTTTGAGAAAAGTTTTAGTATTTTATATCTGAAACTAATAACAAGGAGCCCTCCATGGTGTAATGGTTACCATGCTAACTTCATATACCGAAGGTCACGGGCTCAAACCTGGAGGAGGACGATGGATTTTTTCGGGTGTAAAAACCCTTAGCATGGCTTCCTTCAGAAGGGAAGTAAAGCCGTTGGTCCCGTGCCGTACATTTACGGCACGTAAAAGAACCTCAAGCCTGATAGAGAGGCCTCTGAGCAAAATTAAGCGGTCTTTCGCGCCCAATATAAAATTAGACGCTGAGAACAACAGCAGTTAAAGAGCGTCCATAAATAAATAAAACTCCATTTCAAGGAATTTCTCCAAAACGGTCAACTCCATGAAAATCCATATGGCATAAATTGTGTGTTCTAAGGAGATCTACATATTTTGTGCAGTAAGTTTTTGTCTATCATTTACGGTTTACAAGTTAAGGAAAATTCAGAAAAAATGCACCCAGAATAAAAATCTCTACAGAATACATTCCCAGAAAATGTATGATATACCTTTTATTTTTCATGTAAATATCTTAGATATAAAAGATTTTAATCAAAATCGTTAGCAGTTTTTGAGAAAATTATTTTCGAAATTATTTTCATGTAAAGGGTAGTTGGGGATGGGCGATTTTCTTGAAAATCTTTGTGTCGCATCCTTGGGAGATACTGAACTTAAAATACCAAGTTTGGTATTTAACGCATCTTTTCGTTTTTGTGGTATACTGCCCACAGACACATACACACACATACACACACACATACACACACATTTGATATGCTTCCTTCAAAATGACTTTCTCTACATCTCTGTTTCAATTTTTTGTTAAAAGGCTTATTCTTCTATCTACTTAATGCTAATCGAAACAAACATTAATAGAAATGATCTTATTACTTGCTTTTTTTATAAGCAGAAGGGAAATACGGAAGTGCACTAGGGTATAGAGTTAGTAATATCTTTAAAAATCTAGTTGCCATGTGGATGAAATCCGTTTCTTTGCATTGCCAAGAGTTGACAAAATTCCGTAAGTGAAAAGTTTATTTTTAAACTGAAACCAATGAAAAGGAACATTTCAAAAATGGTTAACTCTATGAAAATATGTACATGGCAAATTGTGTGTTTTATCGAGATCGTCATTTTTGTGTAGTAGCAAAGCATCTGTTTATCTGTTACGGTTTACCAGTTATGCAAAAATTCAGCAAAACTCATCTAGAATAAATAAACCTTTAGAGGTTATTCCCAAAAAATCCAAGATATTCATTTTATTTATCATGTAAATATCTTTAATACACAGTATTTTAATCAAAATCCATTTTCGAACTTTTTTCCGTGTAAAGGATAGTTTGAGGTGAGGGAGTTTTTCTCAAAATCTTCGTGTCGCATCCTTGGAAGATACTAAACTTAAATACTAAGTTTGGTATTTTACCGACTTTTCGTTTTTAAGTTATTGTGTTAAAACACACACGCACACGCACACATATTTTCTAAAAATACTTTTTTGGATACAGGGGACCCTGAAACGTTATTTCCAGTAAAACCTCGGTATCAAATTTTTTGGATGGAGCTCAATACTTTTTCTATATTGTATAGAGAGAGTAAAAAGAAGTTGCATACTAGGCAAGCGACGGGGTTTTGATTTTCTTTTGTCTTTTTTCAGTTTACGTGAGCATGGATACAGTTTTGTTGAATGAAAAATTAGTAATTTTATTCATACTGCTATAAGAATTTGTAACTTATAAATCATGGCTCTTATCACAAAATAATAGATGATGCAATGTCATTATGAAAGGAATTTTTCTCAAGGTCTGAGAAAATTTAAGTGCTGCCCATATTTTATTCATAATTATGGGGATTTAATCAGGAAGTTTCAGGAAACTGGTTCTATTGCTGATAAGAAGAAAATTGGAAGCCTAAAGGTAATCAATCAATGATACCACTGTTACTTCATATCTAGACCCCTACAAAACAATTACCCAATCTTTGGCGATCGTTTCTCCAGTCCACACTTTCCAACAAAGTGGCCGACGCGATCCCCAGATCTCAATCCGACCGACTTTTGGTTGTGGGGTTACCTTTAAGAATGAGTTTTCCTGACAAATTCAACAACTCGACAGCAACTGAAAGATGCTATTTTGCAAGAAAATTGTGATATTCCAAGATATCATCTGCAAAATGCTGTGCATGTAGACGTAGAAAAAAAAATGATGTGTTCCATTCACATGACTTTCTTTACTTCTGTGTAACAAATTATTGTTAATAAGCTTATTCTTCTACTTACTTCATGCTAATCGAGAAAAAATTAGCAGAAATGGTCTTAATACTTGGTTCCTTGTAAGTAGAAGGGAAATATGGGAGTATCATAGGTTTAAGTGAAGCCAAAAGCTGGTTACTAGGTGACTGAAGTTCCTTTGTTTGTATGCACACGAGTTGACAAATTCCTGTATCAGAAAAGTACAAGTTTTTCAAAGCTGAAACCAAAAACAAGGAATATCTGAAAAACGATCAACTCCTCGAAAAAAGTATGTAACATAAATTGTGTGTTTTAATGTGCTCTACATCTTTTGTGTGGTAAGTTTTTGTCCATTTCCTACGGTTTAGCAGTTATATAAAATTTCGTAAAATTCGTCCAGAATGAAGTAGTCTTCAGAGGCTATTCCCAGAAAAATCAAGATATACATATTATTTATCAGCTAAATATTTTTAATATACGATATTTTAATAAAAATCGTTACAGCCATTTTTGAGAAAATCAAAATTTTCGAAAAAAGTTCCATGTAAAGGGTAGTTGGGGGTGGGGGGATTTTCTTGAAAATCTTCGTGTCACATCCTTGGAAGATACAAAACGGTATTTTCGTTTTTGAGCTATGATGTCCACAGACACACTAACACACACGCACACACACGGACTTTTTTTTTTGGATTCAGGGGGACCCAAAACATGTATTTCCGGTGAAATCTCAGTATCGAATTTTGGGTGCAATACAATACCTTCTCTAAACACTATGTACAAAGTACGTGTAGAGAAAGTAATAGTACCTACACATTGAAAAAGAGAACGGAGGACATATTCCTAATGTTTTGTAAAACCCTCCTGTAAGCGAATTTTTTTCCTATCTTCTCAACTATTTGAAATATTATAATACTTATAACCGGATTTATGAAGAACTCTTTGTGTTTGACAACTTGTTCTCTCACATTGACTTTGTAGGAGCTAAAATTTGATTTTAGATTTGAAAACTCTTGCGTCATACTTAAATGATCTCTACCAAATGTATTATATTCAATTCACATGTATTTCTCTACTCAGCCTTCCAATACTATTCCTAACACTATGCGTCCACGTTTTCTCGGGCTCTAGTTTTACGGGGAAGCGAGTGCTGGGAAAAAAAAAGAAGAGATTGCCCGCCTGTCTTTCCGCAGTGTTGTCGACCAAAGAAAGCCATTATGAGACCCTCAGCCATTATGGTGATTAAATTATCTAATTTACCGCTGAAATATTAAACAATACATAGCGCATGTGGGTGAACTCTACAGACAATGAAACTTAGCATTGAAGCCACTAGATGTCAGCGTGTGCAGCGCATTTCATGTCTCAGTGGTGTCGCTCTGCTCTGCTTTTGAAATTGCGCGAGTCCTGCCGAATGAAAACTAGGGAGCCCAGCGCCCTAGAAAAGGGTGCGCATAGCACTTCCTGTTAATTTAGATAAACTTCCATTTCATATTTATACATGTTGTAGTTATAATTAGCAAAAACTGAAGCTAATAGCAGTGAACTCTACAACATTTTAATACCAATTTATTTGTGACAACCACTTACTTTTAGGGAAACATACATATTTTGAAGGACTATTTTGGAATCATTTGATCCATTATCAGCTTTATCAATATTTTACTGATCTTATCGGTATGGTTACTAACTCTGGATGGATTATTCCCTATAGTATTGTCATCTATCAGAGATAAAGTAAAATTGTTGACTGAATCAATTGGCGATCTTTCAAAATCCAATAACTATTTTCTCCCAATCCAATCAAATAAATTAAATTATTAGATGGAGCTATAGATATGTTTGTTTCGGTGAAAATGTGTTACTTAAGTGGTCTAGATAGCGAAAAATACTTCAAATTTCAAAATAATAATAATAATAATAATAATATCATTATTTTATTTATTTTGTTTTTTTATCACGAAGTTTTATTGGTGAAAGCGAACTGAAAATGTATAAAAATAAATATTATCTCCACGTCTACGCTCCCTTTTACTTCTTTAGTGTTTAGTTTAGTTTGCCAACCATAACTTCCGAGATTTTGAACACACACCAGCAAAATGTTGGAATTCTGGCCTCTCTAATGGCGCCCCTGTCATTCTACCGTTCCTATACAAAGAGGATACTGATTAAGAAGCTGTATACTTTTAATTCAAATAAATGTAAGGTTATTTTGTAGTTAAAAGTTTAAAATCATTTTTCAAAGGTTTATCATTTTATTGTTATTATTATTATTATTATTATTATTATTATTATTATTATTTTTATTTCTGCTGCACTCATCTCAGTAACTTCTACAGATATCAAATATAAATTTTAAATAAGAAGTAAATATACTTATGCATTTCTTGAAGCTAAGATGGATATCAATGGTTCATATTTTAATCTTTGAATGAATAAATAAAGTATGTTATGAAAATTAAAAAATATATATTTGTAAGGCCTTTGAGCAAAATTCCGGTCTTTTACGCCCAATATAGAATTGAAAGCTGAGAAGCATAGTAGCTAAAGAGCGTTCATAAATAAAGCTCAATTTCAGTTTTCAGTAAATTATGTAATTTTGAGGCGCTGCCGCGGTTGACTGGATAGAATTCGCCTCCCATCTAGGCGGCCCGGGTTCGATCCAAAGCGCCCGGATGTGGAATTTGTGGTGGACAAAGCGATGATCCTCCGGTTTTCCCCACCATTCATTCCAGCAATCGCTCCATCATCACCTTTCCTTTCATCAATTTCGCTTACACTTCATATCATCCACTTTCTCATGTTCGTGCCCCTCGTAACAGCTTCTCATTCTGTGGTTTCGTGCCGTTGGATTCCCGACAGGCTTCTGACCCCTAGGCATTGGCTTGTAAATCCTAGGAAAGCTATGTACAGAAAACACTAGTTATACATTTATCAAATATCATCTTAAATATCTGTAATCACATTTGATTGGTTTTTATAAAACAGCATAATTTCCAAAAGATATTTCAACTAATGTTAAAATGTATGGGTTGAGGGCAGCTTCATGTAAGAACATTTTCTAGAAAAGCCATTACCAACAAAAACAAGAACATAATCAAGAAGAAAGAGTGGTTTGGTTAATTCTTCAGAAGTTGATTTTGTTTTACATCAAATTCAAAATAATTTTAAAGAAAACAACTTATAAAACTCGTTATAAACAGTAAACAATCTGCGTTATGTCGTAAAAACATTTGAATCTGGGTCTGTGCTAATATCGACTTCTCAGAAGTTACGTAACCTATATGCAATACCCAGTAGCTTGTCGCTCAATAGAGATACCAATGTAAACGAGTCATGATAAAACGCCTGATGTGTATGAGGTGACTTTACATTTTACGTAACAGCCGCATTAAACGATAAAATTCAGGAACAATCAACAAGACAATCATAATGAAAATATTAATGTGCTATCAAAACTTCTGTCCCGTTGAAAAAACTTATGTAAAATGTTCAGTAGATAGCTGAAAAATATAATAACCACCTTGTGCAATGTTCTGTATTTGAAATTAATAGCAAGGACTCAATAAAGCAAACAACCTCAAAAACGTTCGCTTGAGGAGAAATTTAGGGTTAGAGTTCCTATTCCGGATTTTCCCTAACTGCATAGTAGATGAGTGCTGAATTAGTAAACAATGGTCTTCACCTCCAGTGCATACAGTAAGAAATTCTAAAGGTTAGTGGCCTCTAGCGGAATGGAATGGAATCGAACGGAACGAAACCGAGCCGAAGCTCCACCTCCCGCTCTCATTCAGCGGAATCAAATCGAATAAACGCGCGGAACTAAAATATATGTAGATATTGTGGATTCATATAAAGGAAAAAATTAATATCAAGAAGCGGAGAATGAGGAAACGTAAATACTGAATTTATGATATATTAAATAAGAAGCACACTTGCTGCCAATTTATTTACTAATTTCATTTCAAGATTATCCAGTGCATTAGTATTAGAATAATATTTATTAGTTTTATAATTTAACTGTGGATAGTTTTCATCTATATGTTTTAGTTTTTTCTTCGTTCATCTCGTAGCTTGCAAAATTAATGTCATACAATATTCCAGCCTGACCTCAAATAAACAACGATTTTGATGTTTTAACAATATTGCGCATGCTTTTGTTTTCTACGAAGACTCACGATAATTAGCGATTATACGCGAAATAAAAAGCTTCACTGCGGTTGTAGCGAATTCCTTACGGTTCGATTCGACGCGTTTAGATTCAGTGATCCTCCTCCTGTTAGCCTCCATTTAAAACCATTGCATCGAATTCTTTCGATTCGACTCCAAGTGGAAACAGACCCTAAAACGGATTCCATCAATAAAAAAATATGATTTTCCATGCGGGTTGCTTTTAAACAGAACTTAACTATATAGTGGATGAAATAACTGGATTATTATTGTTGTTCATGAAATAGATAAATATCGTCCCAGCTTCATTTTTTTTTTTTTAATATAGTTCCGGAGTCTGGTCGGGACTCCGGCGCTGTATACCCTACTTTTATTTACCTTTTTTTTTTTTTTTTTTAATTTGTAGTCTAAACACTCGGCCACGGTGCGGCCGATCTCTAATAGTGACAAATCATTTGTTAGAAATTGTCAGACAAGTTGAAACTAAGAATAAGCTTAAATGTGCTAAAATTGACAAAAATTGTGAAAAACTAAAATAATATTTTTTCATAATAATATAATATTAATTCCAAACTTTAGGCAAATATATAGTTTTTCCACTTGACGCATTTGAACTACCAATTAACTGAATCTACAAATGTTTAGGCGTCCAACTTTAAACCTTGTTTCTTGCAAAATTTTTCCAATGCTTTTCTATACTCAAAATGCTCGCACTATGCAATTTTTACTAATTGGTTTCAAATAGTTCATACTGCCTCTCTTGATGTAAAATATAATTTTTTTAAATAATCCTGCAATTTTGAGAAATATTTATTTAATTTTGAAAACTGAACAGGTTTGAAGGGTACGAAAAGCAATAATTTTTCTGCAATAATTAGAGTTAATACAAAAATATATTATAGATATACTTGTAAACTGATTACCAAAACTTCAATGTGTTGTGTAAATATTTTTAAATGCATCATATGACTCATTTTATTAGAAAGATTAATTTAGACATTAACAAATTATTAAGAAAAAAAATAAAAAAAACATGCAAGTAATAATGTTGATACATGGCAAAAATCATAACTGGTATAAACCTCAATAAGATAACTTACATACTGTGTATTTTTCAAATATCACATATGTATTATCCTAAGCATTCGTCTGCGTGTTAAAAAAATGTGATGTGTTCATTTACATGACTTTCTCTACATCAGTGTAACAAATTATTGTTGAAAAGCTTATTCTATCTACTTCATGCTAATCGAGATAAACATTAATAGTATTACTATTATTTGCTTCTTTGTAAGTAGAAGGGAAATAATGAAATACACTATGTTAAAGTGATAGTCAAATATTTTAAGAGCTGGATGCTTAGTGAATTAAACTCCTTTCTTTGCATGGCCAACAACAGAAAAATTCCGGAATGAGAAACATTCTAGTATTTTACAACTGGAACTAATAACAAGAAACATCTCGGAACTGGCCAATTCCACGAAAAAAAATGTATATGACATAAATTGTGTGCTTTAACGAGTCCTAAAATTTTTGTACAGTAATTTTTGTCTATCTATTACGGTTTACCAGTAGTGCAAAATTCATCCAGAATGAACAGCTCTTCAAAGGTAATTCAAAATATGCATTTTATTTTTCATGTAAATATCTTTAGGGTATTTTAATAAAAGTCGCTATCCATTTTTGAGAAAATAAAAATTATCAAAATGTTTTTCTATGTAAAGGGTAGTTTGGTGGGAGGAATTTTCCTCAAAATCTGTCCGTATATACATATATATATATATATACGGACAGATATATACCTTTCAGGATCACCTATATATCACAAGTGATCCTGAAGGGTGTTTTTGGGTCCAGTGCAACAGCTTCTCTAACTCTGTAGTGTAGGTAATAAGTAGAGAAAGTGAAAATATATGATAGTGTTAATTGTTTTTTTTTTTTTTTTTTTTTACACAAGCCATGTGTAAGACAGGAGTTAGGTAGGTAGAACCAGACTGAAAATGTCAATGCCGCGATCTGAACCACGGATCTCCCGGTCTCTAGCCAGTCACTTTAATCACTGAGCGATTTATCTGTAAACGCATTTACTGTAAAACTTTTGTTTATGTTAGTATTTTTTTTAAAATCATTAAAGAAAACACCCAGTGAGAACAAAAATATGTATAGGAAATAATACCCTGGATCAAGTAAATGATTTTAATTATTTAGGTTGTGATACAAACTTCGATGTAGAAAGAGATATAGAAACAAGATATTATAAATTCCAAAAATATGTGGAACAATAACAAGAAAGTTACAAATTAAACAAGGAAACAAACACAAATGAAGTTCTACAAGACCATGGCGGTCCCTGTGCTAATGTATGTAGGGAATCGTGGATAGCGAAGGAGGACAAAGGTAAAATTCAGTCAGCGGAAATGAGATGTTTACGAAGAATTAAAGGATGCACCAGATTAGACTTAATAAGAAATGAAACAATTAAAGAAGAATCGAATATTTATAAATTAAACAACAGAATTGAAGAAAATAAACATAATAAGAAAGACCACATGACCCACACGAGTGAAGAAAGAATACCTCTATTAATTAATGAATATAAACCGTTAAGAAAAAGAGACGTTGGGCGCCAAAGAAAAAGATGGGTATAAAATAATGAAGGCGAAGATGGAACAGGTGTAAAGCCTAATCCTTGGAGTGTGGAAGAAGAAGATGATTTTTAAAAACATTATTCATTTTTATTTTCTCTACAAATACCCCCCCCCCTGAATAAAATGATCTGATGTGCTCCATTCACATGACTTTCTCTACATCTCCGTAACAAATTATTGTTAAAAAACTTATTGTTCTATCTGTTTAATTTAGCAAAAACGGTCTTATTACTTAGTTCCTTTATTAGTAGAAGGGAACTATGAGAAAACACTAGACTAAACCGACAGTGAATTGTTTAAAATTTGGTTGCTAAGGAATTGAAATCCATTTCTTTGCGTGACTAGGAGTTAACAAATTCCCCTAAGAAAATGTTTAAGTATTTTAAAGCTGAAATCAATAACACGGAATGTCTCTAAAATGGTCAACTAAAACACACAATTTATATGATATACATTTTTTTCGCGAGTTGATCGTTTTTTAGATATTCCTTGTTATGCTTTTCTCATACGGGAAGGAACTTCAGTTACATAGCAACCAGCTTTTGATTATTACTTTAACCCATAGTACTCCCTTATTTCGCTTCTACTTAAAAGGAAGCAAGTAATAAATCCATTTCTGGTAATGTCGCCTTCCGTGGTGTAATAGTCACCATGCTAACTTCATATACCCAATGTCGGGGGTTCAAACCCGGCGGAGAACGATGGATTTTTTCGGGTGTAAAAATCTATAGCATTGCTTCCTTTGGAAGGGAAGTAAAGCCGTTGGTCCCATGTTGTAGATTTACGGCACGTAAAAGAACCTCAAGCCTGATAGAGAGGCCTCTGAGCAAAATTAAGTGGCCTTTCACGCCCAATTTAGAATGGGACGCTGAGAACCACATTAGTTAAACAGCGTCCATAAAAAACACGCCATTTTTTATTTCTGGTAATGTTTATCTCGATTAGCATGAAGTAAATAGAACAATAAGTAGAGAAAGTCATACATATGGAACACAAAAGATTTTTTGGAACAACTATGCATGCTATAATTTTGACACATGTCAACAATATTATTATGCATAATAACTGGTATAAATTTCAACAAGATATCGTACCTACTTTGGATTATCTTAAAATAATCGTATAGGTGTATTGACAATAGGCGAGGTAATTCTTTATTTAATGGTCAGGTTTGAAGTGTATTATGTTCGAGCTAGCAGTGGGAACTTAAATGTCACGTGTTTTATTTGGCAGTTCAAGCGCGCAGCAATGCCTGTCCTTCACGCGACATAATGAAGATGTAAATGGACCTGAATTGACGTTTAGAATTTCAAATGTGTTGAGTGTTAAGACTTTGCTGTCATGCGGGCTATGATGAAAATTATAACATTCCCTTGAAATTAGCAAGCGCGGATATTCATGAGCCGTGCTCACACATACCGTAACACATCAGCATTCATAATGGTTCGGCATATTCATGTTTGCTTATACCACTTAATACGATTTTTACTTTTTCTGCATTACTAATTATTTAATAAATAGAAAAATCGTATGTGTTCAATTCGCATGATCTTCTCTACATCACTGAAACACATTGTTAAAAAGCAAATTCTTCTATACACTGTATGATAATATAGATTAACATTAGCAGAAATTGTCTTCTTACTTGCTTCCTTGAAAGTAGAAGGGAAATAATGGAGAACACTAGGCTAAAGTGATAGTCAAATCTTTTAAAAACTGGTTACCATGTGGTTGAAATCCGTTTCTATACATGGCCAGGAGGAAAGTTTGAGAAAAGTTTTAAGTATTTTAAATCTGAAACAAATAACTTGAAATATATCAGAAATGGTCAATTTCACCTAAAAACGTATATAGCATAAACTGTGTGTTTTAACGAGATCTACATTTATTATGTATTAAGTTTTTGTCTATTACTTATGGTTTACCAGATATGCAAAATTCATCAAAATGTAGAGGGTATTCCCAGAAAATTCAAGATATACATTTTATTTGTCATGCAAATATCTTTAATATGCGGTATTTTAATTATAATTGTTAGCCATTTTTGAGAAAATATAACTTTTCGAAATTCTTTTCATGTAGAGGGTAGTTTGTGGTGTGGAGATTTTTCTCAAAAGCTTCGTGACGCATCCCTGGAGGATACTAAACTTAAATACAAAGTTTGGTATTTTACCGAATTTTCGTTTTTAAATTAACGTGTTCCAGACTCACGGACACACACGGAACTTTTTCTAGCAATGCTTTTTTTGGATGCAGGAGACCCTAAAACGTATATTTCTAGTGAAATTTTGGTATCGAATTTTTGGGAGGAATGCAATACCTTCTCTATACACTATGTACACAGCACGTGTAGAGAAAGTAAAAAGTACTGCATTCCACTAGAGAATTCGATGTTAAATTTCACCGAAAGAGGTTTTAGGTTGTCTGAATACAAAAAACAAAACATAACATTATTTTCAGAAAAATGTCCGTGTGTGTATGTGTGTGCCTGTGGACAACATAGCTTAACTAGGAAAAGACCGTTAAATAACAAACTTGATATTTATGTTTAGTATTTTCTAAAGATGCGACACCAAAATTTTCACGAAAATTCCCCCAATCCAAACTACTCTTTACACAGAAAGATTTCCAAAAAATTTGATTTTCTCAAAACTGGCTAACGGTTTTGATTAAAATACCGTATTCTAAAGATATTTATTTACATGCCACATAAAATATATAGGTATCTTGTATTCTTTGGGAATACCCTCTGAAGACAATTTCATTCATTCTGGATGAATTTTGCATAACTGATAAACCGTAAGAGTTAGTCAAAAACTTACTACACAAAAAATGTAGAACTTGTTAAAACACACGATTTAGATCATATACCGTACAGCTAACCGTTTCCGAAATATTCTATGTTATTAGTTTTAATTTTAAGCTACTTAAACTTTTCTTAGAGGGAAGTCATCTTTCCTTTCATCTCTTTTTTTTTTTTTCACTCCTACCGTGTAAAGGAAACAAATTTCAATTGTTTCACATAGCGACTGCCTTTTTAAAATTTAAAATATTTGACTATCGCTTTAGCCTATGTATTTTCTTATATACTTTCAGCTTAAAAGGAACAGCCATGTTTATCTCGAATACCACGATTTAGGTAAATATTTTGTAACAATAGTTTTAGAGAAAGTTAAGTGAATGAACATACCAGTTTTGCTTTCTAGAATTGTTGCTGAAGTGAATTTTCAAGCTCATCATATTCGGATTTCTTCTCAGAAGCACATTCTTCTCAATGCAGTCTCCTAGGGCGAGTAACGTATGATTTTGCAGAAAAGAATTCTAAATGTATGAGCCAGCTTTAAAACCTAGCTTGCTGAAATACAGATCTACATATGCATATCATTACAAGTCCCAAATAGGTGTCCAAAGTAATGAATCTTATTTTCATTGAAATATCTACAATAAGTATTCAAAGACTCAGATACTGGGGCAACTTTGATTTGAACCCCTTAACCTTTTACAGAACTGGAGCGTTATTTTAATAATACAACGACGGACCTGTAATACGTTATTTTAAAAACAATTGATAATTATTGGAAACATAGTTGGGTTTTATTATTATTATTATTATTATTATTATTATTATTATCGTTATCATCATTATATTTTATTATTTACAATAACGGTATAAATATCAATAATGTATCTTACATACTACGGATTTTTCGAATTTCAAAAACATCACCTTAAGTTAATATTTCAGAAATAAAATAAAAATGTAGCAATTTATTAAAAGTTCTAATTCACCAATGTAATTAAATCGAGCATTTAGGTTTCTAGGAATGACAAAACATAGTAGCTATTGCAATAGCGGATAAAACGATTAACGCCCTCAATGTGCAGTAGTTTACCTAAATATTTGCTGTAGTGTGGATCCATCGAAGAAATATAACAAGTGCCAAACTTGAAGTTGGTTTATTATAATTGCAAAATAGAATATGTGGGTGAGGTGCACGTAGTACTTTGCATTTTCTCGTAATACGTACGACCAATAGATCTTTTTTTAAAATGACAGTTAATTTAAAATCCTATTTCACATTTTTAAAGATACTTTTCAAATTGTTCATACTTGGTTGCAGATAGGTTGCTATAGACTAGAAAAATATCAGCCACCTACTCCAAATATTTTTACTTTAATAATATGTTTTTTTTTTAAGTTAAGAATTTAATAGTTGATATAAAATGCTCTTTACGAAAGAATTTTCATTTTTCGTGTACGATATTTAGTAATAATGTTCTTAATTTAGGTGTAAATAAATTTCTATTGAAAGTAAAAGTTATAGGAATATTTTTATCTTTAAATTTTAGTTGAAAATACGTAGATACGTTCTTAATGTTTAGTGCAGCAAAAATTCTCAACTATTTAATTCTCATAAAAACCCAGACCATACTACAAAATAAAGTTCCTAAAGAGTTTATAATACTTCAAATGTTATAATAATCCGGTCAAAATTGCTTCGCAACACATTTTTTTGTATGAAGAAAAATGTAGTTTTGAGAAGCGGATCTGAATGGGATATGCTTACCACTATAAATGCGAGCACTCTTATGTTTAAATAGCAGCTCAGACTTTTAAAAACTTCGCATGTTAAAAATTATACCGCTTTTAATAAAGACAGTAACAAACAATTGTTTAGTGATAAAAATAAAAATGAAAAATCAGGTCCAAAACGTCGGTTTTTCAGTTGACTGTCCCATTAATCATTTGTGTGGAACAGCGAAACGGTTCAACGAAGAATTATTACATTGGTATAAGTCTGGGCTGTAGCCAGTGTATACGCATGCTTATATTTCTTTGTAGATATGTTACATGGTCGTTACGGAAAATGTTAATGAATGCAGCTTTGCAAGCCTGTAACATACACCCAGTTTAAACTGCTTTCTAGTACAAACCGTCCTTGAAGCGCAGAAATTCAGGTACAGACACAATGTTCAGCTCCTTATGAAGAGAACAAGACCGCCATTGCGCCCTCCGCCGGCCATGTTGCAGCAAGCCGACATCCGCGCATCGTCTCGCGGCCGGGCTAACCTGAGAGCTATGTGTAGCACAAATATTAGTCGCTGTTACACCATAAATAGTGTAGAAAATTTGTCTAAAGAGTTGCCTTCTGTTGACCTAACCAACTAGAGTTTTGTGAATTGTTCGAGTATGTTATTTCAGTTACACTCGCCTGTCGCTGTAAAACTTTCGAAAGGAAATTATCGCACCGGATGTTCTTTTGTCTCCTATGTTGTTGCTTTTAATTTTCAATTACTAGCGGTTGGTAAACAAATTTAATTCCCGTGTATGCAATAAAAATGTGACTGCCTTCAGGGATGCGGTGACAGATTTTGGTCAAAAATAATAAAACTAACGCATTCTAGATTTAAACATTTAAAATAAGAACTGAAGCTTTCCTGGCGACGTATTAAATATTGTCCTTATTGCTCAAACCATCAGTTCACCCTGAAGACGAGGAAGATGCACTTCTTCGAAACGTTGGTGTCAAGCCAAGTTTTTACCTGGCTAGAAGCCCGAGAAGATTTTGAATTAATATAAACATTTATCTAGATAAGACCAATACAATAATTGTTTTCGGTTCGGCATCTTTAAAGTTGTATTACCTAATGTTGAAATCGTGACGATGCATCTAAAGACTTTTGCAATCTTCTCCAACATATATTTTTGAAGATGTTAGTGGTTCCTTGTACGATCCAATTTTAATGAAAAATACCTACTACACCCCATTATCTTCATACCTATGTATTATTCCTTCCGTAATATTACTACTGGTTTAGACTAAAACAATGTTTAATTATGAAAAAATAGTAATGGTCTCTTAAACCACATTATGTAGTACAGCAATTACTTCTGATGAAAAGAAGTTAGTTAAAATAACATTAATATGTCATATTAAAATTATTAATAAATTAATACCTCTTTATCCCACAAATTATACCCTTAAATTGATTCTGCTTTTTATTATTAAATTTCTGAAAAGGAATAAAAGTTAAAGCTCAATAAGTAAACTATGATTTTCAAACTGATAATATTTTTAAGTCTAAAACAACGACAAAATTTGATCTATTACTTCACCTCAGAATTTATGCAGCAAGAAGTCTTATACTATCAATAACTTTACTTTGTAATTAAATTTGATTAAAAGAAGTAGTACCTTGGTAAGAATATGCAACCGAAATTTATTTTAATCATAAATAGTATATGTAAACATTTTAACTCTAGATTTAATTATTGAAATGGGATGGGAATTAAATAAAGCTCAGAGTTCCTTAAACTGAGTAATGCACATTACTTTATGGGATTTTATTAATAGAGTATTAATAAAAACACTCGCATTTAAGGAATTCGCTTCCATTTTTACAAATTACTGTCAAAGCATGAAATGTTTGTTTTAATTTGTGTTTATGAAAGAAATTTGCTTTCTTCTTAAACTCTCGTATGTTATTAACAATAACAATCGCTCACATTCATAATAAACTTAATAAGTTGGCTGTAACTACTTGCCAATGCTTTCCTGAAGTCTTTCTGCTACTTCTATTTAATACTCAAGCAGTGAAAGGTACTGTAAGAGGAAAAGAGCACTTCCGAAAAAACTACAGTGAGTCCAAGGCCTTTAGCAACATTTCTGAATTTAGATCTATTCATAACTCCAGTACACAACATAAAATACGATCCTTGAACACGATGTAAATTAAAACATTTATGATTATTTCTGGATCAAAAGTTCCTTTTCACAGGTTAGCTATAGGTACGAATTAGGCAATTTGCACTAATATAAAATTAATTATAAATATAGAAATATATAAATTACTAAATATTAGAAAACTCAAATGAAGTTTATCGAATAACTAAGGACAATATTTTGGTAATAAAACGGATACGCAGTACAATAACTCTGCAAAGTTTTTATAAAAAAGGAATTTCCAAGTACCATAGAAAAATAAAATAAATAAATAAAATACTAATGCAGTGTGCTGGTTTTATAATGCTTCACGCAGTAAAGCACTGCTGAAAAATTCAGTAAAGTTATGGAATTTAATTTTTAAGCTTGTTTTATGCATGTTACTTAGGAATAAAGTTCAAACTTTTCTTTTTACCCACACAAATCAATCAAAATATCGAGGTAAATATGTTCAGATTTTAAATTGAATATATAAACGTAGTCATTATTTCACCATCATGAGTTTTCGAAATATTCTATCTAAACAGTATAGATAATATCATAATTGCTTATTCTGTATAAAAATGACATATTTTGGTTTCGGGTCTATAGGCATATAGAATCCTCAGAGTTACCTCATTTTCTAAAACAATAATCATGAATTAGATTTTATGATACCTGTGTGATTATTATGAAAAATAATTTATATTTGGTTCTGAAATGCCTCCAAATAATACTTTTATTATTTCTCTAAAACCAATCGATTACCTAGTTTGATTTAATCCTTTTAATAATATTGTTCTATTTATTAGTGGCTATGCAAACTACTCTCACTAAAGTAATTTTTCTACACCATTTTAATTTATATCTCATTTATAATTATTTCATTTAGTTGAGATAAAGCTTTGTAGAAATAGCTACATTGCAGATTTTCTTATGGATACAAACTCAAATGTTTAAGAGTTGGAAACTATATACTGGCCTTAAAATGCCTTACTGTTTCCTTTCAATTCCGAGAAACAAATGAATATCGAAAATACTTTAAAAGAATGGCAAAATAATGAGGCTTCGAATCACAGTAACGCATGTCTTACAAACGGCACATGGAACAAACAGAAAAAGTGTTTTTTAGATTAAATTGCGTGTTTTAAAACAAATCTGATTTTTTTTTTTATTGTAGTCCGTTTTCATCTATCGCTATATCGGCTGTACAAGAGATTCTTGCCACTGAAGCGGAGTCAACCTATTCTCAGAAAACTCAAAACTAGATTTTATGACGTATAATCTTTCATATATGGTATTTTAATCAAATAGATTATACTTTCGAAAAAAAAAAGAGAATTTCGAAAAATGTTCCATGAAAAGAGTATTTTGGCGTGCGGAAATTTTTTTGGAACTCTGTGTGTCAAATCTTTGGAAGATACTACACATAAATACCACAAATACACATACAGTTTTTAAAATACTTGTTTTTAAATCAGGGACTCCCAAAACATATTTTTCTGGCGGAATCTTGGTATAGAATTTTTAGATGGTATACAACCCCCGTACTTATTATACGTAGAAGAGGAAGTAGATAATAAAAATATATTGCATTTATTTGTTTTCTGTTTGATTACCGTTTTGCTGTTTTCTTCAACCACGCCCAAGGTGAGACTCGAACTGACTATCCCCAGCGCTACGAAGCACCAACACGAGGCACTTTAGTGAGAGCGGCCTTGGGCACCGGCAATATTCAAATTAAAAATGTTTTGATATAGGTATTAAATTATGTTCTTATTTATGTACACTGGAATATTGCTGGAAGTTTCACACTAAGGCTATACCAGATTGTTCAACTGCCCCATATTTAAATATGTACAATATCCGATCGTAAATTAAGAGAGTTGCAGAACTCAACTGGGCTATTTCAAGTTAAAACTAGTAAGCGGGCAACTGATATGAGCAATCTTCCATTTACCCCGTTCTGCTTATCAGTGGCGACGTCGAGCGGATTGCTCTCGCTGAGAGGGGTAAAACGAATTTCGCACATTCTTGCTTCATTGAAAATAGCTCCGTTGAGTTCTGCAACTCCTATTACACGAAGGGATATTGGCACACGTCAAATTAGGGGACAGTTCGTCCTCTGGTAAAAATGTCAAAATGATGCATAGATAGAAAAATTCAATGCCACATACAGGATTTGAACCACAGATCTCCCGGTCTCTGTCCGTTTGTTTTACCCATTGAACTACTAAGCCAACATGCTGGCTCGACTTTAAATTCCCCATTTTGTTATTTTGATGACATATACTAATGGTGACCTACCATCTCGTAGGTATCAATGGTTAACCAACTATTAGGCCATTTATATCACTTTTTCTTGCACGTATGTTCAATGTATGTATATAGTGGGAAGAAAAGGTACTGTATTCCACCCAAACATTCGATACCGAGATTCCATCAGAAATATGTTTGAGATTCCATTAATAAAAAAATTAGAAAAAGGTCACACAGAGAGAGAGAATGGGCATGTATGTGTGTGGTGCGTGGAAGGCCGCTAAATACTAAACTTGATATTTAATATTAGTATCTCCCAAGCATACGGCACAAAGATTTTCAAGAAAACCTCCTACCCAAACGACCCTTTACATGGAAAAACGTTCAAACATTTTGATTTTCTCAAAAAAGGCTAACGATTTCGATTAAAATACCTACCTATTTTAAAGATATTTACATGACAAATAAAATTATATCTTCAATTTTCTGGGAATAGTTTTAAAGACATCTAAATGAATTTTGCGTAACTGATAAACCGTAAGAGATGGACAAAACTTACTACACAAAAAAGTTAGATCTTGTTAAAACACACAATTTAGATCATATACATTTTTTGTAGAGTTAACCGTTTCGAGATATTCTTTGTTACTAGCTTAAATTTTAAGCAACTTAAACTTTTCTTATCGGAAGGTCATCTTTCCTTTCTTTTGCTTCACTCCTACCGTGCAAAGCAAACCGAACTTCAATTGTTTCACACAGCGACCGGCTTTTTAAAAATTTAAAACATTTGACTATCGTTTTAGCTAATGTATTTCCTTATTTCTCTTCTGATTAAAAAAAATTAATACAGCTATTTTTGCTAATGGTTATCTCGAATATCACTACTTAGATTATGTATTTTTCCTTCTGGAATTTATTCTGAAGTGAAGCCTTCAAGCTCATTGCCGTGGTAATTTTTCTCAGAAGCATACTTCGCTGGGTAACATATAATCATTTTGCAGAAAACCTCCTACCCAAACTACCCTTTACGTGGAAACATTTTCAAACATTTCGATTTTCTCAAAAATGGCTAGCGATTTTTATTAAAATACCGTAGCTATATTTCAGATATTTATATGAAAACTAAAATGTATAAGTGTCTTGAATTTCATGGAAGTAGCCTCTTAAGTCATCATTCTGAGTGGCTTTATTATAGATGGTAAATCGTAAGAAATAAACAAAAACTTACTACTCAAAAAATGTAGATCTCGTCAAAACACACAATTTATATCCTTAACTTTTTTGTTGTAGAGCTAACCGTTTCCGATGTATATCTTGTTAATGGTTTCAGTTTTAAAATACTTATACAGGAAGTCGTCCGCGTTTCTTTAGTTTTATTCCTGGTCATGCAAAGAAGCTAATTTCTATACCAATCGCATAGCGACAACTTTTAAAACATTTAATTAACGCTTAGTTCCCTTCTACTCATAAGGAACTAAGTAATGAGATAATTTCTGCCAATGTTTCTCTCGATTAGTACGGAGCAGAAAGAAGAACATATAGAGAAAGTCATACGAATGGAACATATAATATTATTTTTCAGTCTGATTCTACCTATCCAACGCCTACAGGGATTGAGTGAAAAGAAATCTGATGTAATTCATTCAGATGACCTTCTCGTAGTGTCTGTAAGATAGTTAAAAAACTTATTCTCCAGCTAATCGATATAAACATTAGCAGAAATGATCTTATTGCTTGCTTCCTTGGAGGTATAAAGGGGAAATAAGGAGATACACTAGGCTGAAGCGATGGTCAAATGTTTTAAAAACGGTTTGCCATGTGGCTGAAATCCGTTTCTTTATATTGCCAGGAGTTCATAAATTCTCTTATGAGAAAAACGTATTTCAAATCTAAAACCAATAACAAGGAATATCTCGAAAATGTGATAAATTCTGTGTTTTAACCAGATCTACATTTTTGTCTATTATGCAAAATTCAGCAAAAGTCATCCAAAATAAAGAGGTCCTCAGGGCCTATTTCCAGAAAATTCAAGTTATACATTTTATTTGTCATGCAAATATAATTAATATACGACATTTTAATCAAGATTGTTAGAGCATTTTTAAGAAATTAAACAATTTCGAATATTTTTCTATGTAAGGGGTAGTTTCTTTAAAATCTTCGTTCGTATCTCTGAGAGATATTAAACTTCAATATGAAGTTTAGTGTTTTACTGACTCTTCGTTTTTGAGTTATCATGTTCACAGACACACGAACCTTTTTATAAAACACTTTTTTTTTTGGATACACGCGACCCTAAAACTGTAGGTATTCCCAGTGAAATCTCGGTATCGAATTCTTGGGTGGAGTGCAATACCATCTCTGCCTACGTACCGTATAGGTACTATATGTAGAAAGTTTTATGTATTTAATCTGATAAAAGCTATGTTGCAACTATTAACGTATCTCTAGTTTCATTTAGAGTAATTGCATCATTATTATTGTTGTTATCGTTGAAGTAGCAGGGGAATAATTAGGATATTCCTGGAACTATGAAAAAGAGAAGGTGTATTTACTTTTTGAGGAAACCTAAACCTACTCTAGCGAGCAGTTCGGCTTCTGTACCGCGAAGAGATTTGATTTAATAACAGCGACGAAAGTTGTGATATATTATAACACCGGTTATTAAAGCCATCCCATCACCAGTGGAGCCATCTGACGAACAGATGCTAGCTGCCCTTCGAGCATCAACAGGCCTGTAATTTCGCTCCCTACCACTTTCACGTCATGAAGCGGTTGGTAGCAAGCTGCGTATAATAGGCGTTAAATGACAATACAGCCAGCCTCTTCGAAAATGGGGGGCTTTCACATCCTGCGCCTAGCTAGGCCACAAAAGGAGCCGTTTTCTAACTTTTGGAGGAGGCTGTATGTTGCACGCGCGAAGGCGGGGTCCATTTGGAGTTTAGGAAGCTGCTATGTTTAGTACAAGCTCGTTTGTATGCCTTACGTTTGTATATTTAATGTTTCCTGATGCAATTAACCATCAACCTATAGCAAGGAGTATTAATGTAAAAAATCTGATGTGTTCCATTCACATGACTTTCTCTACATCTCTGCAACAAATTATTGTTAAAAAACTTATGCTTCTATTTACTTCATGCCAAGTGAAAAAAAAAGAAAGAAAGAAAAAAAAAGCAGAAATAGACTTATTACTTGCTTCCTTCTAAGTAGAAGCGAAATAAGGGAGTACCATAGGTCACAGTGATAGTCAAAAGCTGGTTGCTATGTGACTGAAGTTCATTTGTTTGTATGGACAGGAGTTGACAATTCCTGTATGAGAAAAGTATAAGTTTTTCAAGGTTGAAACCAAAAACAAGGAATATCTAAAAAACAATCAACTCCACGAAAAAAATGTATGTAACATACATTGTGTGTTTTAATGTGCTCTACATTTCTTGTTTGGTAAGTTTTTGTCTATATCTTACGGTTTACCAGTTACACAAAATTCCGCAAAATTCATCCAGAATAAAGGAGTCTTCAGAGGCTATTCCCAGAAAATTCAAGAGATACATTTTATTTGTCAGGTATATATCTTTATTATACGATATTTTAATCAAAATCGTTAGAGCCATTTTTTAGAAAATCAAAATTTTCGAAAATTTTTCCATGTGAAGGGTAGTTGGGGGTGGGGGATTTTCTTGAGAATCTTCGCATCGCATCTTTGGAAGATAGTGAACGTAAATGCCAAGTTTGGTATTTAACGGTCTTTTCGTTTTTGAGCTATGCTGCCCACAAACACACGCACACACAGACACACACATGGATATTTTTCTAAAAGTGCTTTTTTTGGATTCAGGTGGTCACAAAACATGTATATCCGGTGAAATATGGGTTTCGAATTTTTGGGTACAATACAATACCTTCTCTATACACCATGTACATAGTACGTACAGAGAAAGTAAAAAGAGCGTTATACTTAGTTGAGATGTTCACTTGTTTATGTAGCACTCCGAAGCGACAAAACAACCATTTGGAAAAGTACACTAATATTAGAAAAATCTGATATGTCCATCCGCTGTTCCAGAAACAAATCTTCTTTATAATAAATTCTTTTACTCATACATGCTAATTGAGATAAAGATTAAAAAACAAAACAAAAACGCTTCCTTGTAAGTAGGAGAGAAATAAGGGAATACGCTAGGATGAAGCGGCAATCAAATCTGTTAAAAGCTATCCATGTGTGAAACAATTGGAATTCGGTTCTCTTTCATTCCCGAGAGTAAAACAAAAGAGATGGAACGAAAGTTGACTTCCCACTGAAATAAATTTAAATGGTTTAAAATTGAAACCAATTTTCTGTGTAGTAAGTTTCTGCCTATCGCTTACCGTTTACGAGTTATACAAAAGCTATCCATAATGATATCCTAAGCAGCTATTCCCCGAAAATTCAAGATAAAATTGTTGTTTGTCATAAAAGTATTTTAAACATTTAATCAACTTTGTTAGAGCATTTTTGAGAAAATAAAAATGTACGATCAATGATTTCATGTGAAGCGTAATTGGGGTGAGGGATTTTCCTGAAAACCTTCGTGTATTTAACCAACTTTTTGTTTTTGAGTATGCTGCCCTCAAAGACATTTTTTTAAATATCTGTTTTGGATTTAGGTATTCTCAGAATATGTAGATATTTCTGGTGAATTCTCGGTATCGAATTTTTGGGTACAATACAATTCCTTCTCTACGTACTATGTACATCGTACATACATGCTAAAGAAAGTAAAAAGAGAAAATGTGTGTGTGTGTGTGTGTATGTGTGATCCTCTCGCGGGTTCGAACCCGGCAGAAGGCGATGGAATCTTTTCGGACGTGAAGATCCTTAGCATGTCTTCCATCGGAAGGGTAGTAAAGCTGATGGTCCCATGTCGTAGATTAACATTGTCGCCTAAAATAACCTCAAGCCTGATAAAGACGCATCTGAGAGAAATTAACGATCTTTCACACCAAAAATAGAATGAGATGCTGAGAATCACAGAAGTTAAAGAGCGTCCATAAATAAAATGTAATTTCATTTAATTTTCTGACGGATGCGAGGCTATGAAACACCTCCCAATTTCAATTTATAAATTACTACAACACAGCAAGGATTTACGACGGTAATTTTCATGTAGTACCGGATAAATGTGTTTATAGATTGAAGTGACAAATACGAATGCTAAGTGCTCAGAATCAGTATCCAAACTAGTGCTAAAAATATATGTTATTATTGTCATTACCTTACAAAAAGTGCATCTAAAATAAGATAAATACCGCCATATTTCATTCCAACCAATATAATTATGTAGATTATTACGATTTAGCAACTGGGAAATCAGAGTGACGAAACGAAACAAAATAGAATCAAATATACCCACCTATAACACTACGATACACATGCGATACCAATGGTAAAATAAAGTTCATGTATGATTATGTTGAAATGAAGCTCGTTAGCAGGTTATACTAATAATTCTATATACATAGAAAATTAGTAGCATTGGAAAAAAGTGAACCGATATTTTATAATTAACAACTGAGACATTATTTTTCTTTAGGTTCCTTTCCAAAGAATGTACTTGTTGGCCCGAGAGTACCTAAATAACTAGTGGCCAAAGAAAAAAATCAAAGGTTAAACATTTCACGTATTGAAAGTATCTAAAAGAAAACTACTCAACCATTTCGACTGATGACTGTTCCACCGCCAAAGGGCATCTATGCACATTTCCAGAACTTGGAAAAATGTCGAGAGACTAAGGAAGACAGACGTTCCGCCGATGTTTCACATTCTTTTGCGTGAATACTAAGGAATTTTCCGTTATTAAAAATAGTCGAAGCTTTACGAACTTACTAGAGGAAAAGCGGGGGATTACACATAAAAACCTTCTAGATCATTGAATAATATTTTCATCAAGGCTGGGATGAGATAAACGAAATTAAATCGTCATTTAGGTTAGAAAGCTAACGGCAGAGTCGGTTGAGCCATCTAGGCATTAAATAACATATACATATGATCTAAAGCAATTCTCATTAAACTCGTATTAAACATTATAAGGCGGTGGATATACAAGCTGCATTCAAGAAATACTCACTTGATAAACAAACTGCATTAAAGAAAACGAATAACAAAACGCGCTTTATATCATAAGTCTTCAGACTTATAAAAGAGAAGCAATAAAAAGTCAATAATCTATAGATAATGAATGTTTTCAAAATGCTAAGATACTTTTTTTTCATTTCTCAGCTTAGATACAAGTTTTTGGAATGATTTCTGATAGGTATGGCCAATATAAGTTTATGAATATGCATAATCAATAAAATGTATGTAAATAGGTTCCAGGATGAGCTATGAATCTTCTTCTGCCACATTAAGGGCTGCATCTTAGATCAGGGAAGCGTGTTTAAATATTCTTCTGCTTACATTGTCCCATCCTGAGGAAACGCTTGTCAAATCTTATATATAAAGAAGGTAAGTAGATAATATTATATTCAGAGTAAGAGTTTTACTTAAACTGACCCAATAGGTACAAATTAGGAAAAATTGGTTCTGAAACTATTGCAATGAATGTAACATTTCTGAAAACGAAAAAATTAAATGATTACAAAAGAAAAAGTTATTTTAAAATAAATACAGCTTTTGTGGAATTGAGTATGATTTACTCTTAAATGTTTCTTCCACCTTAATAGAACATTTACCGAATTTTTTTATTTTCTTAAAAATTGTATAAATACCACAGAGGTATTAAAGTCATTTACATGACAAATAAAACATGCATCTTTAATTTTCTGGACTCCAAAGGAATATTAGGTAATTTTTACTTTCTCTAACCCCATATGTACAATGTACATAGGAATAGAGAAGTATTATATTCCATCCAAAAATTCGATACAGAGATTTCACCGGAAATACATGTTTTAGGACCCCCTGTATCCAAAAAGAGCATTTTCAGAAAAGGTCCGTGTGTCTGTGAACACGATAGCTCAAAAACGAAAAGTAGCTAAAATACCAAACTTGGTATTTAAGTTTAGTATCTTCCAGGAATGCCACACGAAGATTTTGAGAAAAACCCCCCCACCCCAAACTACCCTTAAATGGAACTTTTTTCGAACATTTTGATTTTCTTAAAAATAGCTCTAACGATTTTGATTAAAATATCATATACTAAAAATATTTACCTAACAAATAAAATGTATATCTTGAATTTTCTGGGAATAGCTTCTGGATGAATTTTGCTTAATTTGGCATAACTAGTAAACCGTAAGAGATAGACAAAAACTTACTATACAAAAAATTTAGGTCTTGTTAAAATACACAAGTTATGTCATATACATTTTTCTCGTGGAGCTTACCGTTTTCGAGGTATTCATTGTTATTAGTTTCAGTTGTGAAGTACTTATACTTTTCTCAGACGGTAGTGTCCGTTTTTCCTTTGTTCTACTCCTGGCCAAGAAAAGAAGCGATTTGTGATGACAATCGCATAACGACAGCTTTTAAAGCATTTGACTATTGGTTTAGCCTAGTGTATTCCCTTATTTTCTTCCTACTTATACGGAACTAAATAATAAGAACATTGTGTTAATGAGTATCACGATTAGCAAGATGCAGAAAGAAGAAGAATCTTATGTACGAGGTTTGTAGAACAGCTAGAGAAAGTCATGTGAGTGTAACATATCTGATTTTTATCTATTACTAGTAACCATTAGCTGATAAGACGAAAAAGCTAATCAAGTTGCAAAAAATGTAAGCTTCATATATGAATATATTTAATATAAACAGTCTATTTAACGGAATCCTAAGATACGCAATAACTGCAATTCTTATTTCATTATTTATAGCAGCACTACATCTTCCCAGAACAGTTTATGTTCATTGTACATTTTTTCACAAGTGTCTCCAGAGTTAATGATCCCTCTCGCACAGAAACATTTCCATGACTATAAACATAAAAGCGTTCTTGTTTAAGTTGATATCTATTCGTTTAACGGTAGCACCTGCTTCTAGGTTAGCAACGGCTAATAAAAAATTGATGGCAATTATCAAACAGCTGAAGGAAGTTATGTGTTAATGTATTCTACATAAAGGACATAATAGACAATTCGTACAAAAGCACTAAAATTAGGTCCCAATAATCTATAGCATGAAATCAAAATTAAACTAAGAAACGTATTGCCGTTTATATTATTACTTATTAGGAGTTCGACTAATCTGAGAGAAATACACCTATGGTAGGCTTTAATGAAAAGCTTTGATGCTACAAAGAGACGCAATAGAAAAAAATCTGATGTATTGTATTCACATGACTTTCTCTATATCTCTGCAACAAATTATTGTTAAAAAGCTTATCCTTCTATTTACTTCATGCTAATCGAGAAAAAAAGAATGTCAGAAATAGTCTTATTACTTGCTTCCTTTTAAGCAGAAGCGAAAAAAGGGAGCACCATAGGTTAAAGTGATAGTCAAAGGCTAGTTTCTACGTGACGGAAGTTCCTTTGTTTGCATTGACAGGAGTTGACAAATTCCTGCATGAGAAAAGTATAAGTTTTTAAGGCTGAAACAAAAAACAAGGAATATCTAAAAAACGATCAACTCCACGAAAAAAATTATATTACATAAATTGTTTGTTTTAATGTGCTCTACATTTTTTTTTTGTGTGGTAAGATTTTGTATATCTCTTACGGCTTACCAGTTACACAAAATTCCGTAAAATCCATCCAGCATAAAATAGTCTTCAGAGGCTATTCCCAGAAAATTCAAGATATACATATTATTTGCCTAGTATATATCTTTAATATATGATATTTTAATCAAAACGTTAGAGCCATTTTTTAGAAAATCAAAATTTTGGAAAAATTTTCCACGTGAAGGGTAGTTGGGGTTGGGGGGATTTTCTTGAAAATCTTCGTGTCGCATCCTTGGAAGATACTGAACTTAAATACCAAGTTTGGTATTTAACGGTCTTTTCGTTTTTGAGCTATGCTGCCCACAGACACACACACATACACAGCCAGACAGACAGACACACACACATACACAGCCAGACAGACAGACACACACACATACACAGCCAGACAGACAGACACACACATGGACATGTTTCTAAAAATGTTTTTTTTTTTTTTTTTTTTTGGATTCAGGGGGTCTCAAAACATATATTTCCGGTGAAATCTCGGTATCGAATTTTTGGGTACAATGCAATACATTCTCTATACACTAAGTACATAATACGTATAGAGAAAGTAAAAATGTCGTATACAACTTATGATATCAATAAGAACAATCCATGGAGTTAGACAAGGTAAATGGTTATATATAGAGGAGTTGTCTTTTGTTCGTGGCATACTCAGAAAGTTCTAGATGACGCCAAAGTAATTAATCAACACACTGAACATTTTATATATAAAGAATCAGTGCGACTTGCAATAAATTGCAGAAATACATAACTCAATAATTTTTATAAAAAACGGAATGTGTTAGCGTTTGAAGGAAAATTACTAAAATGTACAACATTTTCATAAATAACCATAACATAGAACAAATTAATAAATGTCATATCGGAAATCTTATTGTATGTGAATACGATAGAGCTATTTAATGTACAATGTGGTAAATTTATAAAGGATTTGCACAAAAAAACATAAAAACCTCCATAAAATAAATAAATTCCTTTGGGCGTTAGCAAAGATAGATTTGAATAAGATTCGTTCCTCTGATATTAAATTTGAAAGATGTTTTGAAATTTTTTCAAATATCACTTAAGGAATTTTAATGTTTTATATCTACACATTTTTTACTTTCTCCATACGCACTATGTACATAGTGTATAAAGTATTGCACTGCACCCAAAAATTCGATACCGAGATTTCACCGGAAATATATGTTTTAGGGTCCCCAATATCCAAAAAAAGCATTTTCACAAAAAGGTCCGTGTGTGTGTGTGTGTGTGTGTGTGTGTGTGTGTGTGTATGTCCGTGTGTCCGTGTATCTGTGAACACGATAACTCAAAAACGAAAATTCGGTAAAGTACCAAACTTGGTATTTAAGTTTAGTATCTTCCAGGGATGCGAAACGATGATTTTGAGAAAATTCCCCGCACCCTCAACTACCCTTTACATGGAACTTTTTTTCGAAAATTTTGATTTTCTCAAAAATGGCTATAACGATTTTGATTAAAATTTCGGATATTAAACATATTTACCTGACAAATAAAATGTATATCTTGAATTTTCTGGAAATAGCCTCTGAAGAGTAGTTTATTCTGGATGAATTTTACTAAATTTTGAATAACTGCTAAACCGTAAGAGATGGACAAAAACTTACTACACAAAAAATGTAGAGCACTTTAAAACACACAATTTATGTTATATACCTTTTTTTCGTGGAGTTCGTCGTTTTTGTGACATTCCTTATTTTTGGTTTCGGCTAAGAAAAACGTATACTTTTCTCATACAGGAACTTGTCAACTCAATTGCATATAAACAAAGGAACTTCACTGACATAGCAACCAGCTTTTGACTATCACTTTAACCTACGGTTGTCCCTTATTTCGCTTCTACTTACAAGGAAGCGAGTAATAAGACTATTTCTGCTAATTTCTTCTGATTAACATAAGGTAAATAGAAGTATAAGCTTTTTAAGAATTATTTGTTGCAGGGAGATGGAGAAAGTCATGTGAATGGTACACATCAGATTTTTTCAATAATAAACAAAACAGAAGCTTTTAGGAATAAGAAAGAAACATTAATTTATACCTATTGAAAATATAAACGAGGCTATGGATAAATTGGAAGATCACGTAAATTATCCACTGGTGAAACAGAGGTCTTCTATCAAATCTTTAAGCGGAGAATATGATAAAATTAGAAGTCAAAAGTTATGGAATTTTATAAGTTTCCAGCATATACGAAGATGTTAGATACCCAGTTCACCGAGTCAAGTTTCTTCTGAAACTAAAAGTAAAACTCTTATATTCAAAGTTATAATAAGAGTACGCATCTCAAGTAATGTTTTAGAGCATCGCAGTGTTATAACTGACGGTTTTTACAGCTCTACTATAAAGTAGATTCTCGGTATGAGTATATTTTTGATGAAATAGTTGTTCTGAATATTACTAATTTTTATTTTCTCAGCACGTACAAATATATAGTGTATAGAGTAGGTATGTATTGCACCCAAAAGATCGATACGCAGATTTCACCCGAAATACATGTTTTGAGACCCCCTGAATAAAATACCTTTTTGGTAAAATATCCGTGTGTGTGTCTGTGGCTAGCATAGCTGCAAAACGAAAAATCTGTTATATATCAGACTTGGTATTTGAGTTCAGTACTTAACTTACAAGGATGCGACACCCCATGTCAGTAGAGTTACCCACTAACATGTAAAGTAACTCAGGCGGGGCGAAATTCCGGCACACCGACGGTGCTGGTATGACCCTGGCTATTAACAAATAAAATGTTTTCCCTTTCCAACCAAGGATTGACTCACAGATGGGTTCTCAAACACTAAGGCCCCATGCGTACTCTTTGCGACCTACGTAACTCCAGGGAGGGAGGACGGAGGCGAAGGACGACCAAATCGGGACAATGATGGGCGCAAGCTCCTAAGGGTTCCAGATTGAAAGCCACTGATGCCACCCAGGCCGAACGGCGTAGGTCCCTCAACGGTGGCCAGGCATAAACCTCCACCGTCGCCTAGCTTGATGTTTCAACCCTAAAATAGTGGGAACAGAATAATTTGGACAGGAAAATTCAGAGGATATAATGAACCTTCCCAGCATTGGCTTGAATACCCCCCCCCAAAAAAAAACCAAGGGTCAGGAAGGCCGGCCTCGCGAATCATGCCCACAACTTCCAGAGTGCAAGTCGCACTGCTCAGCCAAGGGTTGTGTGCAACCGATTTTGTGCTCCTATATGATTTTAAACTCTGTTGCAGAAGTGTAATATACTCCTAGATAATACCAGGCATGCGAAAATTGTGTCCTTGGTAATAATCAAATTTTCAGGAATACAGAGATTCCACATGAACAATTTTCAGAAGAGACCGAGGTCCGAAAACGGTCAGTTTAGTAATAGGTAATTAGGTAATTAATTCAGTAATTACTTTCTCTTACAACTTTTAAATCTTATCTCATTAGTACTTATTTATAACACAAGTGGAAAAAGGAAAATTTTATTTTGTGAGCAGGAATGTTTGGGGAACGATCATAGCGAGTGGAGCAATCCTACAAACAGAATTCTCCATGGCACGACAGCTCACGAGCAACCTTGGCTTACCGCCCGGCCGCCGCGTCCTCCCTCTCGGTCCACTACAGACATCATGGATGGGGTGCAGTATTGGAGGGTGAGACGTGGTCAGCGCCTCAAGTACCCCCCGGCCGGTTAATGCGGCCGCTACTTCTCCATCAAGTAGCTCCTCAATTGGCCCCCCAGGGACCTTACGTGGCTGAGTGCACCCCTGACCAGGTCTCCCAGCGGGGGAAAAATCCCCACGCCTGTACTGGGGATCGAACCCAGGTCTCCCGCTTGGTAAGCAGCAACGCTACCACCGCGCTAAGGAGACGACTGCCAACAGAATAAAATTGCTTATATTATTTTTGGACATCCTAAATATTTATAGACAAATTATTATAGATTATAAATAGAATTGATGCTCAGGTGCTGCAATGTTCAGTTGTTGAATTGCTTAGCATCAGTATTGACAACATGAGTTACAGAACTGCACATTCATATCATCCGCCATTTTACGGATCGATATAGAAATTTTATACGTCAGATTCACGGCCTACTTGAATGTGGCCTTAGTCACATTCCGCAAGAAACCAAAGTTGGCTACATTGGAGTGTTATAATTTTTAACACTAAGTGACAGAATTTTCTACTTTTAACACTGTCTACTGATATCTAGTAAACGCCCTACTTTTACCAGCAATTGTTTAAAAAATAGTTTGTGCCTATCAGAAGCACACCGTGCATCCTTTAACACATATTTCATACTCCCCACCCCGATATTGCATATTTCTATAACGTCATGTGTGTTTTAAGCTTGCTGGTAGACATTTAGAAAGTTTTTAAAGTGGTAATATTTAAATATTATAGCGCTAATTCTAGTTATGCGTTAGTAATTAAATACAAAGCCTTTTAGGGTACGGATTCTAATATATAACAATCCTTCATGTTTAATGCATGTGACAGAATAAAATGTCAAATGATAGTTGTAAGTGGTGGTTTTAAAATATTTACAAAAGAAGAAATGGAGGAGTACGGATCAATAAGAAACAAGTTCATTTTGTGTTTCACAGGAAATTGCTTTGTCATGTGTTAGAGAATTCAGAAATCACAATGTTGAAAGGATCGTGATGGCAGTGGTTGATGAATGTATACTTATATAATCAATTCAGTGCCGCTATTCTAACAACAACTACTAATACATATCCATATTAGAATGCAGTGCAACAAAGTCTAATCCAAGGTGAGAAAACAAATTGCATGAGAAACAAATAATACAAAAAGTGGAATGAGGAAGACAATAATGCAGAACTACCAAAGACCTTGGTATTTTAATCCTACATATCATATTAGTAAATTTAGTATAAGGAAATTCATATAGAATGTTGCACAACATAGTGTAAACATGGAACAAATTAGCATTGACTGAAAAACAAACGTGAAGCAATCTTTAAACATACATGAATGAAAAACAACTCTGAAGCACAATGGTTTAACAAACGAGAAATCACATGGATGTGGTATTTATGAATTATTTGTAAACAGTAATCTTATCATCTAGTGTTTAGTTATTTATTATTAAAGTGTTAAATCTTATAATTCTGGGATGTTAAACTGTTTTATAAGATTTTTATTTTTATTTACATCTTTATTAAGATTTGTATGTAATGTGTTATAAATGATTTAATTTATTTTGTTAAGTGAGACGTAATTGGACTAAAGTCTCCCTCATATTTTACATAAAAGAGTTAACATCTTTGCACTTTCTAAAATTCAAGGATTATAATTACAAAAATATCAAGTTTTGAAATAAAAGTAATTAACTAGGCGCAATAACTCTGTAACAGGTTTTGAACAATATGCCACTGCTGCAAGCGAATTCTGTAAGATACATTACAAAGAGGAAGTGACCATAAGTGAAACGTGAACTGCCTCCGTGGTTGAGTGGTCAGCGAGATTACTTCTCAACTAGAGGTTCCGGGTTCGATTCCCGGCTGGGGTGGGGAATTTTTCTTAACCGAAATTATTCCCACTGAGTTTGAAAGTACGCGAATGTGAATGTGTGTTTAATGATATAATATCAATAACTTACAGTTAATATAGAGTTGTTTCACAAGTTAAAAAGTACAAATGAAACAATAACAAAAATGAAAACTGAGAGAGCAGTCAGCGGTGTAAAGAGAGTCTAGTGGGGAGGGTTTGTAGCGTAAACATGAACACGTTGAAGTATAATCTGTTCCAAAAGTAGCTCAATACGTTATATGTATCATTATAATTCATAAAGAAATACAATAAAACAATTATTTCATAATATGATTAGTAAATAAAACATCTTGTACTTTTACCGATGTCTTGAACATACAAATCAGGATAATATGTGCAGAGCTTTGAAAAGACAAACATAAATCAACCAAAGTCGCTCAGAATTGATTGCAGTAAATTACAAGATACATCTTTATTATGTCGATAGAAAAGGCTCTCCTCCTGTCACCCAAAATTTGTTTGAATCTCCACAAATTTATTCAGTGTCGAACGTCTACCCTTTCGTATTTTTGACACTTTTCAATCTGTGCTCTTTCAGGGCTCACTGGTTTATCTACTAGCAGAAACTGAACGAGGTTAGGCAGTGAGCTAGACAGCGCAACACGTTTCGAATCGGGCTATAGAGACCACGCCTTCCACCACGTCATAGTTATATTGTGTTTGCACCGATCCTCAATCCGGCAATTTCGTGACCCGGACCGAGCTCTAGTGATAATATTGTAAAAACCGATTTATGGTTTTACAATATTGATATCTAGAAGTGCATAAGGTGATATTCATACACGTGACTGTCAGCTGGAAGGTGGGTAAGCAATTGAAATTGTCTCAGGATTTCCCTGGGCAACAATTTATTTCATTGTCCAGCTTGTCAACTGCTGGTTGCTACCAATTATTTCACATTGCTCAACGCAGGCACTTGTCATTCTTCAGCATGGTCTACTCAGCATTAACTGCCGTGTCCTAACGCGACAGATTCAGCCTTCATTGAATGTCCCTCCATCACTAAATAGCTCCGGCAGATCGTAAAGTCTGCTCCGGTGGCTTAGTGTTGTCTGGAACGCAAACTAAAGCTCGCTTGAAGAGATCCTGATGTGCACCAAGTAGCTTTGTGTTCTTTCAGCATTTCACTGCAACCAACATTCAGTTGTATTGGAGTTTGCTCTTTTTTTTAATAGATACTTGTATTTTATCATTGTCGATTAGGTCAATGTAACCTGAGTCGATCTAAACTTCATCGTTTTCTGACGTTTTGGTGTTCTTTACCCGAGTAGTTTGTGCACAATCTCTAGTTTTGTGCTGCCTAAATATTATTTTCATCAGTTTTTATGTTCCTCTATTTTAGTAAATATTTCTAGTGCTAGGGTTATTAAATCATTGTGGAATCTGTTCATACACGTGCATCCTTTCATTGATTTTTAAAAAAATTAATTTCGGTGTCTTGAATATGTTTTAATTTTTACTTTCTCTACACGTACTATGTTCACAATAGGTAGAGATGGTATTTTATTCCAGCCAAATATTCGATGTCAAGATTTCACAGGAAATATATGAGGTCCCCTGAATCCAAAACTGCATTTTTAGAAAAAAAGATCTGCTCGTGTGTGTGTGTGTCTGTGTGTGAAGAACATAGACCAAAAACGAAAAGTCCATTAAATATCAAACTTAATATTTAAGTTCAGCATTTCATAAGGATGCAACACAAAGATTTACAAGAAAATCCTCCCTCCCTAAACTACCCTTTACACGGAATACTTTTAGAAAATTTTGATTTTCTGAAATATGAGTAATGATTTTGGGTAAAATATATGTTTAAAACATTTTACACTACATTCTACACTACAAATGTGAAATACGGCCCATCAGCGCCGTATTTCACATTTGCAGTGATAACCCTCCCTGCGACAAAAGAGTTTCTAAACAGGGCAATTGGAAGCAGTGGGGGTTTAGCAAATAGCGAGAGCGACCTTCCTTGCACATCTCTTGCATATCAGCGAAAATGGCGAGGGAATCGTGCTGATCTAGAGGCAGCGTATACACTTGTAGACTCCGTGATGATATACAAGAAGAGAGTAAACTTTTTGAGAAAATAAATTCAGCTATCAGTATGCACCAATAGCCAGTTTTGTAATTGTATATACATAACATTAGAAATTGGGCCCACTGAAGGGTAATTCAAAACATTAAGTCGCAAAGCATGAAAAAGGGCGCAGTTGGACCACGTAGTATATCCTGGATTTGGTGGGCATAGTCCTTGAAGTCCTGTTTATTCTGAATGACTTTTCTATAATTCGTAAACCATATTAAGAGACAGAGAAAACCTTAGTGCACAAAAATGTAGATGTTAAAACAGACACTTTATGTCAAATTCATTTTATTGTAGAATTAACAGTTTCCGAGATATTTATAGTTGTTGGTTTCAATTTTCAATATTTATGCATTTCAAAATGAAAAATCGTTTTCATTTTTCTTTCTCCTGTCAAGCAAAGAGAACGGAATGTCAGTACATTAAATAGTGACCGGCTCTTGAAACATTTGACTATCGCTATAGCCTAGTTATTCTGAAAGTGTTTACATTAATATGCGTGAGATGGAAGACTAAGTTTTTGTAGGATGATGATGATGATTGGAGTTTAAGGACGCTCAACTTCCAAGGTCATTAGCGCCCTTAAAAACACATCGTAGCAATGGCTAGAGATAAAGCTAAATATAAAAATAAAACTACACTAAAATTGGAACTAAAAAGAGATAAAATTCAGGGTTATAACACTATCCATTGCTAAAAACAGGAGTTGCGATAAAACTAACCAGAAGGAATGAAAAAGTTAAGAAAAATAAACTACATTTTCAATAAAATAACACAGATAATTAAATTTTTAAAAAAAAAATTAAATGCAAACCAATCTTTCTATTATCGCATCGAATAAATAAAACGATCTAAATCCTGAATTAAAAAGACACTTATGATAAAATTCTGATTTGTTACACTCACATGACTTTCTCTAACTGCTTTACAAATAAACTTCTTGCAAAAGATTATTGTTCTTTCTACACAATGCTAATCGCGATAAACATTAGCAGAATGTTTTATTACTTAGTTCCTTATAAGTAGAAGGGAGCTAAAGGAATGTGCTATGCTAAAGTGATAGTCAAACGTTTTAAAAGCGGTCATTATGCGATTGTATTGCAAAGTATAAGTACTTTACGATTGAAATAATAACAAGGAATGTCTCGAAAACGGCAAACTTCACGAGAAATAGGTAAGTACATGACATTTATTGTGTAGTAAGTTTTAGTCTATCTCTTACGGTTTTCTAGTTATAAAAAATCAGCAAAGTTCATCCATAATGAACAGGTCTCAGAAGCGTTCCTAAAAATTCAAATATACATTTTATTTGTGATGGAAACGGCTTTAATATGTGGTATTTTAATCAAAATCGTTAACGTAATTTTTAAGAAAAGCAACATTTTCGAAAATTTCTCCATGTAAAGTGTAGTTAGGGATGGGGGGGATTTTCTTGAAAAGCTTTGTGTCGCATTCCTGGAAGATGCCAAACTTAAATACCAAGTTTTGTATTTAACTGTCATTTCGTTTTTGACAATGTTGTCCACAGACACACAGACAGAGACGGAGATAAAGACACACACACACACACACACACACACACACAGACACACACACATACACGGATCTTTACTAAAAATGCTGTTTTTTGGATGCAGGGGTCTTAAACTATGCATTTCCAGTGAAATGTCGGTATCAAATTTTGGGGTAGAATACAATACCCTCTCTATCCATTATGTACATTGTACATACGGGTCTAGAGAAAGTTAAAATTTAAAAACCGTACGTATCCACTGCTATGTCTACAAGAGAGGTGGCCATGTGCAAACATGATTGAACGTGTACTAGATGACCACACTTTAGCAAGTTTTTGTAATAGTTTGTTGCAGAATAGATAAAGTAATGTGAGTGTAACATAAGCTTTACTTTCTCTACACGTACTATGTACATAGTGTATAGAGAAGGTATTGTAATGCACCCAAAAATTCGATACCGAGATTTCACCGGAAATACATGTTTTGGGTCCCCCTGAATCCAAAAAAAGAATTTCTGTAAAAAGATCCATGTGAGTGTGTGCGTGTGTGTCTGTGTGTGTCTGTGGACAGCATAGCTCAAAACGAATTCGGTATTTAAGTTTGGTATCTTACAAGGATGCGACACGAGGATTTTCAAGAAAATCCCCCCACCCCCAAGTATCCTTTACTTGGAACTTTTTTCGAAAATTATGATTTTCTCAAAAATGGCTCTAACGAATTTGTTTAAAATATCGTATATTAAAGGTATTTATCTGACAAAAAATATGAATATCTTGAATTTTCTGCCAATAGCCTCTGAAGACTACTTTATTCTGGATGAATTTTACGGAATTTTGCATAACTGCTAAACTGTAAGAGATACACAAAAACTTACCACACAAAAAATGTAGAGCACATTAAAACACACGTTTATCGTTTTTGAGATGTTCCTTGTTTTTGGTTTCAGCTTTGAAAAACTTATAATTTTCTCATACAGGAATTTGTCAACTCCTGTGCATACAAACAAAGGAACTTCAGTCACATAGCAACCAGCTTTTGACTACCACCTTAATCTATGGTACTCCTTTATTTCGTTTCTACTTACAAGGAAGCAAGTATTTCTGGTAATTTTTTCTCGATTAGCATTAAGTAAATAGAAGCATAAGCTTTTTAACAATAATTTGTTGCAGAGATGAAGAGAAAGTCATGTGAATAGAACACATAAGATTTTTTATCTTTAATATACATACTATTTGTTAATCAACTTCAGGGAAACTTCAGTCGTTGAACTGATGCAACATAAAACTTGAAAATAGTCCTTTCTTGGAATTGCATATTCATTTATAAATATTTCTTTTAATTACTTAATTTCAATAGCCAAAACATGCAAGCTTTTTGGTGTAATGTTACTACACTTGTAAATGAAACGCTGCTCTTTTGTCAGAAGAGCGCGCAGAAAACGTTTTTCCCACGGAACGCCGGGAAGTTGGATGAACTGTCGCACAAATAATGATGCCTGGGGAAATGACAGGAAATTAAAATGCTATGGCAGAAAGGATCGTGAGAACTTAAGGCATAAAGAACAAGCAGCGGAAACGGATACGTTCATTTGCTAATACAAATCTTAAACCGGAATTTCCCCTAATATCAAAACATAATAGCGTTTTGTACTTGTAAGATTATTCAAAAATCTAAATTTACTAATGTTGATTTAAACATCCTTACTTTTTTTCGTTTTGCGGAGATTACCATTCTTTTATTGCTTGTAAGAAATCTCGTATTAGAGTTTCTATCATATAATTCTATGAAAAAGATATCCCGAACAACTTTCACTGGAATATGCATTTGTTACTGGATTGGTCTTTATGATCTTTCATTTCTTTGAATTTCTGACAACTTAAATATGAATTCCTTCTTGGCATTCAGAAACCAGATGTAACTTGCTACTAGCTATATAATGTAAAGGTATTCAAATATGATGCATAAGTTTTGTTGTTGTTGTTGTTGTAAGCTTAACGTCCTTTAACCTGGTTGGTCTTATCGGACGATGAATGAAATTGGTGAAATAATGCTCAAATGATATCTCGTCTTCTCAGGATAAGGGAAAACCCCGAAAAAACCTTATCGGGGTAACTCACCCTAAGCGAGATCAGAACTCACGACCTTTTGAATGTGTGGCAGACACGTTACTACCACACTACCCAGGCGTGCAAATAAGTTTTAACTTAAACAATAGCAATTCAAATATATATTCAAAACTGTATTGGGGTGGGGAATTTTTCTTTAACCAAAAGTATTCCCTATCCCCCACAGAGTCTGGAAGTATGTATGTGAGAGTGAATGTGTGTGTGTGTGTGTGTGTGTTTGAGGAAAATAAACTTATTTAAACCAAACGTAAAAGAACCTACGAGTTGTTTCAAGTGGAAAGCCCCCGATCTGACCTTAAGGGGGCTATATAAATGAAAAAAAAAAAAAAAAAAACTATTGATTTTTAAGCTAAATAAGAAGCCAAATGAAATAGTATATCCGTTTATGTACATATTTTTGATAGACTTAACGACGACGACAAAACCCTCACTTTTATATAACTCATAGATAAATATGTAATAGTTCTATAAAATGTGGATGACATGCCTAGAACAGTATCTCAGGTTGATGTATCTCTCTCCCTCTCCCTCTCCTTCTCTCTCTGAGATATGCAGGTACTTCTAAACTTCTAACTTATGTGTAACTTTATATTTTCTTATTTTGGAAAAAATTACAAAAGCATATAGTAATTGACCAACAGACAATACCGAAATAATGTAAATTAATGATTTTTTTTTGTTTTTTAATAAATAAATAGTTATTTAGAGGGCTAGTTACAAAAACAGAGGCTCAGTAACGAGGTGCTAAAGTTAGAACACGAACGAGGGAGTGTTTTAAGAGAAGAGAGTTACTATACCTACTTCTGTAATGTGTTGTCCTCAATTATTTTAACTACGTTCAAAATCATTTAGTATGTGTTGTATATTCGTATATTTAATGAAATGTGTTTATTATAGAAACGATATGTTTGGAGAAGAGTAATGTGGGTTTGGAAAGATGATGCGATAAATCAACAAACATTGTATTTATATTCAGCAATTTTGAAATGATAGTTTCATGTGTGAATTTAAAATATTTCAAATTGTAATGGTTGTAATGTTACATAAACTATCAATTAGGGGAGAAAGTTTTGTCATTAAAGTGTATTTTAGGTTTTATTGAATCTCTATTTTGTTTTGATAAATGTATTATAAGTTAATTAATACTGTTCTAAATATAATCAAAATAATATTAAAAGAATACCTAATCTTAAACAGTGGTACACAAAGGAAAATGTAAGTAAGGTTTAACGGGACTATCGATTATTTAACAGATTTCTCTAAATATCGCCAAATTCTCTTAAGTTTAAAATCAGTATTACTAATAAGCTAGCTTATAATTTTACAATAAGAATAATAAGCATCAAATCCAAGTTTATGTTTTAATATGGTATATTGTACCTTTAAGCTATAATACTTTGAAAACAAAATAAACCAGAAGAACATAAACCATGAAACAAAATTAATATAAAAACTTCAAACATATCATATTACAGCCCCTATCACTAAACTATTTAATGAAAGCAAACTCAAACTTTAAATGAATGACTTTTTTGAATATCCAAGTCTGATTTTGGCCCTTTTGGAATACCCACGCACAATGGATCGCTTTCTTTAAAATGTAAAATATAATTGCTTATTTCAATGTTAGTTGTGTTACTTGGTTTAATTAGGTGTAACATATATAGAACTTCGTTTCAGAAATTGTTCATAAATAGCTTTATAAAAGACGCATGGCTTAATATTTTTGAATATCAATTAAATTTTAGGTTCTAACAAAAACTGCTATTTATTTACCGTACACTAGAAGGATGAATTTGCAGCATTATTTTTACTAAAATAATGAGTCTCAAGACTGAATCTGCAGCTGCAGCTGTAATTATTACTTTCTCTACACGTACTATGTACATAGTGTACAGAGGAGGTATTGTAATGCACCCAAAAATTCTATACCGAGATTTCACCCGAAATATGTGTTTTGAGACCTCCTGAATCCAAAAAGAAAGCATTTTTAGTCTCTTTATGTGTGTGTATGTGTCTGTAGGCAGCATAGCTCAAAAACCAAAAGTATGTTAAATACCAAACTTGATATTTAAGTCTAGTATCTTCCATGAATGCGACACGAAGATTTTAAAGAAAATTCCCTCACCCCAAGCTATCCTTTACATGGAACATTTTTCGAAAATTTTTATTTTCTTAAAAATTGCTCTAACGATTTTGATTAGAATTTCGTACGTCAGAGATATTTAGATGACAAACAAATTGTATATTTTGAGTTTTCTGGGAATAGCTTCTGAAGACATCTTTATTCTGGATAAATTTTGCGGAATTTTGCATAACTGGTAAACCATAACAGATAGATAAAAAAATGGCTTAATAGAAAATGTAGCCTTCGTTAAAACACACAATTTATGTTATGTGCATATTTTTCGGAAAGTTGGTCATTTTTTAGATATTCCTTATTATTTGTTTCAGCTTTAAAATACCTATACTTTTGTCATGCGAGATTTTCTCAATTCCTGTCTGTACATACAAACAAAGGAACTTCAAGTGCATAGTAACCAGCTACCAGGTATTCTTTATTTTCTTCCACTTATAAGGAACTATGTAATATGACCGTTTCTGCTAATGTTTATCTCGATTAACATGAAATAGATAGAAGAATAAGCTTATTAACAATCATTTGTGATAGAGATGTAGAGAAAGTAATGTGAATGTACACATTAGATTTTTTCCATTAAAACTAAATTACCAATCATTAGAGAAGTAAATAATATTAAATCTATTTGACATGTTTATGTCACGGCCTCATTCTTTACATCAGAAAAATAGTATTATTCTGTATGCAACCTATTCAGAGAACAAAACTTTGCGTAAGGAACACACTGTTTTATTTGCCATTTAAATGTATCGCAGACAGCTGAAGTAAGACAATATACAAAACTGATAAAATAAACTAAGCTATAAAGATGTTTATGCTCTGCTGAATTTACATAAAACAGATGCACGTAGGTGCAATAAAATGAAGTGATAAAATGAAGGCAATAAAGCTGTGGCGATAGCAGCTGCGATTGTGTGAAATCCTTGATAATACCTTACCGAACTGTACTGATTCATTATTCCAATACCCTTTATAAAATATTTCGCAAAGAAATCTATATAAGTCCTGTTTGGAGTATAAGATAAATATTAAATTATCAGAATTTCTTGTAAGATATTCAAGTACTTAATTTAAAGTTAATTCTATTTTTAAAATCTCTGAATTTTATTTATAAACCTACAATCCTAGTTCAAGTTTACATGTCACTATTTGATCTTATTTCATTCAGGAAACAGAGTTGAAAAACCTTGTGTTCCAGAATTACATTACCAGAAATGATCTCATTTCTTGCTTCCTTTAAAGTAAAGGGAAATGAGGGAAAGCATTAGGTTAAAGTGAAAGTCAAGTCTTTTATAAGCCGTCGCTGTGCGATGACATTGAAATTTGGTTCTCTTTCCATGGCCAGGAGTAAATCAAAAGAGAAATGAAGCGAATGATGACTTACCATTTGAGAAAAGTATACATAAGTATTTTAAAATTGAAACTAATAACAATGAATAGTTCTGGGATTATTATGTGTACAAACATGTATCTTACACAAATTATGTGTTTAACGAGATTTATATATTTTTTGTATCAATATTTTGGCTATTTCTTATGCTTTAACGGTTATGCAAAGGTCCTCTAAATGAAGAAATCTAGTTTTATTTATGAACGCTCTTTAACTGGTGTGGTTCTCAGTGTCCCATTTTACATTGGGAGTGAAATACCGCTTAATTTTGCTCAGAGGCCTCTTTATCAAGTTTCAGTTTCTTTTACATGCGTAAATCTACGACACGGGACCAAAGGATTTACTCATTCTCTGATGGAAATTGGTTCTTTATGACCTCCTGTAAGAAATATTCTTTTTAATGCTTAAGTTCCCTTCTAATCATTTTCAGCGGGAGGTTAGATCTCTTAAATATTTTCAAGAAACCATGTTCTAATAAACACAGGAGTTGTAATTACTATATAGCGGGATTTGAAAATTGATATCCACTATTTAAGCCATGCTAAAGATTTTTACGCCAAAAAAAAAAAAAATCAATTTGAACCCGGGACCTTGCGTATTATGGCTATGCACCACGGAGGGCGACCCAAGAATGAAGAGGGCTTCAGGAGCCATTCCCAGAAAATTCAAGATATTAATTTTATCGTGTAAATATCTTTAACATGAGGGATTTAATAATGCGGGTCCCCGTGACCGCGCTCGCTAAAGTGTCTCGCTCAAGTGATTCGTGGCGCAGGGGATCGTGGGTTCGAGTTCCCCCTTGGGCATGTGTGTTGTGTGTTTGTAAATGTGTGTATATGTCTGTGTACGTAAAAAGAAAACAGTAAAATAAAGAAGTCAGTATAGGAAACTAGATAAAGAAGGAATAAAGAGGGGGACTGTATTTTACATAAAAAAAAAAAAAAATAATAATAATAATAATAATAATAATAAAAATGGAAGCATTTTAGACAAAGTCTAAAATTATCTCACCCATGCAAAATATTTAGTAAACGATAAACTTAAATTCCAAGTTTGGTTCTTAAATGCCTTTTCGTTTGAGTTATGGTGTTCATACACTCGAGGACGTTTTCTTAATTTTTCTTTTTTTTTTGGGGGGGGGAGGAGGGGACTTTATGTGATTTCTAAAAATGTATTTTTGGTGAAATATCCGCATCTTAATTTTTGGCTGGAATGCAATATTTTCTCTACGTACTTTGTACATTTCACATGAGTGGTAGAGAAAATAAAAGTTTAGGTTGCTGCACTCTTGGATAGAATTTTAAGAACCTTTTAGGAGTGGTCATTTGTTTTATTACAGTAATAATTGAAGCAGTTCATATTCTCGATACATTTACGTAATATCTAGCTAAACCTGCCCTCCCTATAACGATTACATAAATTACATTTTCTATGAAAAAACTTCCATCCAGTGATGCTTTTAACGTAGCACCTTGAAAATAAACAAAGCGTACTCTTCCTGGTTGACTGGTTGCTTTGAGTAATGCCGTGATTTATTGCAAATGCAATTTCAAATGAAGCACGTAATAAGAGCAAAGTCCAGGTAGCGAGGATAAGCACTGGTATCCAAAAGCAAACAATTTCAGCTTCAAACTGCGAACATTACAAACTCACCAAAATCTGATGTGTTCCATTCAAATGACACTCTCTAAATATACAGCAAACAAAAGCTGATCCTTCTCTCTACTCCCTGCTAATCAAATAAACAGAAAATAGCAGAAATGTATTAATTATTTTCTTATAAATTGAAAGGAAATAAAGGAGTGCACTAGGCTAAAGCTACAATGTCTTAAAGGTTGTTACAATATGATTGAAATCTGCTTCTTTGCATGGGTAGGGGTTAAAAAATACATAAATAACAAAGAATATCTCGAAACTGTCCAACTCCAAGAAAAAAATCACAATCTTGTGTTCAACGAGATCTACATTCTTGTTTAGTTTTTGTCTTTCTCTTACGGTTTACCAGTTATGCAAAATTCATCAAGACTGAAGAGGTCTTCAGAGGCTATTTCCAGAAAATTCAAGATAAACAATATATTTGCCATCTTTTATGCGTCATTTTAATCAAAATCGTTAGCCATTTTTGAGAAAATCAACATTTTCGAAATGTTATCTTATAAAGGGAGTACATAGTGGAGGATTTTCCTCAAAATCTTCGTGTCGCGTCCTTGAAATATACTAATTTAAAATCAAGTTTGGTTTCGTTTTTGTGTTATATGGACAAACACTCATGAAATGGCCTGTTATTTATTTATGGACGTTCTTTAACTGCTTTGGTTCTCAGCGTCCCATTCTATATTGGGCGTGAAAGATCGCTTAATTTTGCCCAGAGGCCTCTCTTATCAGGCTTGAGGTTCTTTTAAGTGCCGTAAATCTACGACACGGGACCCACAGCTTTACTTCCCTTCCGAAGGAAGCCCTGCTAAGGATTTTTACGTCCGAAAAAATCCATCGTCCTCCACCGGGTTTGAACCCGCGACCTTGGGTATATGAAGTTAGCATGGTAACCATTACACCATACGCACAAGTGTTCCATTCTCATGAATTGCTGTAGCTATTCTACAAACTTCTTACAAAAGTTTTGTCTTATTTCTACTTCATGTTAATCAAGATAAGCATTAGCAGAATGATCTTGTTACTTTGTTCCTTATAAGTAGAAGGTAACTAAAGGAATACGCTAGGCTAAAGCGATAGTTTTTTTAAAAGCTGTCGCTATGCGATTGAAATTCGGTCCTATACATGGCTAGTACTAAAACAAATGAAACACGGGCGACTTCCTGTTTGAGAAAGTAAGTACTTTTTTTAAAAATTGAAACCAATATCCAATAAAATGACTTTTTGTTTCTGGTAAAATCTTGGAATCGAATTTTTGTGTGGAAATACAATACCTTCTCTAACTATTGCGTAGAGAAGGTAAAAATCAAATTTTGAACACTAATTGACATCCCTTCTTAATGACAATTATACTATTTTGTATAATTTCTTTGTTATTCTACGTCAACTTTACAGAAGTTACGAATCAAAGCGTTGCGATACAAAGAAAGGCCTAAGAGATGCACATTGGCATTCTTAACTTTCTTAACAAATCTGATTGGGCTACCCTTATGAACCAAAACAGATGGTAATTAATTTCTGTATCGCCATTCATTATGCCAAGCTAATATATTCAATGATATTTTAGGCTAATTAATTTTTCACAGCAAAGGTTGAGTACAGGTTTTCCTTGGAATAAAAAGATTAATCTAGTTTTAACAAATGCATGACACTAATCGCACAAAACAAAACGGTTCAGATAAGTCTTTTTGGAACTGCCGCTACTGCTTTACGGGCATCGATTCTAGAAGATTAAATCCTAATTCTCTTTCAAAAAGACAACAGTGTTTTGGAATATTATAACCTTTGCTATGTCTCTCCTGATGCAGTTACAGAAATTGTAAATTATTGCTTGAGATATAGGTAACAGTTTATTTAAAAGAACTTTTATTTGAATAGCCTTCGAATTTTAATCTTATGTGAATACCTCATTAATATCTAAAGAACATCATATAAATTTAAATTGCCTACCTATAGAAATTAGGAGAAATATTTTATTTTACTAAAACTTTTATGTCAAGATTTTACCAGCAAGAAATGTTTTTAGATTCGCTGAATAAAAAATATTAATTTTACAAAAAGTTCGTGTGTTTGTACAGCATAACTCAAAACCGAAAAGTCTGTCCAAAAACTGAACATGGTATATATTTTCAGCGTCTTCTAAAGATACGACATAAAGGTTTTCACCTCTATCCTGCAAAGAAGACATTTAGGCATAATTTCACGGATTTCATTCATTGTACGATATAATCAACCAGGTTAAAGGACATTGAGCTGAAAAAAGGTTTTCAATAATTCCACAAATTCAAAGAACCACTTACACGGCAAATATTTTTTGAAAAGTTTGATTTTATCAGCTCTAAGAATATGGTTAAAATCCATATTTTAAAGCTATCTTTATGGCAAATGAAATTTATTGTTTTAATTTTCTGGATTAGTCTTTTAAGTCCTCTCTATTCTAAATTACTTTTGCAACATTAGTAAACCGTAAGAGATAGCAAAAGATGTAGATCTCGTTAAACCACAGTATTATTCACATTATTTTTTTTAATTGTTTCATTTATATAGCCCCCTTTAACATCTAAGGTGAAACATCTCGTCTGTCAGTTCTTTACACTGGGTTTAAATCGTATTATTTTCTTCAAACTCACATACATTCACTCTCACATTCATACTTCCAGACTCTGTGGGGGACAGGAAATAATTCTGGCTAAAGAAAAAGTTCCCGCCCCAGCCGGGAATCGAACCCGTATTCACATTATTCTTAGCGAATATAACCATTTTCGAGATGACATTATTATTCTTTCAGAGAAAGTAATGTATATTAAAACTGTCCACGGTCACAACCTTCTCTTCTTAAATTCCCGAAACACTGCGGCCATTCACATAAAACTGAACGACATGTAATGTCGTCGAGAGGAAGGGTATACTCTTGTGCGGGCCGCAGGAATAAAAGGGCGTCACCTTCTTTGTCTGAATTATCTCCTTGTAAACAAATAGTCTGTGGAAGTGGAAGTAGAGTCGAGTCGCTTGATGCATGTTATACCAACAGTTTCTCCCTTTTATGTTCGGCATAAAGGAACAATTAAGTTTCACGCTTTGGTATTAGCCACCTAATAGATTATTAATACTGGAGTATTCTTCACAGTATTCCTTCGAATATGTTTTAGCTTCTTTCCTATCTAATGATTCCAAATGACGGAATAATCGGTTAAAACGAAACAAGTTTTAATCAAAATAAGAACTGAAGCTTTCCTGGCGACGTGTTAATTCAAAATCTTCTCGGGCTTCTAGCCAGGTAAAAACTTGGCTTGACACCAACGTTTCGAAGAAGTGCATCTTCCTCGTCTTCAGGGTGAATTGAATTAAGTTTTAATCAGTTATACATCGAAAAAATTATAAATCAATCCTACTTAAGGTTAAAAAAAAAACAGTGTCCCATCCACATGACTTTCTCCACAAACTACTATTACAAAAACATTCCCCTATCACAAAGGGGTACTCGAGATAAACATGAAATGTTAGAAATGGTTGCATTAGTTCCTTCTACTACAGAGTGATTTATGCAGAACTGACATATTTCTTTCTTTAATTATTCCGTTGTAAAATCATTCAATGACCCAATTTTAGCACCAAATTAAGCACAATATTCTGCGTTTCGATTCCTTGTCACTAGATGCGCAGATGTTTATGTTTTACTCCTAATTGCATTGTTGGCAGCTGTTTCCACATTTTGTTCTTGTAGTCAACGTAAAAATGCAGTACGATGTAGAGCTGAGTCAAGGATATTTTCAGAAAGATGGGGCTACATGCTATACATCAAATGAATCCATGAACCTAATTGCAAGTTTCTTTGACGACCGGATAATTTCCAGGAACCTGTGGCCACCGAGATCTCCAATTTGACATCGCCGGACTTCTTTCGGTGGGGTTACTTAAAAGATAGGGTTTACGCCACACGTCCCCAGACATTGGACGATTCAAGCTATTGACAACAGAGTCCTCCAACGAGTGGCCAGTAACATGGAACGATATGTTGATTTGTGCCATATGCAGGATGGAGGACATTTTCAACATTTCCTATAGAGATAAATATAATCTTCCAAATTTCCTCTACAATTTAGGTATAATAAGTTGTCGCTAGCTTAACACGTTTTGAAACAATTAATGAAAGAAATGTGTCAGCTGTATATAAATCACCCTGTAGAAGGAAATACGGTAATACACTGGGTTAAACCGATAATAAATATTTTAAAGAGCCAGTCATTAAATGAAAAAATTGAAGTTCAGTATTTTGTTTGCGCGAAAAGGCTGTATAAGGCTGTAACCTTCTGAAAAAGCAGCTAGACTGCATGGGATCCTAGCAGCATCTGCTTGGCGCGAAGCAAAAGTGATATGGATGCTGTACACCAATTTCAGTATAACGAACAGAACAGAACCGTCGCGATATGACCATTAGTTAAGGCAATGTTAAAAAAATATACAATATTTAAATATCTAATAAAAAATAAATCTCTGTTAATGATAAGCAGGAACAAAAATGTTATAAGAATGATTTGTAGAACAGTGGAGAAGTTCATGAAAATACAACACCTCCGATCTTTAAGGACAGTGGAACGTGTGACAAGCAACTATTTCTTAATATGTTGATAATGTAAAATATATAATATAAACTCATACTTTTTCTCAGGTTTCTAAAGTGACGTCACCAAACGAAATTTTCAAAACACATGTTATTATTTAGGCACACATAATGGGCACAATTTTTTTAACAGAAAATCCAATTTTTAGGAGAGATAAAGCACTTGGTGCATAAAATGAGCGGAAAGATGTTTTGAAATACCACATCTCTGCAATTTAAGGAAAAGAATATTTGTATCAACTTCAAAATTTTTTTGTCTACATATATCAATATATTAAAATTCTAATACTTTACATGATCAACATGTTAAGAAATAGTTGTTTGTTACATGGTATGAATTTCACTGTCCTGTGACAAAACAAACCCATGAATGTTGATGTTTCAAAAGTGTGTAGTTAAACACAAGTATTGTGGTTTTCATACGTCCCACTGTCCTTAAGACAATATAGTCCAGCAATTATCTTGTATAAACCCCCTAGGTCATGTCTAGCCTAAAACTAATGGGTAATTATAAACAATTGCCAGTGTGTTGTTTATTTGTAATACTTTGTTCGGGTAAAAGAACATTGAAAGTCTACCTAACTAATTGACTAGGAACATCATCTCACAAATGGAGTCATTACAGTGCTATTGAACTTTGGCATATTTACTTTCCAAAGTTGCCCTTTTATAGCTCTCTTCCAATCAACTGAATGCGAGCCAGAGAATCTTGAGAAGCATTGTCGCCTTTCACTTGGCAAGCATTCTTGGTACCTACAAAAGTACTTAATGGTCATTAGTGACAATAATTCGTCTTAGCGGTGTAGTTATTTCTTTGCGATAGACATTACTTAACAAAATATTTGCCAGATATTTTTACTTTCTCTACACGTACCTACTATGTACATAGTGTATAGAGAAGGTATTGTATTGTACCCTAAAAAAATCGATAACGAGATTTCACTGGAAATATATGATTTGGGACCCTGGATCAAAAAAAGTATATCTAGAAAAAGGTCCGTGTGGTGTACGTGTGTATGTGTGTCTGTGGACAGCATAGCTCAAAAACGAAAAACCCGTTAAATAACAAACTTGGTATTTAAGTTTAGTATCTTCCAGGGATGCGACACGAAGATTTTGAGAAAAATCCCCCCACCTCAAACTACCCTGCACATGGAAAACTATTCGAACATTTTTATTTTGTCTCAAGTGACCCTAACGATTTTGGTTAAAATATCGTATATTAAAGATGTTTGCATAAATAATAATATGTGTATTTTGAGTTTTCTGGAAATAACCTCTGAAGACATCTTTATTCTGAATGAATTTTGCGGGATTTTGCCTAACTGGTAAACCGTGAGAGACAGGCAAAATCTTACTACACAAAAAATGACGAGCTCGTTAAAACACAATATATGTTATATCCAATATTTTCTGTAGTTGACGTTTTTAACATATTCCTTGTTATTGATTTCAGTTCTAAAATACTTATAGCTTTCTCATATGGGAACTTGTCAGCACCTGGCCACGAAAAAATCGGATTTCTATAGGATAGCAACTACATTTTAAAGCATTTCACCGTCGGTTTAGCCTAGTGTATCCCCTTATTTCCCTTCTACCTATAAGGAACTAAGTAATAAAACCGTTTCTGCTAATGTTATCTCAATTAGCATGAAGTAGAAAGAAGAATAAGCTTATTAACAATAATTTGTTAAAGAGATATAGAGAAAGTCATGTGAATGGAACACATCAAATTTTTTATATCTGTTAAACTACTTTGCCATTAATTATATCACATAAGCTTTATTCTTAGAGTGGAGTTTAGGTCTTGATCATAAATATCTAAGGAAAGTTAAAAATGTAGCAGTTTGTCATAGAATTTCAATTTACTGAAAATTAATTATTATAAGTTCAAACACCAGACAATAACTCTTTGCTTTCAACCTTTTGTGGCGACAGATTCCAATCTGTTTTGCTGATACACTGTATCAACAAAACAAACGACACTATTTATCAGCTTTGTTTCCGTTATTTAACGAAACAGATGCGGGATGGTTAAATGAATTAACATTCAGCTTCTGTGAAGACAATTTACAAAACTTCTCATGCTGTGATGAAAGCTACATCAAAAAATCTGATGTGTTCCATTCACATGATTTTCTCTACAACTCTGCAATAAATTATTGTTAAAAAGCTTGTGCTTCTATTTACTTCATGCTAATCGAGAAAAAATTAGCAGAAATAGTCTTATTACTTGCTTCCTTGTAGCTAGAAGCGAAATAAGGGAGTACTATAGGTTATAGTGATAATCAAAAGCTGGCTGCTATGTGACTGAAGTTGCTTTCTTTGTATGGACACGATTCACAAAGTCCTGTATGAGAAAAGTGTTTTTATAGCTGAAACCAAAAACAAGGAGTATCTCAAAAACAATCAACTCCACGAAAAAAATGCATATAACATAAATTGTGTGTTTTAAAGTGCTCTACATTTGTTGTGTGGTAAGGCTTTGTCCATCTCTTACGGTTTAGCAGTTATGCAAAATTCAGTAAAATTGACCCAGAATAAAGTAGTCTTCAGAGGCTATTCTTAGAAAATTCAAACTATACATTTTGTTTGTCAGGTAAATATCTTTAATATACAATATTTTAATCAAAATCGTTAGAGCCATTTTATAGAAAATCAAGATTTTCAAAAAAAGTTCCATGTAAAGGTTAGTTTGGGGTGGGGGATTTTTCTCAAAATCTTCGTGTCGCATCCCTGGAAGATACTAAACTTAAATACCAAGTTTGGTATTTTACCGACTTTTCGTTTTTGAGTTATCGTGTTCACAGACACATGGACACACACACACGGACCTTTTTCTGAAAATACCTTTTTTGGATACAGGAGACTCTAAAACATATATTTTGTGTGAAATCTCGGTATCGAAATTTTTGGTGGAGTGCAATACCTTCCCTATACACTATGTACATAGTACGTATAGAGAAAGTAAAAATTATCTAAGATACTTAGAATTTTATTCATCTACATTGTTTTACTGTAAAACTTATTCCTTGTGTATTAAATAAACAGATAAAAACAAATTGGCATTGGCAATTTCGAAACAGAATTTTGAAATCATCTCGTTTAAAATACAATGTTGCTATCTGCACTTTAATGTTTGAATCTATAGTCTGCATTTTTGTTATATAATTAATATTAATTGATAGGCAGTTGAAATAGTTTACTCATTTTTTGTGGCTTAAAGTAAGTGCATGGGTGAAGTTATTGTAATCCTTTATTAAATGATTTTATTTCCTACTAATAAAATATCATTTTGCTTTAAAATATATAAGAAAGCAGTGAAAACAATAGTGAATCTTATGAAACTTAAGACCAGTAACGAGCAGTGAGAGTGATATTTCAATGTTTAGATCGAAGTTGAATTCAAAAATATTTTTCGAGGTTTAAAGGTTTGTTCCTTTAATTTTAATTTAATAAATTAGAAATTGGTATAAAAAATGCAAATTAAAATGGTACACTAATTGCACCATACTATATGTATTCAAAAATATTTTTGGAGATATAAATGCCGTACTTTCGATTTTAATTTAAAAATCAGAAACCTAATAGGAATAAAAATTCAAATTGAAGCTACATGTTTGTATTTTGAATACATTAATGCACCTAAGCTAATTTATAACTTCCAAATACTATATTACACGAGAAAATAGTGTGTTTGCAGTAAAAATCACAAACGTCTATGCGCGTACCTAGGGTTGTATCAAGCAAATATTTTCACGAATCTTTTTGCCGTAAGTCTATTAATTGTTTGTTTTTGTACGGAGTATAATGTACATAGTTATGTAGTAAAGTATTTTACTCCACTTAAAAATTGGTACCCAGGCAACGCTCAGTGCTTTCTGAAGATTTTATTCCAATAAATTGTTATTTTATTTCCAACCCTGCGCTTTAGATTTTGAGCGAAATTTTGTAAGATCCTATAGTCAGATTTTTGAAAAAGTTTAAAATCTCTTTGGCAAGCCTTTTTAAGTAGGTTACTGTTCAGAAATCTACTCTCCTTTTTACATTACTTTTTACTTTCTCTAGCCCATATGTACACTGTACCTACATAGTGGATAGATAAGGTATTGTATTCCACCCAAAAATTCGATGTCGAGATTTCACCGGAAATGTATGTTTTGGCGTCCCCTGAGTCCGAAAAAAGATCCGCGCGCGCGCGCGTATGTGTCTGCCTGTCTGTCTTTGTGTCTATAGACAGCATAGCTCAAATACGAAAAGACCGTTATATACAAAACTTGGTATTTAGGTTTAGTATTTTCCAAGGATGCGACATGAAGATTTTCAAAAAAGTCCCCCCCCCTTCATAAATTACCCTTTACATGGGAAAAATTTCGAAAATTTTGAAATTCTAAACAAGTGGCTCTAACGATTTTGATTAAAATCTCCTATATTAAAGATATTTAAATCCCAAATAAAATTACCTATATCTTGAATTCTCTGGGAATAGTCTCTGAAGATCTCTTTATTCTGGATGAATTTTGTCGAATTTTCCGCAACTGCTAAACCTTAAAAGACAGAAAAAACTTACTGCAGAAAAAATGTAATTTCGTCCTTTACGTTTTTGTTGTGGAGGTAACTGTTTTTGAGATATTTCTTATTATTGGTTTCAATTATACTTTTCTCAGACAGTCGGCTCGCCCTCCGTGGTGTAATGGTTACCATGCTTACTTCATATGCCCAAGGTCGCGGGCTCAAACTCGGCGGAGGACGATGGATTTTTTCGGGTGCAAAATTCCTTAGCATGGCTTCCTTCGGCAGGGAAGTAAAGCCGTTGGTCCCGTGTCGTAGATTTACGGCACGTAAAAGAACCTCAAGCGCTATAGAGAGGCCTCTGAGCAAAATTATACGGTCTTTCACGACTAATTTAGAATGGGAAGCTGATAACCACAGCAGTTAAAGAGCGTCCATAAATAACATGCCACAAAATGTCCGTTTTTCTTTTGTTCTACTCCTGGCCAAGCAAAGAAGCCAATTTCAATGACAATCGCATAACGATACCTATTAAAACATTTGACAATACTTTAGCATAGCGCATTCCTTTAGTTTCCTTCTTCTTATAAGGAACTAAATAATATGTACATTCCTCTAATGTTTATCTCGATTAGCATGGTATAGAAAGAAGAAGAATATTTTTTAAGAGGTTTGTTTGTAGAAAAGCCTGAGAAAGTCATCTGATTGTAACACATCAGAGTTTTTCATTCACATCATCTTTCATATTTCTGTTTTCACAATTTCACGTCGTTCAATGTTATTTCGTGTGCCTTCTCACTGTGTACGTTTGACTTTTGTGTGCGGGATCCAGTAATGAGTTTTTGAAATGTATTGCAACTACTTTAACAAACCAATTCTTATTTCTGTTATACAAGACATAACTAGGCAGTGTTTCATATTTTTTCTAATTAAATCGTTTGATGAACACTGAAAAGCATATTGTCTCCTTTTTATTTAATATCAGTAAAGACGTTAGAAGCTATTCCTTCCTTGAAGTAACGACAGATAAATGATAATATAATAGTTTAATTCACAAATGTTGCAAAAAACCGACTTTCATAACCTAATAAACGCAGCCACTGGATACTAAAACGTTTTAAGAGTCTATATAAAATTGCTATTAAATATTTTCCAAACTGATAAGAGATTACTTTTATGGGGATATTTATGAAAGCTAACAATTTTATTAACTATAAGTAAAAAATCATATAAATTTTAGTAAGGCAAGTTCTACTATTGTGCTGCAATTTTCACAGTGGAATCACTCGGAAAATAATGTCAGAAAGTTGACGAAATATATTTCCATAAAATGAATTTAATCGTATATATACAATAAATGAGTAATTTACGACAACTGCAATTCTTTGATTGAGGTAAAACTAAGTATACTACTGTCCTACTTAGACTTGGTAATTTCATGAATCTCAGGAATTCGGTTGCTTTATATTGATTTTATTAACTACAAAAAATCATCGGCTATATTAAATATTTTGGTACATAATCAATCTATGGCTAAGTTCTAGTCTAAAAGTAATTAAAAGTGTGCATAGGAAATAAGCACAATGAAATCTATTTCAAAATCACTTAACATTTGCTTTATTTTTCTTACACCTACTTGTTTTAAGGCGTTTATTTATTTATCTCTGAAAGAATACTTATTGCACCATCAAGCATTATTTTAATACGTTGGCAATATATAAGGATTATGAATATGTTTAATTTCCTTTTGAATTTTGTACACAGGAATCATAAAATTGTTATTTTATCAACAAAAAGGTATTAATGCAACGTCTAAAATTTCAAAAGTAAAAAAGAAAAAAAAATCCACCTTCACAAGCTATGTACATAACTGTTGAAAATCTTACAACAATTTTATGTGTTTCATTCACACGGCTTCCTCTACCTGTTCTGCAAACAAACTATTCTTACAAAAAATTCTTTTAAATGCATTATGCTATAATGCTATATATTATGCTATAGAAATAAAGGAATACATAGTTGATATGTGAACAATGGAAGTTCGTCGCTTTGCATTGCCAGTAAAACAAGAGATGAAACGAAAAGTGACCCTGTTTGAAAATATACGTGGTTTAAAATTGAAACTAATAATAAGGGATATCTCAGAAACGGTTAACTCTAGAAGAAAAATGTGCACTAGGTAAAGTGTGTTTTTTAACGAATCTAAGTTGTTTTCTATCAAATGTTTGTTTATTTCTTACGGTTCACCAGTCATGCAAAATTTAGAAAAAAGGATTATTCAGAAAGGACAATCTTCAAAAGCTATTCACAGAAACTTCAAGATATACATTTTATTTGTGATGTAATATCTTTAATATACATGCCTACGGTACTTTAGTCAAAATCGTTAGAGCCATTTTTGAGAAAAACAACATTTTCAAATCATTTTCCATGTAAAGCGTAGTTTACAGTGAGGAGATGCTTTTTGAAAATCTTCGTCGCATCCTTGAAAGAAACCAAACTTAAATATCAACTTTGGTAGTTAACAGTCTATTAGTAAGTATTTTGAGGTATTCTATCCACACACACCGCGCACACATTTGTCTAAAAATGCTTTTTTTACACAGGGGACCTCAAAACATGTTTCCGGTGAACACTGGACACCTTCTCTATACAGTATGTACATAGTGCGTGGAGAAAGTAAAAGTCTCAATAAATATTTTTGCGAAATCTAATTAAATTATACTTATTTTGTGAATTAATATAATGGTCCATGATGACAATAAACAACTGAATACCTTACATGATGTTTCTTTGAATTAAAAAAAAAGTATTTTTTGCTCGAAACTGTTTGATTATACCGTCTTTTTTTAAATTTGTGGATAAATTCATTTTATTCTTCTTCCTGGGATTATTTTTAGCATTCTTCATACACAAAATGTTTTCTCAGGCAATGAAAATGTAGTTGAATTTCATTAAAATTGTTTTTCAATTCTTCAAAGGGTAAAAATAGTTATGTTCTGAGATGGAAGAAAATTAAAAGTAACCATTTTATACCACTAAGCCTATGTTAAAATATAGAATAGCCCTTCTGGATTCAAAGAATAACACTTATTTATAAAATATCATAAAACTTTTCTATGTTGGCATAACCAACAAGAGTTAGAAATATAAAATATTTTCAATGCTCATGAATATTTGCAGCAATTGTAGATGATAAAAAACATTAGAAGGTTATACAGTTATTACAAGACTTGGAATTTGATTGGTTATGATCGGATAAATGTATGTAATGAAATGCATCGAATAATAACACAATATTCTTTCGTCTTCTACTGCATTTTTTGACTGCATTTACACATACACAAAAGCTATAAAAATTAACTTCAAATAAAATATAAATGAATTTAAATCAGAACGAAGACAAATAGCATATTAATGTTTTCATAAATGAAATTTTAGATTAGTTTATGCTTTTCGTGAATTTTAGGCATTAATAATTAAATGTAATAGAAAATGTCTTCTTACGAAGCTTTCTTTTCTGATTTTTTTATTGTTTCATATATATAGGCTCCTTTAACATCTAAAGTCATATCGGGGGCTTTGCACTTGAAACAACTCGTTGTCTGTAGATTTAAATCATTTTATTTTCCTCAAATATACACACACATTTACTCTGACATACATACTTCCAGACTCTGTGGGGGATAGGGAATAGTTATGGCTAAAAAAGAAATTCCCTGCCCCAGCCGGGAATGGAACCCGGGACCTCCGGGTAAAAATTCAGCTCCTGACCCCTCGACCACGGAGGAAGTCTTCTAATTTTTTGTTTCTTATTCTTTAATTTTTAATCTTTTTTTGCCAATTTCCTCCACAGAATACATTTCCTTTGATCTGCTCTCATTAAGAATCGTTTAGAAACTTTAATTTAAAGTATGTTAGCAATATTTTCTAACCGAAAAATTGATCAAATTACTTTAGGATGAAATCTAAACCCACGTAATTTGCTGGTATATAATTCTGAATCTCGACGCCCTCAAAAAACCAAGATAAGTGTTTAAAACACTTAAGGCTCTGTAATTATATTCTTCAAAAGCATCTGCTACTTGATGGGAAAGTCAAATAAAAGCAGTTCACCTGCAAGGGACTAAAATTTAAGTATGCCAGTAATATACTTAAAAAAAAAAAAAAATTCCGAGCCCCTGGTTTTATAATACAGCTTCACTTCTCGAGTTGTCCTATTTCGTGGAACTGAATGTTCGTTTGTTTATTTCTTCTTATGACTGGGGTATTGTTTTATTGTTTTATGAGCATTTCGTTCTGTTATGGCCGCATAATTTCAGAAACACTCGCAAGAAAGCTGTTTGCCTCACAAGAGAACCACATGGTGGCATGCTGCTATGCCGAAGCGCTAGTTCCGAATACTGAACTTTTTAAGTAGGTGTTACAACTCCTTAAACATCACCTTTGAGTGATTTGTGCTGACCATAAGCATCACATCAGTTTTTTTGCATTTCTTTGCTTACAGAAAAATATTTGTTAGTGCAGGAAAAAATATTTCTTCTAGCTGATATATTCTGCCACTCTCCAGCTCTCCTAAAATCCTGAAGACACTTTGAGAAAGTTTTACAAAATCAAGCAGTAGCATAATTTTAAGAAAAGTATGATTAAACGTCATCTCGTAATAGTATAAAAACTTTCAGTAAAATCTGACGTGCTCGATTCACATGACTTTCACTCTGTAACAATTATTCCTAAAACGCTTATTCTGCTATGTACTTCGTGCTAATCAAGATAAACTTCAGCAGAAATTGCCTTATTACTTATTTCCTTATAAGTAGAAGGGAAGTAGGGAATACACTGATCAAACAGTTTAAAAATTGGTTGCTATTGACTAAAATTGGCTCTATTTGCATGACCAGAAGTTGACAAATTCCCTAATTCTGGGAGTATGCGTGTGAGAATGAATGTGCGTGTGTTTCAAATATAAAGTGTTGAAAACTCAACGTTAAAAAAATCTTGTCAACGAGTTTTCATAAGTCAAACCTCCGATATGATCATATTTTAAAGGTGGCTACATAATCTCAAAAAAGTCTCGTATGGGTAAAGCTAAAGTATTTTAAAACTGAAACTGGAATATCTCTGAAATGCTCAACTCCGCAAAAAAAAAAAAAAAAAAAAATGTATGACATAAATTGTACTTTTAACGAGATCTCCATTTTCTGTCTAATAAGATTTTGTCTACCTCTTACGGTTGACCGATTATTCAAAAGTCCTCCTGAATGAGAGGGCTTCAAGGCTGTTTTCCAGAAAACTCAAGATATATATTTTATTTGCCATGTAAATGTCTTTAACACATAGTATTTTAACCAAAATCGTTAGACTCATTTGAGAAAATCGAAAAGTAAAGTAAAGGGTATTTTGCGGTGGGAGAACTTTCCTTAAAATTGTCGTGAATTGTCCTTAGAAGATACTAAACATAAATACCACGTTTTGTACTTGCGCGACTTATAATTTTGATCATCTGTACTGTTCTCAGACACACACAGACACCGACATCTCTCTGATTTTATTTTATTTTTTTTTTGCTTTCAGAAGTCCTCAAAACTTCTGGTAAAATATCGTTATAAAAGTGGAATACAATACCGGCTTTACCTACTATGCACGTTGTACATAGTGCTAGAGAAATTAAAACTTATAGTATTAAAAATGCCATAAAAGAAATTCGGTATATTTTAAAATTTTCTATCTACTGGATTACCATAGACTAAATTTATTTCACTCAAAATCTACTGCTTACTGGTTATATTAAAAATATGAGTTATGTTTATTATTATTATTATTGTTAAGAATTTTGAAGTAAAATACACTGTACACTCTATTTTCGATGTACTTATGCTTATTTGGGGGCAAGTAAAGTCAAAGCCATGATAGTATTAGCAGTAGTTATAAAGAAAAGATTAAAGCTTATAGAATTAGTTTACGATAAAGGTTTAGCCAGCAAGCTTAGTAAAGCATTAATCAGCAATTAAAACATTTTTAATTCCCTTGAAATTACTTACTTATAACAAACTATGGAAGCGAAACTGACTCTTCTAGGCCTTAAACCTTTTGGCTCTGGAAGACTTCTTTAAGGAAATAATATGAACCATACTGGCTATAAAATCATAGCTTCTGTGATACCTTAATATAAGTGTTACACTTTTGAAAAACACTGAAGTTTAATTCTGTATTTTTACTTTCTCTACACATACTATGTACATAGAGTATAGAGAACGTATTGTATTCCACCCAAAAATTCGATACCAAACTTTCACCAGAAATAGACGTTTTAGGGTCCCCTGAATCCAAAAAAAAAAAAAAAAAAAAAAAAAGTATTTCTAGAAAAAGATCCGTGGGCGCGTGTGCATGTGTGTGTCATGTATCTGTGAACATAAGTCAAAAACGAAGAGTCGGTAAAATACCAAAATTGGTATATAAAGTTGGTATCTTCCGAGGATGCGACACGACGATTTTCAGGAAAATCCCCTTACCCCATACTACCCTTTACATGGAAAAATTTTCAAAAATTTTGATTTTCTCCAAAATGGGTCCAACGATTTTTATTAAAATACCATATATTAAACACATTTACACGACAAATAAAATTTATATTTTGAATATTCTAGGCATAGGCTCTAAAGACCTCTTTATTCTGGATGACTTTTACTGGATATTGCATAGCTGGTAAACCGTAAGCGATAGACAAAAACTTACTGCACAAAAATGTAGATCTCGTTGAAATACACAATTTATGTCATATACATTTTTTCGTGGAGTTGACCACTTTTGAGATATTCATTGTTATTGATTTCAGCTTTAAAATATATAAACTTTTCAAATACGGGAATTTGTCAATTTATTTTCCTTCTACTTACAAAAAAGCATTTCTGCTTGTGTTTATCTCGATTAGCATGAAGTAGTTTGAAGCATAAGTTTTTAACAATAATTTGTTACAGATATGTTACAGATATGTGAATGGAGCACATCAGCTTTTTTATTAATTAAAATATATAAACCTAAAGGAATTTAAATTATAATACAATTAACATTCATCGTAATCATCACGGAACAGATTGAGAAACACTTTAAATTTTTCATTTATGAAAGGCTGCAATGGATTCAGAATACAGCGAAAAGAAGATATTACTAATGCCAGTGAATTCAATTAGAAGTTTTGCATTAGAAGCCCACTCAAAACTTTCGCAGCGAGTGGAAAAGGAGATTGAAAACATTAGTAAAATACAAAAAGATGCCTTTAAAAATAATGCGATTCAAATAAAGTGAAACACACAGGTCAATGCATTTCATTAAAGCCTCCCTTGATAAATATGCAGAGAATAAGAAACTGTTGGGTAGAAATTTCAGCAACATTAAAAAAAGAGAATTTAAATAAAGCAAAACATTTTATTTAATTCTAGCAATTGTACAAGACCAAAATTTTAGAAATAAGACGAAATGTGAGGAAAACACATTAATTTTAACTTAAGGAGATGAACATATATTTAAGAGAAGATAAAAGGGTTTCTGTTAATTTATGGGGTATATGTTTACTACCTTTAAAATGAAAAAAAGTGATTAAGTAAGGGACTAAATTAAGCTCTAATAAGAAAAGCTTTAAATTAGTTGTTATGGTATTAATAGGCCATAAAGGTAAGATATATTACAATGGCGACTCATTTACTAATTTTTGAGCCGATGTGGAAAATTAGAATGAAAAATGATTAAAACTTCTCACGAAAAGCAATGAAGCACAAGCATATGAAGTAAAACACATCATATGTAAAACAAGCCCGCATATCCCCACCTATAAATTTAATCAAATGCGTATGTTAGCAGAATTTAGAAAACGAAATGAGAAGGCGTTATGGAAAAGCCATATTTATTAAAAACCTTAAAAGAAATTTACATTTCGAATTATCCAGGGACATCATGCAATCGAAGGTATATTAATTAGTATACATCTTCTTAGTATCTAACAAGCAAAGCTAATCTGAAAACTCAACCTGCAAAAGTTTACAACTCCAGTGTCGCCATTTACCCCAGATGATCATCGTGTCTGGCAAATTGCGTCATTCTTTTTCCCCTTTTCCTGGAGTTTATTTCAGCCAACTCTTAAAATAAAGGAATACTTTGAAGATGGAATCTAAGACACGTTTTATAATATAAATGTATATTTCTGGAACAATATTTCAACACGATTTCAACATGTTAGGCGCGTACTACATCAGTACTCATAAACCAAGTGCACTGTACAACGTTTCTATATTTAAACGGAATTATTCTGATAAAAAATAAAAATGAGGTGTTATTTATGGACGTTCTTTAACTACTGAGGTTCTCAGTGTCCCATTCTATACTGGGCGTGAAATACCACTTAATTTTGCTCAGAGGCCTCTCTATCAGACGAGGTTCTTCTTTTACGTGCCGTAAATCTACGACACGGGACCAACGGCTTTACTTCCCTTCCGAAGGATTTTTACGTCCGAAAAAAATCCATCGTTCTCCGCCGGGTTTGAACCCGCCACCTTGGGTATATGAAGTTAGCATGATAACCATTGCACCACGGAGAGTGACGAATTATTCAGATTAATGTCAAAAATTACATTTTTAGTAATAGAAACAAATAACTCGGTTTACTTATCCAAATAATATGCTACACACAACTAATAAAATAGAACTTACTTTTCTATGGTAAGATATTTTATATCTCCTCCAATTTGCCAATTATAGAAAAGTCATTCAGAACAAAAGGTTTCAGAGGCTATCCCCAGAAAATTCAAGATATATGTTTTATAACTCATGAAAATGTCTGATAAGTGTGGTATTTTAATAAAAATTATTATATCTAAATCCCTTTTTATAAAATTTAAAAACAAAGTCAATGTTGCTCATCTTCCTATGTAGTTTAGGGTAAGGATATTTTCTTGAAAACCAAGTGTCGCATCTTTGGAGGAAGCTTAGTTTAAATATTTTAAATTTAGCCGACATTTCCTTATAGAGTATTCCCTTCGCAGAGAGACAAACACAGACTCTCACAATTTTCATAAATATAGCTTTTGTGGAATCAGGGGGCCTCAAACTTGTACTTTCGGTAATTTTTGGGTAGAATGTAATATTTCCACTACTTACTATAGTTTCTTAAGTAGCAAAGTGGATCACTCGGATGTTGAGACGATAAAATGAGAACACAAATTCTGGCAGCATACGCAGCTTGTGATTCGTCCAAATTTGAAGTGTTTCTGTGACAGATTCATTATTCAGTACGCTAGACAGAGTAAAACTATACACCTATCTTTGCCACGCTGCATAAAACGCTGGTTTTCTGATCCTTAGGATGCAGCATCAAACCTGGCCCAGACCGGTAGTTTTTAAGTGTATTTAAAAACAATAGCCCTAAGTCAGATTTATTGGCATGTAAAAGATCTCCTGCGGAGAGAAATTTCGGCACACTGGCGGCGCTGATATGATCCTGACAATTACAAAACTACATTTATGTGTTTGTTTTATATATATATATATATATATATATATATATATATTCATAAAATCTCACACCACCCTCTACAAACATGACCACCTATTCTTCCCGAGAATAATTCTAGCCAGTGGATTGCAATGTACTTTACCTTCCTCTAAACATGGCCGAACACTTTCGGGAAAACATTAAAACTTGATCGTTGTATTTTCAGGCTACACTACCGTTTTCTTCATATCGATTTGCTTATTCCCATTCGATAACGGCAACACCTGAAACATTCATCTAACTTATCGCTGACGAAAGCGCTCGCATGAGTAAATGCCATAGCTTTCGTCCACTTTAGCGAGATATGCAAATAATCCTTCACCCCTCCCTATAGAACGCCGAGTTATGCTATAATTGGTGTAGACTTTCCTTGTGTACCAATCGTAGCAAACTGTTTTCATAGAGATGGTATGTGACCCAACCCTTAATTTCATGATTATAACATTGTTAATTAGCTAGTAGGGAACTGTTATCGGCTGGGAGAAAGGGTTTGGTTACCGAAAGGTGGAAACCTTACAGAATAAAAAATACTTGCAATCTAGAGGAATGGGCCACTTTTTATGCGCAGGAGTGTACATAGTAGGTGGAGAAGACATTACACCCAAAATTTTTATACTGATATTTTACTGGAAATACATGTAATAATAAATAATAAAAAAATCACACATACATATACACATTTTTAGAAAAAGATCCGAGAGTCTCAACCAAGGTGCACACAAAGATTTTGTACCATTTATATGGATTTTTTTTAAAAATTGTTTAGATTCTGAAAATGTTTATAACGATTTTATTAAAGTTAGATGACAAATAAAATGTGCATCTTCAATTTTCCAGGAAATAGCCTAAGAAACCTTCTTCATTCGAAAAGACTGATTCCTGTATAACTGTAATACGTACCAGATGAAAATGTACTCACTATACACAAAATACGGATCGCTTTGCAACACAAAATTTACTCCAAAGACGTTTTTGTGACATAAGCACACTATGAAATATTCCTCATTAATTGTTCGAATTGTTCATTAGCCTCAATCTTTTCAAGTGCTATCGATTTTATTTGTTTCTCGCGATTGTATGTAAAGAGAATTTAAAGCTCAGCATATAGCGTACAATTCTGAAACATTTGAATATCGCCATTCCCTTTATATGTATGCCTAAGGAAATGTGTACGGCAGGAAAGTTTTGTCTCGATTAAAATGAAGGAGAAAAAAATCTATGGCTAAATCATATGTCTTTCTCTAGCTGCTCAAGAAACGAACTTCTTACAAAAGATTATTATTCTGCTTTCCACACCGTGCTGATCGAGTTAGCAGAATGTTCTTATTACTTAGTTCCTTATAAGTAGAAGGGAACTAAAGGAATGAGCTATAGTTAAATGTTTTCAGCTATCGTTATGCGATTGTCATTACAAATCGTTTCTATGCTTGGCCAGGAGTAGAACAAAAGAAAAACGGATACTTCCTGACAGAGAAAAGTATAAGTGCTTCACAATTGAAAGCAATAAGTAATATCTCGGAAACGATTACCACCACAACAAAAACGAAAAGGACATAAATTGTGTGTTTTTACGAGATCTACATTTTTGTACAGTAAGTTTTTGTATATCTCTTACGGTTTAGTAGCTAAGCAAAATTCGGCAAAATTCATTCAGAATAAAGAGATCTTCAGAGGCTATTCTCAGAAAATTCAAGACACATTTTATTTGGGATGTAAATATTTTTAATATAGAGGATTCGTTACAGCCATCAATATTTTCGAATTTTTTTCCATGTAAAGGGTAGTTTGTAGTGGGATTTTCTTGAAAATTTTCGTGTCACATTCTTGGAAGATACAAAACCTAAATACCAAGTTTGTTATTTAACGCTCTTCTCGTTTTTGAGCTATACTGTCCACAGACAAACACAGGGACCTTTTTCGAAAAATCCTTTTTACTCTCTCTACACGAACTATGTACATATGTATAGAGAAGGTATTGCACTCCACCCAAAAATTCGATACCGAGATTTCACATGAAATATGTTTTAGGGTCTCCTGTAACCAAAAAGAGCATTTTCAGAAAAAGGTCCGTGTGTGTGTCCGAATGTCTGTGAACACGATAACTCAAAAACGAAAAGTCGGTAAAATACAAATTTAGTATTTAAGTTTAGTATCTTCCAGGGATGCGACACGAAGATTTTGAGAAAAATCCCCCCACCCTAAACTACCTTTACACGCGGATTTTTTACTTTCTCTACACGTACTATGTACAGAGTGTATAGAGAAGGTAATGTAATGCACCCAAAATTGCGATAACGAAAAAATGTTTTTGGTACCTCTGAATCCAAAATAAAGCATTTTTGGAAATATATCCGTGAGTGTGCACGCGTGAGTGCGTGTGTGTGTGTGTGTGTGTGTGTGTGTGTGTGTGTGTGTGTATGTCTGTGGACAGCATAGCTCAAAAACGAAAAGACCTTTAATACCAAACTTGTAGGTATTTAAGTTTGCTATCGTCCAAGGATGCAACACGAAGATTAGCAAGAAAATTCCCCCACCCTCAACTACCCGTTACATGGAAAAATTTTCGAAAATTTTGATTTCCTCAAAAAATGACTAACGATTTTGATTCAAACATTGTATAATGTCAAATAATGTGATATATCTTTAATTTTCTGGGCATAGCCTCTGAGGACTACTTTATTTTGGATGAATTTTACGGAATTTTGCATAACTGCTAAAACGTAAGAGCTAGACAAAAACCTACTACACAAAAAATGTAGAGCACATTAAAACACACAATTTATGTTATATATTTTTTTTCGTGGAGTTGATAGTTTTTTAGGTATTCCTTGTGTTTGGTTTCAGCTTTGCAAAACTTATACTTTTCTCATACAGGAATTGGTCAACTCCTGTCCACACTAACAAAGGAACCTCAGTCACATAGCAACCAGCTTTAACATATGGTACTCCCTTATTTCGCTTCTACTTACAAGGAAGCAAGTAATGAGCTTATTTCTGCTAATTTTTTCTCAATTAGCATTGAGCAAATAAAAGCATTAGCTGTCTAACATTAATTTGTGGCAGAGATGTAAAGAAAGTCATGTGAATGGAACCCATCTGATTTTTCGGACTCAGGGGATCCCAAAACATATATTTCCGTTGAGATCTCGACAATACCTTCTCTATCCACTATGTACATTGTATATGAAAGTAATACAGTCAAATTTTCCCTTAAAGCATACATATTTAATTGCATTCGAGTTCAGATATAAGGTCATGTTGTCTGCTTAACCACAAAAACAACTTATGGGAAAGCTGAATCTTCGTTTGGTATGTTTTATTGAAGTTAAACCGTGTAACATGTTTTGAAGACCCGTGGCTATGAATTTCAGACATCAGTGCTGTTTGGCAAGCTCAGTGTAATCGCAGAATCTAACATGCAGCAGAGTCACCGGATGTGGAAGCCAGAGATTTGTTCTGCAATTTTTTCCAGAGTATCTCACCCATGATCAGCTTCTGCACTATCCCGTCTTGCTTGCTGACCATTGCCCACCCAATTAAAACCCATTACACGTGCTATCACCACCTAATGGCGTAACAATATAGCGATAACACTGTCGCTCATTCATGCATTCGTTCATTGTTCACGAGCTCTTTGTTCTCTTCGCACTTTTGTAAATACTGTTTGCGATTAAATCTTGCTTAGTTTCTCCTACCTGGAGTTGTCAGATTTCCAGATGGCGAAAAGGAGCATGTAACTAAATTAAAGGACCAAAATTAACTGCTGCAAAAATAATAAATAATATCACAATAAAATATTCATTTCCGCCATATTGAGTTAGGGTTTGAATTCATCAAATGTGTTGGCGCTATGGTAAAATGTGCAACTCACATTTTTGTTTTTTACCTAGTTGTATTCCTTTTTCCTGTTTTTAGCCTTTTTTTTTCCATCTTCACTATATTTCCATTGTTGTATTTGGTTACCGTTTTATTTCTTACTTCTATTGCTCATACATATACATTTACAAATGCCCAAGGCGGGACTAGAACCCACGATCCTCTGCACCATGAAGCACTAAAGCTTTTGCCGGTCCCCATGGCCGCACTCGCTGAAGTGTCTCGCTTTGGTGCTTCGTGGGTACGAGTCCCACCTTGGGAATGGGTGTTTATGATTGTGCATTGTGTGTGTATCAGAGAGAAACAGCAAAAAACGCTAATCAAAGAATACAGCGCCGCAGTCCCGACCAGTCTTCGGAACTGTATTTTAATAAAATAAATAAATAAAAGCTAGGTACTTTAGCCATGAGGCATTTGAAGTTCCGGTTTCGACCTCCCATTCTGACCCAAGGAATTTTTGTAGCTTCCCCGGGATCGATAGGCAGATGCTGGGGTGTTTTTCATTTACCACGAATACCTTTCCTTCATTCTATTTTTACTTTCTCTATCACATAGGTACAATTTACGTAGTAGATAGAGAAGGTATTGTACTCCACCAAAAAGCTATGCCGAAATTTCACCGGAAATACTTTTTGAGGAACCCTGAATCCAAAAAGTATTTTTAGAAAAAGGTCTGTGTGTACATGTGTGTAGACAGCATAGCTTAAAACCGAATATTCCGTCAAATACTAAACTTGGTATTTAAGTTCAGCATTTATCTTCCAGGAAATGTGACACGAAGATGTTTAGGAAAATTCCCTCCCTCCCGCCTCAACTACTCTTTACATGGAGCATTTTTAGAAATGTTACATTTTCTAAAAATTGCTAACGATTTTGAATAAAATACGGTGTATTAAAGATATTTACATGAAAAATAAAAATATGTATGTGCTGAATATATTGGGAATAGACTCCGTACACCTTTTCATTCTAATGAATTATGCATAATTGGTAAACCCTAAGAGATAGACAAAATTGTAAATCTAGTTTACGTCGTATACTTTTTTGTAGGACTAACCATTACCGAGATATTTCCTAGTACCAGTTGGATTCAATTTTTAAATATTTATACATTTTCTCGAACTGGTGGTCATCATCCGTATCATGGCTTTTGTTTTATTCATGTCCATGGGAAGAAAACCAATTTCAAATATATAGTGACAGCTTTAGTGACTGTCCATTTAGCCTAGTATGTTCCTTTATTTCCCTTCTACTTATAAGGAACTAAGTAATAAGAGCATCTCTAGAAATGTTTATCTTGATAACATAATATAATCTTTTGTAATCTTATACAATATAATCTTATATAACCTTATAATTTTGAGATCAGATAGAGAAAATAAACATTTTCGAAACATGTTCCAGTAAAGGGTTTTTGAGGGTAAGTGGAGTTTTCTTCAAAATATTCGTGGAGTTTCAAAGCCACCATATACTGACTTATTTTTCAAAATGTTGGCTATCGCTTTAGTCTACTGTTTTCTTCTTCGTGAATTGACATAGAATGTTAATAGCTATGCACTTGTACAAAATAGAGAAAGTAAAAATGCACAAAGCGCTAATAAAACAAAACCCCTAAAATTAAAACAATAAAAACGAACAAGATAGACTTGGTCCAAATTCAAAGGTTTCAATTTAACACTTGTCACTTGTGAAATAGATGGTAAAATCTAAAACTCTTGGAATACTTATAAGCTAATACTAAAAACAGTAGTTAAATATAATAAAAATTTTAAAAATGAAAAGTAAGTAGGTGTTTTATGTTGCATTTCATATGCACAATGAGTCACCTAAAAGTAACACTTTAATGTACTATCAAACTATTATATGGATATCAGCAAGCTATTTTCCGAATAACAAAAGATTAACAAAGATTCAATGTAACTTTTAAGCTACAAGTACCTACAGCTTTTAATTTCTCTACCGCTTACCTAAGTTAGAAGTATTGCATTCGTCCCAAAAATTCGATATCGAGGTTTCAGTGGAAAGGCGCGTTCTGAAGTCCCCTGAATCAAAGAAAGAAGGTACCTTTTAGGAAAAAAAGTAGTCTCTCTATGATTTAAACAGTATAACTCAAAAAATTATAAATCGGGAAAATACCAAATTTCGTAAGAAAGTGAGGCACCTTTTCAGAGTTCAAAGTGGGGATTTGCTTAAAACGTCCTACATTCAATCAGTTACTTACGTAAAAAAAATGTTGACTTTTATATTTCGTAAAATACGGATCTGGAGTGAGAGTAAATAGTATATTAGTAAATAGAATGTGATTTCCGTCTCAGCAACACTCATGTGTTAAATGTCAGATTGAAGTTTACCCGCTTTCATGCGCCATTTGTGTAAAGATTTCAAAACGCGCAAGCATCTCTTTCTTTTTCTCGTGACTTCTCTCGTTATCTTGCGCCTTGCCTAGTCTATTCTCCCAGAAATCAAGATTATTCATCTCGAATGGAGAAGCGACAATATACATAGTGGATAGAGAAAGTATCATCTATATTGCACCCAAAACTTCAATGCCAAGATTTCACCAGAAATACACTTTTTGAGACCTCCTGAATCAAAAACAAATTAGAAACGTGTATGTGTGTATGTGAGAGCGCTCGTGCGTGCAGCATAGCTCAAAAACAATAAGTTCGTTAAATATCAAACTTGTATTTAAATTCAATATCTTCCAAGGATGCGGTACAAATATTATGAAGAAGATTCCACTTAACCCCAAAAAACGCCTTACTGGAACATTTTTATTTTCTCAGAAATGGCTCTGTCGATTTTGATTAAAATGTTTAAGATATTTTTATGACAAACGAAATGTATATCTTGAATTTTCTGAGTACGGCCTCTGAAGGACTCTTCATTCTGGATGATTTTTGTATAACTCGAACCGTAAGATTGCACACAATACCTATGTAGATCATTAAAACATACAATTTATGTCATACATTTTTTTTTTCTGTAGCGTTAACCGTTTCCGAGATATTTCTTATCCTTTTCCTTGAAAATATTTCTCAAACAGGAAGTCGTTTTTCATTTCCTCTCTTTTGTTTTGCTCCTGACTATGCAAACTGAGCTGACTTTCAATTTTGTTTACACAGCACTTAGCTTTAAAACACTTGACTATTGCAATAGCATATTGATTTGCTTATTTCCCTTCTCCTTAGCAGGAACCAACTATTAGTTTGAAGTAGATAAAAACATTATCTTTTATCAGAATAGTTTTTAGAAAAGATAGGGAAAGTCATATGAACAGAGCACAAAAAATTTTTTTTTATATACAAATTGTTACTGGGTAGATAAACTAATGAAAATTGTGCACTACATTTTTGTAATTCGTTTAGAATACATGTTAAACAAGTAAAATTGCTATAAAAGGGAGATTTGCACCTTATATTTGAATTTTAAAAGGAAACAAGACCATAACAGAATAGAAAGTAAATAAAATTCAAAAGGTTTATCCCATACCTACTTCAGAATAATTCTCGATATCATCATTCAACGTTTGGCTGTCAAACAAAATGCTTTCACGACGCACTGAAGCAGTTAAATGCGGTAAGCGTTCTTATATTAATAAGTGTGCTTACAATTTGCTTTCTTTCTGAACTAGGAAATGGTGAATATTTAAAAAAAAAAAAAAAGTTTCATAATCCTCTGTGACAATTATATCTTTAAAGCAATATTGGCGACATCTTAATAGACATTTGGATTGAAAGTATCCAAATACAAATATACTTGTACCATTGTTCAGTAGTAAAAAGCGCAGGGAGCTTCAAGAGAGCTTTCTTCAGTGCGGCGAAAACATTTCATTGTTGTAATGCTAGGAAATTTCAAGTTGTAAAGCGCCTCACCAGATGTGGACTCAAGTACGTTTAGATCCCTCTATCAGTTTGTGGTACTTGAATGTCTGTAAAAGTATCTACATATATATACTGTTCTCCATTTTATGTAGATACTATTTAGAGCATTAAGTTTCATAAGTGCTTGTTGAGCGCCTCAGCAAACTGAAATGTCTGGCGTATCGCTGCAAGAAACTGAATATCGTTTGAACAAGTTTAATGGCCACTGGTAGTGAAATTTCATGATCTTTATTTTTATGCTTATAGATTTTACTGAGAATTTTAATGTGTTAAATTACCGTTATATTAATCTACATACCAAAAAAGATAAATACTTTGAAAGATATACATTAAATCATAAATTGTAGAACGTAAATATAATTTCATAGTCAAAATGTTCTATGTGCCTCAAAATTTAAGAAAATTGGTTGGTAGTTTTTTAATTGGAGCTCTAAACCATGCACAAAAACTTAACGGAGTGATATTTCAATAACTTTGATTACTTAAAAATCTAGAATTTTAATCTCTAAAATTAATCATTTTGAAACATTGTTGTTTGTGTAAGGATAATTTTATCTTCTGTAATGTTACAATAGATACTTCTGCATACTGCCAAATTTTGGTTATATAAAGAAAATCTGAGATGTATGGAACATTTTGAATACGTGAAAATGTAATTTTGGCAAAAACGTTGTTTTATAAAATAGTACCTGTGCTAGGAACGATCTTTAAATAACTGTAGAGTCCGAAGCAAGTGGAGACTCTAAATGCTGATTTTCTATGTATACCCAAAGGCTCCAAAAACTATCTGCTTTAAAAAAGCAATTTTTATTTTTTTTTACCGATTGTAGTAACAATCTCACTCCAGAAAAGCATGATATTTTTGCAACAATGTTTTTTTGTCCGTTCTTACTACCTACATCACTATACTACTACAGGTGATGGATACACAAAATAAAATTATAGGTTAGAGTATTTTCCTAGCATTTGTTAGATACGAAAACTGAGAAGAACTTGGATAAAATCTCAGCCATGGAGGATATCCTGGCGTAATTTGAACAACAGAACTTTCATCCAAGAATTGGCCACCTATATGGTACACACACTCTTGGTATTATTCAGTGGCTAATATGCAATGTGCGTTTGTAACAGGTAATTAAAATTAACCTACACATTATGAAGAACATATAGTGAATCCAAAAAATATTAACCTTCACCTTAGAAGTACTCTAGGAACTAAATTAACGGAAAGAAAATTCTCATATTTAGTATTCATATTACAGTTCATGTATTTTCGTATTTCTTAAGAAATTTCAAGAAATTTATAATGTTTTAAAAATTGTTCCACCTGTCAGGTTTTCGTGTGTGCTGGTCATAAAAGTATTTACAGGTTTTTAGTTTAGAAAGTTTTATACTACAGCACCTAACAACTTCCCACGATTACGAGTTACCTAACTATAGCAAAATATGTGTTCTACTCACGTGTCTTTCTCTACAACTCTGTAACAAATTATTGTTAAAAAGCTTATTTTTCTATCTACTCATACTAATCCAGATAAACAGTAGCAACATATCTTATTACTCGTTTCCTTGTAAATAGAAGGAGAATAAGTGAATACACCAAACTAAAACATAGTCGAATATTTTTAAAAGCTAATCGCCATGTGGTTTAAATCCATTTCTTTGCACGACCAGGAGTATACAAATTCTCGTATGAGAAAAATGAGGTATTTTAAAACAAACCAATAACAAAAGATATCTCGGAAACGATCAACTCTATAACAATGTATTCGACATAATTTTGTGTTTTTACGAGATCTATATTTATTGTGTAGTATTCTTTTATCTATTTCTTACGATTTACCAGTTATACAAAAGTCATCCAGAAGAAGCCTTCAGAGGTTATTACCAACAAATTCACGATATACATTTCGTTTGGCAGAAAATATCTTAGACATATAGCATTTTAATCAAAATCGTTAGAGCCATTTTAGAGAAAATTAAAATTTTCTAAAAATGTTGTGTGTAAAGAAAGAAGGGTTGGGGGAATTTTCTTGAAAATCTTCGTGTCGTATCGTTGGAAGATATTAAACTTACAAATACCAAATTTGGTATTCAACCGAATTTCCGTTATTGAGCTATGATCCGTACAGACACACAGATGCACACACAGAAACATACGCGAACATGTTTCTAAAAATGTTTTTTTTTTATTCGGTATCAAATTTTCGGGTAGAACACAATACCTCCCTCCTCTGTTCACTATATACATTGTACATTCGTGCTAGAGAAAGTAAAAATTAATCTCCATACGGAACAATTTAAAGCCGTGGAATTTTAAAAAATTACAAATAATAATATGAAACTATGGGAAAATGCCAAAATACATTTTTTTTAACTTTCTGCATATTGAAACACAGAATTTAGCCTCCTTTACTTTGTTTGATGGAATTTATGTGCTTGGTTGGTAATATTTTTGTGAAAATGTCAGTAAAAGCTATCAGCACATTCCTTTCGGCAATTTTTTGTAGCGTGTTACTTTCTTAAGAAAATATGATGTCTTTCCAACAATTTAGGCTTGTTAGAATATTATTTCAGAATTATTCCTGGTGCACAAATTTGTGTTTGTGTACTTATAATTTTGTTTTCATTTTACTAAATGAAAATAAATTAATTGTTTTAATCAGCACATGCCTACATGTGCCTAAATTTTAGTCAAGGGTTTCATTATATAGAATTTATGGTTATGATACTATCCTTGCATAATTTCATTACAATCAGCATTCCTGCCCGCATAATTTGAAAAACCTTAACTCCAGTAACAGTATTATTTAACTGCATTACTGTCAACTGTTTCACAAATAAATACCTTGTTCTTAACAGATCACCCTCGGGCAGTTAACATACAGCTGCCCATGAGAAAAACCAAATCAACGAAATTAACCAAGAGCTTTTTTGATGACCATGAGGCATTTTAATGAAAATTGTTGGCCCGTAAGTGGCTGGAAATTTGGTCATATTTACAGAAAAAAATTCGGCTCCAGGAATATTTTCAATCATTAATATATGAGCTATAATTTCTTTTTGCGGAAAGAAAAATTTAAATCTTAAATTAGAAAATATGTAATATTTTCTCACCGTTTAACTCTTGAATATGATGGATCTTTCACACAAACGGCTATCCAGGTTAACTTCCAAATTAAAAATTACTTGTATTTGATTCCTTAGAAGCTTGACATTTTGTTATCAATTAAACAAATATATACATACTTTATTATGTGACAAGTAGGTAACTACTTGAAGCCTCGTATAATATAAATATTAAATAATTAAATGGTTTAAGTACTTTCCGTCAGTTTAAAACCGAAAATACTAGTACCACTGAATTTATTTCTGGTGTGAAAACTTTCGGCAAAATGTTTATAAGTTTTTAGGAAAATACTGCAAATAAGGTGATTTCAATAATTCTTAATTCTAATCTTCCATATGTGTGCTTAGTTTTCAGATCTCGTTTCTTCCTTATAACATAATTTAGGAGTAGTAAGAGAAGAATTTAATTTCCTAAAGCTATGATGCTCTTTTCTTATCCCTGTTAGGTGTTCAAAGCTAATACGATATGTGATATCGACATTATAATATACAATCTCTCAGCAAACTTCCATGAAAGATCCAAATTTATAGGGAATAATCTAGGACAGTTGCTTTGAATAATCCTAAAACTTTATATAATCTGGCACATTCTGCATCGAGCGAATTTTCCGACTGTTGAGCCATTAGCTGTGTTAGTTAAATATATAGATGTCAATACAATGTATGTATATAGATGCCAATGATTTTATTAGGGTTATTTTCATTACAATTATGATTATTATAACAATGTAGTAATAATGGTAATATATTTTTATAAATTTTCAAAACCGTGTTGTTACGCATTACGAATTTCTAGATCCGCGTATGTTATAGTTCTCTTCTATTATACTTTGTTTCAATTTGTATGCATTTCTATATTTTTGTGTAACCCTCTAAAGTAGTAAGAAAATCTACGCAATCATTCGGTTTTGTTTTGTTTTCGTTTTCTTTTCATTTTTCGGCACGCTTTTTGATAAACGTCTTACATATTATTTTTTCTGGTGTTTACTACCTATAGTAAATGGAATTTGATTATATTCCAACCAATTCTTCGATACGTATATTTCATCATGAATACATGTGGTGAGACACCTGAATAAAAGAAGAATTAAAAAAGACTCATGAATATGTGTGTGAGCAACACAACTCAAAAACGAAAATTCGGTTAAATAAAAAAAATAACAAAATTAAATGTCCTCCAAACATACTTCAGAAGAATAAAGAAGAATATCAACAAAATCTCTCATCCCCAGCTACTCTTTACGTGGTTCATTTTTCACAGCCTTTGATTTTTTCAAAAATGGCTCCAAAGCTCTTGATATCTTAATTAAAATGCCATTTACATGAAAAATAAACTGCGTGTTTGAACTTTCTGCTAATAGCCTCTGAGCTCCTTTCCATTGGGAACGAATTTTGTATAATCTTGGGTAACTGGGAAAAGTTTAGCGATACCACGCAAAAAATGCACACAATTTTGAGTCTAAACCGTCCTTAATGGTTTGAATGTTGAAGTTTAATCGACATGCATTTGTTTTTCGCAATGACTGTAAAGAATGTGTAATTATGAGGTCAGTATATAACATTCAGTTCTCAAACATTAGACTGTCGCTATTTTTATATCTATGATGAAAAATGCATGTGGCTAATTCTGAAAAGTTGATGTCGATTACAGAGGAATAGATGGAAAAGTAAATGCTCGTAATAATAGTTGTATTGTCAAGATAGAGGGTAGAGAAATTCATGTTGATGGAACACATCATTATTTCTTTTTGTTAAAACCAAAGAAACTTATTGGTTTTTTTGTGTCATTGAGATGCATACGGATTTTAATATAAGTTAAGCCACGTTTACTTCCATTAAAATTCTGCTTTCAATTATTTTCAGGAAGAATAACAAACGCGATTATTGCTTCTGTAAAACTCTGCACGAAAATTAGATAAATAATAAAGGAAAGGATTATTCTGAGAGACTAATGGATTTATTAAGAACTTAATAATTCCTCCACACAGGATGGATGTTTCGTCAAATTTAGTATATTTTCGTTTACTTATTTAAACGAAATGTATTATTGTTCTTTACTAAATAATTTTCAGAGATTATGACCTTTACTGCTTTACAAGTGTTTAAATAATTAACAGTATAACAAAAGCGCCAATTATATAAATCGTTGATTGGAGTAGAAGCTTATATCTATTTAGGTGTTTTGTTTCCGCTGAGAGGCCTTAAACTTTTGAAAACTACTGCACTTTTGTTTTTCCAAACTGTTTGGAATATATACTACGATCTTGTTTTAGAATCAATAGAATACATTATTTTATTTAATTTAAAATTGATTTTCCAGGTAAAGTCTTTAAAAGTACAAGGCTAGTTAAAGCATGTTTATTAAAGTTTTGCTGAAATCACGGGTAAAATTAACAGAATATTTTATTAGTAAATGTTGCCATTTGAGTTTTTATACATATATGTACTAACAAGCATCCATCACGGATAATAACAGGATTAAAATTGCACTTTTTCCTACGATTCTCGTAATTGTTCAAATTGTGCGCATAACATAACTACAGATAAGTTAATTCTATATTTATTGTAGTTTTTTTACCCATAGATATTATGTTTACTCATATAGTGAATTATTCAAAATTATCTTTAATTTAAAGATAACTTATGAAATGTATGTTAAAAACTGAAAAATTTCACTTTAGGAAACCATTAGAAAAAGCTTTAGTTGTTATGAGACTTCTAAAAGTCCCCTAGATATAGCCAAATTAGATATAAAAGATTGTTGCTCGTTCAGAATTAGATATGTCAAAATATTACAAATTATAATCTTAGATGTAAAGATGAATCATTTCCAGAAACATTATCCTGATGTTTATCAGAATTTTATGTGCCTTATAACTTATATTATTTATATACCTAGGTAAATGTGATTATTCATTTTAGCAACGAACTATTAAGAAAAAATAACATTTTCAAGTAGATACACAGGGTTTAGTGAAGTAAACATCAAGTTGGGAAATTTTAAAATTATAGCAAAGAGCTTTAGGAAACCGCTGTGCTACGAAAACAGTTATTAGAAATAGTGTATGATCTTTTCCTATAGTAAGTTTTGTCTGTCTGTCCTAATTTTCTCTGTAGTTGTAGTGTTGAATTTTAACCACATAAAACTCAAAGAATGAAGTGGTCTTCGCAGTATATTTAACAATAATTCTAATCGTGTATTTTACATGTAGTGCCAGTACTAGTATTTGTACCTATATACATTTTTATTTTGAGAAAGTAAACGGTAAGGATGTTTTTCACATAAAGATTTATTTATGGGATTTTCACCCTGCTTCTGCAATAGAAACTTCGCTGTTTTGTTGGTGTTTCCCATCTGGGAGCTCAAGAATAAGTTTGTTTATATATCGATATGGAATGTATGGGTCGAATTTAAGATTCCCCTGTCTTAGGAGGGAAAGTTTTAAAAAAATTAAATCTAAGTGCTCCCTAAATTTGAAATACTTACATATTTTCTTTCGTAAATTGATTTATTTTTCAACCTTGGTGTTTGAAGTTTTATTGAGAATATAACATTAAGTTTAAATATAAAATAAAATCAAACAGTAGGGAAGGTATAGAAAATTAAAACGTGACTATTGGAAGAAACCAAAGCCGAAAGAGCATACGGCTCATTATGATTCAAAACTGGTTCCTTGGGCAATAAATTTGCAGTTTCACGTGTCACCAGACTAACAGATGGTACCATTACGATTCGATTTTGTTTTAAACAAGCTTAAGGAAAGAGTTTGGAATCTGGTCCCGCGGTACTTGTAAACCTGTAAACGGACATCAAGTCGGCCGCGTACGGTGCGCGCCCGAACACCACGGCGTACTTTGTTTGCTTAGGATGTGCGATGCTGAATTACTGAGCTGCCTCATTATGGTGAAGAATCATCACAACATTGTAAATCGTGATACAAATATGAATTGAGAGTACTAATATAGCTAATCTCCTGAACGTATAGTTAAAATAAGTAAATAATAATAATAATAATAATAAATCTATTTATTTGTCTGGCATATCAACATATTCAAACATCACACATTATATATCAGTTATAATTTTATTTATAAGAGAATATATAATATTAATAAATCCCTTTATTTTAGTTTTAATGTTTGTATTATAAGTAGTTTTAATTCACATATAAATAATAATGCTTTAATCAAAACATAAGCTCATGTAATATAATTTGTCTAGTCTGTAATAATATTTTATTTTGTGTTGCTATCAATTTGCTGTCCTAATCATTTTATTATAATATACTATTTCGGAAGAAGTTTTAATGGATTAGTTTTCTTCTTGTGATCTCTTCGTTAGATCTTCAAGCATTTAATGTTCATAAAAATTGATGTTGCTACTTTTAGTTTAAAATCTCCTAGTCTGCTGCACCTCAAATGGATACGTTTTTGAATTTTAGACATGTTCTAGCTTTCATACCGCGTACGACGAGAATGTTTTGTTTCTTACTTTCTAGGTTTGTGATTGGGTACGGATAATATTATTCAAATATAAATTAAATGATTTTAATTTATAAAATACAATGGAATAACTACATTTTCTATTTTAAATACAGTCGGGGTACTTTATACATAATTTTTCATCACTAATGCACATTAAAATAAAAATCTGCTTTTTTTATCACATTTAATAAAAGTATTCGCAAGAAGCACAATTGGTTTGATATGACTCAGATACTAATTTTATAAGTTTAGACAACAGTCAATTATTTAAAGTAAGTTGATTTATCACCATATTACAGTATAAGGTTTGAGAAACAAGAGAATAGTCCATCTGCATTTAAAAATATTGTATTTAAAACACGAGAAAATGTGAATGAATTGCGAATATTTCTGAATTGACTAATGACAAAAAAGGTAATTTGTTATGTAGAAATTATATATTTTAATGCAAGCTTCAATTTACAAGTAGTAAGTTTAATCCTAAATTCAATAAGAATGAAAGGAGCCACACTTTATTTTTAGAGACAGTTTAAGATGTTCCTTTTTTCCGCACCTTGCAGCAGTCTCAAATTTATTGGATTTTACTTAACACTGTTATGAACGCTTTTTAGGTAAATTAATACAATTGTTTATTTATATATCTACATACGTTAAGGAGGTCGGATTTCCTTAAAAGTACTCGCCTTGATTACTTAAAGCATGACTGTTTTTAATACCTATGAATTTGGTAAATTGTGATGTATATTTTTATAGTCGTGTAGATTAGATACAACACCGTCCCTACCTTAGTTGAGCAGAAGAAAAAGGTGCTAATAAAATACAAAGTTTTGAACTGAAATATCTCATTAAATTTGTGTCTTTGGGCCGAACTAGTCCAAAAACTTAATATTTTAGGAGAGAAGTTCACCTAAAAGACCGTAAAACTCTATAGACAATTCAGTAGATAATGTAAAAAGAAAAATAATGGACTTAGTCATTTTTCTGGGATATAAAATGATCTTATAGTATTCATTTATGGTAAATATTAGCACAGATATGTTGCAAAATAGATTTTGTTAGACTTTGTGACATGTTTTATGCAGATACCAAACAATTATTACCCGCCTGGTGAATCAAAACGAGAATAATGTTTGAAAAGGCAGCAGAGATGAAGCTCTAGCCTGCAAGTCTTCTGGTCTCGAAATTTATAGCGAAGCTATTTTATAGCTCGAGATAGTTCTAAGATATTAAGCATGATTTCAACAAAGCAATAAAACGAAAAGCATCGAAATATCGCACTGCATAGATACTTATTGAACTGCGATCTATTTTTGAGAAACTTATTATTATTATTAATAATAATAATAATAATAATAATATTAATAATCATAATAAAGTCAATTACATATAAATATAAGTTGTCTTCAGTCATTTTTAGCCGATAAAGAAGCTAATCAACCACAATTCCAAAAATTTCAAATTTCACTATCGTGAAACTTTTACAAAGAGAGCAAAACAACACATTGGTTGCTTTGTTCCACTTAATGCTTTATTCATAGCTTTATAATATTTTTTGACAAAAGGCTGCATCTTCTGTCACTTCGTATTGCTTTGTGCAATGAAAACAATCGCCAAATTTCTACGATGTAGTTAATGGAAACGTATTCGAACCTCCTGCAATTGATACGTTTTTATTTGCTGGCATTTCGCTGTTCTTACCTTAATAATTTGAAATAGTACAAATAATAATTATATTTGTCAACGCAAACTCTTATGACCACATCAACGTCGTCAATTTACTGAAATACAATTTAATTTAAGAATAAAATTTTGGAAACCATGAAATAACACCATGACTCTTGAAATGTTAAACTTTTACCAACATTTATAAATTTTAATTTTATTTCATTAAAGCATTATATACCGAGATTTAGGAGAATACTTGTGCTTCATTTATGATTTCCTGAATATAAAACACATTTTGTAAAAAATGCCCGCGCGTGTATGAGTTTATAAATAGTATAATTGGAAAACATAAGTTGCAGATATCAAACTTGACAGTAAGTTCAATATTTTACTAGCACGAAGATTTTCAAGAATATCGTCCTCCCCCACCCCAAAGCACTCTTTACCGAGAACATTTTTCTTTATTTTCTTGGAAATGGTGCTAACGATTTTGATTAACCGAAGATTAAGGTATTTCCATAACTAATAAAATCTATATCCTTCGAGAAGGCTGTGAAGTCCTTTCTAAATTAATTTTCTTAAACTGACAAACAATAAGAGACAAAAAATTATTGCTCAAAAAACGTAGATCTGGTTAAAAGACCTAATCTTTGTTGATTAATCAATTCCCCATTTCCAAGATAGATAGTTACTATTATTGGTTTGAATGTTCCAATATTTTATAGTAGGTGTTTTTTGAAGTCCTAGATCATCGTTCTTTTGTTTCTTGGTAGCTAAGAGTGCAATTTCAAAGGTAACATAGGCAATCTGACTGACTTCTTATGCATTTGACTATCGCTTAGTCTCCTGTATCCCTTTTATAATTGAATACAAATTTGCAATGTCTAGATTAACGTGAATCAGGTGGAAAAATAAGCTTTCGTAAGAAAAATATAAAAGATATTAACAATAAAGCCAGCGAATTCATTTTTAGCGTATTTATAGTGTCTTTAAAACGATACTTCAAACTTTGAGTGTGATAGATGTTATAATATTTAAGATTGCAAGGAATTAAAACGTAATTACTTTGGGGCAAACTCTGGGGATTGCTTTTTTACAAAACTTTGGGATGTGTCTATCGCTCTTTCTGCATTATCTTGCACCTTATTTTGCGAGTGGTCTTGAAAGATTGTCAATTTCTTGCGAAAAGTTCTGGTAACTGCGGATATTAAAATATTAGAAAATACAAGTGTATACTGGTGTCCACAGCTGTTTATTAAGCTTTTTGATTAAATCCTCATAATTCAGAACTAGATATGGATCTTGCTCTAAGATCGTTAGTTTCTAAATTGTTATAGATCTAGAAAGAGACCCCCACTGCTTTCGTAATAGCATTGCGCCAGCTGTATTGAGACGTATAATCATGGCTAGGAAAACACAAATCATTAATATTTTATTCACAAAAATTGGTCACCACTATTCTGGATTCGTCCTTAGAAACACACTAACTGTATTACTCCGCGCAATAGCTATACACAATATAAATTTCTTATACCTACGATTACTGCCCAGTTTTACTAAACTGAATGGTTTATATTTCCAAATAATATTGAATATATCATATTGCAATGAAAACGTTAAAGGCATTAGCGCAGTTTAAACAAATAAAGGATAAGAACCATTTTCTACTCTTAGGCCAGTGTTGCGGTCAGCGGCCAATGAGAGCATTCAATGCAGCCAGGTGAACGCGGCCTTTGTTTACCCGAAACTACCCTTTACTTGGAATATTTTTCGAAATTTTTAATTTCCTAAAAATAGCTAATGATTTGAATTAAAATGCCATTAAAGATGTCTACATGACAAAATGTATAGATATCTTAAATTTTCTGGGAATAGCCTCTGAAGACCTCTTCATTCTGGACGATTCTCGGGAAGACAAAAACTTACTACACAAAAAAAGGATATGTTGTCAGTCCTGCGTCTTTAAGTGTTTTACTCCTGGCCATGCAAAAAGAACCGAATTTTAATCACATAGCGTTAGCGATAGCGTTTAAAAGATTGACTATCAGTTTAGCCTAATGTATTTCATTTTTTCCCCCCTTCCTACTTACAAAGAAGCAAGCAATAATACCATTTCTGCGAATGTTTATCTAGATTAGCATGAGCAGATACAAGAATAAGCTTTTGTAAGAGTAGAATGTTATAGAATAGATAGAGAAAGTTATGTGAATGCAACTGCTTTTCTAACTTGTATCTTCTGTTTGCTGAAATGTTACACCTTGCTCGTCGATGTATATTTCTTCAATAAAATTCTCTGCAGAAATTATTTGCTGCTTAGTTGCTACTATTGTTTACTCCATGACATTTTCAATTAAATAGCATGTTAAAACTCGCGTTTTAAAGAACCTTGTAAAAAAACTTTTAATATTTGAATATTTTATGAAATGAAAATAGAGGCTGTTTATCAGAATTGATTGGACTCTTATATTAAAACATCTTTTGAGATTACTCTACATACACAAACACACGCACACGCATAAATAAATTTTCTCTGCTTGTAATATTAAAGTAACACATTTACGAAATTTGACCAAAATTACGAAAAATTAAAAAAATAGTTTTACTTTCTCTACACGTACTATGTACATACTGTATAGAAAAATTCGATACCGAGATTTCATCGGAAATATACATTTTTGGGTCCCCCTGAATCCCCCCCCCAAAAAAAGCATTTTTACAAAAAGGTCCGTGTGTGTGTGTGCGTCTATGTGAGTGTCTGTGTGTCTGTGGACAGCATAGCTCAGAAACGAAAATATCGTTAAATACCAAACTTGGTATTTAAGTTTGGCATCTTCCAAGGATGCGACACGAAGATTTTGAAGAAAATCCCCCCACCCTTTACATGGAACATTTTTCAAAAATTTTGATTTTCTTAAAAATGGCTCTAACGATTTTGATTAAAATGTCAAATATTAAAAATATTTACTTGATAGATAAAATATTTATCTTGAATTTTCTGGGAATAGCCTCTGAAGACTACTTTATTCTGGATGAATTTTACGGAATTTTGCATAACTGCTAAACCGTAAGAGATGGACAAAAACTTAAAACACAAAAAATGTAGAGCACGTTAAAACATACAATTTGTGTAATATACATTTTTTTTCGTGGGGTTGATCGTTTTTTAGATATTCCTTGTTTTTGGTTTCAGCTTTGAAAAACGTATACTTTTTTCATACGGAATTTGTCAACTCCTGTCCATACAAACAAAGGAACTTCAGTCACATGGTAACCAGCTTTGGACGGTTACTTGAACCTATTTTACTCCCTTATTTGCCTTCTACTTGCAAGGAAGCAAGTTATAAGACCATTTCTGCTAATTTTTCTAAATTTGCGAGAAGTAAATAGAAAAATAAGCTTTTTAACTATAATTTGTTACAGAGATGTAGAGAAAGTCATGTGAATGAACCGCATCAGATTTTTTCACAATAAAATAATATGATTCTATACTTTATGAAAATATATAGTTTTTCCCACTTGGCGGACATTAACTTGCTTATTAAAATGCACGCCCTTGTTTTCCCGCAAATGTTTTTCCAACAGTTTATCATACTTAAACTGTTCTACACGATGTAATATCTTAAAATTTGTTTCAAAAAATTCATAAAACTCTCAAAAGTATATTAAAGAAATTGGTAATATACTGTTTTATAACAATGCTCAAATTTTAATAAATTATTAAATTTTCAAACTCAAGAGTTTGAGAGTGCAAAACATAATATTTCTATGAAAATTACGGTCAATAGAAAATGAAATTATAGAGCTATTTGTAAACTAATTAAATGTACAGTTTGTATTTTAATGTGAATATTTTTTCTTTCTCTATATAGTACACAGTACGGAGGTAGAGAAAGTATTGCACTCCAACAAAAAATTCGATACCGAGATTTCAACGGAAATATACGCTTTAGGGTCCTGTATAAAAAAAAAATATTTAGAAAAAGGCCCGTGTTTGTGACCGTGAACAAGATAACTCAAAAACGAAAATTCATTAAAATACCAAACTTATAGTATTTAACTTCAGTAATCTTTTAAGGGTGCAATACGAAAATTTCGAGGAAAATTTCCTTACCCCAAACTACCCTTCACATGGAACGAAAAGTTAAACAGTTTTGATTTTCCCTAAAAATGGCTCAAATGATTTTGTTTAAAATACCGCATAGGTATTAATGATATTTACATGTTATATAAAATGCATATATTGAATTTTCATAGAATAGCCTCTGAAAACCTCTTTATTCTGGATGAAATGTGTCTGAATTCTGAATAGATAACTGGTAAACCGCAAGAGACATAAAAACTTACTACACAAAAAATGTAGATCTCGCTAAAATACACAAATTATATCATACATTTTTTTTTCGTGGAATTTTTTTTAGATATTCCTTGTTATTAGTTCAGTTTTAAAATATTTAAATTTTTCTCACATGGGTCAATCCTGACCATGCAAAGAAACATAGCAACCAGCTTTTAAAAGACTTGACTATCGCTTTAGTCTGGTGTATTCCCTTATTTCGCTTCTACTTACAAGGAAGCAAGTAATATACTTTCTGCTAATGTTAGTCTCGATTAGCATTAAGTAGGTATAAGTATAAGCTTCTTAACAACTTGTTACAGAGATGTAGAAAAAGTTATGTGAATCGAACACATCAGAACTTTCATAATGCATCACATAGTTTTAGTATAATGAATTAATATTTAAATAAACATCCAAGGTAGGATGTTTAGGCATGACAATTATATCACTATTATTGTGTATAAAAACTGGAATTTGTGTATTTGTTAAAGAAGCCTTACATAATGAGGATTTTCCAAATGTTACAGATAATATAGGTTTTAAAGATTGAATTGGGTAGATTGGTTTAGAATACAATTTTTTTTTTTAAATAAAAATTTAGAATGTATGTATTTAATGATTACAAACTGAAAGCATGTCGTAAATGAGTGGTGACATTTCTGAAATCCTAAGAAAATGAAATCGGAGGTAAAGTTGTAACAACTGTATTCCTCGTAGCACTTACGTAAGTGCCTACTCTTTCAAGTAGTTTTAAAAGTCTGTTCCTATATTTATGCAAGCCGCTATTCCGTTTGTGTATGTGCGGTTGATTGAGATGCCGGCAGAGTGGCTTATTCATACGCTGAACAAATAATTCAAACGTATGGAAAAAGTCTTTTTCGACACTAAGGGAATGGGGTCATGCGAGCATTGATTAATAATCTGCCGAATAGAGACGTTTCTGGAGCACTAAAATATAATTACACGGTGAATTCTTTGCCACAGAGAATTAAACTTTGAACGGGGATGAAAGTACAGGGCTCTCTCCTTTTTATCCCTTTCTTGTTTGCCTTTGGGTTCATAACGGTAAAGTTGTAGGGAGATCATAAATTATTTTATGGGAGGGAAACGCCACTCTTTTGTAGCAATGTTGCTCAGGAGGGAAGAAGACAAAATGCATTAATTAGAAGGAAAAGATACTTCAACTTTGGGTTTTTGCTTTGGGCGGTGCCTTCGAACATTGGCTTAAATTTTATACAGAAATCCTCATAAAATAAATAACACCATCCTTAAAATTCTATCTTACCTATACCTATGCAGTTTTTGGAGTAAGTAAATTGAAAACAACTTTACTACTTGCTTGCTCCATAAGTACGAAAGCGCTATATTCCACCAAAAAAATTCTAGTTTCTCCGGAAATATAGGTTTTGGGCATTTTTGGACTTTCCCTACATAGTAGATACATGGTACTAGATAGAGAAGGTATTGTACTCCACCCAAAAATTCTATACTAAGATTGCGTCGGAAATATACGTTTTAGAGCCCCCTGTATCCCCAAAAAAATATATTTTAGAGAAAAAGGTCAGTTTGTGTACTTGTGTTTCACACGATAACTCAAATACGAAACACTCAAAAACCAAAAGTTGGTAAAATACCAAACTTGGTATTTAAATTTAATATCTTACAAGGATGTCTACCTATGAAGTTTGAGAAAAATCCACCACCCAAAACTACTCTTTACATTGAAAACATTTAGAATTTTTGGTTTTCTCAAAAATGGCTCTAACGATTTTGATTAAAATATCGTAAGTATATTAAATATATGTATATCTTGAATTTTTTGGGAATAGCATCTGAAGAACTTTACTCTGGATGAATTTTGCTGAATTATGTAAGACTGGTAAACAGTAAGAGACGGACAAAAACTTACTACACAGAAATTTATGACATGTAGGTACATTTTTTTTTTTTTCATGGAGTTGAGCATTTTTGAGAATTTCCCTGTTATTGGTTTCAGTTTTAAAATACTTTTCACACACGGGAATTTGCCAACTCCTAGCAATATAAAGAAACCACATGGCAACCAGCTTTTAAAAGATTTGACTGTCACTTTAGCCTAGTGAACTCTATTTCCCTTCCACTTACAAGGAAACAAGTAATAAGACTATTTCTGTCGATGTTTATCTCGATTAGCATGAAGTGGATTGATGAATAAGCTTTTTAACAATAATGTGTTACAAAGATGTAAAGAAAGTCATGTGAATAGAACGCATCAGATTTTTAGAATAAGGTCCTTGTGTGAATGTGTGCGTCATCAAAAACAAATACACGGCTAAACACCAAACTTGGTGTTCAAGTTCAGCATTTTCAGAAGATAAGACGCCAAGATTTTTTTAAAAAAAAAAAACTCATTCCGAACTACTCTTAATATACAAAATTTTTCGCAGAATTTTATCTTATCTAAACTAGGTTGATTAAAATACCATAAGATTAAGATATTTTCATGACAATTAAAATGTATCTGGACATTTCTAGGAATAACCTCCGAATGACTTTGCATAACTGGTAAATCGTAAAGTACCCACTACAGGGTAGATCTTGTTAAAGCACAAAATTTATGTATATATATATATATATATATTATTTTTATTTTTTTAGGAGAGAAGGGTTAGAGACTTTTGTTATTGTTTTGAATTTTGCAATACTGATAACCTAAAAGGAATTTCAAAACCATTCATAGCGACCAGCTCTTCACATATTTGACTAAATTTGCTTAAGCCCAAAATTCACTAAAATTGCTTCAGCCTATTATAGTTCATTATTCCGAACTTATATACAAGGAAATATAAAAAATTACAAATGCTTAACTATTAATATAAAGAATATAAAGTAAGTCTTGCTGAAGAATGGGTAGAAAAACACCAGAGATTTATTCCATTGCTCTAAACTATTTAAGATACTTATTTTTCTATTATCACATTTAACTTCTACTCTTTTTAGCTTTATTTATGAGTGTCAGATTAAGTAAAAATAATGACCGCGTAATCCATTATAGAATTGTTTTGATTAACTTTTTTGCTGTGGTAATTCATTTATAATTTGTCTATTTTACCACATCTTAACAGCAGCCCTTAAATATGGGGAGTTATTGTTTCAATAAAAATACAAAAATTGCTACTAGATTTTATTTTCTAAAATCGGCTTCCCTCATTTTCAAGAAAATATACCCAGTGGGCCAATAGCATTTACATGGACAAAATTTCGAAAATCGTTATTTTTTTCAAAAATAGCTTTAGCTACTTCGATTAAAATACCTGTGATAAATATATTTAGTTGACAAATAAAATGTATCTTGAATTCCCTGGGAACAGCCTCTGAAGTCCTCTTCATTCTGAACGACTTTTGCATAACTGGTAAACCGTAAGACTTATACAACAATTCACTAAACAAACAAAACGTACAGCTCATCAAAACATACACTTTATGTTGTGGAGTTAACAATTTTCGAGACATTCCTTGATACTGATTTCAGTTTTAAAATAGTCCGTGTTTTTTTTTTTCACTCCAGGTCATACAAAGAAGCGAACTTCAATGACAATCGCATAGCGACAACTTTTAAAACATTTGACTGTCTACTTATAAAGAATTAAGTACCCTTCTGCTAATGCTCATCTGGATTAGCATGAAGTAGAAAGAGTAATGATATTCTGTAAGAAGTTTGTTTGATGAAGAGATGGAGAAAAATATGTGACTGGAGCGCATCAAATGTTTTACTCAGGGAGTTGTGTTTCAAAGCATGAATTTTCGCATGTTAAAATTTTACTACAGATGAATAAAAATAAATTTTGCTTTGTTTAGAGAGGAAACTCGACAGTTCTGGAGTTTTGTTCAATATGTATACACTTTTCGACATGGTGCAGTTATCCTAAATTTAGTTTATAAACAAAAACACATCTATAGCTCAAAAGATCTATCCTCATCTAATCTACATTGGTTAATGTTAATGTACTTAAATATGTACCTACTTAACAGAAGATTTTAGAATTTTTCCTCCTAGTAAAGAAGCAAAATTTTATCAATCCAAAAGTTTATAATAGAAAGGCTAAAAGAACAAAACCTTAATATCAATGTTCAATGTTGTAGATTTTTGTAAGGACCATAAAACTTAATGTGTACCAGCAGGGATGCCAATGCTGGTATGAGACACGAACCTTACAACAGTCTCCGTCCGTATTCTCCAATACTGGTTGGGAATATCTTAGCATATTAAATTTATTATCTCATCAAATTTAATTAGCAGAGTGTTGCTTTATTGGTATAAATAACGGGATTTTTATGATGTAGAATAAATCTTATCTTAAATTGTAGAATTAAGTACTAATCATAAACATTCTTTTTATGTTTAAAAATCAGGCAGAAATAAATTTAGGAAAGTTAGATTATTTATATCTCTGATGGAAAAAGGCATTCATAAAATACATCTCTCCTAAAATACTAGTAAATCACGAAGAAAATAAACTCAATATTTGTAATTTAATATATATACCGTTTAAATTTAGTTTAAACAAGAAATGCTGAAAATTTCCGTTTGACAAGTAAAGCAACAAATTAACTTCGATTACGTATTTCATAAAATACTAGTCAATTTAGTCTAAACTAACTGTTAAATGATTAAATTAATACATAGATGCTATTATATTGTAAACTTCCAGTTTTGTGTCCAACTGTGCTAAATTCAGCCTGAATTGAAAGAATGTTACTAATAAGAACATATCCTTGTTACATATGGATAAATCAATCAATTTCAGTACTGTATTTGTGTTTAACTTATAAGCTAATTTCAATAATACTATTCCTAGCATGTTAAATTAAAACATTTTGCTTGAAAGCATGTGATGGAGAAAATTCTAAAATTTTCAGAATGGAATGTGATGTTTCTTAAGGTTCATATGAACAAATAAAAGTAATTAAGCTAAAAAGTATTCTTGGTGTATTTTTTAAAAACGTGTTTACGCAGCCAAAGATGATGATATTGAATCAATTATTTTATTTTTGTAGAAATTCTATCAAACATGATTGTCCTTTAAGTAGGTATATTCAGCGTTTCATTCATCCTAAGCATTTGGCATAAAAATATATATAATGGACACATCTAAAACTATTGAAAATTCCTCATAGTTGATTGGAAGAGACAGTGATCATCATTAAAGACCATTTGAAAATGTTGCACCCCTGTTTGTGTGAATTTTTTTTATAATAAATTGTTTTATTGTCTAAATTTGCTCATAGTATAAGTACATAATCTTAGCTTATACTTCAATTTAGTTTTTTTATATTTATGTTTAGAGATACATAATTATTGATATGTGTTTGTGTACTACGATTCCTGAGGTCACGAATTTATAAATTGTCTGATGTCTTTGGATTTAAAAAAAAAATCAAATAAAAACATAAAGCGTCTCTCTTCAATTAAGAAACAAACAAACAAACAAAAAACGTTTCCAGAAATATTTGTATATATCACCAACAAACTTCTGAATTAATACAGGAAATGTTTATAGGAATAAGTGATCTAAGCACTAAAGTTTTGTATATTTCTCTAATTAAATTAAAAACGTTTCCCTTTTGTTAGATATAAACGTTCATTGTAAATGTATATTTTTACCACGTTCACCCTGAGATTCTATCTTAAAAAAATCTCAATTAATTGTTTTAAGGATTAGTGATATATACATTGAACTTAATATAAGAGGGGTACTTGTTAAGTTTAAATGTTTTAATAAAAATCAATGTAATGAGAAAAAGTATTAAATAGGACTTTATATCTTTGGTTTATTGAGTCATTAAAACAAAATGCAAATTGTGCACACTAAAATATTCTCGTCGACCTAAATCAATCTACCTATTAATTGAATTTAAATAATTACTGAAGGTATTTGTTTATTATACGAATACCTGTTTTGTTGGGTTTGTTTTACCTTCGAAAACACTTATCCGCTGACATAGGAAAACGATAACACTAGCAACCTAAATACAGGCTTTAGTCACAACAATGAATTACAATAATTTCATCCATCTTTCTATTTCATTTCTGAAATTTAAGTAGGTAACAGAATCAAGTCCCACAAGGTCTTCTTTAATACAGGTTTATATGACCAAAATGATGAAGGTTTGCACTTGTGTATCCTTTTAATTAACACTTAGAGTACCGTTTGCTATAATTCCAGTTTAACTTATATCCATAATCTACCATATGTTCCTATCAACAAACCTTAAATCTGAAATGTTAAGTTAAGTAATTACTATTACTTACTTTTAAATAGCAGATCAAGTACGTTATGCCACAAGGGAGTAAAATATATTTAAAATCTCTGAAAGCTCGGACTAAAGTTTCTGAAAGGGATTTTGGGTTGAAGAAACAAAATTATTAATATTATTTTACTGATACTAAGTTAATATAGATTTAGTATTTTGTTATTTAGGATTAAGATGTTTCCGTTTAAAGTTTAGTTAAGTAATATAACGTTAATAATGTTTAAAATTAGATATCTTATACCATAAATTCTCTTAGTGTTGATTGCATTTATTCGGCATTTACTGCCTAAAAATCAGTATGACAGCCTTGAATACAAGGGGGCTCTGCTGACGTGTTTTATGATTAAGGTAATTGGCATTATGACGGCCTCTGAAAACTCTCCCCAAAATAAAATCGTAAAAGCTGCCTTTAGAGCATAACAATGAGAGATCCCCAAGAAAACAGGTGAGTTTCCGCTCTGCAGTGGTCGTATCACTTAAGTACGTTAAAAGTTACCCGCATGTTTTGTAAGGATATCACGTTACTAAAACCTCCTCTACCACTTCCTCGATTTTATCGGCCCCTCTCAAACTTACGGTAGAATACACTTTCCAAATATCACCAGTCCAATAGGTAGAAGATCGACAATGTTGAAAACAAGACACTCTCCAAAACGTTTCTATGTTTAATTTTATTATACTTAAATATCTGAGTACCAGAGGACCAGATATTTAAAATAATTTTATTTCAGTAGGCAAATTCTAATAGATTTATTAGGTATCTGAAAATGTAATGAATAATCATAAATATTAAACGAATTACTATCCATAGTTGCACGTAAAATATGTTTAAGTGATGCGAGTGATTTTCACGTTATTATTTTAATATATGAATAAATAATAGCTACGTAATTGATATAGGTAGGTACTAAACACCAGTAGACACCGTGCAATTTGAAAGTGATTAGCAATATTTGGTTCATTAAATAATTTTATCTACCATGCCTAACTTAGATTTTGAATAGGAGTATTTTCTTCAACATAAAAAATAAATATTGAATGATCATGAAAATATATACGTTGTTCTATCTTAAACCTAACCTTAGCTAATGATTTTATTATTTGAATTTACAACTTTTCTGAAGAATCATCAAATGACTGAAAGCATATTCGCTTAATTGTTTAAAAAAAAATACTAACTAACCAACGCATTCTCCGTGAAATTAGTATAAAATAAAATATAACAAATTTCAGAAAGGCAAGACGGGCATTTTTCGAAATCTAATACAAATTCCAAGTAAAACTAATTGTGCAAGTTACACGGACTTGCAAAGAAATTTTATAGGTATTTTACAAATCTATACGCACACCAAGATACACATTATTTGGTGTGATTAAGGAATATAGCTCTGCACGTAAGCTAAACATTACTGCCGCATTTTAATTGTTTATAAAGAGTGTCAAAATACAAAATTAAATACTATATCAGACCCTTGATAGCTTGTTAGGTACTAAAATAATTATCATTAATAAACAAAACACCGACAAAATAATTTCTCAGAAATCTACAAGGCTTTCTGGGAAAACGCATGGTTTGTAGAATGAATGACGGTGTGGGAACACACATTAAAATTCTTCTGTAGCGACTCTGGGGATGTCAAAATTCTTTGTCATGAAGGGTTTGAACATCAAATAGGGAGCTAGTAAATAGCCGGAGCAAATGTGCAGATTCTGAAAGCCATAACAATGATACCCCGCTGCCTTGTCGCGTGGCGGTAACAATAATATTGTTCTCCGGGCTAACCCTCAACTCTGCATGGTTCCTGCAAGATGGTGCCCCGCTACAGCAACCGTCATTTCCAGCCATCGAGAAAAATTAACCAGATATAATTTAGTGCACAATGGAAGCTTTTATACTTGTAGGTATATGTAGATATTGTGTGATGTATATAAGGGAGTTCATCTGGAATTCCGTGGATATTACCGAAGATCCGGGTTTTGGTATAGCGAAATTTTACTTTGGGAGGTTCACAGAAGGTAACGCTAAAGTTTGAATATTCAGTCATAAGGTATTGAGTCATAATGTGACTATAATGCAACTTAAACCTTGTTTCGGCAAGTTTTGAGGCAGACATTTCTTGCCTGACGAAAACCGCCTTCAACAAATCTGAGGGAAAAGCTAAGCTAAGAACTAATGCGGTAATACTAACAATAACTTAATAAAACTATATGTAATGAAACTCCTGAAGGGCGAAACAATTCAGAGACGTTTTTGTGCACATTTTATGGAATGAGCATCGCTGTAATCCAAGTTTTCCACCGAGGAGATCACACTTTGGCGCATATTTGGGTGCTTCACTGGGAATATAACACTTCACTTACCGTCTTTGGGTGGCGATGGACACTGAGGTGCGTACGACCCGAGGTGGTAGCCGGTGTAAGTGTTCTGATGCATTGGCGGGAAGGGGTAGGCGCCGAGGGCAGCTCTTGGCGAACCAAAGCCCGCTCCTGTGGGGTCATGATGGGGTCCTCCACCGGGTTGGGGCTGCACACCCTGAGGATTGAAGTGAGGATGAGGATGGTGATGTTGACTGTACGCCGCCGCCGCAGCCGCCGCCCGGATTGGGTTGTACGTCGCATGCTGCTGAAGCTCGATGAAGGCCGACTTGTTGACGCTCCCGGCGGCCGTCGTCATGGACGTGACCGAACTCGCAGAGGACGTGTTCACGTTGTCCTGGTGGTGAGACGTCGGCACTCCAGGAGGACCTCCGCCAAGTCCTCCGCCTCCACCGCCGCTGCCCAGGTGATGATGGTGATTATGGTGATGACCGCCCCCATCGAGACCGTCTCCGGGAGTCGACATGCTTCCGGTAGGTGTTGGAGTATTGGAACCTCCGCCACCTCCTCCGGAGCCACCGCTGCCGTTACCTGCGCCACCGCCTCCTCCACCGCCACCTCCGCCGCCTCCACCCCCGCCTCCGGGACCACCCCCCGATCCGAAGGGGCTGCCGAGGTCCGTGAAGTTGAGCGTCGTGCTGGTTGGCGTGGACACCGCGGGGATGATGGTCAGGGCGGATTTCCAGCACCCGCTACCGCTGCCGCTTGGAGACGCCGGCGTCGTAGGGGTGGATGACGGCGACGAGAAGGGATGATGGTGGTGGTGATGGGGGTGGTGAGGATTGAGGCCGAACCCTGCCGTCGCGACAATTGCTGTGCCCGAAGGAACAAGGGAGGAACCGTAGGCGATGTGACTGGCTCTGGTGATGTCCAGGATGGTATCTGTCCTGTTGTACAGAGCGACCGATAAATGTACTACCTCAGGAGCTGCTTCCACATGGTCGTTCTAACCTGTTATTGTCACCGTTCGCGGTAGATCACAGTCACTTATTTCACAATCGAAATCATTTTAAGTGCAGTCCAAGTTGTTGAGCATATGCACAAAAATATTTGGGAATCCATCGATCTATAAATTCCTTCACACTGCAGAAGTTTCAATGAGTGTATGCTCAATTCACTTTCTGTTCAACAAACAGACACCGATAGTAAATGTCACAAGTACTATTGGTTAGTTGCCACTAGTGTTTGGTTAAAGCAACAGTTAATCCACAGCAAACACTGCAAAAATATAACTCCACGAGAGCACGTAATTGCAGCAGGTCAACTGCACACATTCACCACAAAAACATCGATAATCACTACTCACACTATAAACACACGCGGGCGTACGTTGGCACTGCATATAATTGCTCGCATTCCAGGTGACTAAGATGGATGCCGATTACCAAAACACGAAGGCGGTAGTGGTGGTGGTAGTAGTAATCACAGTCATAACAAATGACGGCAGGTAATTGTCGAAATGGATCCTGCTATTTACTCTTCTCTCTCCTTCATAAAAAACACAGACCGATATACGCAGCGAAAAACAGAAAAATGTACCATAATGTCTATGGCGAATAATTTCATTAATGTTTTCTTTTCGCTGTGTTGTTATTCCTGAAGATCACTTGTTTTTGCTGCATTTTACCTCACGGTATGACGTTAACAAAAAGGAAACACAAAGTAATGTGTCCCCACTGGAAGAAGCAGATGATGATGATGATAGATAATCATGTAAAATTGGCAGTATCGGTTAATAATCCACTGTTGTGTATGTGTGTGTGTGTGTGTAGCCAGACGGCAAATACAACTCCTAGAACCACGCACCAGCAACAAGCTCTCTCCACGGCTACCTAGATCGCACTACTGATCCTTGCCGTTTCGTTCCCGTGGCTCCCGAGTAGGCAGCGCCACCGTCCGGAGGGGGAGGAGCATGTGACGTCATTACAAGCAGTGGCTCGTGTTCCCCGGTCATATGTGCCGCTATGCGACGATCTTATTGGTTTTCAGCGATGTCTACCATTGGCGCAGAGCGGTTTTTGTTGTGTTCCACGCCCACTGCGGGGGCTGGAGGAGAGGGGAGTCAGAAACTTCCCGGTTGTCCCCAAGCAAGGCCTTATAGACTTGCTGGCAACGAAGGCGGGAACTTTGGCCGTGGGAGGAATTTTTGTTTGTGGGTGCACGTCACAGCAGGAGTAGTACCGTCTTCATTCGCTTGCCTTTTGCATACAAATGACTCTGCCTGTTCCCACAGGCCTGTGCTTAACTTTATCTTGCAGTCACTGTCAGAATTTAAACTTGTTATGGCGTTCTCGTTGGCCACCATAAAGAAGTGAATTACGTACTTAATTTTATTTTATTTCTGTTTGGTTTGCATGCCTTTAGAATGTGCACATTTTAAAACTAACGAGCTGTGTGTAAATAACGTGAGTTAATTTAGCAAAAAGGTTTTGTTTCATTCTCCTGTAAACGTTGTAGAAACTTAATTAACGCTACTTTTTAACTACATCACCTCTGCGATCCGTTATCACAAACGGCTGTGTTTGACATCAGTGAAATCTTGAATGTGTGTGTTTTTTAATGGCTTTCTTTAATTATTCATGCCTTGCAGAAAGTTCAGAAAATTATTCTCCGTTTGCTAGTGTACAAATGCATTTTCTGTTGTCAATTTTCTAATTTGATTACGTAGCTAATTAGTATTTTCTCTAGCAAGTAGGTATGTGCATACAATGTACGTAGTAGATAGAAAAGGTATCGTATTCCACCCAAAAATTCGATACTGAGAATGTTTTGCGGTTCCCTGAGTTTGTGTGTGGAGAGAGAGTATAACTTAAAACGAAAAGAAATATGTCAAACTAGGTATTTATTTTTAGTATCTTCCAAGGATGCAAGACGAAGATTTCCAAGAAAATCCCCGATAAAAACTACCCTTTACATGGGAAAAACTTTCTGAAATTTTTGTTTTTCTCAAAAAATGGCTCTAAAGATTTTGATTAAAATGTCGTTTACTTGACAAACAAATTTTATATTTTGAACTTTCTGGCAAGAACTTGTGAAGACCTGTTTATTCTGGATGAGTTTTGCACAATTTTGCACAAAAATTTACTCACAAAGAATGTACCTAAATCAATGGAGTTGACCGTTTTTTAGATATTCCTTGTTATTGGTTTCAATTTTAAACTCCTATTTTTCTCACACGAAAGCATGCAAAGAGGACCGAACATCAATTGTTTCACATAGGGACCAGCCTTTAAAAGATTTGACTATGGCTTCAGCATAATGTATTCCCTTATTTCTATTCAGGTACTAAAACAATGATTCGATTAGAATGATATAGATAGAAGAGTAGTTGTATATGAGACAGCTAGAGAAAGTTATGTGAATGGAACACAGCAATTTTTGTTGGTTTTTGTTTTTTTTTTTTTTTTTTTTTTTTGTATGCAGGAATTCCACATTTTTGCAATACAATATGCTATGAGTGTTGTTTTGTTTTAAGTTGTATTTTAGTCTTCACTTGTGTGCTTTGCTTGTGATTCTATCAATTATGTAACTTCGTTCCTCTTAGATTATATCCATATATAAATCATCAAATCTACCTATCAATAAGAACCAAAGAAAGGAAAACAATTTGATTTACTTCTTTTATTGATTTATAGACACATTAGAAATCATTGGTCTTTTTTAGTATCAACCTATTACAATATTCATCATATAATTCAGTAGCAAATAAAATATTCTTCATACAGTTCTTATACAATTTCTCTTCTTTTTCATTAATTTACTAAATATTCATATATTTCTCCTTGTAAGTTTAATAACTCTATGCATAGTTAATAGTTTCTCTATCACACACAAATGTACTATGTACATTGTAGGTAGAGAACGCATTGTTGTATTTCACCCAAAAATTCGATACTGAGATTTCATCGAAAATATGTTTTGAGGAACCCTGGAGGTAAAAAAAAAAAAAGATTTTTAGAAGAAAAAAAAATCCGCATATGTATTTGTGCCTGTGTGTTATATTCATATGACTTTCTCTACATCTCTAACAGTATTGTTAAAAAGCTTATTCTTCTCTCTACTTCGCTCTACCCTCTACTTAGCAGATTTGGTCTTATTACTTGCTTCCTGGTAAGTAGAAGGGAAATAAGGGAATACATTAGGCTAAAGCGATAGTCAAATCATTTAAAGGTACTTGCTGTTCGATTTTTTTAATTGGCTGTGAGTTGATAAATTCCCGTATGAGTAAAAAAAAAAAAATTGCAGGTAGATATGACATAAATTGTGTGTTTTAAAGGGTTCTGCATTTTTTGTATAGAAGTTTTGTTATCTCTTACGGTTTACCAGTTATGCAAAAGTCATACAGTATGAAGAGGCCTTCAGAGGTTATTCCATATATGCATTTTATTTGTCATGTAAATATCTTAGCATACGAAATTTTAATCAAAATCGTTAAGAGCCAGTTTTGATAAAATGAGTGTCGAAATTATTTTCATGTAATGGACAGTTTGGGGTGAGGGGGATTTTCCTCAATGTCTTCGTGACGTATCTTTGGATAAGGTAAATTAAATTTTGGTATTCATAATTCACAAAAATCTGTTAAAACACATAATTTACGTCTTATAGAATTTTCTTCTGGAGCTGGCCATTTACGAGCTATTCCTTGTTATTGGTTTCGATTTTAAACTACCTAACTTTTCTCAAACGGGCCCATGCAAAGCGAAACGATCCTCAATTGTTTTACATATGACTGACTTCTAAAAGATTTGACTATCGCTTTATTTCCTTATTTCTCTTTTACTTACAAGGAAGCAAGTATTAAGACCAATTCTGCTAATGTTTACCTTGATTAGCATGACGTAGATAATGGAATAATCTTTTGTAAGATTAATTTGTATACGGACCAGCTAGAGAAAGTTATGTGCATGGAGCACATCAGATACTATTTAAAAATGCATTTTCAGCTCTTTTTTATTTTATATATTTATATCTTTTACTATCGCGTTCAGAATTAAAAATGCTCTGTGTACCATAATTTTTAATCTACGTTCATGAAGTTTTAAGGAGTTTAGATAAATACGAATAAAACGTTTATATATTTTTGGAAAGCATATTTTTACTCGAGTTTATATCTATTAGTTTTCGACTACAAAATAAACCTTTAGGGCATAAAAAGATAAACTGTCAGGCGTAATTGGCGTTTTGTGTTTGCATAGGTAACACTTCTTTAAGTACACTAAATGAAAAGAGTATCTAAAAAGCTGTACACCATTTATTATCTCTGTTCCACTTGTTCTAGATCCTAAATATGCAATAAAATGTAGAACTTAAAAGACAATAAATGTAGACGTTTATCTTTTCATTAATATTTTCTCATATATTGACATGGTTTGCAATAGATGCACTAAATAACACAAGTCTTAACGAATATACCCCATCCAGAACTAATATTAAGGACATAAAGGGTCTTTCAGCTCAAATTGTTACGTTTTTACTCTCTCTATACGCACTAAGTACATAATGTATAGAGAAGCTATTGCACTCCATCCAAAAATTCGATACCGAGATTTCACCGGAAATACATGTTTTAGGATCCTCAATATCCAAAAAAAAAAGCAATTTCACCAAAAGGTCCATGTGTGTGTGTGTGTTTGTGTGTCTGTGAACATGATAACTCAAAAACGAAAAGTCGGTAAAATACCAAACTTGGTATTTAAGTTTAGTATTTTCCAGGGATACGACACGAGGATTTTGAGAAAAGTCCCCCCACCCCAAACTACCCTCTACATGGAACTTTTTTCGAAAATTTTTATTTTCTCAAAAATGGCTCTAACGATTTTGATTAAAATATCGTACATTCAAGACATTTACCTGACAAATAAAACGTATATCTTGAACTTTCTGGGAATAGCTTCTGAAGAGAGGTTTATTCTGGCTGAATTTTACGGAATTTTGAATAACTGCTAAACCTTAAGAGATAGACAAAAACTTGCTACACAAAAATTTAAAGCACGTTAAAACACACAATTTATGCTATATACATTTTTTTTTTCGTGGAGTTGATCGTTTTTGAGACATTGCTTGTTTTTGGTTTCTGCTATGAAGAACTTATACTTTTTTCAAACAGGAATTTGTAAACTGCTGTCCATACAAACATAGGAACTTCAGTGGCATAGCAACCAGCTTTTGAGTATCACGTTAACCTATGGTACTCCCTTATTGTGCTTCTACTTACAAGGAAGCAATTAATAAGACTATTTGTGGTAAATTTTAATGATTAGCATGAAGTAAATAGAAGTATAAGCTTTTTAAGAATGATTTGTTGCAGAGATGTAGAGAAAGTCATGTGAATGGTGCACATCAGATTTTTAAACAGAACAATTCCAATAAAAACTGCAGAAATTACACAAATAAAAATTATAGTATTAATGTCATTTAAGAGACAAATTGCTTTTTTTTTTTTTTTTTTAAGCAAATAGCTGTGGAGCCTTTGGGTATCTTCGAGAATCAATATTTAGCTTTCCTCCCCCTTCTTTCGGGCACTAGAGACAAAGATCATACAATACTCCTGTTTCCTAGAATATCTACTATTTTATAACAGCGTTTTTCTCAAAATTACGTTTTCATGCATTCAAAATGTTCTTTATTTTCTATTTAAATCTAACAAATTTATCACAATGTGCAGAAGTACCCATTGCAGTATTACAGACAACAAAATTAGCCTAACACCAACAGTAATTTTAAAAAAATCTAATTAATGAAAATTTTCTAACCTTCAAAAATGTATAATAATTAGTAATCAAAACATTAAAATATCACCGTTTCAAGTTTTGGTGTTCAGTTCAAGGCTTCAAATCAGAAAACGTCTATCAATTTTCTCAAATTTTGAGGCGCGTAACATTTTGGTTATGTAATATATTTATGAACTATTTATATCTTACAAAGTATTTAATCCATTTGAATGTAATTTGGTATTATTATTAATATTAACATTACAGCAAAATTTACAGAAAAATCCATAGGTGCAGAAATATAAATATTTGAAATTTCACTACCAGTGGCCCTTAAGAATGTTTGTATTACTACCTATTTAAAGAATACTTCCTAGACTGCCTACGTGGGAGAGTGGTCAGCAAGTTAACTTCACACCCGGAGGTGCCGGGTTCGATTCCTGGCTGGGCCAGGGAATTTTTCTTTAGCCAGAATTATTCCCTGTCCCCACAGAGTCTGGAAGTGTGTGAGAGTGAATGTGTGTGTGTATGTTTGAGGGAAATAAAATGATTTAAAACAAACATAAAAGAACCTACAGCCAAGTTGTTTTAAGTGCAAAGCCCCGATATGACCTTAGATGTTGTAGGGGGATATATAAATGAAACAATAAAAATAATAATTCCTATTATAATGCACTTCTATCCCTCACATGTAAATCGTACCTATAGCTCCTATCCTACAATGCATTAAAACCTGGCGAACAGCAAAACGAGTATAAAATAAGGATCTTCAATTGTCTTTTTATCTCCAAAACTTACTCGAAATGTTGCCATTCGCAATTCCTAAAACTTGTGATGCAGTTGACCTGACAGCTTTTCTGGGTTACAAAAAGGGGTCCTTATAACTTCCACATGTTGTTTGCTTGGATATAGATGCAACTTTTAGTAATAATTAAATTTAAATAATATTTGCATTATAAACACACAAATAACGTTTATATTATTATTAAGATTATTACTATTATTATTTAGCGTACATAATTACTATTGTACTTGAAGACTCTTATCTCATTTAACAAGATTTAAAAAATGCGATTTTATATTAATTAATAATGCTTCTCTAGGGATAACTTCATGTGCTCTTCAATATGTTAAGCACACCTCTTTGATCTCATTGTTGGTATATAAAATATTTAAGGCAATACATTTAAGCACCTCGTCGTGTATAATTTTTACTCTCTACACTGTACATAGTAGATATAAAAGGTATTGCACTCCACCGAAAAATTCGATACCGAGATTTCACCGGAAATATATGTTTTAGGGTCCCCAATATCCAAAAAAAGCATTTTCACAAAAAGGTCCGCGCGCGTGTGTGTGTATGTGTGTGTGTCCGTGTGTCTGTGAACACAATTACTCAAAAACAAAAGGTTGGTAAAATACCAAACTTGGTATTTAAGACTAGTATCTTCCAGGGATGCAACACGAAGGTTTTGAGAAAAATCCCCCCACCCCCAACTACCCTTTATATGGAACTTTTTTCGAAAATTTTGATTTTCTCAGCAACACCTCTAACGATTTTGATTACAATTTCGTATATTAAACATATTCATCTGACAAATAAAATGTATATTTTGAATTTTCTAGGAATAGCCTCTGAAGAGTAGTTTATTCTGGATGAATTTTACGGAATTTTGAATACCTGCTAAACCGTAAGAGATGGAAAAAAACCTACTACACAAAAAATGTAGAGCACGTTAAAATACACAATTTATGTTATATAAATTTTTTCGTGAAGTTCTTAGTTTCTGAGACATTCCTTATTTTTGGTTTCGGCTATGAAAAACTTATATTTTTCTCACACAGGAACTTGTCAACTCCGAACCATATAAACAAAGGAACTTCAGTCACATAGCAACCAGCTTTTGGCTACCACTTTAACCTATGGTAGCCCCTTATTTCGCTTCTACTTACAAGGAAGCAAGTAATAAGACTGTTTCTGTTAATTTTTTCTGATTAGCATAAAGTAAATAGAAGTATAAGCTTTTTAAGAATAATTTGTTGCAGGGATATAGAGAAAGTCATGTGAATGGAACACATCAGATGTTTTTTTTTAAGTAACTTCTAAGTCCTGTATGCCTTCAATTATTCCTATATGTTCGCTATTAAAGGCGATTTGCTATTAATCTATTTTCTATCATTATTATTATTATTATTATTATTATTATTATTATTATTATTATTATTATTATTATTATTATTATTAATTACTATTAATATTATTACTTATTATATTTACTCTTTCATAATTTTACTTTTGTCACTAAGAAACATTGTAGCCTTTAGCTTTTCACGTTTAAACTGGTAATCTAGTAGGTACGTAACACTCTAAAGGGTGTTTAAATTGGTAATCAGTACGTAATACTGTCAGTTCCCCTTTCAAATATCTTTCAGCTAAAAGAGATATTGAATTAGTTATCACACTAACAGTTCAAATTATTAAGCATGGAAATTTATTGTTAGTAACAGAAAAATTCAATGTTTTTACAATACATTTAAGCTAAAAACAAAGTAATGCTTATGCCACGTTTCCGTTACCTCTAAGACGTAAAAGCTACTACAAACTTATTGGTGTACATTGAAGCACAATTTTCCTTCTGAGCGGTGGGAATTTACAATTTAAATGAGTCAGCAACTTCATATTTGAAACGATAGGCATTATTGGAAACATTATCTGTACACAACTTATGGGGGGGGGCTCTTAGAAATCTATTTAGATATATTATTAATAGATCGAGGAAATTGAGGAAAAGTTACCAATATTTTCTAGTGTCTGAAGAAGAGGTCCACCATAATATGTTCATTATATGTCACTATTGGTCAAAACAGGTATTTACGCTTTTTGTCTTTTTTTGACTATTTTTGTTTTGTTTAAAGGTCCTTTTAGCCTTTTCTTCATTTAACATTTTTTTCCCAGTTTCTTTTAGCAATTTTTTCCTGTCTACCAGAGCCAATCTCAATTCCAACGTGTTTAACTAATTCGTTTACTAAGACTACCCACAGAAGTAACAGTTGGGTTGTTAGCACCAGGAATATGCCTAGTTAAAGCATTGTAAAAATTTTTTTTTTTTTTTTTTTTTTTTTTTTTTTTTTTTTTTTTTTTTTTTTTTGTGTATCTGAATTTGACGATGAAGTATCTTCTCTTGATGGATGTACTCTTTTCTGAAAATATGATTCTAATTATATATTTTTTTCAATTTCTTTCTCCAGAATGTCCATTCCTGGTTCCTGAATCAAAAGCAGCTTGTGTCTAGTAGTATTTTCCCCTCATACTGCATGTTGAGTACTATAATGTTGCATTTCTGATACATTCATTAAATATGTAATTTAAAGTAAAATTAATCGATTTGGACCATCCTTTTATCTTCGTTCCAATTACACCATTTTTGGATATTTTAGTCGTGAAAAATCTAGCTGTTCCTCAAATAAACGTTTCTTACAAAATATTATTTGTTAATCTAGATAAACATTAGCAGAATTGGTCTTATTACTTGCTTCCTTGTAAGTAGAAGGGAAATAAGAAAATATATTGTGCTAAAGAAATAGTCAATTCTTTTAAAAGCTGGTCGTTATGTGAAACAATTGAGGTTCGGTTTGATTTGCATGGTCCCGTTTGAGAAAAGTTAGGTAGTTTAAAACTGAAACCAATAACAAGTAGTATCTCAAAAACAGACAACTCTACAAGTAAAACATATATGACACAAATTGTGTGTTTTAATGTGTTCTACTTTTTATATATTACATTTTTATCTTTCTCTTACGGTTTAAACGTTATGTAAAATTGTACAAAATTTAACCAGAATAAAGAGCTCTTTAGAGGCTACTCCTAAAAAAATTCAAGATATACCTACGTTTTATTTGTGATGTAAATATATTTAATATAGGGTATTTTAACCAAATGTTAGTGTCATTTTTGAAAAAATCACACATTTCGATAAATGTTCCGTGTAAGGGTAGTTGGAGGTTGGAGTGGGTTTTCTTGAAAATCTTCGTAACGCATTCTTGGAAGATACTGAACTTAAATACAAAGTTGGTTCCAGCTATACTGTCCACAGACACACATGCGCGGATCTTTTCCCAAATTGTTTTCGGACGCAGAGAACTCAAAACGTGTATCGGTGTAGAATTTTGAGTGGAATATAACACCTTCTCTATTTACTATGTACATTGTACACACGGGCTAGAGAAAGTAAAAATGTCATTTTAAGCTTAATTATTTTCTTAGCCAGATCCTACTTATAATCAGTAACAAAAAGTGCTATTGTTGGTATTCTATTACAAAAATCGAAGCGGAGATATCAGTGCAAATACATGTTTTAAGGCACCTGAATAAAACATTTTTAGAAAAAGGTTCGTGTGCGTCTGTGAACAAGATAACTCAAAACGACATATTCTATAAATTACCATGCGTAAGAGATTATGAAACATTGCTTACTGCACAAAAACGCATATCTCTTTAAAATTTCTAATTTCAAGTATAGCATTAGACAAATAAGAAAAATGTATCCGCTATTACTGGTATCTATGAATTTTTCAATGTTTTGTCATTGAAATGCTGTCGCTATTCAATCGTTATGTGGAAAGATTTGGCAATTTAAAGACAGCTTATGAGCGGCAATTAGCCCAACATTTACATGTTTCCTCTTTTCTTGATTTTATGTTGATTGATGAACAGTTTACTATTGAAATGAAGCCTTTCTGCCCGATAGCAGGGTCACGAACGCCTTCAATTTTGTTTTCCGCAGATAGGGAAGGCAAATCTTACTTTTCTGCAGTAATCGGTTGATAAATTGTCTTGCTTTTGAACATCTGGTTCCCCTCCGTGGTGAAGTACGCGTGGGTGCGAGATCTGGTGAGCTTAGGTAAAGTTCTAAATCTCTTGTAAGGGCTTAAGCACAGGAATGTAGGGATGGGTTAAGGTTTGTTTGGTGATGATATGGTGGTAGCGATACAAATATGCCCCTCAACGATTGCTTCACCAGAAGCACCAACGTTGCCACTGCTCCGCTGGTGTCTTTTTGATTTGTTTCAAGGTTGGTTTGAATTGAGGTGACCATTCCCATAAGGAGGGAGTACTTCGTTAAGTTTTATAGCTGCTAGCTAGTTTGAAACATTCGTTACCGGTGTGCCCACAAGCCATGCAGGAAACCCGGAACTGCCAGCAGCGGCGTTCAGTTGCTAGGCAATCCTCCAAAGATATGACAAGGGCATTCTCATTTTGGGCCAATCTGGCATAGCGATTTTGAGCCCGGCGTCTAATCACACCCTCCACGTATTGGGGAGTTGAAGATTCGTGTAGTAGTCTCACCGGGAAGCGGCGACATACAGAGGAGATGGACCGGAGACATCTATACTATATTCGTTGTAACCAGAGAAACTAAGAGTCTGATGTATTGTCCCACAATAGTTCCTCACAGACTGAGGATCAGAGGGATTACGAGCGCCTTGAAGCTTATGTAGCTTTAAGTGTAAAGTCATTTGGGAGATCAGAACGGGGTTTAGGGCGGCCACCCCCTCCCTGACTCTGTTCGTCTCTCCCTGCAGATGTTCACCGTTGTCAAGAATGACGCCTAAATGACGGATAGAATTTCCCTACTTTATTCATTGACCCTGACAAAAGTTGGGTACCTGAGTTGCGGAGGTGCGTCTCCTAGTGAACAGAACAGCATGAATTTTGCCGTGTTAACGAACATCTGCCACTGTCTGCACCAATACTGGACGAGACGGAGGTGTCTGTGAATGGGATTGAAAATTTTGCGAAAATTTTTGTCTCTTTTGTAGCACAGGGCGTCATCAGCAAATTGAGCCATGTTGACCCCCTGCATTACAGGGAAGTCTGACATGAAAAGCCTAAAAGTGGACTACCACTACTGCAATGGTGTAGGAACCTGTGTAAAATGTTATGTTATCTGTGCTGGCCAAGCTGGATGAGTTAATACAGCCTACACCTCGGCCACTTGCCAAGTGGCCGAGGTGTAGTGGCTGCCATGAAAGCTTCTGATACCCGAGGTGGCGAGTAATGAATTTTGTCGGATGTAAAAAGTCTTAGCATGGCTTCCTTCTGAAGGAAGGCCATGTGGAATGCTTATTTTCACTTAGAAGAACCCTATATCTTAAAAAAAAGAAGGTCCCAGGCAACATTTTATCATTTCACGTCCGCAAAATCGTGTTTTGTCCTATGGTGCCCTCTATGGCGAAGAACTGACTCGTCAACATGTGAACATAGTGGCGAAATCGCGAATTAGACATTACATCTGATCTAGGAAAACACTGCTAAGTGTTTCAAGATACGCCAACATCAGATGGTAACGCTTTACTTTAAACATCTGGCTATTCCCCTTGTATGTGAAAAACTGTTCTTGTACATTTTTATCTTTGTTAACACGAATTAGAACATTATGTATGTGATTTGTTATATTCACGCTACTTTCTCTGCTTCTCTTCTATTATTCGTCCTCATATGAGGAAGTACTCCCCCCAAACTTACATGTCAGTGCCTAACTTTAGATGCCTGTTGAGCAGCAGACGGACCCTGGACCAGAGTAGCCAGGAGTGCGATCAGGCCGATGCCTGGTATGAAAGTACGGAAGAAGATATTAAAGACGGTGAAGTGGATGAACGGAAGGATGATTATGGAGCAGATTATAGAACGAATTACGGAGAAAATCTGAGAACCCAGAGAGTAGTCGCTCAGGTACCGCTTTGTCCACCATAAATCCCACATATAGTCCGCTGGGATCGAATTCTGGCCGCCTTCTGATCTTGGCGCCACCGACTGTCTCTAACGTCTATTGTTTATTAGCAGATATTCTTACGACTGTATCTGTTGGGTCTGATACCCCAAAGACCACGTACATGGAGTTTTTCATTTGATCGGTACATATTTTACAAATCAGCTTCCTTGCCTTTAGCAAGGACGGAAATGGAAACGCCACTTAGGGAGATGACGACCGATGACCTATCCAGGTTAGTTGCCGTAATGCATTAGAGCGTCTCACAACCCGGACAGGCATCGCCACCTGGACGTACCCAATCTCACATGGGTTTCGGTATCACTACCCCGCCGAGCCCAACCCAATCCGTACAGCTCCATTTCGGGAGCGGCTGAGATATTAGGCACAGCGTACTTCTAGTAACGTCAAAAGTACCACGGAGGGATGATTATGTCTACTTCATTTTAATTGAGATAACTATATATAAAAGCTACGCAAAGCAATTTGATTTGAAACAAAGAGAATAACGAGAGTCCAATTACGCTATGTGCTGGTCTTAAAATTCCATTCTCTTTGGCGAGAAACAACTGAATATTGAAAGGATTTTCAAATATTCCCTTGCTGGCCTCGTAACTCAGTCGGTAGAGTATCTGCCTGCTTTGCGAGGGATCCCGGGTACGTCCCGGCTGAGGTAGGGGATTTTCTCTAGACCAGATTATTCCCAATCCTCCGCAAAGCCTAATAGCATAAGTGTGCATGTGTATGTGATATAATTATTAAAATTGAAATTAAATAGAAACCTAACGACGCAAGTTAGCACCAGTTAGGTAGTACATATAATGTATGTTCCCAAGTGAAATGTCACCGATAGAGCGATGTAGATAAAGGCGGTGTATAAATGGAGCAAAAAATACCCCCCTTCTTTGCGAAGGGTTCGATTCCCGGCTGAAAAGTGAGAAGTTTTGTCTAATCAAGATTCCCCATCCTCCTCAAAGTTGAGATTATGAATGTGGGTGTAAAGTTAAAAAGAGTTAAAGTTAAAAACCAAAGATAAACACCGACAGTAATGAGTAACTGTTCCAAAGGAGAACCCGCCGATATCATCTAAAGAGGTAGCATTTAAATGGAACATCAAAATAAAAAATAAATAAGCCCCCCCTGTACCTGCCTACTGAGCGAGGGTCCCGGATTCGATTCCCGGCTGGGGGTAGAGATTTTTCCCTATGCTCCCCGAGGTATGGAAGCATGAATGAGAGTGTGAATGTGTGGTGTGAGCTGATGTATAAAATCCAAAAAGAAAAACATCTCACCAGTTAACACAAAAGCCTAAAAGGCACGTTTCAAAGGGAAATGCCGCCGATATGGCAGCGCAGTTATAGCTGCGGTACAAATGGAAAAACGAATAGAACCATTAATACATAAATCTCAGATATTGCTTACGTCACGAAAAACGCATTTTGAATAAATTATGTCTTATAGAATTGTGTACTTGTTATGCATTAAGTTTTCGTCTGTCGCTTAACATTTACTACTTATACAAGATTGTATAAAACTCCTTTCGAATGAAAAGGAATTCACAAGCCATTTCAGAAAATTCAAGATAAAAATTTTATTTGTCACGTAAGTATTTGTAATATAGGTTTTAATCAAAATCATTAGGGGCAATTAAAACAGGTAACAGCGGAACTGGCTGAGCAACTTCGTTTCACCTCTCTCGCTTACCAGCGGAGACGGTGAACGATTCGCATTCAATAGAGGAGTAAAAGGAAGGTGACTCTGGTTAGTTCTTCATTTACCGGATTTACTTGAAATAGCCCGTTGAGTTATGCAACTCTTAACGAACGGAAGGATATCTGCAAACGTTAGACCACCTGGTGTTAAAGATATTTACATAACGAATAAAATGCATTACTTGAATTTCTTGGGAATAGCCAATAAAACCCTTTCATTCTGAATGACTTTAGCCGTGAGAGACAGACAAAAATTTGCTTAATGTATCAAAAAACACAAAATATGTAAAATATATTTTTGTGTGGAGCTAACCATTTCCGAGATATTTGTTATAGATTTAAATTTTCTAATATTGACAATTTTCTCAATTAAGATTTCTATGATAGTCAAGCAAGGAGAACGAATTTCAAATCCAGCACATAGCGACCGGCTTTACAAATTTGACCATTTGTATTGTATTGTATTTCCTCGTTTCCTATAACATCGTAATTAGACCATTTCTGCTACTTTTGATCTTGATAAACGTGAAGCCTTTGTAACAACAGTTTGTTGTAGCATAGGCAGAAAGAGTTATATGAATGTTTACTTCATGTTTATCTTTACATGTTCTAAATAATCATCTATTTTGAAACACGGCCACTTATTGAACCTCATACACATTTCATTAATACATTAAAGCAGTTGTATATGTTTTATTTATTAATTTTTTTAATTTTTTTTATATTGTTTCATTTGTATAGCCCCCCTTTAACTTCAATGGTCGTATTACTGTAGGTTAGAACGTTAGGTTAATCATTATTATATTACTAAACACACGCACATTCACTCTCACATTCATACTTCCAGACTCTGTGGGGTATAGAGAATAAATCTGGCTAAAGAAAAATTCCCCGCCCCAGCCGGGAATCGAACCCGGGACCTCCGGGTGAGAAGTCGGCTCGCTGACCACTCGACCACGGAGGCAGTCTATTGATATGTTATTAGTTAGTGCATTATTAAGCATAATGATGATGAATGGTGTTTAAGGGCGCTCAACTTCCAGGTTATCAGCGCCCTTAACATAAAACTGCGGAGTTAAAACACCTGAGATAAAAGTATGCTAAAAAGATCTCAATCAAAAGAGTTAAAACAAGAGATAAAAAACAGTATAAAAACAAAAACCCTGTCCAGCCCTGACTCTAGAGCTGGCGATAAAACCATTACAGTAAAATAGCTAAAACAAGAGGAAACATAAAACAATAGTGTCTAAACGTTTCAAAGCTGATTAAAGATTTAAAAATCCTCACATATCAATCAAATATCTGCAACAAATCCAATAAAATCAAAATATAAAAAGATGCTTAAAACATATGGCACTTCGGATAAAAATTTATAAATCTTCTCCACCGCTCCGGCATCTTCGGCCAGGACCTCCGAATTATTAAAGCAGTTATACTCATTATTAAAGTAGCTAGCTGTACACATTTTACTTCCGAAATCAATTATGTTACTTCTTATTTACTGTCGCCCTCCGTGGTTTAGTGGTTACCATATCCAAGGTCCCGGGTTCAAACCCGGCGGAGTACGATGGATTTTCGGGCTGAAAATCCTTAACATAATCCTCCATAAAGTCGTTGGTCCTGTGTCATAGATTTACGGTACGTATAACAATCTCAAACCAAATAAAGATGCCTCTGAGTAAAATTAAACTATTTTTCATGCCCAGTATAGAATGGAGCACTGAGAACCGCAAGTGTCCATAAATAAAACTCTATTTCCATTTCTATTTGGATATACCACAACAACTTTAGACATCTGTGGGAATTCTTTCGTATCAAAAAAAATCCTTAGATTAGCCTACTCTGTAGTGGGCTGGTTCTGCTGGCGGTGTGAGCCTTAGGATTTTCAATTGTACTGCTAGTATTGTTTTATTGTTTCTTTGAAAGTCATGGAAATTGCAGGTATATAGGTGAGAGGTGAAGAAGTGCAAATAATTTGACATTTAGTAGAGAAGAAAGTGGAAAACAAATACCATCTTATTCTGTCCGCTAGAAGCACAACGTGTCTTATGTATGTGTTTTGAACAACCCTGAGTTATGTCTCTGCTGTGTTTACATACATCACACCATCCATATTTGGGCAACCAAACGTCTGAGTCAGGGAGTGAACAGCCACCTAAAAACATTCAGAAATTGTTATCATAACCTTAGAAAATATCGAGAAAAACTGAAAATGCTAGAATATATCATTGTCCTCAAACGCCGGTAGAAATATTTGCACTTATTCACCTCCCACCCTATATAAAGTCAGCAATAAATTTTCCGGCTAGGAGAAACTACAGTTGTTTTTTGTTTTTTTTTTTTGTAGTTTTTAACGTCTTTAACCTGGTTTGGTCATATCGGACGATGAATGAAATTGGTGAAATGATGCTCAAATGATCTCGGGGGCCATGGAGCTTAAAGTTACTCGGCATTCGTCTTCTCACGATAAGGAAAAACCCCGAAAAAAAACCTTATCCGGGCAGCTGACCCTAAGCGAGAATCGAACTCAGGACCTTATGAATGTGAGGCAGACACGCTACCACGGCACTACCCAGGCGAGCTACAGTTATTAACGACGCAGGCAATTGCTAGGATCATATAAGCACCGCCAGTGTGCCGGAATTTCGTCCCACAGTTCTTTTACATGACCGTAAATCTACTGACAGTGCTGTCGCCCTTAAGCACAATTTAAAACCATCAGCCTGGACCGAGATTCAGCCCGCAATTTTTGAATCAGGAGATGGTGCCTAATCAATGAGGCACCCAGACAAACAGGAAACTTTAAAAAAATCCTTACCAGGTTGCTCGGAACGAGGGTTTCTTAGAAAACCTTCGCCTTTAATCCTTCAAAGTTATTAGATTCGTTTTTTGTTGTTTTTTTTTTTTTACGCTGCACACACACACACAAACACATACATACACCCGTGCTTACATAGATTTTCCTAAAATTGATTTTTGTGGGCTCCAAAATCTTTTATTTCCTGTGAAATGTCCATACCAAATTTTTGCTTTAAATGTATTTCTATTTCTGCAATCAGGCAAACTGTGGATAAAGTGGAAAAACCGTAACTATTTGAAAATGGAGTATATCCTAGGTTGTGCGTATGCATGCGCACATGTGTGTGTATGTGTGTGTGTGTCTATATAACTTTAGAGTAGATAACTACATAGGCACAAAGGTTTTATCCAATTAAGCAAAAAACTTCAAATCTGTTACACATTAATATCATTAAAAGAATATCTACCTTCTCTAATTCGTGCATGTACTTGTAGATAGAGAAGGCATTGTATTCTATAAAAAAATTCGATTTTGATATTTGCCGGAAACATGTTTTGAGATCCCCTGAATTACAAAAAATCATTTTTAGAAAAAATGTGTTATATATGTATAGGTGTGTTTGTGCAGCATAGATAAAAAAAGAAAACTCCATTAAATACCAAACTTAGTATTTAAGTTCAGTGTTTTCCAAGAATGCGACACGAAGATTTTCATTAAAATCTCTCCACACCAACTACCCTTAACATGGAATATTTCTTTGAAAATATTGATTTTCTCAAAAATGGCTTTAACGATTTGGATTAAAATACTATAACTATGTTTAAGGTATTTTTATGAAAAACGAAATGTACATCTCGAATTTTCTGGCAATAGCCTCTAAACACCGCATTTTGGATGACTTATGTAACTGGAGAACCGTAAGAGACAAAAACTTGGCACACAAAAGTTATAGATCTCGTTAAAACGTACAATTTACTTAAACGTTTCTGAGATATTCCTTGTTATTTCTTTCAGTTTTAATTAAACTTTATTTTTCAAACGGGAAGTCACATTTCGTTTCATACGTTTTTGCTTTACTCCTAGCCAAGCAAAGAGAACTGAATTCCAATTGTTGCACATAACGATACACAGCTTTTAAAAGATTTGAACCTAGTGTAATCCCTATTTCCTTCCTGCTTACAAGAAAGCAAGTATAAAGACCATTGCTGCTAATGTTTATTTCGATTAGCATATGTAGATAAATGAGTACTTTATTATAAAAAGCTGATATGTACCATTCACATGACTTTTTCTGCATCTCTGCAACAAATTATTCTTAAAAGCTTATACTTCTATTTACTTCGTGCTAATCAGTAAAAATAGCAGAAATAGTAAACAGTAAAAAGCTGATATGTACCATTCACATAACTTTCTCTACATCTCTGCAACAAATTATTCTTAAAAGATTATACTTCTATTTAGCAGAAATAGCCACATTACTTACTTCCTTGTAAGTAGAAGCAAAATATAGGTTAAAGTGATAATCAAAAGCTGTTTGCTATGTCACTGAAGATCCTTTGTTTGTATCGACCGCAGTTGACAAATTACTGTATGAGAAAAGTTTTTCATTGCAGAAACCAAAAATAAGGAATGTCTCAAAAACGACGACCTCCACGAAAAAAATGTATATAACATAAATTGTGTGTTTTAACGTGTTCTACATTTTTTGTGTTGTAAGTTTCTGTCCATCTCTTACGGTTTAGCAGTTATTCAAAATTCAGTTAAACTACTCTTCAGAGGCTGTTCCCAGAAAATTCAAGATATACATTTTATTTGTCAGGCAAATATCTTTAATATACGAAATTTTAATCAAAATCGTTAGAGCCATTTTTGATAAAATTTAACATTTCGAAAAAAATTCCATGTAAAGGTTAGTTTGGAGTAGGGGATTTTTCTCAAAATCTTCGTGTCGCATCCCTGGAAGATACTAAACTTAAATACCAAGTTTGATATTTTACCGACTTTTCGTTTTTGAGTTATCATGTTCACAGACACGGACACACAAACGCGCGCGCGCGCGGACCTTTTTATCAAAATGCTTTTTTTTAGATAAAGGTGTCCCTAAAACATATATTTATCTCGGTATCGAATTTTTGGGTGGAGTGCAATACCTTCTCTATACACTATGTACATGGTATGTATAGAGAAAATAAAAATCTGATGTGTTCCATTCACATGACTTTCTCTATATCTCTATAAAGTATTGTTGTTAATAAGCTTATCTTTTATTTATTTCATGCTAATCGAAAAAAATTAGCAGAAATAGTCTTATTTCTTGCTTTATTGTAAGTAGAAGCGAAATAAGGGAGTACCATAGGTTAAAGTGAATGCCAAAAGCTGGTTGCTATGTGACATGTTCCTTTGTTTGTATTAACAGGAGTTGACAAATTCCTGTATGAGAAAAGTATGTCTTTCAAATATGAAACCAAGAAAAAGGAATATCTCAAAAACGATTAACTCCACGAAAAAAATGTATGTAACATAAATTGTGTGTTTTAACGTGCTCTACACTTTTTGTGGGTTAAGTTTTTGTCCATCTCTTACGGTTTAGTAGCTATGAAAAATTTATCCAGAATAAAGTAGTCTTCAGAGGCTATTCCCAGAAAATTCAAAATATACATTTTATTTGTCAGATAAATAACTTTAATACCCTATATTTGAATCAAAATCGTTAGGGCTATTTTTTAGAAAATCAAAATTTTCGAAAAAAATTCCATGTAAAGGGTAGTTTGGGGTGGGGGATTTTTCTCAAAATCTTCGTGTGGCATCCCTGGAAGATACTAAACTTAAATACCGAGTTTGGTATTTTACCGACTTTTCGTTTTTGAGTTATCGTGTTCAGAGACACACGGACACACACACACACACGGACCATTTTTTGAAAATACATTTTTTGGATGCCGGGGACCCTAAAACATATATTTCCGGTAAAATCTCGGTATCGAATTTTTTGGTGGAGTGCAATACATTCTCTATTCACTATGTACATAGTGAGTATAGAGAAAGTAAAGATAGCATATTTTCCAGAAGTACAAAATCTCATTTAACATTTTAATAAAAAACTAAATAAAATTTAAAAATAAAAAAAAATAAAAAACACGAATTAAATTTTAACCTTATTTGCAGAACATGTAGAGAAATTCGTGTGAATGGAGCAAATAGATTTGTTTATTGAATCATAAAACGGCTAAAGAGAAAGAAAACAATATCTTAGCGACTGCCTCCGTGGTGGAGTGGTCGGTCAGCAAGCTGACTTCTCACCTGGGGATCCCGGGTTCGATTCCTGGCTGGGGCGCGTAATTTTTCTCTAGCCAGAATTATTCCCTATCCCCCACAGAGTCTGGGAGTTTGTATGTGAGTGTGAAGTTGTGCGTGTTTGAATGATTTAAACCAACGTAAAAAAAACAAACAAAAACCCTACAGACAACGAGTTGTTTCAAGTGGAAAGCCTCCGAAATGAGCTTAAATGTTAAAGGGGCTATATAAATGAAACAATAAAAATATATATATATATATATATTACCATGTACTTATTATTTCGAGATTTACAATAAAAAATCTGCTGTAGTCCTTTTCTACATCTCTGAAACAGATCATTTTAAAAGGCTTATTCTTCCGTCTGATTCATGCTAATCAAGATAAACATTAGCAGCTTGATCTTATTACTTGTTTTCCTGTAAGCATAAGGGAATGCACTAGTCTAAAGCATAGTCATATCTTTTAAAAGCTGGTTGCCATGTGGTTGAAATCAATTTCTTTTCATTGCCAGTTGACAAATTCCGGTATAAGAAAAGTTTGTAAGTATTTTAAAACTGAAAAATAGTACAAGGAACTCAAAAATGGTCAACTCCACTATAAAAATGTATATGACAAATTGTGTGTTTTTAAGGAGATCTACATTTTGTATCATACGTTTTTATCTATCTCTTATGGTTTGCCTGTTATGCAAAATTCAGCAAAACTCGTTCAGAATGAAGACCTCTTCAGAGGCTGTTCCCAGAAAATTCAAAATATACATTTTATTTATATGTAAATTACTTTAATATACGATATTTTAATCAAAATTCTTGGAACCATTTTTGAGAAAATCAAAATTTTCGAATTTTTTGCCATGTAAAGGGTAGTTTGGGGGGTTGTTTCCTTAAATTATTCGTGTGGCATCTTTGTTAGATACTAAACTTAAATATCAAGATTGGTCTTTTATCGATTTTTTTTTCTGAGTTATCGTATGTACAGTTACGGTCATACGGACCTTTTTCTATCAATGCTTTTGTAGGCACAGGGGACTCTAAAACGTGTGTTTCCAATGAAATCTCGGTATAGAAATTTTGGATGGAGTGCAACCTTCTCTACAAACGTACCATAGACTGTAGAGAAAATAAAAAAGTGCCTACCTAAACAGACCGTTAATACTCGTCAGTGTGCCTTGTCCGAGCTTAACAAAAACTACCCTCAATGGCACTAAGGGGTGGTTTACGGAGGGATGCAACCAAAGTCCATAGGTTTGTTTGTTTATGGCTACCCAATTTTCTCTTGTGCTCCCTCTTCAGTGTTTTCAGTGAAAAATGGCTCGTTAGTGATCGCTATGACGGCAGTAAATGTCTATATTATGCTCCAAAAAGGAGCTTGGCAGACGAGGATCTTCAAAGGACTTTGATCGGCGTCCCGGCCCGTGCGCTTTGAGGGTAATGAAGAGAGTTAATTAGTGGTGAAAGGGGTAGATCAGTATCTGCCCATCTGTTTCATTTGTTTGCCTTATGGTCCTCTCTGAACTGCGGGCACACTCTCGCAGTCAGGACCACCTACAGGGTTGCACCATGGGATCACTTCGTGTCCTCAAACCTAACCTTCTCTTCCTTCCTATGTTTATTTTATACTCGACTCTGAATTTGCAGCAAACTTGAATTTAACTTTATACAGAAAAGTGGTATTATAAAACTATAGCTGGATAAGTAGAGATAGACTGAAAAATTCAATGCCATAATCGGGATTTTGTAGGAGCACATACCACATGCTCACAAATTATATAAAAAGAGAAAATGTACATAATATTACTAGTTTATAGAAACCCAGGGAAAATAATTGTAAATATTCCAGAGTAGAAATATGCATAAATGCAAGTTGTAACTGAGGTAATTAGGAGAGGCGGGCTAGCTTAATTCCAGGTATAAGTTCACCAAACACCACCTGCTAATGAGCACAGGGTTTAGGCTCAGGATGCGTGATAGAAAAGAACAGAAATATAAAGAAGTGAGACAGGAATAGTGACTTATCTTCCAAGTAGCACTGGGAGTTGGCAAAACAGACAAAGAGAGCATAATGTTAAAGTGAGAAAGAACTACTTTCCAAACGAGTCATGTGCACGCTATAACGTCAGAAGTTGGACCAATTTATTCTCCTAACTTGTGAGGTGATGCTAACTCAGAACCAATAAGAGATGCTGTTACATTTTTTGGCGCGAAAGTTGGCGTCACCCAGGTTTACTATTTAAGGAGAAGCAGATCTCTATACTCTTACTCTTACTCTGAAAGTGATATTGTGTTCACGGCACGTTGAGTTGTGTGCACGTGGTGGGGGAGGGATGTGCAGAGGGTTAGATTAGGCTCCTCATTAGTAATTAAATGGTGGGATGGTATTTATTATAACACATTTGTAAGGAGCAAGCTAGCCGCCCGTTTAAAATCTATATCACAATAAATTAATGTCGTAAGGGATTATGCAGTGTTTTTAGTGTATTAGCCTCACCCACAAACCTATGAGATTAAGTGTAATTAGGAAATTGGGAGTGGAACCTACATCAACGCCGGAACTGAGGACACTGCAGGAACGAGACGCCGATCCCACGACAATTTGAACCTCGGATCTCTCGGTCTCTAGCCGGTTACTCTACCACTAGGCTACCATGGCAACATATCAGCACAGCATTGAATTTCTCAACTGACTCGCATTGTAAGTCGCCATTGCGGTTTCATCTCAAAATAATTTGAGACCACCTAGTGTTTTGCCGGGAAGCATGCGAGTCAGTTCAGAAATTCAATGCTATCCCGGGTTGTTGCCATGGCAGCTCAGTGGCAGAGCACCCGGCTAGAGACCGGGAGATCCGGGGCTCAGATCCCGGCTATGGAATTGAATATTTCAGTGTGACTCCTATCTTACACACTGCTTCTGTGAAAAAAATAATTAAATCTAAAATTAAAACTATTTCACATTTCTATTCTGTTTAGTGAGAACGTTTTTTTAAAGCGTAAATTAATAATTAGTGTGTGCTTCAACGCTTATATGATTGCTTCCATAGTCGAGTGGTCAGCGAGCTGACTTCTCACCTGAAAATTCCGGCTTCGATTCTCAGCTGGGAAGGGTAATTTTTATTTAACCAGAAGCATTCCGTATTCCCCCACAGAGTCTGGAAATATGACCATAAAGTTAAAGGCATGTATACAAATAAAATACTTTTAAAAATCGGAACATTTATGTGTTCCATTCACATGACTTTCTCTATATCCCGGTAACAAATTATTGTCAAAGCGCTTATTCTTTTATGCACTTCAGGCTAATCGAAATAAACATTTGCAGAAGTAGTGTAATTACTTGCTTTCTTGTAAATGAAAGAGATATAAGGGAATACCCTTGGCTAAAGCGATATTCAAATATTTTAAAATCTGGTTGTCAAATGGATTATATAATCTGGGTCTACTCCAATTGTACGGCTGGCCTGGATGATAATGTCAGTGCGCTTAGAAATGTGCCTGTTGTATTAGTTACGAGCGTTTAAAACTTGGGAATACCTACCACTTCTATATCTAAAAGTTTTATTTTGCTTTATACGTTATTATTAGTTAAAGTATTATTTGCTTCTTTTAAATAGTAATAGATATACCTACTGGTGAAAGTAGTAGCGGAAATTGCAGTAGTGCAATGCTGTAGTAAAAACAAATAATAACAGTAGGAGAGCTAGTAAATAAAATGGCGTTTTATTTATGACCGCTCTTTAACTGCTGTGGTTCTCAGCGTTCCATTCTATACTGGGCGTGAAAGACCGATTAATTTTGCTCAGAGGCCTCTCTATCAGACTTGAGGTTCTTTTACGTGCCATAAATCTAAGACATGGAACCAACGGCTTTACTTCCCTTCCCGAAAAAATCCATCGACCTCCGCTGGGTTTGAACCCGCGATCTTGGGTATGTGAAGTTAGCATTACACCACGGAGGGCGACTAGGAGAGCTAGTAGTAGAATAGTGGTAGTACCAGAGAGTAATTCTACAGTAGTAGTACAGAAGAACACAGTACAACAGTAGTAGTCCAGCAGCCATATCAATCAGCGATGGTACAGCAGAGTACAAAACAACGATATTACAGTTTAGCAGTCGCATATTATTAATACACAGTATAGTAGTGCAACAGTAGTAATATTAACATTTATTACATTATTATTATTATTACTATTATTGATGGTGATTGTAGTATTTTTCAAAAAGACCAAGGTAAATGCAAAAAAAAACCTAAAGCATGCTGGCCTCGAACCTCAGTGGCGAGCAGTATGAGGTTCGATTTCTGGCTGAGAAATAGGACTTTTTTTTATCTTCCCCATCCTCCCCAGAATTTGGAAGGATGAATGAAAGTGTGAATGTGTCGTTACATTGATGGGAAACAAACAAAAATTTAAAACAGAGACTGAGCTCTATTGTTCATGTGATATCTCTCTCTCTCTCTCTCTCTCCTACTAGTACTTACTGAAATTCTTGATTATTTAAATTAACAATTTAGCTTAGCAGCAAATTACTCTAATTAAAGCTTATTCTTCTATCTTCAACGTGCTAATTAAGATAAACATTAGAGAAAATGGCTTTATTACTTATCTTCTTGTATTCAGATACAAGAGGAATAAATGACAGTCAACAGTTTAAAAACCATTCACTATGAGATGGACTTGAAATTCCATTATCTTTGCATAACGGATGAAAAATCTTGTGAATCCCATACACATGACTTACCCTGCCTATTCTGTAACAAACTAATCTTATAAAAGAATGTTATTCCATCCATTTCAAGTTATCGAAAAAATGTTATTGGAAATTATTTATTTCCTTTTAAGTAGAAGGAAAACAAGGGAATACACTATCCTAAAGCGATAGTAAAATCTTTTTAACAGCTGGATTCTCCGAGATATTGAAATCAAGCTTTCTTTATTTGGCCAGCAGTAAAAAAAATAAAACCGAATGATGACTTCCCATCTGAGAAAAATATAAGCATTCAAAAATATGAACTAATAGTAAGGAATATCTACGGAATTATTAACTATACAAAAAATGTAACTGCTTTAACGAGATCTACATATTTTTATAATAACGATTTGTCCATTTGTTAAGGTTTGCCAGTTATGCAAAAGTCATCCAGGTTGTTTCCAGACAGTTCAAATTATACCTTTTGTTTGTGATGTAAATATCTCTACTATATTTTATTTTAATAAAAATCATTAGATTCACTTTTGAGAAATTTACAAACCATTTTCCACGTAAACGGTTATCATTTGGATGATCAGATTTTCCGATCACGTCTATCAAATATAGTGAACTCCCAGTTTGACATTTATAACCAACTTTTGGCTTTGAGTTATGCTGTTTACAGACACACGCACACAAACTAACACATAGATATTTTCTAAAAATGTATTTTTATACATGGAACCTCAAAACATGTATTTCCAATGGAATCAAGATATTGAATTTTTTGGGTGGAATGCATATTTCTCTATCCACTTTGTACATACATTGAAGAGGTAATAAACATTTTTGAATAATTACTAAAAAGAAATTGCATCTCGTGAAGCTCTTTGGTATTTAAACAATTGAAAGAATTTGCGAGAAAACATGGTTTAAATTTGCGTGTGCCTATTAATAAACATGCGTCTGACTATTTATAGTTTTAGTTAGTTGGTTCTTTAAATAGGCCAAATAGAAAAAGTTTTTAAAATTTATAAATTAAGTTATTTTAATATGACAATTTTTACTGTCTCTAGCACGGAAGTATCTGCAATGCACATAGTGGATAGAGAAAGTATTGCTTTCCATCCAAAAATTCGATGACGAGGTTTCACCTGAAATATAAGTTTTGGAGTCTCCTGAGTTCGAAAAAAGCATTTTTAGAAAAAGGTCTGTGTGAGTGTGTGTGTGTATGTGTGTGGACAGCATAGCTCAGAAACAAAAAGACCGTTAAATACCGTTTGGTACCTTCCAAGGATGCGATACGAAGATTTTCAAGAAAATTCCCCCACTACAAACTCCCGTTACTTAGAAAAAAATTTGAAACTTTTGATTTTCTGAAAAGTGGCTCTAACGATTTTGAATTAAAATACATAGATATATTAAAGATATTTACATCCCAAATAAAATGTATATCTTGCATTTTCTGAGAATAGCTTCTGAAGACCTCTGAATTTTGCCGAATTTTGCTTAACTGCTAAACCGTAAAAGATACACAAAAGGAAGTGTCCGTTGACAATTGCATAACGGCAGCTTGTTAAACATTCAGCATAGCTCATTCCTTTAGTTCCCTCCTGCTTATAAGGAACTAAGTAGTAGGGACGTTCTGCTAATGTTTATCTCGATTAGCATTGTGTAGAAAGAACAATAATCTTTTGTAAGCAGTTTGTTTGTCTAACAGCTAGAGAAAGTCATATAAGTGACTTTTTTTTTTAATTTTTCTTAACTTTGACTAATTTTACAGATGCACCACCTTAATGTCCAAAGAAGTACATTATTTTAAGAAGTAACTTAGATTAAAATTATTCCGATTACCACCAAGTCCCATCCTGTTATGTAAATTTCGATGCACTTCAAAAAGTTTGTCTTCAAAGTACTGATACTTGCCTCCATAATGATGAAAGTTGAGAAAAAAAAAACAGTATACCTGTTAGGCAGAACACGTGTTCGAAAAGAGGTAAATTACTTTCACCCTTCATAATGCATTTTATAGCGCAGTGGAATTTAGGTCAAAAGGGGTTACTCAGCATATGGTGCAGGAGGTGTAATCTAGGTCATGCTGCTGTTTCAAAACTGTAGCATATTAAAACCACTTCCAGCTGGTATATCAAAATAAGGTTCAAGAGTTAGAAATACTGCTGTGGATCTTAAAAATCACTCAAAAGTCCATGATAAAATTCATCTCTACAGAGACGACAATTAAAATTGCTTAAAGAGTCGGAGCTCAAAAAATTTGTGTTCCACTCACATGACTTTCTTTATCTGTTCTTCAAACAAACCATTCTTAGAAAAGTTTCTTTTATCCACATCATGTTAGCGAGATAAACATTAGCAGAATATGGTCTTATTTCTTTCTTCCTCCTAAGCAGAAAGTAAATAAGGGATGCAGTAGCCTAAAGCGAGAGGCAAATCTTTTTAAAAGCATGAAAAAGTTGAAATTCAGTCGCTTTCCATGGTCAGGATTAAAACGAGAGGAAAAAAAAATCTGATGTGTTCCATTCACATGACTTTCTCTATATCTCTTCAACAAACTATTTTTAAAAAGCCTGCTCTTCCATTTCTTTCATGCTAATTGAGAAAAAATTAGCAGAAATGGTCTTATTACTTGCTTCCTTGTAATTAGAAGAGAAATAAGGGAATACACTAGGCTAAAGTGATAGTCAGATCTTTTAAAAGCTGGTTCTTATGCGATATAAGTGCATTTGTTTGTATTGCCAGGAGTTGACAAAGTCCCGTATGAGAAAAATATACGTATTTTATATAAGAAATAAATTTTATTTATATAAGGAGTATCTAAAAACCGGTAAACTCCAAGAAAATATGTGTATAAAGTAAATCGTATGTTCTAATGAGATCTACAAGTTTTGTATAGTAAATTGCTATCTATCTTTGGTTTACCAGTTATGCAAAATTTTGCAAAATTCATCTAGAATAAAGATGTCTCCAGAAGCTGTTCTCAGAAAACTCAAGATATACATTTGGCTTGGTATATAAATTACTTATTTATACGATACTTTAATCAAAATCGTTAGATCCATTTTTGAGAAAATCAAAATGTTCGAAAAAATGTCCATGTAAAGGGAGCCGGTCCCCATGGCCGCGCTCGCTAAAGCGTCTCGCTTTGGTGCTTCGTGGGCAGGGGATCGTGGGTTCGAGTCCCGCCTTGGGCATGGGTGTTATATGTTTGTAACAGAAACAGTAAAACCAGTAATCAGTAAAACCTACGGGGGTAAATGTAAATAGGGATACAGTACCGGAGTCCTGATCAGACTCCGTTACTGTTTTAAAAAAAAAAAAAAAGGCAGTTCGTGGGGGGGGGGGATTTTCTTGAAAAACTTCGTGTCGCATTCTTGGCAGATACCAGAACCTAAATACCGGTTTGGTATTTAACGGTTTTTTCGTTTTCGAGCTATGCTGTCCATAGATAGACACACAGACGCACACACAGACACACACGAACCTTTTTCTAAAAATATTATATGTTTCATTCACATAAATTTCTCTACATTTCTGCAACAAATTATGGATAAAAAGACTAAACTTCTATTTCATGCTAATCAAGAAAAAATTAGCACGCATTTTTCTTATTACTTGCGTCCTTGTAAGTAAAAACGAAATAAGGGAGTACCATAGGCTAAAGTGATAGTCAAAATCTGGTTATAATGTGTCTGAAGTTCGTTTTTGAATGGACAGGAGCTGACAAATTCCTGAATGAGCAAATAATAAGTTTTTCAAATCTGAAACCAATAACAAAGAATATCTCAAAAACAATAAACTCCACGAAAAATAAATTGCGTCTTTTATCGTGATCTACATTTTTGTATAGTAAGTTTTTGTCTCTCTCTCTCTCTCTCTCTCTCTCTCTTTTACGGTTTACCAGTTAAGCAAAAGTCAATGAAAATTATCCAGAATAAAGAGGTCTTAAGAAGCTATTCCCAGAAAATTCAAGATATCCATATATTTGTCACGTAAATATCTATAATATACGATATTTTAATCAAAATTGTTAGAACCATTTTTGAGAAAATCAAAATTCTCGAAAAAAATTCCATGTAAAGGGTAGTTGGGGGCGGGGGGATTTTCTTGAAGATCTTAGAGTCGCATGCTTGGAAGATGCCAAACTTTAATGCCTACCAAGTTTGGTATTTAAAGGTATTTTCGATTTTAGGCTACACTGTCCACACACACACACACACACACACACACACACACACACACACACACACATATGGATACTGTTCCAAAAATGCATTTTTTGGATTCAGGGGGACCCAAAACATGTATTTCCGGTGAAGTCTCAGTATCGAACTTTTGGGTGGAATACAATACTTTCTCTATACACTGTGCACATAGTAAGAAAGTAAAAGAAAATGTGATGTGTTCCATTCACATGACTTTCTCTACTTCTCTGCAACAAATTATTGTTAAAGAGCTTATGCTTATTTTTACTTCATGCTATTCGAGAAAAATTAGCAAAAAAAAAGTCTTATTACTTGCTTCCATGCAAGTAGAAGGGAAATCAGGCAGTTGTATAGGCTGAAGCATTGGTCAAAATCTGGTTGCTATGTGACTGAAGTTCCGTTGTTTCTAAGAACAGCAGTTGGCAAATTCCCGTATGAAAAAAGAATGTTTCTTAAAGCTGAAACCAATAACAAGGAATATCTCAAAAACGATCCACTCCACGAAAAAAATATATAACATTAAGTGTGTGTTTTAAAGAGATATACATTTTCTGTTCAGCAAGTTTTTCTCTATCTCTTACACTTTGCCAGTTATAATAAATTCCGTAAAATTCATCCAGAATAAAGTAGTCTTCAGAAGCTATTCCCAGAAAATTTAGGATGTACATTTTATTTGTCAGGTAAATATCTATAATATACGATATTTTAATCAAAATCATTAGAGCTATTTATGAGAAAATCAAAATTTTTAAAACATGTTCCATGTAAAGGGTAACTTGAGGTGGGGGATATTCTTGAAAATCTTCGTGACGCATCCTTGGAAGATACCAAACCTAAATACCAAGTTTGGTATTTAACGGCCTTTTCGTTTTTGAGCTATGCTGTCCACAGACAAACACACACATACACACACGTGCACATCTCACATACATGGACCTTTTTCAAAAAATGATTTTTTTTGGATTCAGGCGGTCGCAAAACATGTATTTACGGTGAAATCTCGGTAACGAATTTTTGGTTGCAATATAATACTTTCTCTATACACTATGTACACAGTACGTGCATAGAAAGTAAATAATCTGATGTGTTACACCCACATGAATTTCCCTAACTGCTTTACAAACGAACTTCTTACAAAAGAATATTCTCCCTTTTACACAATGCTAATCGAGATAGGCATTACCAGAAGGTTCTTATTACGTAGTTCCTTATAAAGAATTCGCCTTACTAAAGTGATAGTAAAATGTTTTAAAAGCTGTCGTTATGCGATTGTCATTGCAAATCGCTTCTTTGTTTGGCTACGAGTAGAACAAAAGAAAAACGGACACATACTGTATGAGAAAAGTATAAGCGCTTTCTACACCATCGAAACCAATAAATAGGAATATCTTGGAAACGGTTACCTCCACGACAAAAACGTAAAGGGCATAAATTGTGTGTTTTCACGAGATCTACATCTTAAGTATAGTAAATTTTTGTCTATCTCTTACGGTTCAGCAGTTAAGCATGATTCGGCAAATTTCATACCGAATAAAGAGATCTTAAGATGCTATTCCAGGAAAATTCAAGATATACATTTTATTTGCGATGTAAATAGCTTTAAAATACGAGATTTTTACTAAATCGTTAGAGCTATTTTTTAGAAAATCAAAATTTTTGAACATATTTTCATGTAATGGGTAGTTTTGGGGGATTTTCTTGAAAACTTTCGTGTCGCATCCTTGGAAGATACTAAACTTAAATACCAAGTTTGGTATTTAACGAACATTTCGTTTTTGAGCTATGTTGTCCACAAAAACACACACATAGACCTTTTTCTAAAAATGCTTTTTACGAACTGAGGGGACACCAAAACACGTATTTTCGGTGAAACTTTGACATCCAATTTTTGGGTGGAATACAATAATTCTCTAGGTATCTCTATATTCATTGTACATACGGGACTAGAGAAGGTAAACATGTATGATATAAATTGCATGTTTTATCGAGATATACATTTTTTGGGTAGAAAGTTTATGTTTATGCTTACAATTTACCAGCTATGCAAAATTTTCCAGAATGAAAAGGTCCTCAGAAGTTATTTCCAGAAATTCAAATATTTTTCCATGCAAATATCTTTAATAAGCGAAATATTAAACAAAACCCTTAGCCATTTTTGAGAAAATCAAAATCATCCAATATTTTCTATGTAGGTACAGGGTAGTTCGAGTTGGGAGGATTTTCTTGAAAATCTTCATGTCGCATACTTGGAAGATACTTAAATTAAATACCAATTTTGAGCTAAGATGTCCACATACACACCCACAAGCCTTTTTCTAAAACTTCTTTTTTATTCGGGGGTTCTTAAAACATGTATTTCTGATGAAATCTCGGTATAGAATTTTTGGTTGGAACACAATATCTTCTTTATCAACTTTGTACATTGTAGATAAGTGCTAGAGAAAGCAAAACACTTCCAACTGGAATATCTGAAAGAAAACTTAAGTTAGAATTGCTGCTGTGGATTTTCGAAGATAGTCTAAGTCCGTGGTAATATCTTAGGTCTACAGAGAGGATAATTCAAAGTATTCCAATAATCGTGTCTCAAGAAAGGTACTACCACTTGCCTAAGTAGGTGAGAATCCACAAGAGAAAGCTTTACCCCCCTCAAAAAGAAAGCTTATCAACACACCTCTGGGTTACCAGTCAAAAATGCTCTCTTTAAACTAAAGAAGAGGACTGATTATGTAACTCTGGATGCGCTTAGGGACATTGGGAACCAAATTTCACTTTTTTATATTTCTGTATAGATTTTTCGACGGTTTTACTGTGTTTGCTATCTGATATGCTAATATTAATGCCATATTAAATAAAAATTGGCTTAATACCTTGGAAAAAAAAAGTTATATCATAATTTTAGTTTGTATACATATTGCACAATCAAGATGTCCCATGCGCTGCAAAGCTTGAGAAAATTGTTTGGCATTTTTTGGAAGTTTCCAATCTGAACTGGACTTTTAAACTCACACAAAAGCTTTCAACGGGATATTTCAATACTTTGATTACTGATTTATTATAGTTTTTTAAGGTTAGAAATTTAGTCTCTAAAGTTAATTAAATGTTCATAAAAGAATTTTTTTTAAAAAAATACTATTGGTGATAGGATAATTTTATCATTGTAATATTACAATAGGTATTCTGCAAATTCTGGGAAATTTTAGTTGTATTTTAAACAAAAACTGAGGCGCGAAGAATATTTTGAAGATGTAAAAATTTAATTTTAAGAAAAAGGTTTTAGATGAAATTGTATGCTAGGAACCGGTGTGTTGTACGAACTCTAAATTGCTACAGAGCCCGAAGAAGTGAAGACCATCCCAGTGATTCTCTATAGACTCCCAAAGATTGCAACTTTTTGCAATGAAAAAGTTTAGATTTTTTGGCCGATTATGGTAAAAAATTAATCCCAGTATCTCTTAATGCATCTGATTTATTAGGTAGTAAGATTTATTTTATACGTATAACGAAATATCCGAAAATTATTAGCAATAAATATTTCATGAGATAGAGGAAATATTTGTGTAAAGACAGAAATATAGTAAAAATACAATAGCTTCATTTAAAATATTTGTATATATAGTATAACTATAAAAAATCTGATGTGTTACGCTTGCATGACTTTCTCTATTCTACAAACAAATTTCTTACAACGGATTATTCTTGTTATGTGCTAATCGAGATAAGCGTTAGCAGAATGTTCTCTTTACTTAGTTCCTTATAAGAAGAGGGAATGAGCTATTCTAAAGCGATAGTCAAATGCTTTAAAAGCTATCGTCATGCGATTGTCATTGAAATTGGCCTCTTTGCTTGACCAGGAGTAGAAAAGTAAGTATTTTAAAATTCGAACCAATAACAAGGAATACCTTGGAAATGGTTACCGCTACAACAAAAATGCCTATGATATAAATTATATTTTACCGAGATCTACATTTTTGTGTAATTTTTTGTCTATCTCTTACGGTTTAACCTTTATGCAATATTCTGCAAAAATCAACCAAAATAAGATGCTCTTCAGAGGTTATTCCCAGAAAATTCAAAGTATTTATTTTATTTATGTTGTGAATAATTTTAATTCACGGTGTTTTAATCAAAATCGTTACAGCCGATTTTGAGAAAAACAAAATTTTCAAATATTTTTCTATGTAAGGGGTAGTTTGGGGCGAAAATCTTCGTGTAGAATTTTTGAAAGATAATAAACTAAACACCGAGTGTGGTATTTAAGTCTTTGAGCTATGCTGTCCTCAGTCACACACATGGACCTTTTCTAAAAATGCTTTTTTTGGACTCAGGGTGTCTCAAAACATATTTCAGGTGAAATTTTCATATCGAATTTTTGGGTGCAATACAATACCTTCTCTATACACTATGTACATAGTACTCGTAAAGAAATCATTATAAATATTCTTGGAGGAATGTCAGAAAAACTCAAGCCCATAGCCAGGATTTGATCCATGGATATCCTGGTCTCCTTGCAGCTACTCTAACCACTGACTTCTATGGCAACGTGTTGGCTCAGTACTAAACCTTCCCGACTGACTCGCGTTTTTCTCGGTAAACCACAAGTAGATCTTAAATTGTTTTGAGATGACGTACTCAATGGCGACTTACAAACATTGTAAGTACTTAAGTCCCAAGCTTTATAGTTTAACCAACTATTAGATCAATCAATGTAGCTCAGTAATTAGAGCAACTGCGGAGATCAGAAAATCCGTGTTTCAAATCCCGGCTATTGTATTGAATTATTACTTTTCCTACACGCACAATGTACCTACATAGTGTATAGAGAAGGTATTGTATTGCACTCAAAATTCCATACTGAGATTTCACCGGAAATATATGTTTTGAGACTCCTTAATACAAAAATAAGGCATTTTTAGAAAAATAACCATTTGTGTGTTTTTCTGTCAGTGTGTGGGTGTCTGTGGACAGCATAGCTCAAAAACGAAACGTCCATCAAACACCAAACTTCGTATTTATATTCAGTACGTTCCGCGACACGAAGATTTTCAAGAAAATCCCTCACCCTCAAATACCCTTTACATGGGAAAAAATTCGAAAATGTTGATTTTCTCAAAAATGACTCTTAATGATTTTGATTAAAATACCGTATATTAAAGATATTTACATGACAAATAAAATGCATATCTTAAATTTTTTGAGAATAGCCTCTGAACACATATTTATTCTGGATGAATGTTGCGGAATTTTGCATAACAGGTAAACCGTATGAGATAGACAAAAATTCACTTCACAAAACATGTACTTTTCTCATACAGGAATTTGCCAACTCCTATCCATACAAACAAAGGAACTTCAGTCACATAGCAACCAGCTTTTGACTATCACTTTAACCTATGGTACTGTCTTATTTTGCTTCTACTTACAAGGAAGCAAGTAATAAGGCTATTTCTGCCATTTTTTTTATCGATTAACATGAAGTAAATAGAATCATAAGCTTTATAATAATATTTTTTGCAAAGATGTAGAGAAAGTCATATGAATGGAACACAAGATTTTTTGTGCAGTAATATGTTGTCAATCTTTTACAGTTTACCATTTTTGCAAAAGTCATTACAAATGAAGAGGACTTTATATTCCATATAAAGAGTAGTTTGCATGGGCTCATTTCTTGAAAATCTTCCTGTCATATATTTGGAAAATGCTAAACTTAAATATTAAGAGAGGTTTCAAATCCTGTATTTTTGGTGAACTCTGGATCGAATTTTTGAATGGAATATAATATATGTATAATACCACTTTTTACTTTCTCTGGCCCCACATGTACAATGTACATAGGGATAAAGAAGGTATTGTAATGCACCCAAAAATTCGATACCGAGAATTCACCGGAAATATATGTTTTGGGGTCCCCTGAGTCCGAAAAGAGCATTTTTAATTTCTCTAAACGTAATATGCACATAGTGTATAGAGAAGGTATTGTATTCCACCCAAAAATTCGATACCGAGATTTTACCGGAAATACACGTTTTGGGTCCCCCTGAATAAAAAAACAGTTTTGGAAAAAGGTCCGTGCGGTGTCTGTGTGTCTGCGGACAGCAAAAACGAAAAGACCGTTAAATACCAAACTTGGTATTTAAATTTGGTATCTTCCAAGGATGCGACACGAAGATTTGCAAGAAAATCCCCCCACCCCCAATTCCCTTTACCAGGAACTTTTTTTGAAAATTTTGATTTTCTCAAAAATGGCTCTAACGATTTTGATTAAAATATCGTATATTAAAGATATTTACCTGACAAATAATATGCATATCTTGAATTTTCTGGAAGATTACTTTATTCTGGAGGAATTTTGCATAACAGCTAAACCGTAAGAAATGGACAAAAACTTACCACACAAAAAATGTAGAGCACATTAAAACACACAATTTATGTTATAATTTTTTTTTCGAGGAGTTGATCGTTTTTGAGATATTCTTTGTTTTTGGTTTCAGCTTTGAAAAATTTATACTTTTCTCATACAGGAATTTGTCATTTGTCAGAGTGTTCATACACTCAAAGGAACTTCAGTCACCTAGTAACCAGCTTTTGACTTCACTTTAACCTATGATGCTCCCATATTTCGCTTCTACTTAAAGGAAGCCAGTAATAAGACTATTAGCTTGAAATAAATAGAAGAATAAGCTTATTAACAATAATTTGTAACACAGAAGTAGAGAAAGTCATGTGAATGGAAAATGTCAGATTTTTAAAAAAAAAAAAAGGTCTGTGTGTGTGTGTGTGTTTGTGTGTCTGTGTACAGCATAGCTCCAAAACGAAAAGCCCGTTAAATATCAAATTTGGTATTTAGGTTTAGTATCTTCCAAGGATGCGACTCGAAGATTTAAAAAAAAAAAAACCCTACTAAAAACTACTCTTTACATGGAACAAATTTCGAAATGTTTGATTTTCTTAAAAATGGCCCTAACGATTTTGATTAAAATCCCGTATATTTATGTCCAAAATAAATTGCATAGCTGTCTCGAATTTTTGGGGAATAGCCTCTTAAGACCCCTTTATTCCGGATGGATTTTGCTTAACTGCTAAACCGTAAGAGATAGAAAAAAATGTAGTTCACGACAAAACACACAATTTATGTCCTTTACTTTTTTGTTGTGGAGGTAACCGTTTCTGAGATATTCCTTGTTATTGGTTTTAATTGTGAAGTACTTAAACTTTTCTCAGACAGGAAGTGTCCGCTTTTCTTTTGTTCTACTCCTGGCCAATCAAAGAGGTGATTTGACTGCCTCCGTGGTCGAGTGTTCAGCGAACTGATTTCTCACCCGGGGGTCCCGGGTTGGATTCCCGGCTGGGGCGGGGAATTTTTCTCTAGCCAGAATTATTCCCTATCCCCCACAGAGCCTGGAAGTTTGTATGTGAGTGTGAATGTGTGCGTGTTTGAGTAAAACAAAAATGATTTAAACCAACGTAAAAGAACCTACGAGTTGTTTCAAGTGGAAAGCCCCCGATCTGACCTTAGATGTTAAAGGGGGCTATATAAATGAAACAGAAAAAAAAAGTGATTTGCAATGACAATCGCATAACGATAGTTTTTAAATATTTGACAATCATTTTAGCATAGTGCATTCCCTTATTCTCTTCTACTTATTAGGAACTAAGTAATAACATTCTGCTAATATTTATCTCGATTAGTATTGTGTACAAAGAAAAATAATCTTTTGTAGAGCAGCTAGAGAAAGTCATGTGAGTGTAATACATCAGCTTTTTACTATAGGTAAGTGATAGAGAAGGTAAAAGGAAATAATGAAGTGTATAGTGAGGGACCTCCCTTGTATAGAAAGCTGTCATTTAGAAATTTAAAGGTCATTATTCAAGGTAGGAATCAATCCATTAGTAGCAATAGTCATTCAGTGGTGTGTGAAACATTGCTATTAAATAACCCATATCATTAAACAAATATTCAGTATTTGAGTTTCTCTACCTACCATAACTTATTTTATATACTTTCTAAAAGTATTTTTACGAAATTGATATATCCACATTAACCGAGATAAGCATATGCAGAAATATGTTCACAAACATTTCTTTGAATGTATGAGGGGAAAGAGCAAACAGAATTTTTTGTAATACTTATTATAAACGACCAGCTAAAAACTATGTAAGCAATTTATAACGACAATGTAACAGTAAATATCAAAAGGTATAATCTTCCTCACACAATAATATGCCTGATGTGAATGTACGGTAAGGAAGAGAGAGAGAGAGAGAGAGAGAGAGAGAGAGAGAGAGAGAGAGAGAGAGAGAGTGGCACAGAACACTGATTGGCGGAGCGAAGTTCATGGGTGTTTATTTTATTTCCTCTCGTACAATAACTGCCTCTAAGAAGTTCAGTATTGTAAATATTTTCGTATACCTGCTCAGCTAGAATTAGTTTGGGTGAAGGAATCTTACACATCTTCTCTGCATCCTGCACATCACCTGAGATCTAATCTGCGCTCGTGAAGACTGAAAGGAATATTTACAAGCATAATATACGAGTACCTACATTAAACAGAAGGTTATTAAATTATTATTATTATTATTATTATTATTACTATTATTATTATCATTATTTTAACTGTTTCATTTATATAGTCCCTTTAACGTCTAAGGTCATATCGGGGGCTTTGCATAGAAACAACTTTTTGTCTGTAGATTTTTTACGTTGGGCTTAAAACATTTTATTTTCCTCAAACACAAACACACACACACACACACACACACACACACACACATTCACTCTCACAAATATACTTCTAGACTCTGTAGGGAATAAGGAATAAATCTGGTTAAGGAAATACTCTCCACCCCAGCCGGGAATTGAACCCGGGACCTCCGGGTGAGAAGTCAGCTCGCTGATCACTCAAACACGGAGGCAGTCATCTTATTAATGTTGTTTAATAATATACAGCATACCTTTTTATTACTCAAGAAACAGTATTATAAATTAAGTCTCGAGTGAATGCTTACGGCAGGTAAAAGAACCTTAAGCCTGATAGAGAGGCCTCTGAGCAAAATTAAGCGGTCTTTCACGCCCAATTTAGAATGCGACGCTGAGAGCCATAGTAGTTAAAGATCGTCCATAAATAACACGCCATTTATTTTCGAGTGAATGATGATTTAGATGCTACTGTTTATTATGCAGAGTCGCTTCTGATATTTAAGACTCCTTACCATGAATACCTCAGAAGCTTAGAACACTTGCAAACCATTTAAAAGCAGTGTATCACGGAGCAGTTTTGTCAATCTTCGAAATGAAACATAACCGATGCAAATTTTGAGAAATGGCGAGAGGCAAATGGGTACACATTGTTTCGCGATACTTCGGAAGGCAATCTCAAAGCATAACCATTATGCTACTGTATGATAATATTAATTGTGTAAGATTTAATAATTTACTGGTAATGTCTTACTTGATTTACTGTTAATAAGTTTGCGCTGCTACAATTCGTGTTGCAAAACGTATGTGCTCGCACTAGCGTCAAACACGTGGCCAGTTGAGTCCGCTCTGACATTTACAAGATCATTTTAGTCTGAGACAAATTATAACATTGAGTGGATTTCATAACTTCATGAACGTTATTTGTAAGGTTTTGTGAAAAAATATAGAGGTTAAAATAAATTTAAAAAAGTTAACAATTAAGTTTGGAAAAAGGTTAAGCGTACAAGTTATATATAAAGTCAGCAATTAAAATGCAAATAAGTTTATAAACTACGAGTTGGCTTATGAAGCTAAATTGTTACTTATTAAGTGGCCCAACTGTTCCGTATTTCAAGTGTGCAGATATTTAATTGCAGAACTCACGGGGCTATTTTAAATCAAAACCCACCAGTGGAGAACTGGCAAAAGTGACCTTCGCTCTACTCGTCTTGTTTATCAGCGGAGACGGTGAGCTAATCACGCTCATTGCGAGGGGTAAAACAAAAGCTGCCTTCGCTAGTTCTCCACTGGAATACCCGCGTTTACCTTTTATTATACATGGCACCGCAGGCGATACACTGAAGATACATGGTGTGAAGATGCAGCACCGGTGGAATTCAATAGCGGTGGAAACGGTTGAACCCGGAAAAAACGCGCCCCTGCACCTCTTTGTACACTACAAATCCTACATGAGGTCACCTGAGATCGAACCCGGGCCGCCTGGGTGAGACGTAAGTCGTCTAACAACTCGACCAAATCCCGGCCAGTTCCGTTTAGTTCTGCAACTCTTTTAACCCACTTGGTATTAACATTGTTTCATACATTGATGCAATATATAATTGAAGTAATGTTACTTTTCAATTTTGGTGTCTGATATTAAGATATCGTGGTAATTTTCTTTTTAATCTAGACCAGTGTTTCCCAAACTTTTGAAGTTCACGGCACCCTTGGGAATAACATTAAACACTAGGGGCACCCTTCCTTGAATCAAAAGAAAATTAAGCTTAATATGTTAATTTATTGAAATATTATATAATAATAACGTACACCATAACATAATACAGTAAACTTTACTACAATCACTGAGTAAAAATACATCAATAAATTTTGTTCGATTAATGATTAATGTGAAACTTGTGATTGATGCTTAGAGATATGTGATGTCGGGTCTTACAGTTGACAGTGAAACACGCAAATCATCCTCAAGGTTATTCAGTCTATTTCTTGCTTTGCATTTTATTGTCACCATAGCAGAGAAGGCTTGCTCGCATAGAGAGGATGTTGAAAAGGGCAAAAGTGCGTTAATTGCTTTCTTCATTAGGTTAGGATACTCCTCTCTCCGTTGAAGCCAAAAACTAGCCACCGACGCCTCACTCTTGGTGAACTTACCTTTGAGTGTGGAATCAGCGCAAAAATCAATAAATTCATCTCGTTCGCAAGCAGTGAAATCTATTTCCTCTGCACTATCTACGAAATCAAATGGTGAGACAACCCAGTCGAGATTCGTAGTGGAAATAGTTGGAAAGTACGCATCTATTGCATCTTGCAATCTTGATAAGTGATCACAAATGCGGTCTTTCAGTTTACCCAGATCTTTATCTCCTGCCACATTAAGAAGAGATGGAAAGTTCGACAAATCTCCTTTTTGAACTGCAGACTTCCAAGAACTAAGTTTTCTTTTAAAACCTTTCATTTTATTGGTTGAGGAGATTATTGTTTCATGTCGACCCTGCATCGAAACATTCAGTTCATCCAGCTTATGAAAAATATCTGCCAGATACGACAGTTCAAAACACCAAGAATCACTTAGTAAGAGCTCATGAAATGTGTCTTGATTTTCATCCTTAAAAAAAGTTTTTAGCTGTTCTTTAAGTTCGAGAAACCGGTTCAATACACGACCCCGCGACAACCACCTTACTTCTGTGTGAAGTAACAAAGAGGTATGAGCTGCATCCGTTGCGCGACATAACTGTTCAAAAATTCTGCACTTTAAAGGTCGAGACTTCATTTAGTTCACCATTTTCACAACTTGGTTAAACACTTCAGCAAAATCTTCATTACACGCTTTCACGACTAATGCCTCTCTATGCAAAAAACAGTGAGTTATAATAATGGATGGATTTTCATTGAGAGCTCTGGCAGTAAAACCTTTAATTTTCCCAGACATAGATGGTGCACCATCTGTACATATACCACAACAGTATTTCCATGAAAGATCATGGTCATTGAGAAAGGAATTAATAGAAACGAAAATATCATGGCCTGTGGTTGTAGTCTCCAGCCGTCTACAGAACAGAAACTGTTCACTAATCTTTTTCATCAATATATCTGATAAAACCAAGGAGTTGCGATTTGTCACCAATATCGAGACTCTCATCTACTTGCAAAGCAAATGTTCTATAAGTTTTTATTTTCTCCGTGACTTGTTCGTTGATATTGCATGACATTTCAGATATCCTGCGGCTGATTGTGTTGTTGGACAGAGGAACTTTCGAAATTTGATTAGCTGCTCCTTCGCCAAGTATTGTTGAAACTATAACTTGACATGCAGGGCCAATGATTTCCTCTCCAAGGGTATGAGGTTTCATTTTTTCAGCTATCAGTTCTACTACTTTAAATGAGGCTTCAAGAGCAGTATTACCTATGGTCATTCTCTTTACCATTCGCACAGCTGTTTTCTTCTCCCCTTCTAATATATGTGAAAAATACATTACACTTTTCTGTGACACACTAGGATGCTTTGTTGTAAGATGCCGCTTCAGTTTGCTAGGTACCATGGCCTCGTTGCTAAGTGTTTCGCCACAAACTAAACACACAGGGATAGGGTTTTCCTCGTTGTTATTCCACGTAAATCCATACGCTAAATAATTACTGTCCTGGTATGTTCTTTTCTTTCGTTTGTCTTCTTTATGTGGTGAACTCGACGGTCCGGGAGAAACTGTAAGATTTGGCTTCTTAAAGCAAGCAGTAGGAGCCGACTGTTCACTTTCACTGTCCTGGCGTTTTCGTTTAACAATGAACTTATCCATAGCTGAACACTGTGAATCAACGCGAGGAAGACAACTGAAAGCGCCAAGCGGCGTACACTTTTATATATTCATCTGTCGAAGTCTCGAGAATGTTTGTGAGGAAGCGAGTAGTCTCGGGAATGTTCGGCAGGGTATAGCTGTAATGCCATCTGTGGGATACTAGTATAACTGAATTATTGAAATGAATCGACCACTATCACCATCTGCCGTGCATGAGAGTAATTGATTTGACTTATTTTATTTCAAGATCTTACAAGACTTAAGGCTTCAGTAGAAGGTATTTTTTTTCTGTTTATCTCAATATCTCGCGGCACCCCTTAGCCAATCACACGGCACCCTAGGGTGCCGGGGCACACCGGTTGGGAACCGTTGATCTAGACTGTTAACGGTTTCTTTCTCCTCTAGATCTCCTGAAACGTTAGATAATTTAGAGTTGCAAACTTTGAGAGAGATTTGATAACAGCATCCAAAAGTATTTATTAATTTAATATTTCTGATGAAACAACGAGAATTAGTTACGACTTTAAATGTGTTTTAGTTAACTTGAAATGTATGAATAAGTGTTTCAGTAGTCGAGTCCTATACTGGAGAAGCCTGCGCGTGGAACGCTCAAACCAGTAAATTGAATCTATAACCATATCTTTATAACCGGGTAGCTATATACTGTGAGAAACAATGAACACAATCAACACTTCCAAAACATTAGGAAATATTGACAGACTCAAACCAATAATGACCGATATCTTGGAAATGGCTATTGTCTCAAAACAATTATTTGAATCTAATTGTGTGTGTTAAAGACATATACACATCGACACATTTTGGGTAGTATTTTTTTTATTTTATTTTATTTATTTATATTTTACTGTTATGCTTTAGCAATTTTACATAGCTATAGAAAATTGCATTCATATGAAGAGGGTTTAATAACCTATTTCTATAAAATTCAAGATACCTATACATTATATTTTTCATATAAATGGCTGAACTTTCATAAAAATTGTACAGACATAAGAAAATAATTTTTGAAAATATTTCTAGGCAATGAGTAGTGTAGGTGAGGAATTTTCTTTAAATGTTATTGTGGTATTTTTCAAAGATACAGAACGTAAATAGATTAGACTGCTAATTTATACCTTCTCTAATACTATGTGCAGTGCCCATAGTGTATAGAGAAGGAATTGTATTTGACCCAAATATTCGATACCGAAAATCCATCGGAAATACATGTGTTGAGATTCCTGGAATGAAAAAAAAAGTTTAGTAAAATGTGTGTGCGCGCGTGTGTGCTTGTATGTCTGTTAAATAATAAACGATGCGTCCCGAGGACTTTCAAGAAAATCCCTAACTTCTAATTACGCTTTACATGGCTAAGGATTTTTATTCAAATGCTATTCATTTAAGATATTTTCATGACTTACGAAAAGTGTATTGAGTTTTCTGAGAATAGCTTCTGAAGTCCTCCTCATTCTGGACGACCTTTGCATAACTGGAAAACTGTAAGAGATACTTGGTACACAAAAAATATAGATCTCATTAAATTACACATTTTCTGTAGAGTTAACCGTTTTCAAGATATTCCTTGTTATTTGTTTCAGTTTTAAACTACTTAAAATTTTCTCTAGCGGGAAGTCAACTTTCGTCTCGTTTCTCTTATTTTTTATTATTATTTCTTTATATACCACCCTAATTTGCTAATTTGTTCTCGAGTAGCATGAAGTAAATAGAGGCATAAGTTTTTTAGCAATAATTTGTTGCAGAGATGTAGAGAAAGTCATGTGAATGGTACACATCATGCTCAGTGACCACGTAAAAATGCGAAAACGTAATTGTTCCTTCATCAGTAATACAAAGAGTGAGTTTCCGTATATCACGTGAAATGGAGAAGCTGTGGAGTGTACATTGTGCAAATCGAAGTTCAATATTGCACATGATGCACTCTCTGATATTGTGAATCATGTCAAGATGCAAAATCTGATGTGTACCATTCACATGACTTTCTCTATATCCCTGCAACAAATTATTCTTAAAAAGCTTATACTTCTATTTACTTTATGCTAATCAGAAAAAATTAGCAGAAATAGCCTTATTACTTGCTTCCTTGTAAGTAGAAGCGGAATAAGGGACTACCATAGTTTAAAGTGATAGTCAAAAACTGGTTGCTATGTCAATGAAGTTCCTTTGTTTATAAGGATCGGAGTTGACAAGTTACTGTATGAGAAATATATGTTTTTCATAACAGAAACGAAAAATAAGGAATGTGTCAAAAACGACGTACTCCGCGAAAAAAATGTATATAACATAAATTGTGTGCTTTAACGTGCTCTACATTTTTTGTGTAGTAAGTTTTTTCCATCTCTTACGGTTTAGCAGTTATTCAAAATTCCGTAAAATTCATCCAGAATAAACTCTTCAGAGGCTATTCCTAGAAAATTCAAGATATACATTTTATTTGTCAGGTAAATACGTTTAATACACGAAATTTTAATCAAAATCGTTAGAGCCATTTTTGAGAAAATCAAAATTTTCGAAAAAGTTTCATGTAAAGGGTAGTTGGGTTGGGGGGATTTTTTTCAAAATCTTCGTGTCGCATCCCTGGAAGATACTAAACTTAAATACCAAGTTTGGTATTTACCGACTTTTCGTTTTTTAGTTATCGTTTTCACAGTCACACGGACACACACACACACACACACACACACACACATGGACCTTTTTGTGAAAATGCTTTTTTTGGATATTGGGGACCCTAAAACATATATTTCCGGTGAAATCTCGGTATCGAATTTTTTGATGGAGTGCAATACCTTCTCTATACACTATGCACATAGTGCGTATAGAGAAAGTAAAAAACACCGTTGGAGTGTACAAAAAAATCTCTGCAGAATAATATGCATTTAAATGTATCTATAATACGTGTTTATTACATTTATTTTGTAAATATAATCAGTTTTTCATGTATTTGTAGATTTTTGTAATGTCCCATGTTTTGTAACATGTCCCGGGTTTTTCCAAAGACATTCTATAAATGCTCCTGTTTTTTGACAAAATATTATAGACACCCTAAGTTAAATACAAAATCTTCTCTGTATGGTAGAGAAGCCTTAACGGTGTGAAGAAAGTCTCCTAAATACTACAGGTAAACAAGACAGAGAGATACCCTTCCACCAATTCGCCAGGGATGTCCGATTCAGACGTATTTTATGCAGAACAACATTCTAAGAACAGGCCAGCAGCAGGTCTTTGTAAATGTAGTGGCGGTATGGGCACAAGCACAGAAGAACAGGTAAAACTGTCTGGGCCTTTCTCGAGGTCGGACGTCCGCCTTGCTACCCCGCCCAGTGGCGCCAACCTTCCCCTTCCACCTTGGGGTTGTGTGCCTGAGGAAACGGAGAAAAGAGAACAAAACATTTGTATCAAACGGGGAAGAGATTATAGAGGAAAGGCACCGCGGTTCGTGATGCCAGGAACTGCATTCAGAACTGACCCCTAATTCCTTACGTCGCGCCATATCCGTAGGGCATTACTGCGGAAACGCCTGTCATACATTTCCCATGATGCATTGCACACAGTCTGACATTTTTTTAGCTCTTTTGATTCTCCGTAAGTATCAATTGGAGCCAACTTGCCAGAATAAAGGCTGCAGAAATTTGAACTCAGAAAAATTGCATCCCATTTCACCAGAAATTCACTCTGGAGATTTCTGAATCCACAAGGATAGAAGATTTTCACCAAATCTTCTAATCGTCACTTCTAAAACATAAAACTCCCTATTACTTTGTACTTTCTCCTTGCATGCTTAAAATAAACAGAGGAAGTCTTACATCCACCAAAACTTACCGAAATTTCACTGAAAATATACGTTTTGAAATCCAAGAATAAAATAAATAAATGTGATGTGATTATTCACATAACTCTCTACATGTTCTGCAATAAATTATTCTTAGAGAAGCTTATTCTACTCTCTACTTAATGCTAATCAAGACACAAACATTAGCAGAAATGGCTTTATTACTTAGTTCCTTTTAAGTAGAAGGGACAAAAAAGAATACGAGCCTACAGCGACACTCAAATATTTTAAATCCCGGACGCTATGTGATGCAATTTAATTTATCTTCTCTTTAAATGGCAGGTGAAAAAGTAAATAACTTCCCATTTAAGGAAATAAGTATTTGAAATTTTAAAACCAATAATATGGAATATATCTGAGATGCTTTGTTCTAAATAAATTGACATGTCTTTCTCTACCTATTCTACAAACAAACTATTCTTACAATAGATTATTCTTATATCTAATGCTAATCGATATAAACATTAGCAAAATTTGCCTTATTCCAATCTTTATCCAAGCAGAAGCAAATAACAAGATGCACTAGGCTAAAGCGAAAGCCAAATCTATTAAAAGCTGATAGTTATGTGAACATTTGAATTTCGGTTCGCTTTGCATTACCAGCAGTAAAACAAAAAAGGGTGACCTCCCGTTTGAGAATCGTTACATAGTTTAAAATTGAAACCAATAACAAGGACTATTTCTGATACTGTCAACTCTGAAAAAAGATGTATGTAGCAAATTATGTATTTAAACGAGATCAACATTTTTTGTGCACTAAGTTTTTTTGTCGTCTCTTAGCAGTTCACCAGTTATACAAAATTCATCCTGAATGAAAACAAGTCTTCAAAGGCTATTCCCAGAAAATTTAAGATATACATTTTATTTGTGCTGTAAATATCTTAACATATGGTATTTTAGTCAAAAACGTTAGAGCAATCTTTGAGAAAAAAAATAACTTAAAAAAAAAGATTTCCATATAAAGCATAGTTTGGGGTGGAGAAATTTTCTTTAAAATCTTCGTGACGCATCTTTGGATAATAGTGAACTTTAATACGAAAGTTGACAATTAACGTCTTTTCGTCTTTGACCTATGCAGACACGCGGATTTTTTCTTAAAACTTTTTGTTTAGGGGACCTCAAAACATACATTCCCTGTGAAATATTTGGGTGAATCGGTGTTTTTTTTTTGGTGGAAAGCAATACTTTCTCTATGCAACAAATCTTATGTGTTCCACACACGTTACCTTTTCCACCTATTTTACGAAAAACCATTCATACAAAAGCTTATTATTCAACTATTTCATAATAATCCAGATAAACATTAGCACAAAAATGGCTTTAATACATATTTTCTTGTAGGTAAAAGATAAATTATGGAACGCATTAGGCTAAAGCGATAGTACAATCATTTAAGAATTTGTTACTGTGTGGTGAGTTGGAAATTCCGTTCTCCTTGCATTACTAGAAAAAAAAAACGAATGATGACTTCTTACTTGAGAAAAGTACCTATAGGATTGAAGAAATTAAAAAATAGTCAATGAATATCTCGAAAATTGTGACAATTTGTGTCACAATTTAACAGATCTACATGTTTTTAATATCTCTTACGGTTTATCAGTTATGAAAAGTTCATTCAGAATGCAGAGTGCTTCAGAGGCTATTACCAGAAATTTCAAGATATACAATTTATTTGTCTTGAAAATATCTAAATTATATGGCACTTTAATCAAAATCGTTAGAACCCTTTTTAAGAAAATCGAAAACTCCAAAATATCTTCCTTCCGTGTAGAGGATAATATAATTTGGAGGGACTTTCCTGAAAGACTTGTCCAATCCTTTAAGACACTGAGATTAAATGCCAAACTTGGTACATAACTGATTTTAGTTATCACTTATTTTGTTCACAAACACTCAGAGAAACCTTTCCCTTACTATGTTTTTATGGATCTAGGGGCCTTCAAAGGATATATTTTTGGTGAACTATCCGTATATAAGTTTTTGGTGGCATATAAAATATCTACCTATGTACACTGTACACGGTATAGAAACATCGGTGAAACATGGTGGGCAGAAAAAGTCATTAAATATAACATCATATTTTTATAAAAAGATGTGTGCTTTTAAGAGTGCTATTCTTATTTGTAAACAGCATAATTCAAAAACAGAAACAAATCTCATGTACTCCACTTACATTACTTTCTCTACGTCGTTGTAACAAATTATTGTTACTAAAACATTAGTAGAAACGGACTTATTACTTAGTTCCTTATAAGTAGAAGGTAAAAAATCTGATGTGTTCCATTCACATGACTTTCTCTATATCTCAGTAAAAATTATTGTTAATAAGCTTATCTTTTATTTATGTCATGCTAATCGAGAAAAATTAGCAGAAATAGTCTTATTTCTTGCTTTATTGTAAGTAGAAGCAAAATAAGGGAGTACCATAGATTAAAGTGAAAGCCAAAAGCTGGTTGTTATGTGACTGATGTTTCTTTGTTTGTATGGACAGGAGTTTACAAATTCCTGTATGAGAAAAGTATAAGTTTTTCAAAGCTGAAACCAAGAAAAAGGAATATCTCAAAAACGATCAACTCCACGAAAAAAATGTATATAACATAAATTATGTGTTTTAACGTGCTCTACATTTTTTGTGTGCTAAGTTTTGGTCCATCCCTTACGTTTAGTGGTTATGAAAAATTCATCCAGAATAAAGTAGTCTTCAGAGGCTATTCCCAGAAAATTCAAAATATACATTTTATTTGTCAGGTAAATAACTTTAATATACGATATTTTAATCAAAATCGTTAGAGCCATTTTTGAGAAAATCAAAATTTTCGAAAAAAATTCCACGTAAAGGGTAGTTTGGGGTGGGGGATTTTTCTCAAAATCTTCGTGTTGCATCCCTGGAAGATACTAAACTTAAATACCAAGTTTGGTATTTTACCGACTTTTCGTTTTTGAGTTATCGTGTTCACAGACACACGGACACACACACACGGACCTATTTCTGAAAATACGTTTTTTGGATACAGGGGACCCTAAAACATATATTTCCGGTGAAAACTCGGTATCGAATTTTTTGGTGGAGTGCAATACATTCTCTATACACTATGTACATAGTGAGTATAGAGAAAGTAAAAAAGGGAAATACAATAGGCTAAATTGACAGTTATATGTTTTAAAATGTGGTTGCTAAGGCATTGAAATCCGTCTCCTTGTGTGACCAAGTGTATCAGAAGAGTTTCAAGTATTTTAAAACTGAAATCGATAACAAGGAATATCTCGAAAACGGCCAGCTCCACGAAAAAAAATGTATATGACATAATTGTGTGTTTTATCGAGATCACATTTTTTGTGTAGTGAGTTACTGTTTACCTCTTACGGTTTACCAGTTATACAAAAAACAATAAAAATCATCCAGAGTAAAAAGGGGTCTTTAGACGCTATTCCCAGAAAATTCAAGATATGCCAACATTTTATTTGTCATATCTTAAATATAATCAAAACCGTTAGAGGCATTTTTGAGAAACAAAACTTTTTCATGTAAGAGTAGTTTGAGGTGGGCGGATTTTCTTGAAAATCTTCATGCCGCATCCTTGGAAGATACTGAACTTAAATCTCTAGTTGGTATTTAATGGATTTTTCGTCTTTGAGCTATGCTTATTATTCTTCTGTCTACTTCATTTTAATGTTCCCCCATTTCCTTTAAAGAAAATAATAAACATGATATAATTATTGATAAAAAGTATTCATAATATGTTTATAAATGTTCCTTATATATGTGCGTTTCTCATCAGACATCAAAAGAAATTTAAAACATCCAGTGTTCCATTCACATGACTTTCTCTACCTATTTTGCAACAAAGTATTCTTAAAATAGCTTATTCTTTTGTTTACTTCATGTTAATTGAGAACTGTAGCAGACATTTTGTATACTCGTTGTAAGTAGAAGGGAAATAACGGAATACATTAGACTTAAAGTAATAGGCAAATCTTTTAAAAAGCCGGTCCCTGTGTGATTAAAATTCATTCTCTTTGCATGGCCAAGAGTAAAACAAAAGAAATCAGAACTGCCTAATTTCCGTTTAGGAAAAGTTTAAGTATTTTAAAATTGAATTCAATAACAAGGAATATCTAAGAAATGGTGAACTCCACGAAAAAATGTGTATAATATAAATTATGGGAGATTTAGATTCTTGTGCAGTAAGTTTTTTTCTGCATCTTACGGTTTACAGTTATTCAAGATTTATTCAGAATGAACTGGTGTTCAGAGGCTATTTCCAGAACCTTTTTCGAAATGTTCTATTTTCTAAAAATTACTAACTATTTTGATTACAATTCCGTATGTTAAACATAGTTTAATAGCAAATAAAATGCATATTTTGAATTTCTTGGGAATATCTCCATTTAAAATAGTATTTTTAGTAAAATGTGTAGTGTACCTGTGGATAGCAAAATATAAAAATCTGATGTGTTCCATTCACATGACCTTCTCTACGTCTGTGCAACAAATTATTGTTAAAAAGCTTATGCTTCTATTTACTTAATTCTAATCCAGAAAAATTAGAAGAAATAGTCTTATTATTTGCTTCTTTGTGAGTAGAAGCGGAATAAGATAGAACCATAGGTTAAACTGATAGCCAAAAGCTGATTACTATGTGACTGAAGTTCCTTTGTTTGTATGGGCAGGAGTTGACAAATTACTGCATGAGAAATGTATAAGTTTTTCAAAGCTGAAATAAAAAACAAGAAAATCTTTAAAACGATCAATTCCACGAACAAAATGTATAAACATAAATTGTGTGTTTTAATGTGATCTATATTTTTGTGTGGTAAGTTTTTGTCCATCTCTTATGGTTTAGCAGTTATGCAAAATTCCATAAATTCATCCAGAATAAGGTAGTCTTCAGAGGCTGTTCCCAGAAAATTCAAAATATACATTTTATTTGTCAGGTAAATATCTTTAATTTACGAATTTTTAATCAAAACTGTTATGGCCATTTTTGAGAAAATCAAAATTTTCGAATTTTTTTCCATATAAAGGGTAGTTTGGGGTGGGGGGATTTTTCTCAAAATCTTCGTGTCACATCCCTGGAAGATACTAAACTTAAATACCAAATTTGGTATTTTACCAACTTTTCGTTTTTTGAGTTATCGTGTTCACAGATACACAGACACACGGACACACACACACGGACCTTTTTCTAAAAATACTTTTTTTGGAAACAGGACATCCTAAAACTTATATTTCCAATGAAATCTCGGTATCGAATTTTTGGGTGGAGTGCAATACCTTCCTTATACACTATGTACACAGTACGTGTAGAGAAAGTAAAAATGAAGAGTCGGTTAAATACCCAGCTTGATAATTAAGTTCAGCCTCTTATAAGAGTGCGATACGAAGATTTGAAAGAAAATCCCCTAAACTCCAAATTACTCTTTACTTGGAACATTTTCGAAAATGTTGATTTTCTCAACAATAATTCTACGACTAAGATGAATATACCGTATATTAAAGACACTTATATGGAAAATAAAATGCATATCCTGAATGTTCTGGGAATATCTCTCCGACCTCTTCAATTTGAATGAATTTTGCATGATTGATAAACTGTAATAGCCAGACAAACACTTTACGACACAAAGCATGTACTTCTCATTAAAATACACAATTTAGCATGAACTTCTTTTGTAGAGTGAACATTTCCGAGATATTCCTTGCTATCGGATTCAACTTTAGAATACTTAAAGCTTTCTCAAACAGGAATTTCCTATACCTGTTTTTTCGTTTTACTCATGGCATGCAAAGAGTTCAGAATTTCAATTATATATAAACCAGATTTTACAATATTTGACTATCACTTTAGCCTAATATATTCGCTTATTACCCTACTTAGAAGGAACAATGTAAATGATAAGATCATTTCTACTAATGTTTATCTTGATCAGCGGAATGTAAATAAAAGAATACATTTTTTTAAGAATAGTTTAATATGGACTAGGTAGAAAAATTCATGTAAATGGAACCCATCAAATTTTTACTTTATCTAGCAAGTGTCTATGAGCGTATGTCCGTGTGTATGTGTGTGTGTGTGTCTGTGGACAGATTAACTCAAAAATAAAACTAACGTTACAAACTTAACTTGGTATTTATTTTTAGTGTCTTCCAAGGATGCGACTGGAAGATTTTTAAAACAAATCCCCCTACCACGAACTACTCTTTGAAAATATTGTTTTTCTCAATACTGGCTCTAACGATTTTGGTTAAACTTCCATGTATTAAAGATATTTACATTGCAAATAAAATGTATCTTTTGAATTTTCTGTGAATAGATTCTAAAGACATCTTTAATCTGCATGACTTTTGCAGAATTTACAATAACGGTTAAACGCAAGATACAGTAAAAATAACTAATACATAAAAAATGTAGATCTTGTTAAAATACATAGCTTCTTGTTGAGTTAACCATTTTTGAGATAATCCTTGTTATTGGTTTCAGTTTAAGCTACCTAATTTTTCTGAAACAGGACCACGCAAGGCAAACCGAATTTCATAGTAAGCAGCTTTTAAAATACTTGACTATCACTTTAGCATAATGTATTCCCTTATTTCCAGTGAATGCGGTAGACTTGCAGTAATTCGAACCTTAATACTACAATTTTCACCATCGAAACTGCGCAGGTGTGCACACTTGTATTTCTTGAAGGAAGAGAATTTTTTCTTTGCCAGAAAAGATCGTTTTTTTTTGTCGTTGTTTTTTTTATTTCTCCATTCAACGGTGCAATAATAATGCACAATACTCTCCATTTATCGTTTTTCCTTTCTGCTAGTAATCAATGTAGATGATTTCGCGTGAATCCCAAAAACCGAAGCCATTAAATTGTCTGCAGATTTCACCACCTTTGGCTTCTTCGGAGCCAGTTCACCTTTAAAAACCTACTGTTTCGCCTGTATGTTGTCTCTGGAATGTAGAAATGTATCCACGTTTCATCCACAGTTATGTATCGACGTAGAAACTCTTTAGGATTGCGACGGAAAGGTTACGAACCACCTTCCAAATCGAGGACGATGCCTTTATTATCCATTCAGAGCAAACGCGGCATCCATCTTGCCGAGACCTTTCTCAGATCTAATTTTTGGTTGCAAAATTGATTTGCCTGTGGCCCCTACTATTTCGCAAATTTTGATTCCTCAAAAACCATATCCTGGATTCGGATAATAATTTCGGAAGAAGTCATTTCTACTGGGCGTCCGGAATGATGTTCATCATTTGTGGATGTACGGCCACGCTTAAATTCATTTATCAGTTTATATATAGTTGCAAACGAAGGGGCAGATGTGCCATGAACTTTATCCAACACAGCTTTTATCTCTTTCGGTGTAAGCGTTTTAAATAGAATCTTTAATCATAACACGAAACTCGTTTTTTCCCCATATTTTTCTAAATAAGCACCAAATCGCCTATTTCAAACAAACCACGTGATGGATATAACTGAAACTTTCACTGCCATCTAGTATGAGACGACGGTTACTAAATATAAACTTTTTTCGATGTTAAGAGTGCAGTTTTTGGATTTTCTAAGTATTTATTGAACGCCCTTAGTATTTATATTAAAGTTAAGAGATGCCATTACTTATTTCGTCTCTCAGCAACTATGATAAAATTGTTGCTTTTTCAGACAAAAATTCAGGAAGAGATTTCTGACACTCATCCAGACATTTTTGTCAATACCATGTTCCAGATGCGCCCCATTATTACTCGTGCATGTGAGCACGAAAGGGTACAGAGCTAGCAAAAGGAGACATTATCCCTTAAACATTCAACCTTGTTTGTCTTTTCGTCACAAGTTTCTATTATTCGTTAATTCGAGCGGACAGTTTCTGAAAGCTCGGACCCATGGCTGAACAAAACCGTGGGAGAAGGGTTGGATACAATGGGGTCGGTTCAGTGCACAAATATCGGCAACATTAAAAGGAAGACATGACGCCTACTAGAAACATCTGTCGCACATTTCTTATGGCCATAGTCGCACATCATTGGTAAAGATGAAAACAAATGCCGCTTAATCAAAACAAATACGTTTTATGATTTATATGTGCTTTACCTTTCGATAGATCCTGGCTTTTCTCATTGACAATTATGCTTTTTACTAGAGTGCTGATTGGCTTAACGTCAAACTGCCAAGTAGCTTTATAAATCATTTAATTAAAGTAATTTATATATTTTAGCAATACGTATCTTATTTCAAATCAAACATGCTATTATATTCATATATTGTAATTATATATTATATAGCTTGTAATAAAAAATCTGGTGTGTTCCATTCACATGACTTTCTCTATATCTCTGCAACAAATTATTGTTAATAAGCTTATTCTTTTATTTATTTCATGCTAATCGAGAAAAATCAGCAGAAATAGTCTTATTTCTTGCTTTATTGTAAGTAGAAGCGAAATAAGGGAGTACCATAGATTAAAGTTAAAGCCAAAAGCTGGTTGCTATGTGACTGAAGTTCCATTGTTTGTATGGACACGAGTTGGAAAATTCCTGTATGAGAAAAGTATAAGTTTCTCAAAGCTGTCCCCCAAAACAAGGAATATCTAAAAAATTATCAACTTAACGAAAAAAAAATTGTATAACATAAACTGTGTGTTTTAACGTGCTCTACATTTTTGTGTGTTAAGTTTTTGTCCATCTCTTACGGTTTAGTAGCTATGCAAAATTCATCCAGAATAAAGTAGTCTTCAGAGGCTATTCCCAGAAAATTCAAGATATACACTTTATTTGTCAGGTAAATATCTTAAATATACGATATTTTAATCAAAATGGTTAGAGCCATTTTTTAGAAAATCAACATTTTCGAAAAAAGATTTCATGTAAAGGGTAGTTGGGAGTGGGGGGATTTTCTTGAAAATCTTCGTGACGCATCCTTGGAGGATACCAAACCTAAATACCAAGTTTGGTTTTTAATGGACTTTTCGTTTTTGAGCTATGCTGCCCACAGACACACTACACACACACACACACACATACACACAGACACACACACAGACAGACATACACGGACATTTTTCTAAAAATGCTTTTTTTTTAGATTCAGGAGGTCTCAAAATATGTATATCCGGTAAAATCTCGGTATCGAATTTTTGGGTCTATTACAACGCCTTCTATATTCACTATGAACATAGCACGTATAGAGAAAGTAAACATTCTGATGTAATCCATTCACATGACTTTCTCTACATTGCTGTAGCAAATTATTCTTAAAAAGTATACCTATTCTTCTATTTTATGATAATCGAGATAAATATTAGCATAAAGTTTCTTAATTACTTGTAAGTAGAAGGAAAATATGGGAAATCACTGCGCAAATGTCAAAACTCTTAAAAACTGTTGACATGTGGTTGATATCCGATTCTATGCAGGGTCTAGAGTTTACAACTTAACTTGTGAGAAAAGATTAATTATTATAAACCTGAAAAAAAAAATAAAAAGGAATGTCACAAAAATGATAAATTTCACGAAAAAAATGTATATGTCATAAATTGTGTGTTTTAACTTGAGCTGCATTTTTTGTGTAGTAAGTTTTAATCTATCTCTTTCGGTGTACCAGTTACGAAAAATTCAGCAAAATTCATTTAGAATAAAGCCATCTTTAGAGGGTATTCCCAGAAAATTCAAGATATACATTTTATTTGCCATATAAATGTCGTTAATATACGGTATTTTAATCCAAATCGTTAAAGCAATTTTTGAAAAAATCAAAATTTTCGAACATTTTTCCATGTAAAGGTAGTTTGGGGTGGGGGGATTTTTCTCAAAATCTTCGTGTTGCATCTCTGGATGATACTAAACTTACATGCAAAGTTTGGTATGTTACCGACTTTCCGTTTTTGAGTTATAGTGTTCACAGACATACGGATACACATTCACACACACATGGATTTTTTTCCGAAAACGCTATTTTTGGATACCGGGGACCCTAAAACTTGTAGGTATTTCCGGCGAACTCTCGGTAATGAATTTTTGGGTGAAATGCAATACCTTCTCTATACACTATGTACATGGTAGGTACGTGTAGATTTTCATGAAAATCCCTCCACCTCAAACTACCCTTTACATGGATTCTGATTTTCGCAAAAATGGCTCTAACGGATTTTGATTAAAACCTCATACATTTAAGATATTTACATGCCAAATAAAATCTATATCTTGAAATTTTTGGGAATGTCCTTTAGAGACCTCTTTGTTCTGGATGATTTTTATTGAATTTTGCATACAGTTAAACCGTAAAAACACACAATTTATGTCATATAATTTAAGTTTAGTATCTTCCAAGGATGCGGCACGAAGGTGCTGAGGAAAATGCCTCCATCCCAAACTACCCTTTACATGGAAACATTTTCGAACATTTTGATTTTCTCAAAAATGGCTCCAACGATTTTGATTAAAATACCGTATATTAAAGACATTTACACTGCAAATAAAACGTATATCTTGATTTTTCTGGGAACAGTCTATGAAGCCTCTTTATTCTGGATGAATTTTGCTGGATTTAGCATGACTAGTAAACCGTAAGAGATAGACAAAAATGTCTCGTTAAAACACGCAATTTATGTCATATAATTTTTTTTCGTAGAGCTGACCATTTTTGAGATATTGCTTGTTATTTGTTTCGGTTTTAAAATACTTAACTTTTCACATACGGGGATTTGTGAACTCCAGGCTATGCATAGAAACGGATTTCATTCACATGGCAACCAACTTTTAATGTCATTTTAACCTAGTGCATTCCCTTATTTCCTTTCTGCTTACAAGAAAGTATTTCTGCTAATATTTATCTCGATTAGCATGAAGTAGATAGAAGCTTGAGCTTTTTAACAATAACTTGTTAAAGAGATGTAGAAAAAGGCATGCGAATGGAATACATCAGATTTTTTTCCTACTGCATCTGTTTCATATATATGAGATAAGCTGTGTGTTTTAATGAGATCTGCACTAGATTTTTGTCTCTTTCTTACGTTTGACCATTTATGCAAAAGTCATTCAGAAAGAAGAGGTCTTCAGATGCTACTCACTGAAAATTCAAGATTTTCATTTTTTATGAAAATATCTTGAAAATTTAGCATTTAAATCAAAATCGTTAACAACCATTTTTGATAAAATCAAAAAATTCGAAAATAGTTCCGCGTAACGTTTATTTTGGGATATGGGATTTCCCTGGAAAAACTTGGAAGATGCTGAACTCGAATACCAAGTTTGATATTTAACGGTGTTTTCGTTTTTTGAGTTATACTGTCCACAGAAATACACACAAATACACACAGTCATACAAATACAATTAATATGGAGTTTTTTTTCTAAAAATTCCCTTTTTATAAGACCTAAAAATATATTTCAGGTGAACTCTCGGTATCGAATTTTTGGGTAGACTACAATAGCTTCTCTACCTACTTTCTATGCTGTACCTATGTCGTAGAGCATGTAAAAGGAATGGAGGATCCTGTTCATGTACCTGACTCTAAAGAGAAAGTTATAATTAATTGACTAATACATTTCAGCATATTACTACATTATCCGTTAGTAACCAATATTTCGAAACTTGTCTGTATGTTTTTACTTATGGTAAAGGATTTGTGAACTTTGGAAAATTTACCCTCCTGATGGAAAACTATACTATCTACTTATTACACACAACACCAATGATGTGTTTACCTTGTTTCAAAATTTTAGTTTATATATCTATTTAAATTCATTTTAGTGTCTAAATTCATTGTCCTATAAAATTTTTTCAAAGCAATGCATTGTAAATATATTCACAACAAAACTTAGTTTTATCGTAAATGAGTTTGCAAACCGATCTATCATATCAAACTGGTTTATATTAACACCTGATTATTGTGTAGAAATAATTACTTTTTGTATTCTCCAAAACCGTTTACTTTTCAAAAAAGTAATCATTTATTTCCAAAACTTGGGGCAATATTTAAAAACATAGTATAGTATTTTTCTTTAATGCACTTTTAAATGCAGTACAAAATGTTTTAAACAAATCAGAAAAAAATTACAGAGAAAAATGCTGCCCAACATTTGTGGGTAAACAAGATTAAAGTTGGGGTTGCAAATAATAAACGTGCGCCTATCCATTAAGACTTCAGCTACTTGCTGTGAAAAAAAGTTAAATCAGCTACTTGCTGTTTAATTGCACCAAGTCAAAAAGTTAAATACCTGCATTTTTGCATTCGTAATACTTTATTAAAGACAACTTAATTTTTAAAATATTTAATATTTTGATCACATTTCACATTAATAACCTAAACACTGAATACCTCCTGTTATTACGACTTATAACATAGCCAACTGTTGCTGGCTTCCTGGTTACTGTCGTGGACTTGCATCATTACAGAACAGCCTTGGAATGAATTCAGAAGACCTAGAAACAAGAGGCTTCAGAAAGTAATAGATCCTTAGCACGCAAATAAAAAGTTGCCCCAAGGTAAAAAATAATAATTCCCTAGCTCGCTTAAACATTGTAGCAAAATTTAGGTGCTTACGGAATTTATATTTTATCACTTTGTAATCCTATGCTTAGAACTGGCATCCGTTTTGTGTTGATTTATTGATTTTATATGTTCTTTTGTTTTGTGCTCGAATCAAAACTACTCGTAACACAGCTTAAATACTCTGTATGTTCCTTTAACTAGGTACAGATGTCCTGATTCTCTGTGTGATCGTTTTTACTTTCTCTATGCGCACTATATACATAGTGAATAGAGAAAGTATTGCACTCCACCAAAAAATTCGATACCGAGATTTCACGGAAATATATGTTTTAGGATCCCCTTTATCTAAAAAAGTATTTTAACGAAAAGGTCTGTGTGTGTGTGTGTGTGTGTGTGTGTGTGTGTGTGTGTGTGTCCGTGTGTCTGTGAACACGATAACTCAAAAACGAAAAGTCGGTAAAATACCAAACTTGGTATTTAAGTTAAGTATCTTCCAGAGATGCGACACGAAGATTTTGAGAAAAATTCCCCTACCCCAAACCACCCTTTACATGGAACTTTTTTCGAAAATTTCGTTTTTCTAAAAAATGGCTATAACGATTTTGATTAAAATACCATATATTAAAGATATTTACCTGACAAATAAAATGTATATTTTGAATTTTCTGGGAATATCCTCTGAAGACTACTTTACTCTGGATGAATTTTGCATATCTACTAAACCATAAGAGATGGACAAAAACTTAGCACACAAAAAATGTAGAGCACGTTAAAACACACAATTTATGTTACATACATTTTTTTCGTGGAGTTGATCGTTTTTGAGATATTCTTTGATATTGGATTCAGCTTTGAAAAACTTACACTTTTCTCATACAGGAATTTGTCAACTCCTGTCCACACAAACAAAGGAACATCAGTCACATAGCAACCAGCTTTTGGCTTTCACTTTAACCTATGGTACTCCCTTATTTCGCTTGTATTTACAATAAAGCAAGGAATAAGACTATTTCTGCCAATTTTCCTCGATTAACATGAAATAAATAAAAGATAAGCTTATTAACAATAATTTGTTACAGAGAGATAGAGAAAGTCATGCGAATGGAACACATCAGTTTTTTATAAACAAGTCTTCATTTTGAGGCTAGAAATATAAATAACCTGATGTGTTCCATTCACATGATTTTCTCTACATCTCTGCAACAAATTATTGTTAAAAAGCTTATACTTCTATTTACTTCATGCTAATCGAGAAAAAATTTACAGAAATGGTCTTATTACTTGTACTTTTCTTGTAAGTAGGTGGTGTAACGCTTACCATGCTAACTTCAAACACCCAAGGTAGCGGGTTCAAACCCGGCGGAGGACGATGGATTTTTTCGGGCGTAAAAATCCTTAGCATGGCTTCCTCGGAAGGGAAGAAAAGCCGTTGGTCCCGTGTCGTAGATTTACTGCACGTAAAAGAACCTCAAGCTAATAGAGAGGCCTCTAAGTGGTCTTTCAAGCCCAGTATAGAATGGGAAGCTGAGAACCATAGCTGTTAAGGAGCATCCATAAATTAAACTCCATTTCCATTTTTTTCCATGCAAGTAGAAGGTAAATAAGGGAATAGCATAGACTAAAATATTAGTCAAAAGATTGTCTATGTTACTGAAGTTCCTTTCTTTCTATGGAAAATTCCCTATGAGAAAAGTAGGTTTTTAAAGCTGAAACCAATAACAAGGAATATCTAAAAAACGATCCACTTCACGGAAAAACTATATATACACACAATTGATGTATATATATATGTATGCATGTGTGTGTGTAAAACATAAATTGTGTGTTTTAACGGGCTCCATATTTTCTATTAAGTTTTTGTCTATCTCTTACGGTTTGCCAATTATACAAAATTCCGTAAAATTCATCCAAAATAAAGTGGTCTTCAGCAGGTATTCCCAGAAAATTCAGAATATACATTGCATTTGTCAGGTAAATCGCCTTAATATACGACATTTTAATAAAAATCGTAATAGCCATTTTCGAGAAAATCAAAATTTGCGTAAATGTTGTCATTTAAACGGTTTTTGGGGGAGGAAAATTTTTCTTTAAAATCTTCGTCTCGTGTCTTTGGAAGGTACTAAACTTAAATACCAAGTTTGGTATTTAACGGAATTTTCTTTTTTTGAGCTATGCTGCACACCGATATAAAAACACAGACTGACAGACACATACAACTGGATCTTTTTCTAAACTGTTTTTTTTTCATTCAGGGGGCCCTAAAACATGTATTTCAGGTGAAATCTTGGCATCGAACTTTTTGGCGGAATACAATACCTTCTCTATCCGCTATGTACAATATATACGGGCCTATAGAAAGTAAAAATCTGATGTGTTCCATTCACATAACTTTCTCTACATCGCTGAAACACATTATTATTAAAAACCATATTCTTGTATCTAGTTTATGATAATCACGTTAAACTTTAGCGGAAATAGTCCTTATTACTTGGTTCCTTATAAGCAGAAGGGAATACACTAGGTTAAAGTGATAGTCAAATGCTGTCATTATGCTATTGTCATTGCAAATAGCTTCTTTGGTTGGCCAGGAGTATACACCTCCTGTGTGTGTTTTGACGAGATCTACATTTATGTTCAATAAGTTTTTATCTGTCTCTTACGGTTTAACAAAATTCGGCAATAAACAGGTTGTCAGAGGCTATTCCCAAAAAATTCAAGATATACCTTTTATTTGTGTTGTGAATAACTTTAATGTGTGATATTTTAATCAAAATTGTTAAAGCAATTTTTGAGAAAATCAAAATGTTCGAAATGTTTCCATTTAAAAGGTTGTTTGAGGTGGGGAGATTTTTTTCTAAATCTTTGTGTCGCATCCCTGGAAGATACTAAACTTAAATATCAAGTTCGGTATTTTACCGACTTTTCGTTTTTGAGTTATCGTGTTCACAGGCACATGGACACTCATACGGACCTTTTTCTAAAAATTTTTTTTTGGATACATGGGACCCTAAAACTGTATTTCCAGTTAAATCTCAGTATTGAAGTTTTGAGTGGAATTCAATACCTTCGCTATTTATTATGTACAGAGTACGTGTAGAGAAAGTAAAATGTTTTTTTCTGGACTCAGGGGACCCCAAAACTTATATTTCCAGTGAAATCTAGATATCGAATTTTGGGAGGAATACAATACCTTCTCTATCCACTATGTACATTGTAAATGCGGGTTACAGAAAGTAAAAATCTAAAGTGTTCAATTCACACGATGTCCTCTAGCTGTTCAGCAAACAAACCTTTTATTCAAAACATTAATCTGTTACCTACATTATGGTAATCAAGAATAACATAAGTAGTCGTGTTACTAGCTTCCTTGTAAATAGAAGGCAAATAAGAAAAAGCACAGGCTAAAGGGACAGTCTCGCATTTTAAAAGCGGTCGCTATGTGAAAAAAATTGAAATTCCACTTTCTTTGCCTGCCAGGAGTAAACAATCGCGAAACGAGAGGAAAGATGTCTTCCTATTCGAGAAAAATTTAAATGGCTTAAAATTTAAACCAATAATCTGGAATATCTCGAAAACAATAAACTCCACAAAAATATATATGCCCTAAATTGTGTGTTTTAATGAGATTTAAAATTTTTGTTTGGTAAGCTATCTCTTACGGTTTGCGAACTATATAAAAGTCATCCAGAATGAAAAGGTCTTCAGAGGTTATTCCCAAAAAATTCAAGATATACATTTTGTTTGTTACAAAAACATCTTATACATTGGATATTTTAATCAAAATCGTTAGAGCCATTTTTGAGAAAATCGAAATATTCGAAAAATGTTCCACGTAAAGAGTGTTTGGGGTGGGGTATTATTTTCTAAATCTTCGTGTCGTATACTTGGAAGATACTAAACTTAAATACCAAGTTTAGTATTTAATGGCCGTTTCGTTTTTGAACTATGCTGCCAACAGAAACACACTTATAAACATGGACATTTTTCTAAAATTGCCTTTTTTGGATTCGGGGTGTCCCCAAACATGTAATTCTGGTGAAATCTCGAATACTTGCAATACTTTCTCTATACACTATTACATAGTACGTGTAGAGAAAGTAAAAAGTCTTGCCAAAAAGTATATAGAGCTCCACTCGAAGAGGTGTAAAAACCTATAGCATGGCTTCCTTCAGAAGGGAAGCAAAGCCGTTTGGTACCCTGTCGTAGAAAATAACTTAAAGCCTGACAGAGAGGCCCCTATGCAAAATTAAGCGGTCTTTCACGCCCAATTTAGAATGGGAACCACAGCAGTTAAAGAACGTCCATAAATAACACGCCATTTTTTTTCCCACAGAAAATATTTGGTTGGGGTCATACCTACTTTCCAGTTAGGGAATCCATAGATATGAAGTACATAGTTATTTTGTGCGTTGATGTGACAACATAGAAATATTTTAAGTGGAATAGAATTTGTCTTCCACTACTTGAAAGTTTAATTCGTGAGTAATATTATTGTTCGTCCGAGTTAATGAAATCGTATTATCTACGAAAGTAATCTTACTACTCGTACTTAGGTAGAAAAGGTAACGTACTCCGCCCAAAAATTCAATACTGTGATTTTACTGGAAATATACGCTTGAGAGTACCCTGCACCCAAAAACATCATTTTTAGAAAAAGGTCTGTGTGTGCACGTGTGATTGTCTGGGAACATAAATACGAAAAGTCGGTCAAATACCAAACTCGATAATTAGGTTCGGTATCTTCCAAGAATGAGCAACGAAGATTTTTCCCAAATACACTTTGCATAGAATGTTTTTAGAAAATTTGATTTCCTTAAAATGACTCTATCGATTTTGTTTAAAATATTAATTTATGTTATAATGAATATTATAATTGATTCTTCATTCAAGATGTACAATACAAGTATCATAAAAATATCTAAAACATACACCTATTTCAATTTAAATCGTTAGAGCCTTTTTTGAAAAACGAAACATTTTCGAAAAATGTACCGTGTAAAGGGTAGTTACGGATGGGGATATTTTCTTGAAAAATCTTCGTATCTTTAAAAATGCTGAAAATAAATATCAAGTTTGGTATTTAACGCACGTTTAAATGTATATTTTGAGACCCCTGAATCCAAAAAGTTATTTTTAGAAATATGTTCGTGGGTGTATGTGTGTGTCTGTGGACAGCATAGCTCAAAAACGAAAAGACCGTTAAATACCAAACTTGGTATTTAAGTTTGGTATCTTCCAAGGATGCGTCACGAAGATTTTCAAGAAAATACCCCCTAGGTACCCTTTACATGGAATATTTTTCGAAAATGTTGATTTTATCAAAATTGGCTCTAACAATTTTGATTAAAACATGTTATATTAAAGATATTTAATTCACAAATATAATGTATATCTTTAATTTTCTGGGAATAGCCTCTGAAGACATTTTATTCTAGATGAATTTTGCGAAATTTTAATAACTGGTAAACACCGTAATAGAGATACAAAAAAACAAAACAAAACAAAAAAAAACAAAAAAAAAAACGTACCATACAAAAAATGTAGAGCTCTTTAAAACACAAAATTTATGTTATATAAACCTTTTTTGTGAAATTGATCGTTTTTGAGATAGTCCTAGCTATTAGTTTCAGCTTTAACATACTTCTACTTTTCTCGTACTGGAATTTCCATACAAACAAAGGTACTTCAATCACGAAGCAACCAGCTTTTAAAAGATTTGGCTATCAATTTGGCCTATGTTACTTCCTCATTTCCCTTATACTTACAAGGAAGCAGGTAATAGAACCCTTTTTGGCATTTTTTTTTAACAATAATTGATTGCAGAGATGTAGAGAAGGAATGTGAATAGAAACACAAAAGATATTTTTTAAGTTGTGCTATTCAGTCACGGGCACACAAGTGGACATGTTTCTAAAAACTCTGTTTTGAATTCAGTGGACCTCAAACCATGATTTTCCGTGAACTCACGGTTTATAATTTTGGGTGGAATACAACAACTTCGCTACGTAGTATGTACATTGTATCTACATTTTAGATAAAGTAAAATTATTTTTATTTGTTTTATTCATGTGATCTCAGATCATGTATTTCCGGTATAGAATTTTTGGATCGAATACAATGCCTACTCTACTTTCTATGTTCATAATAGAGCAAATAAAAATTTGATGTGTACCATTCACAGGACTTTCTCTATATCCCTGCAACAAATTATTCTTAAAAAGCTTATACTTCTATTTACTTTATGCTAATCAGAAAAAATTAGCGCAAATAGTTTTATTACTTGCTTCCTTGTAAGTAGAAGCGAAATATGTTAAACTGATAGTCAAAAGCTGGTTGCTAAGTCAATGAAGTTCCTTTGTTTATATGGATAGGAGTTGACAAATTCCTATATGAGAAAAGTATACGTTTTTCATAGCAGAAACCAAAAATAAGGAATGTCTCAAAAACGACGAACTCCACGAAAAAAATGTATATAACATAAATTGTGTGTTTTAATATGCTCTACATTTTTTGTGTAGTAAGTTTTTGTCCATCTCTTACGGTTTAGCAGTTATTCAAAATTCAGTAAAATTCATCCAGAATAAACTACTCTTCAGAGGCTATTCCCAGAAAATTCAAGATAAACATTTTATTTTTCAGGTAAATATCTTTAATATACGAAATTTTAATCAAAACCATTAGAGCCACTTTTGAGAAAATCAAAATTTTCGAAAAAAGTTCCCTGTAAAGGGTAGTTGGGGGTGGGGTGATTTTTCTCAAAATCTTCGTGTCGCATCCCTGGAAGATACTAAACTTAAGTACCAAGTTTGGTTTTTTACCGACTTTTTGTTTTTGAGTTATCGTGTTCACAGACACACAGACACACTGACACACGGACTCAGGGACACACACACGGACCTTTTTGTGAAAATGCTTTTTTTTGGCTATTGGGGGTCCTAAAACATATATTTCCGGTGAAATCTTGGTATCGAATTTTTGGTGGAGTGCAATACCTTCTCTATACACTATGTACACGGTGAGTATAGAGAAAGTAAAGATGCAGTCAATTAAAGTGTGTAAAACCCACACTATCGTTGTAACGATCCAATGTCAAGACACTCTTTTTCAGCAAGTAAGATGTACATATGTAGCATAATGAGTGAGTCAAAGCGTTTTTATTCGAACCCACGCCCTCTCTTGTCAGTACAAGCTTTCTTCCAAAGATACATTCCCACTTGATTCGTTACCACTTCAATACTCTTCACCAGACAGGATTTTTGAGGTGCGCCGCATTCTCTTTTGTGCTCCTGTACATCTTCGTGCTTCCAGCTACGGAAGTTACAAAATTGTTTAGGAAAACTCTAACCACCGGAATGCTTGATTTGTTCTCCCCTTAGGCTAATATGAGGTAACAAATTACTGGGAATTCTTACAACCCACGTCAGTGTTTACTAATTTGAAAGCTGCATTCGGGTATAAAGCTACTGAGAAAAATCTGATGTGTACCATTCACATTACTTTCTCCATATCCGTGTAACAAATAATTCTTAAAAAGCTGGAAGCATCCCTGGAAGATACTAAACTTAAATACCAAGTTTGGCATTTTACCGACTTTTCGTTTTTGAGTTATCGTGTTCACAGACACACGGACACACACACATACACACACACACACACACACGGACCTTTTTGTGAAAATGCTTTTTTTTTTATATTGGGGACCCTAAAACATATATTTCCGGTGAAATCTCGGTATCGAATTTTTGGTGGAGTGCAATACTTTCTTATACACTATGTACATAGTGCGTATGGAGAAAGTAAGAATCTGATGTATTCCATTCACATGAATTTCTCCACATCTCTGTAACAAATTATTGTTAAAAAGCTTATTCTTGTATCTACGTGATGCTAAACGAGATAAACATGATCAAAATTGTCTTATTACTTGCCTCCTTGCAAGTGGAAAGGAAATAAGCGAATACATTAGGCTAAAGCAAAAGTCGATTCTTTTAAGAGCTGGTTGCTGTGTGAAACAATTGAGGTTCGATTAGCTTTGTATGGTCCCGTTTGAGAAAAGTTGAGGTAGTATAAATTGAAACTATAGAACAAAGAATATTTCGAAAACGGTCAAACAACAGAAAAACGTATATAACATAAATTATGTGTTTTAACGAAATCTACATTTTTGTAGTAAATTTTGTCCATCTCATGGTTTAATCGTTATGCAAAATTCTACAATTCCATACCCACACTCTGCAGAGGATACTCCCAGAAAATCCAAAATATGCATTTTATTTGTGATGTAAGTATCTTTAATATACAGTATTTTAATCAAAATAGTTAGAACCATTTTTCAGAAAAACAAAAATTCAAAAAAAAAATGTTCTATATAAAGGGTGGTTTGTGGTGGGGGATTTTAGTGAAAATGTTTGTGTCGGATCCTGGAATATACTAAACATAAAAATATCAAGTTTGGCATTTAATTCTCTTTATGTTTTTGAGCTATGCTGTTTACATACACCACACACACACAGACACACACGCGCGCGCGCGCAAGCGCGACCTTTATTGGAATCAGGGAACCCCAAAACATATATTTCCGCCAAATTCATGACATTGCATTTTTGGGTAATGCAATACTTTCTCTAGCTACTATGCACTATGCTTTTTTCCCTCGTGTTTTTGGATACAGGGAACCCTAAAACGTGTATTTATCGCGAAATCTCGGAATCGAATTTTTGGGTGGAGTGGAATCTGATGCGTAATATCCACAAGACTTTCGCTACGTATTCTATAACAGAATTTTCTTCCTTCTATCAACTCCATTAGTACAAATTCCTTTATTACGTATTTTCTTGTAGGCAGAATAAAAATAGGAGAATAAACTAGGTTAAAGCAATATTCAAATTTTTTAATAGCGGGTCACTTTATGATGTTATTAAAATTCCGTTCTCCTCGCTAACAAAACAAATAAATATACCTTTCTTTGACAAAAATGTAAGTATTGTATAATTTAAACCAGGAACAAGGAATAACTTGGATGTGGATAACTCCACAAAAGATATACCTGATATAAAATGTCTGCTTTTAAGCGATCTAATTTTTTGACAGCATAGTAAGATTTTAACTATTTGTTGCGGTTCACCAGTCATCCAAAAGCCATCCATAATGAAGAAGACTTCAGAGGCTATTCTCATAAACTACAGCGATTCATTTGTCATTAAAATATCTTTAATATGGAGGTATGGTATTTTAATCAAAATAGTTTCAGCCATTTTCGAGAAAATCAAACATCTTACTTGGAAAGGGTAGTTTGGGAAATGGGGATTTTATTGAAAATCTTCTTGTCGCGTCTTCTGAGGATATGTTTTTTACCTACTAAATTTGGAGCATAAAGAATTTCTCATTTTTGAACCATGCTGCTCACTGACACATATCAAAACACAAAGACACTCTAACGGGCACACATGTACCTTTTTTCATAAAAACATTTTAGGGACCTCAAAACATCTATTTCGATTAAATGTTTTAACAAATTTTTGATAGAATCTGAGCCCTTCTCTACTTACCACGTACATTGTACGTGATACAGAAAGTAAAAATCTGATGTGCACCATTCACATGACTTTCTCCATATCCCTGCAACAAATAATTCTTAAAAAGCTTATACTTCTATTTACTTTATGCTAATCAGAAAAAATTAGCAGAAATAGTCTTATTACGCGCTTCCTTGTAAGTAAAAGTGAAATAAGGGACAACCGTAGGTTAAAGTGATAGTCAAAAGCTGGTTGCTATGTCATTGAAGTTCCTTTGTTTAGATGGATAGGAGTTGACAAGTTCCTGTATGAGAAAAGTATACGTTTTTCATAGCAGAAACCAAAAATAAGCAATGTCACAAAAGCGACGAACTCCTCGAAAAAAATGTATATAACATAAATTGTGTGTTTTAATGTGCTCTACATCTCTACATCTAAGTTTTTGTCCATCCCTTACGGTTTAGAAGTTATTAAAACTTTAGTAAAATTCATCCAGAATAAACTACTCTTCAGAGGCTATTCCCAGAAAATTCAAGATATACATTTCATTTGTGAGGTAAATATGTTTAATATCCGAAATTTTAATCAAAATCGTTAGAGCCATTTTTGAGAAAATCAAAATTTTCGAAAAAAGTTACATGTAAAGGGTAGTTGGGGTGGGGGGATGTTTCTCAAAATCTTCGTGTCGTATCCCTGGAAGATACTAAACTTAAATACCAAGTTTGGTATTTTACCGACTTTTCGATTTTGAGTTATCGTGTTAACAGACATACGGACACACGCACACACACACACACACACACACACACACACACACACGGACCTTTTTGTGAAAATGCTTTTTATGGATATTGGGGACCCTAAAACATATATTTCCGGTGAAATCTCGGTATCGAATTTTTGGTGGAGTGCAATACTTTCTCTATACACTATGTACATAGTGTGTATGGAGAAAGTAAAGATGTTATTTGATATATCGAAACCATTTTAACCACCAAACGTAAATTCTCAAATATTCGTTATTTACAATAGTGTCCACATAAAAATGAATATTATATTCACGTTACCTTATTTACGATTCCAGGTGACCCAACTGCCACGTATTTGACGTGTGCAGATATCCCTTCATGCGTTAAAAAAAAGTTGCAGAACGCAACGGTGTTACTTCAAGTTAAAATCGGTGGATAATCTCGTGAAAGTGGGCATGTTACCCTGCCTCTCAGCGGAGACGGTGAGGGGTTTAGGCCAGTATTAATTTTAAATTTCAATTTATGCAACTCTTTTTAACGCACAAGGGAGATTTGCACACGTCAATATGCATACCAGTTGAGCTACTAGTACATCTATTAAGCACGTTTTATTTATTTATTTTTTTTCAAATTGTCCTTCACCGTGACCCGAGTTTGATCTCATCAATGGGAATGTGAAACTTAATTATGGAACCGGTTGCCACTGAGCATCGCGAGAAAAGTGAGGAGCTGCGATAGGTGGCGGTCCCAACCAACAAAGCTAGCGTTCCGGCTGGGGAATGCCTGCTGGGCACATCCCCTTCAGTTGGATGATTGCTCACCTGCACATTGGGCGTGAGACCGCAGTCAGATTGGTAGGTCCTAGTGGTACGGTCGCGTCATGGAATTTATTCTGAATTAAAATGAATCACATGTGGTTAATTACCAGATACCCAAACTGCTCCGTAATTGGCGTGTGCAGATACTCCCTTATACGTTAAAAGAGCTGCAGAATTCAAATATCTTGTTTCGAGCTAAAACAGGTAAGTATGGAGCTAGCGAAAGAAACCTTCATTTTACCCCTCTCAATAAGCGCGACCCGCTTCACTGTCTCCGTGATAAGCAAGATGGGTAACACGAAGATTGGTCAGCCAGTTCCTCACTTACCAGTTTTAGCTTTAAACATTATTTAAATATATGTTCGTTGTAACTAACACTTGCAATACAAAGAATAAAAGGCAGAAGCAATTCTGTTAAATTGTTTTCACATAACGATCTCTTCTCACTCTTCTATATACTTTCTTTACAGATTTTTTTTTCTACATATCCGTTACAGATATAATAAGGATACTATAAAACGATATTCGAATTAAAAACGGTTCAGTACATGAAGGTTTTAAAATCACCGTTCCTTGCATAATCGCAAGAAAAACTGAACTTGTATTTCAATGTTCAGACCAATAACAAAAAATATCTGGAAATAGTTAACCTCATAAAAAATGACCAAATAAATAGTGTGTTTTAACGAAATCTACATGTTCTGGATAGTAATATTGGTTCTATCTTTTACGGTTTACCAATTTAAAAAATCCCATTCAGAAATATATAGAAAATTCAGGCATGAAGTTTATTTGTCGTGCAAATATCGTAATATAATAGCCACTCTGAGAAAATTATAAAAAAACGAATAATTTTTCATGTCGAGAGTTGTTTGGGATAGCATAATTGTTTGAAAATTGGAGCCATTTTCTAGAAATGCAGAAATTAAAAAAAAAAAAAAAAAAAAAAGCCAAGTAAAGGGCAGTTTGTGGCGGGGGGATTTTCTAAAATATTTTCGTGTCGCTTTCTTGAAAAATATTAAACATAAATACCAAGTTTGGTAATTAACGGTCTTTTCGTTTTTGAGCTATGCCATGCAAGACACACATACCAACCAGTCGCGCACGGATCTTTTTTCTAAAAAACATATTTCTGGTGAAATCTTGGTATCGAATTTTTATGTGGAACACGATGCCTTCTCTATGCACTATGTATGCGGTACGTGTGGAGGAAGTAGAAATGCTAGGAAGAATTAAATCTGAAGACTTTTTTGTATAAACGGTTTGCTTTCTAAATAAACATTTACTAAATAACGATATGTGCTCTTTATTATCTAAGGAATAGAGAAACCCAAAACCAACTCAATGGAAGAGGGCAGCAACATATTTGATTAGAGGCAATTTTGACATTTTTCAGCAAATGGGCCTTTTTTAATTTCTCTACACCTACTATGTACATAGAGTATAGTGTATTCCACCCAAAAATTTGATACCGAGATTTCACCGGAAGTACATGTTTTGGCTACTCCTGAATCCAAAAAAAGCATTTTTTGATAAAGGCTCCTGTGTGTGCGTGTGTGTGCGCGTGTGTATGTGTATGTTTGTGTGTGAGTCTGTGGACAGAATAGCTCAAAAATGTCGGTGGGCAGCATCGATCAAAAACGAAAAGACCGTTAAATTTCAAACTTGGTATTTAAGTTTGGTATCTTCCAAGGATGCCACACGAAGATTTTCAATAAAATTCCCCTAACCCTAACTACCTTTTACAGAGAACTTTTTTCGAAAATTTTTATTTTCTCAAAAATGACTATAGCTTTTGATTAAAATATCGTATATGAAAGATATCTACCTGAAATATAAAATATGTATCTTGAATTTTCTGGGAATTGCCTCTAAAGACTACTTCATTTTGGAGTAACTGCTAAACTGTAAGAGATGGACAAAAACTTACCACACCAAAAATGTAGAGCACACAAAAACACACAATTTATGTTACATGTTTTTCGTGGAGTTGCTCGTTTTTTAGGAATCCCTTGTTTTTGGTTTCAGATTTAAGAAAATTTTCTCATACAGGAATTTGTCAACTCCTGTCCATACAAACAAAGGAACTTCAATCGCATAGCAACCAGCCTTTGACTGTCACTTTAACCTATATAGTACTCCCTGATTTCGCTTCTGCTTACAAGGAAGCAAGTAATACGACTATGGAGAGAAGTTGACAAATCCCTGTATGAGAAAAGTAAGTTTTTCAAGGCTGAGACCAAAAACAAGGAATATCTAAAAAACGATCAAATCCACGAAAAAAAATGTATATAACATAAATTGTGTGTTTTAATGTGCCCTACAATTTTTGTCCATCTCTTACGGTTCACCAGTTACACAAAATTCCGTAAAATTCATCCAGAATAAAGCAGTCTTTAGAGGTTATTCCCAGAAAATTCAAAATATATATATTATATGCCAGGTATATATCCTTAGTATATGCTATTTTAATAAAAATCGTTATAACCATTTTTGAGAAAATCAAAATTTTCGAAAAACAATTTTATGTAAAGGGTAGTTTAGGGTGGGAGGATTTTCTTGAAAATCTTCGTGTCGCATCTTTGGAAGATACCAAACTTAAATACCAAGTTTGGTATTTAACGGTCTTTTCGTTTTTGAGCTATGCTGCCCACAGACACACACATACACACAGACGACAGACAGGCAGACACACACACACGGACAGGTTTCTAAGAATTCTTTTTTTGGATTCAGGTGGTCTCAAAACATGTATTTCCGGGGAAATCTCGATATCGAATTTTTGGGTGCAATGCAATACCTTCTCTATACACTATGTACATGGTACGTGTAGAGAAAGTAATAATAAGTGAAGTTCAAAAGACAACAACATTCACACATTAACAATGGAGTGTCAGGCTATAGCTGGAATATATTACATTTTTTACGGAGATTTATAATTTAATGAAGACGCAGTATTCAAATTTGTAAAGGATCAAACGAACACACTCTCATTATTCATGTGAATGTTGTTGAGAACCAAAACAGATGAAGTATTACCATAACAATACAAAAAAAAATCTGATGTGTTGCACTCACATGACTTTCTCTAGCTGTTCTAAAAACAAACTTCTTAAAAAAGATTCTTCTTTCTACACCATGCTAGTCGAGATAAACATTAGCAGAATGTTCTTATTACTTAGTTCCTTATAAGGACAAGGTAACTAAAGGATTGCGCTATGCTAAAGTGATAGTCAAATGTTTAAAAGCTGTGGTTATGCGATTGTCACTTAAATCGCTAATTTGCTTAGCTAGGAGTAGAACAAAAGGAAAGCGAACACCTTCTGTCTGAGAAAAGTATATGTACTTTACAATTGAAACCAATAACAAGGAATATCTTGGAAACAGGACATAAATTGTGTGTTTTGAAGAGATCTTCATTTTTTGTGCAGTAAGTTATTATTTCTGTATTACGGTTAACAGCTAAGCAAAATTCGTCCAGATTGATCCAGAATAAAGAGGTCTTCAGAAAATTCAAGATACACATTTTATTTGGGATATAAATATCTTTAATATATGGGGTTAATTAACCCGTTAGAGCCGTTTTTGAGTAAATCAAATTTTCGAAAATTGATTTGTGGCGGGGGGATTTTCTTGAAAAGCTTCGTGTCGCATCCTTGGAAGATACCAAACCAAGCTTAGTGTTTAACTGTCTTTTCGTTTTTGAGCTATACTGTCCACACACACACACACACTCACACACACACACACGGACGTTTTTCCAGAAATGTTTTTTTTTAATTCAAGGGAACACAAAACATGTATTTCCGGTGAAATCTCGCTATCGAATTTTTAGGTGCATTACAATACCTTTCTCTATACACTATGTACATAGTACGCGTAGAGAAAGTAAAATCATAAATGTGCTCTCCAGATCTGACATTAATAAATTCCTTGATGAAGCTCCTGATGATGCCTTTTTATTAATGAAGGTAGTCCCAGCTTTTGGAATTGTTGGTGTTTGTAGGCGACATCAACTACATTGTTTATGTGTTGATGTTTAGACTTAAACCCGTATTTTGGTGGTACATACGAGGTACGTCCAGAAAATAAGTTCCGTTTCAATTTATCTCCGCTGCAGCACTGCAATCGCAGTTCCGCATATGCGCGGTAGACGCTTTGTATCAAGGAGAAGAAACGTGCGCCATTTTGAGATCGCTGTCAGCCAGATATGCCTTGTTGTGCTTGTTTACAATGTCGGTGTTGATTGAAAATCCCGCCGCTTCTGAAATCAGATCTGTGATTCGTTTTCTGAATGCTAGGAAAGTGAAACCAATTGAATGTATCGGCAAATTTGCGAAGTTTATGGACACAATGCGATGAGTGATTCAATGGTGAGAAGATGGGTCCGGCAGTTCAATGAAGGACGTAGTGAAGTGCACGATGAAGAACGAAGTGGGCGTCCATCTTTGGCTACAGAAGAACTGGTTCACGTGATCGATGACAAGATCCAGGAAAACCGCAAGTTTACAATTAGTGCTCTCGCTATGGAATTTCCCCAACGCTCACGATCATTAATTCATGAAGTTGTTACCGAAAAACTGAAAGTTCGTAAACTTTGCTCACGTTGGGTACCAAAGATTCTTACTGAGCAATACAAAACAAAACGGTTGGGTAGTGCACTTCAGTTTTTAACCCGTTATGATGAAGACGGCGAAGAATTTCTGACACAGATAGTCACAGGAGATGAGACTTGGGTTTCTTACGACACCCCTGAAAGTAAGCGGCAATCAATGGAATGGAGGCACACTTCATCCCCAGCAAAGGTTAAGCCGAAACAAATCTTGACACCTCGAAAAATGATGTGCACAGTGTTCTGGGACTGGAAAGGCATCTTACTCATTGATTTCTTACCGCGTGGCCAAACAATCAAAGCAGATGTTTATTGCGAGACATTTAGGAAATTGCGCTGCGCAATACAGAATAAACGCCGAGGATTGCTGTCAAAAGGTGTTTTTCTTCACGACAACGCACGACCACACACTGCAAATGTGACGAAAAACCTCCTACAGGGATTTGGCTGGGACGTGTTTGACCATCCTCCGTACGCCCTGACCTCGCTCCTAGCGACTTTCATCTGTTCTTACATCTCAAGCCTTTCCTTGGTGGTCAACACTTCAACAATGACGAAGAGCTGAAAGAAAATGTTTCCAACTTTTTGAAGACACAGGCGGCAAACTTCTATGAAGAAGGTATACAAAAACTTGTGCCACGCTATGACAAATGCCTGCAAAATTTCGGCAGTTATGTGGAAAAGTAGTTTAAGAGTTGTAGAGTTTTGTGCAATAAATAATTATTCTGTATCTGTACACAATTTAATTTTATTACCAAATGGAACTTACTTTCTGGACGTACCTCGTATTATGATACAAAGATATATATATATATATCACGTAGATTTACAATCGCACCAGATGGTGGTCCTGTTAATTGTATTTAGATATAAACAAATACGTTGCTTTACGACCAAAATGTCAAATGTAAAAATCTCTTTTTGTATAATAGAGGTGGAGGGTGTAGCACTAATACTTTTAGAAAGTTTCCTATAGAAATTTTTAAGGGAACCCGATAAAGCAAATATGCTAAAAATACTTTTTTTTGTTTGTTTTTTTGTGTGTAAAAATACTAGAGAATTTTTTGATTAAAATGCTTCAATTTTTATCTTGATATCACTATTTTATAGGGTATTTATAAAAGGGCTGCATTTGGTGGGCGTGGTCGGTGAATTTATTCTTATTTGTTTTTGCTATGAATAGGATTAGTATATTATAAGTTCGCGGTTTTTAGGAGGGAAATGTTGTGGGACATTTTTGAATTGGCTATACTGATCTCTGATTTATCATGGCAATCTAACCTAGACATTTTGTTTTGTGTGAACATCTTAGTTTGTTATTTATGTGCTTGTGAATATTTTTATTGTGTTTGGCTGTTATTTCAATTTGTTTACAATACCACGACACAGTAATAGGGTTTTCAGAAAGCGGAAGAATGTTGTAAACCAAAAGATATCAGTGCAAATAATGTTGATATTACAGATACACATATGGATGAAATAAACACTAATGTAGGCAAAAGTAATAGTAATGACGTGAAGTGTATTACTTCTAAAAACAAACTGCACAACTATGGAGATGAATATAATAATTTATTGAAACATGCTGATTAAAATAGTACTATATAGTACTGTGAATATTATCAGATATTCTTCATAGACATGTGCAGTGCAAATTTTGTGGTGGTGAAAGTATTCAAAAGATTAGCTCTAACTTTGAAGCCCGATATCTCAAAAATACATTTTATGATACATAAGGAACATTTTCTCAGAAACTGTTAGACATAGAAATCTCATACTTTCAGATATTGTAATTATATCAACGATAAACATTTTAACAGGGTCAATTTTTAAAATCATCTATAGTTTTAAAATTTTGAAGTGATTAGTATCATATATTTAATGAAAAAAATTGACTACTGCAAACAAATTATTTACTCTTCAAATAATTATTCTACAAAAAAAGCCCATGGGTAAAGCTATACGAGAGTACCACTATATAAATATATCTTTAAGAATTGAAACTAACCTCATAATCCACTTCAGAGCATCAAGGAGCTAATATGTTTTCATCTAGAATTGGAATATCCCACCCCTCCCGCCCTATAAATACTCTTTCTTAAATAGAAAATTCACGAAAATTATCATGGTGGGGGAAGATTTAACAGCTGTTGCTAGGCGGGAAGTAAGTATTTATGGTCTAGAAAGAATGAAATGTGTACGCTACCAACGTAGATAAAGTCACCAAATAAGAAAGAAAAAACAGTGAAGCTCAAAAGTCACCAACACTTGTACATTAACAATGGAGTGCTAAAGCTCAGTTGGTGAAACCGGTGGAAATTATCAAAACCAAAGTACAGGAAAGTCAGTTTATTGACACACACTAATCTAAGCCTAACACACCAAATGTCGTTGGACAACAGTTGCTGATTGCGTTCTAGCAAGTTCCAACACCCAATATGCCTTTTCCACAGGATTTTCCGCCATTTCAGCTTCTACAACAACAAACAAAACACTACAGCATTACCAATAGTACCAAACAAAACTTTGAGAGTTTCTCAACATACCTCCAAAATAATTAGGTTGCTATTTCTAATAGTTTTTGTTTTACAGGCAGTTGAAGTTGTCTATTTCTTTTGTAGTAGCCCTGTATAATATTGATACTGACTGAAGAGGAATTGATAGACCCTTCGTAGAAAATGCATTATTTTAATTTTGTTTATGATACCAACGTCTTACACAAAAGATTGAGTTATATTGAAAAAAAAATAAAAAAATAAGAATACTTTCATTGTCAGGTGAAGTTTGGAATGGAAAGACTTTCTGCAATTTCTTCTTAGCTCAACTTGTAAGCATGTGGAACAGAATACTTTTATGGCTCTTATTGCTTTTCCTTTTTGACCTATGCTGTTTATTTAAACTAACAAGTCCGCGCGCGGAGTATTTTCTATGAGTGCTCCTTTTGGGTACAGGTTAACTCAAAACATATACCTATTTGAAGTGAAATTTGAGTATCAAATTCTTGAATGAAATACTGTGCGCTTTTAAGTCATTTAACTGTTACTTAAACTTGCTGTAACCGAGCGAGTGGACGGTAACTTGAGAGACTCTTATTTGGGAGGTCCTGACTTTGATTCCCGTCAACCGTCCAGTCTGAATTTGGGGTTTTCGTGGTTTTCTCTGGCCGGTAGACACATATTGGGGTGGTTCTCATGCACTGCAATTTCCCTTCCTTAATTTTTCTTTTATTCAGTTTTCTTCTCATGTTTGAGTGCAGTGCATTTCCAGATTTCATGATGTCTGGCAGTGTCCGACACATAGCGCAGATGCTTGTCCAAGGAAAACGTATTCCCTGTGGAAATGAAAGGTTTCTAGATTGGAAGGGTCGTTCGTTCGTTTCCCTTTATAGGCAGATCCAATAGTGACAGTGGTTCTCGAGCTAGGGAGTTAGCGGACTACCGCGCGTCTATGTGGTAGTGTTTAACGCCCGCTTTAACTCTAATGGCACCGCAGGCGAGCGTCTATGTGGAAAACATAATTCTCATGTCACATGAATTCAACCTCACTTATAATATATAAAACAATTAATTATGCAGATTTAGACACTACCCAAAGAGGTGGGCATTCTCTAGATCTCAATCCGGGCAATGGTTGTGGGGTTACCTTAAAGAATGAGTTTTCTTGATATATTCAAAGATCCCACTACAACTGACATCTCGAAAAAAAATCCGGTAATATTTCGAGACATTTGCTTAACATTGTGTTGCAAACAGAATGGTTTGCGTTAAATAACAGAACGGCGAACATCTTCCCAATTTTTATAAACCCCATTATTTCCCCAACAGTGATTGTTTTTGAACCTCTCTCAAATATTTTGTACACTCCATTATTTGCCCAACTCTGTGATGTTTTGCTTTTTTCCAATATCATATACTATAACATTTATAATGGTTTAATATTTGAACATACTTCTGAAACACGTTATATGAGAATTGATCTATTTTATAACCTTTTCTCTATTCCGTTTGATATAGATATTTTTCAGTTCCTCTCTTTTACTTTCTTTACACCATTTACCCTGGAAGTATTGTATTGCATCAAAAAGTGTGACATCAACCTCACCATAAATACACAATTTGAGATCTCCTAAATAAAAAGGATTTTAGAAAAACATGTGCGCATGATATGTGTCGCGCGTTTATTTGAACAGAATAATTAAATAAACAAAATTCTGTGAATAAAAACATCTGGTATTTAAGCTCAGAGTCGCTCAATAATGCAGTATGAAAACAGGAAAATCCCATATTGGAAATTTTCCTTTAGCTGGAAATGACTTAGTTATTTTTATTTTCTCAAAAATTATTCAAACCATTTTCAATAATATACAATATACAATATATATTTAAGGGCTAGCTCCGTATCACAGTCGGTAGAGCAGCTACCTGCTGTCCCAGGGGTCCCGAGTTCAATTCCGTTTTGGGGGTAATAATTTTTTCTAGCCCAGATTATTCCCTATCCTCCCAAAAGTCTGGAAGTATGAATGTGAGTGTGCATTTCTGTGATCTAATTATTAAAATTAAAGACAAATAAGGAACCCAACGACGTCAGTACACGAGTTCACATCATATCTAAGGCAATATGTTCTAAAAGGAAATGCCGCCAATTGGACCATGTAGATTCAGGCGGGATACAAATGAAAAAATCTGATGTCTTACATTCATATGACTTTCTTTACATCTCTGTAGCAAATTATTGTTAAAAAGCTTATTATTCTATCCGCTTCATGCTAATCTAGATAAAATTAACAAGAATAGTCTTTTTAGTTGCTTCCTTGGGAGTAGAATAGAAACACCACGCTATAGAGTTAGTCAAATATTTTATTTATTTTTTTATTGTTATTAATGATGAATTACGTGCTTTAAACATCTCTGAAAGTGTTAAAATATATAAACGCTGATTGGTATGTGATTGAAATTCCTTTGTTTATACGACCAGGAGCTAAAAAATTCCCGTAAGAGGAAACTATAAGTATTTTAAAGCTGAAGCCAATAATGATTAATATCTCAGAAGCAGTAAAAAAGACACATAAATGACACAAATTATGTATTTTAACGAAATCTACATTTTTTGTGTCGTAAGTTTTTGTAAACTTTTGCGGTTTGCCAGTTATTCCCAGAAAATGAAGATATACATTTTATTGTCATGTAAATATCTTTAATATACGATATTTTAGTCAAGGTTCTAAACCTAAATACCAAGACTTTTCGTTTTTGAGCTATGTTGTCCACAGACACAAGCACTGACCTTTTAATAAAATTTCTTTTTTGGATTCAGTGGGTCTCAAAACATGCATTTCCGGTGAAATCTGTGGATCGAATTTTTTTGGTGGAAACCAATGCATTCTCTATACACTAATGCGCATACTACGTGTAAAGAAAGTACCATAAAGTGTGTGTGTTTGTATGTATATATATAGGATATATTGGATAGTCAATTCTGAGATGTTGCTCCTTATTGAATTGAATTCTCCAAAACTTTGTTTCTGCCGTCTTTATGGAAAACGTACGGAATTCCAAGACCAGCATGTAACGGCTTCCTTTTCAAACATTTGACAATTAATTGTCTCCTGTGTATCCCTTGTGGGACTAAGGAAAATGTGTGATGTGACAATTTATGAAAAACCTTATCTAGATTAACTGAGGCGGATAGAAAAATGGGCTTTGTAGCAAGGAGAGAAGCCTAATTGTGGCTAGATAATTAACTTGAATATATCAAATTTTTTTCTTAAATTTATCCCGCATCAAGTGCTTCTTTCCGTTTTATTCAGTTATTATATGTCCTATGTTTTCGTCCCCCCCCCCCGTCCCAACCCGCATTATGGTGAGATGCCTTGTTCCTATTTTTTATCATTTCGGTCTTCACACACCTGTCCTTATCTATAATAATTATTTGCTTACTCTACCTAAGCATTGTTTCCTCAAAAATAGTGTTTTACTGATGAATAGAAAGACAATTTGATGTGTTCCATTCACATGACTTTCTCTACATTATTGTTAAAACGCTTATTCTATTTACTTCATGCTAATCGAGAAAAATTAGCAGAACTCGCTTCCTTGTAAGCAGAAGTGAAATACTGGAGTACCATAGGTTAAAATGATAGTCAAAAGCTGGTTGCTATGTGACTGAAGTTCCTTTGTTTGTACAGACAGGAGTTGACAAACTCCTGTATGGGAAAAGTATAAGTTTTTCAAAGCTGAAACCAAAATCAAGGCATATCTTAAAAACAATCAACCCAACGAAAAAATGTAAAAAACATAAACTGTGTGTTTTAATGTGCTCTACGTTTTTTGTGTGGTAAGTTTTTGTCCATCTCTTACAGTTTAGCAGTTATGCAAGATTCCGTAAAATTCATCCAGAATAAAGTAGTCTTCAGAGGTTATTCTTAGAAAATTCAAGATATACATTTATTTGAGGTAAATATCTTTAAAATACGATATTAGAATCAAAATCGTTAAGAGGCATTTTTGAAAAAAATCAAAATGTTCGAAAACATTTTCATGTAAAGAGTAGTTTAGGGTGGGAGAATTTTCTTGAAAATCTTCGTGTCGCATCTTTGGAAGATACCAAACTTAAATACCAAGTTTAGTATTTAACGGTCTTTTCGTTTTTGAGCTATACTGCCCACAGACACACACACATACACACAGAAACACAGACAGACACAACACAGACTAAAAATGCTTTTTTTGGATTCAGGGAGACCCAAAGCCTGTATTTCCGGTGAAATCTCGGCATCGAATTTTTGGGTGGAATACAATACCTTCTCTACACATTATGTACATAGTACGTGTAGAGAAAGTAATAAAAACTTTCCTGTTAAGACTGATCGCTATGTATGAACAGCTCTCTGCCATATGATGTTCAAAGTCGCTGTAAAACGTTCTAACCACCAGGTTAGAGAATAGAGGTGCTAGAACTCATATTCAAGCCAAAATTCTTAACATAGCAGATTTTTCATTTCAAAAGAAAATGTTATGTGTTCTATTCCTATGACTTTCTCTACCTATCCTGTAATAAAATATTCTTACAAACATATATTCTTCTATCTACTTCATGCTAATCAAGATAAACATTAACTGAAATGATTTTATTACTAAGTTCCTTATAAGCAAAAGGGAAATATGGGAAGAAACTAGGCTAAAGCGATAGTCAAACGTTAGCTGGTTACTATGTGATGAAATTCGATTTTCTTTTCATGGGCAACAGTAGAAAAAAATCTGTTGTGTTGCATTCACATACATTCTATACATCTCGTTAACAAATTATTGTTAAAAAGCTTATTCTTCCTTCTACTATATGCTAATCAAAAAATAACTTTGCAGAAATGGACTTATTATTTGCTTTCTTTTAAGTAGAAGATAAAGAGGGAATACAGTAGGCAAAAGCTATAGTGAAATCTTTTAAAACCTGGTTGACAGCTGAATGAAATCCGTTTCTTTTCATTGTCAGGAGGTGACAAAAGATGAGGTATTTTATAGCTGAAACCAATAGCAAGGAATATCTCAAAGGTGGCCAACTCCAGAAAAAATGTATATGGCATAAGTTGTGTGTCTTAACGAGATCTTCATGTTTTGTGTAGTAAGTTTTTGTGTACTCTTACGGTTTACTAGTTATACAAAATACAGAAAAATTCATTCAGAATGAAGAGCTGTTCAGAGGCTGTCCCCAAAAAATTCAAAATAAACCATTTATTTGTCATGTAAATATCTTTAATATACGGTATTTTAATTAAAATTGTCTTATATAGCCATTTTTGAGAAAGTCACAACTTTCAAAATTTTTCCCTGTGAAGGGAAGCCACAGACGTCTTGGCTAGGACCGACAAAACATAGGATAGTTTTTATGGAAATATTGGATAAAAATTACAACATACAGTGTTAAATTACCCATTAATATTTGAACATATGTTCTTAATTACTTTCTGTATACGCACTATGTACATAGTATATAGAGCAGGTATGGCATTCCACCCAAAACTTCGATACCGAAATTTCACCGTAAATAGATGCTTGAGACTCCTGAATCCCCCCCCCCAAAAGCATTTTTGGGAAAACCGTCCGTCTATGTGTATGTCTGCGGGCAGCATAGCTCAAAAACGAAAACTCCGTTAAATAACAAAATTGGTATCTAAATTCAGTATCTTTTAAGGATGCGACACAAAGATTTTGAGGTAAATTACCCCAATAAAACTCCCCTTTACATGAAAAAAATTCGAACATTTTTATTTTCCCAAAAAGGCTCTATTGATTTTGATTAAAATACAGCATATTACATATTTTTTTCTGTATACTTTTATTTAATGTCGCCTAACTACTTATAGCGATATCATGTAACAACAAGGAACTTTATAACACTTTTAATACAATATTTACACATTAAATTAATAATTATATCTAGCTAGTAACATTAATTATTGGAATTCCAGCAATAATACTTATATATGTTACAGATATTTACATGACAAATAAAGTGTATATTTAGAATTTTTCTGTGAATAACCTCTGAAGACCCCTTCATTCTGAATGACTTTTGCATAACTGGTTAACAATGAAAGATAGATAAACACTTACTTCATAAAAATGTATATCTCGCTAAAAAATAATAAAATAAAATAAATATAATACACATATATATTAACTTTTTTGATGAAAACGAGCATTTTTTATATATTTCTTATTATTGGTTTCAGTTTTAAAATCTTAAACTTTTCTCATGCTTGAACTTTAAAACACCAGGCAATGCATAGAACCGGATTTCACCTACATCTTAAAATATTTAACTATCACTTTCACCTAGTGTACTCCCCTATTTCCCTTCTATTTACAAGGAAGCAAGTAATAAAGACAGTTTTGTTAATGTTTATCTCGATTAGCTTGAAGTAGCAAGAAGAATACGCTTTTTAACAGTAATTTGTTACAGACAAGTTGAGAAAGTCATGTGAATGATACACATTGGATTTTTAGAAAAAGTCCCGTATGTCTGTGAACACGACAACCCAAAGACAAAAAGTCAGACCACACTTGCTGCTTAAGTTCAGCATAATCCAAGGATGTGACACGAAAATTTTGAATTAAATCCCCCGCCTGTAACTAGAAAACTTTAATTTTCTCAAATATACCTTTAACAATTTTTTTTTAAAATACAGTATGTAAAATATATTTACATGATAAATAAAATGTATATCTTGAATTTTCTGAGAATAGCCTCAGAAGTCCTCTTCATTCTAGATGAATTTTGCAGAAGTGGTAAACTGTAAGAGACAGACAAAAACTTACTACATAAAAAAGGCATCTCGTTAAAATACAATTTTTGTCATATACAGTTTTACTCTCTCTATACGTACAATGTACATAATGTATAGAGAAGGCATTGTATTATACCCAAAAATTCGATACCGAGATTTCACCGGAAATATATGTTTTAGGATCCCCTGTATAAAAAAAAAAGTATTTTCACAAAAAGATCCGGGTGTGTGTGTCCGTGTGTCTGTGAACACGATAACACAAAAACGAAAATTTGGTAAAGTACCAAACTTGGTATTTAAGTTTAGTATCTTCCAGGGATGCGACACGAAGATTTTGAGAAAAATCCCCCCACCTCAAACTACCCTTTACGTGGAACTTTTTTGAAAATTTTGATTTTCTAAAAAATGGTTCTAACGATGTTGATTAAAATATCGTATATTAAAGATATTTACCTGATAAATAAAATGAATATTTTGAATTTTCTGGGAATAGCCTCTGAAGACTCCTTTATTCTGGATGAATTTTCCGGAATTTTGCATAACTGTTAAACCGTAAGAGATAGATAAAAACTTACCACACAAAAATGTAGTGTACGTTAAAACACACAATTTATGTTACATACATTTTTTTCGTAGAGTTGATTGTTTTATAGATATTCCTTGTTTTTTGTTTTAGCTTTAAGAAACTTTTCTCATACAGGAGTTTCTCAACACCTGTCCATACAAATAAAGGAACTTCAGTGACATAGCAACCAACTTTAGACTATCACTTTAACCTATGGTACTCCCTTATTTCTCTTCTACTTATAAGAAAGCAAGTTATAAGACTATTTCTGCTAATTTTTACTTGATTAGCATGAAGTAAATAGAAGCATAAGCTTTTTAACAATAATTTGTTACAGAGAAGTAGAGAAAGTCATGTGAATGGAACACATCAGATTTGTTTATATACTTCGCATTCGGTCATTTAGATGCATATAGGAGAAGGAAACAAGAGACAAATGGGTACTCAGATATATAGATGCCATATACCTTTCTTGGCCCTTCTATCTCACTGTGAATTCCAGTCCTTGAGTAATGTAAACGCTTGTGTTCTCTTTTATTCTTCCGTGAAAGGTAGACTTTGCTTTCTTGAAAGAGAACCTCAAATCTCCGAGGATTCTTTGACCATTACCTGAAGTATTCACTCACCCTAAAGAGAAGACTCCTCTCGTAATATTTCCTGACAAGTGTACATCCCTATCCCGGGGCAGTCATTTGTTTGTATTGTAATCCTCTTTTCTTGGTAGCCATTCCACAACGTGGTCTGCATTTAAGCAAATATGTGTAATTTGAAACGACGGAATTAAGGTAACTTTCTGTAAGCAGTTCTGAAGCAGAAACCAAAGTTCATTCAACAAGAACGCTTCTTTGCAATGAATACTGGTGGTTTAACGCTTTCACACAGCATCGCTTTAAATCCGGATCTTTGGTTAGGAGAACCATACAACTAGATAGTGATGTTGGTAAACACCATCATTGATTTGCTGCAACAACTGAGTCTTACTAAACAGGTTTATTTTTTATCTCTTTTTAAAAGGAAAGATTATATTTAGAGGTATTTTATTCGCGAATCCCTTTTAACATATTTTATTTTTCTAACTAAATTTATGATGTTCCGCATGCATACTAATACTTAAGAGGTTTCTTTTAGGCAATGCATTAGTGAAATTTGACACAAAAATGTGCATTTTATTCATACGTCTTTCTCTACCTATTCTACAAGCTATTCTTACAAAAGCTTATTACTTTCTCTACACGTACTATGTACATAGTGTATAGAGAAGGTATTGTAATGCACCCAAAAATTCGATACCGAGATTTCACCGGAAATACATGTTTTGGAAAAAGGTCCATGTGTGTGGGTGTGTGTGTCTGTGTGTGTATGTGTCTGTGTGTCTGTGGACAGCATAGCTCAAAAACGAAAAGACTGTTAAATACCAAAGTTGGTATTTAAGTTTGGTTTCTTCCAAGGATGCGACAAGAAGATTTTCAAGTAAATCCCCCCACCCCCAACTACCCTTTTCATGGAACTTTTTTCGAAAATTTTTATTTTCTCAAAAATGGCTCTAACGATTTTGATTAAAATATCGTATATTAGATATTTACCTGACAAGTAATATGTATATCTTGAATTTTCTGGGAATAGCCTCTGAAGACTACTTTATTCTGGAGGAATTTTGCATAACTGCTAAAGCGTAAGAAATGGACAAAAATTTACCAGACAAAAAATCTAGAGCACATTAAAACACACAATTTATGTCATATACTTTTTTTCGAATAGTTGATCGTTTTTGAGATATTCCTTGTTTTTGGTTTCAGCTTTGAAAAACTTGTACTTTTCTCATTTAGGAAGTTGTCAACGTGTGTCCATACAAACAAAGAAACTTCAGTCACCTAGTAACCAGCTTTTGACTTCATTTTAACCTATGGTACTCCCATGTTTCGCTTCTACCTACAAGGAAGCAAGTAATAGGACTATCTCTGTTAATTTTTTCTCGATTAGCTTGAAGTAAATAGAAGAATAAGCTTATTAACAATAATTTGTTACAGCGAAGTAGAGAAAGACATGTGAATGGAACACATCAGATTTTTTTCTACCTAATGCATACTAATCAATAAACGTTAACAAAATGGTCTTATTACTTATTTATTACAATAAAGGGCAGAAGTACTAAGAGAATAGGCTAAAGCGATAAGCAAATCTTTCAAGGGACATTGGGAGTGAAATTTCAAAATTCTATATTTCTCTATAGATTTTTCTGAAACTTTTACTGCGATTCCATTGATCTTGTGTTAATAAGAATACCTAATTCCATTAAAATTGGTTAAATATATGCAAGGTATAACTTATTCTTTAATTTTATTGCGTAAATATATTTCATAATCAAAATAACCCACGTGCCTCAAAATTTGAAAACATTGGTTGCTATTTTTTGATTTGGAGCTTTGATCCACAGATAAACACTTTCTTGTGGGGGATACTTCGATAAATGTTATTACTGAATTATGGACTTTTTTTTTTAGAAATGTAGAAATTTTGATCTCTAAAATAAATAATTTTTGCATAAGAAATATTTTTTTTAAATACTATTGCTCTTAGAATAATTTTGTCACCTTTAACATTACAATAGATACTTCTGCAAATTCTGAGTAATTTTAGTTGTGTTTAAACAAACACTTCGGCGCGTGGAACATTTTATAAGTGTGAGAATGTAGTTTGGAGAAAAACACTGTTTATAAAATACTCGTAGTATGCTAGGAAGCAGTAATTTGCACTCTTTTGAATGACTGTAGAGCCAGAAACAGGGGTGGGGACAGCTAAACTCTTATTCTCTCTGGATGCTCAAAGGTGCTAACGACATTTACTATAAAAATCTTATGTGCTTCATTCTCACACTTTCTGTAACTTCTGCAAACTATACATAAAAAATATTATTCTTTTATCTAGATAACATTAAACTGAGCCAGGTGAATTAGACGTTTTATTTGAGACTAACATTCTGGAGGCCGTGGGATCCATTTCCCTCACTGACCTTTCGGATTCACTAGGCAAATATTGGGAAGGTTTATTCATTCCTCCGAACTTCCTACCCTTCTTTTCATCCCCATTTTATCCAACTAGTCTCCTTCAGGGTTGTAAGTGTCGTCGAGGACTGCGATGGTAGAAACCTTCTGCTCTGGAAATACAGCTCTAAGCGGCGGGATGGCGTTGGAAGTTGCCTGTAAACTACTTATATGTTTTAATTATAGCTGTGCAAAGTAATTAAAGGGCCACATTTTATTAAGAGTTTTATAAAATTGTATATAATATCATGATTAAGGGACATTATAATAAATAAATAGAGTTAGATGCATTTAATTATAGTTCACTACTATGTCTGGTAATTAAATAAATTGTGCTAGTTACCAGTAGTGTAGGATTAGCTTTTGTAATAATTTAGAGAATAGTTTTATAGGCAAATAACTGGTTATCAGTTAATTGTGTTACTGAATTTCAGTAATTAATAATAGGTAATTAAGTGTCATTGAGAATTGTTTTCTGATTGGAATCTACTTTACTTACTTCATTCTATGTTAATTTGTTTCATTGTTTGTTAATTAATTAATTAATTTTTAGTTATTAGTATATAAATAATATTTGTACACAATGATGTATGACAAGAATTTAAAGGTGAGAAATAAATTATAAAGTTTGCAATATGGTCCTGGTATAGGATAACAGAGGCCAAGATGTTGTATTACTGATTTTATTTTATTATTTCTGTCTGAAGACTCAGGGAGTTTGGTCAGACCTGAAACGGGAACAGTTAGCACTCTCCGCGTCGGGATGCAGAACTGCTTGGTGGCTCTTCCTCTTCCGTCCGGTTTCGGCCTCCCTTTGAAATTACTCTCATCTCATCCTATCCTCCAGGGGTCTGACCACAATAAGTCAATGACTGCACTGTTGAAAGTCCGGCATCACACACACACACACACACACACACACACACACACACACACACAAATACACACACATCAATGTAATCGAGATAAACATGCAGAACTTTTCTTATTACCTGCTTGCTTCTAAGCGGAAGGAAATAAGGGACTACGTTAGGCAGAAGCGATAGTCAGATCTTTTAAAAGCTGGTGAATATGTAAACAATTAAAGTTCGGTTAGCTCTGCATTGTCAGTAAAACAAAAGGGATGAAACGAAAGGTGACCTACCGGTTGAGAAAAGTACATAGTTTAAAATTGAAACCAATAAACAAGGAATATCTTGGAAATAGTCAACTCTCTAGCAAAAATGTATATAACATTAATTGTGATTTTAACGAACTCTACATTTTTTATGCAGTAGGTTTTTCTCTATTTCTTACGGTTTACCAGTTATGCAGGTCTTCAGAATCTATTCCCAGAAAATTTAAGATATTCATTTTCTTTTTCATAAAAACATATTAAGCATGTAAGCATGTAGTGTTTTAGTCAAAATTGTTATAGTAATGTTTGAGAAAATCAAAATGTTCAAAAAATGTTCCATGTAAATGGAAGTTGGCGTGGAAGAATTTCCTTGACAATCTTCTACCGCACTGTTTGAAGATAAGTGACCTTAAATACCAAATTTGATATTTAACCGAGATTTCGTTTCCGAATTAACCTGCCCACAACATACGCACTGACGGATTTTCTAAAAAGTTTTTTTATTAAGAGGACCATAAAACATGTATTTCCGGTGAAATCTCGCTATAAAATTTTTGGGTGAAATATAATACCTTCTCTATCCACTATATACATTGTACATACGTGCTAGAGAAAGTAAAATGGACTTTTTGGGCTCAGGGGACCTCAAAACATATTTCCGTTGAAACCTCAAAATATTTTTTTTGCGTTGAAATATTTCATTTTCTCTATATACTATGCACATAGTAGGTTTAGAGAAAGTAAAAATCAATTTCACATTTTTGACCGATCATAGTCAAAATATACTCCCAGTTCTCTTAAAAGCTTCTCGCTAAGTAATAATATTGAAGTACCGTTCTCTTAGTGAAAAATAGAAAAGTCTTATGTGTTACAGTCACGTGACTTTCTCTAGGTGCTCTACAAACAAACTTCTTACAAAAGAATAAACTTATTTCTACATAATGTTAATCTGATAAAAGTTAGCAGAACGTGCTTACTATTTAGTTCTTTATAAGTAAAAGGGAACTAAGGGAATGAACTAGGCTAAACAGATATTCAAATATTTTAAATACTGTCGGTATAGGAATGTCATTGCAAATCGCTTCAGGGACAGAACAAAAGAAAAACGGACACTTCCTGTCGGAAACGTATAAGTAGGTACTTGACAATTGAAACCAATAGCAAGGAATATCTCGGAAATGGTTACCTCCACAACAAAAACGTAAACGACATAAATTGTATGTTTTGACGAGATCTACATTTTTTGTGTAGTAAGTTTTTGTCGATCTCTTACGGTTTAACCGTTAAGCAAAATTGTTCAAAACTCATCCAGAATAAAGCGCCCTTCAAAGGCTATTCCCACAAAATTCAAGATATAAATTTTATTTGGGATATAAATATCTTTAATATATAAGATTTTAATCATAATCGTTAGAGACATTTTCAAGAAAATACATTTTCAAAAAATGGTCCATGTAAAGGGTAATTTGTGGTGGGGAGATTTTCTTGAAAATCTTCGTGTCGCATCTTTGGAAGATACTAAACATAAGTGCCTAGTTTGGTATTTAACGGTCTTTTCGTTTTTGAGCTATGCTGTCTAAAGACATACAGGGACCTTTTTCTAAAACAAATTTTTCGGACTCAGAGGACCCCAAAGCTTATATTTCCGGTGAAACCTCGACATTGAATTTTGCATGCGGGCTAGAGAAAGTAAAAATACTTCCGATTTAAGAGGTATAAGTAAGACTTCTTGGTCTTTGGTATGCATTTTCGTCGCATTGCAACATATTAATGTATATTTAAGTTCAAGAACACTTCAATTAATGAGTAATTTGAACCTGTTTTGATTCGCTGTGACCAGTTCGAGACAACTGGTTCCCCATGTTGTGCACAGAATGAACTATTCAGATAACACCACAGTTATGAGACAGCCATCGGCAACAATGACATACGGATAGAGAAGGTATTGCATTCCACCCAAAAATTCAATACATGCTTTGGGTTCCTCTGAATTCAGAAAAAGCATTTTTGGAAAAAGATCCGTGTACGTGTATGTGTGTGCGTGTGTGTTTGTGTGTGTCTGTGGACTGTATAGCTTAAAAACGAAAAAACCGTTAAATACCAAACTTGGTATTTAAGTTTGGTACCTTCCAAGGATAAGACACGAAGGTTTGTAAGAAAATCCCCCCCTCCCACAACTACTTTTACATGGAACTTTTTTCAAAATTTTTGATTTTCCTAAAAATGTCTCCGTTGATTTTGATTAAATATCATATATAAAAATATTTACTGACAAATAAAATGTATATCTTGAATATTCTGGGAATAGCCTCTAAAGACTACTTTATTCTGGATGAATTTTACGGAATTTTGCATAATTACTAAACTGTAAGGAATGGACAAAAAGTTACCAAACAAAACATGTAGAGCACGTTAAAGCACACAATTTATGTTACATACATTTTTTTTTTCATAGAGAAGACTGTTTTTGATATATTCCATATTTGGGGTTTCAGCTTTAAAAAACATTTTACTCATATAGGAATTTGTCAACTCCTGTCCGTACAAACAAAAGAACTTCAGTCAATTAGCAACCAGCTTTTGATTATCACTTTAACCTACGGTACTCCCTTATTTCGCTTCTACTTACAAGGAAGCAAGTAATAAGACTATTTCTGCTAATTTTTTCTCGATTAGCATGATGTAAATTGAAGCATAAGCTATTTAACAATAATTTGTTGCAGAGATGTAGAGCAAGTCATGTGAATGCAACACATCAGATTTTTACTTTCTCTACACGTACTATGTACATAGTGTATAGAGAAGGTATTGCACTCGACTCAAAAATTCGATATTTTTCCCTGTATTCCCTGTATCCAAAAAAAAGTATTTTCAGAAAAAAGGTCCCTGTATGTGTAAGTGTGTCCCTGTGTCTGTGAACAGGATAAATCAAAAACAAAATGTCGGTTAAGTACCAAACTTGGTATTTAAGTTTACTATCTTCCAGGAATGCAACACGAAGATACTACCTTTTACATAGAAAAAATATCGAAAATTTTGATTTTCTCAAAAATGGCTGTAACAATTTGGATTAAAATACACTATATAAAGGTATTTACATGACAAATAAAATATATATCTTGAATTTTCAGAGAATAGCCTCTAAAGACGACTTTATTCTGAATGAATGTTGCTGAATTTTGCGTAACTGATAAACCATGAGATAGACAAAAACTTATTACACAAAAATGTAGATCACTATAAAACACACAATTTATTTAATATAAGTTTTATTCGTGCAATTAATCAGTTCTGAGATATTCCCTGTTATTTGTTTCTGATTTAAAACACTCACACAGCAAGTTGTAAATTCCTGGCCCAGCATAGAAACAGATTTCAACTACATGGCAAACAGCTTTTAAAAGATTTGGCTGTCGTTATAGCCTAGTGTATTTCCTTATTTTCCTCTACTTAGAAGAAAGTAAGTGATTAAGACAATTTCTGCTAATGTTTATCATAAAGTATGCAAAAAATATGTCAGATTTTTACTATTCTAAGGTATGTGTCTTCTTAGCTTCCGGATAACGCGGCCTTCTGCGGAAGATAAGAAGACACATCAAGACTCAGGTCGTGGAAGCCTACGCAACCATTATTCTAAGGAATGCTCCTCAGACCACAACGTCGTTCTGGTTGGCTCAGTTGGGTAGACTTTGTCCTTCTGAACGTAATTTCTCGAGTTCAAACCCAGCCCAGACGATATTTTTAACTAAGTTTAAACTTGAGAGCTCCATGCTAGTAGATTTAGTGGTATGTAAAACATTTCTGGAACGAGGTTCTGGTTCACCGGCGGCGCTTATATGGTTTTGGCAAATGATAGCATGGTTAACAAACTTTTTATTACAGTTACTAATTTAAAATAACTGTGACTGCCTCCGTGATCGAGCGGTCAGCGAGCTGCCTTCTCAACCGGGGGGTCCTGGGTTCGATTCCCGGCTGGGGCGCGGAAACTTTCTCTAGCCAGAATTATTCCCTATCCCCCATAGAGTCTGGAAGTTTGTATGTGAGTGTGAATGTGTGCGTGTTTGAGTAAAATTAAATGATTTAAACTAACGTAAAAGTACCTACAGGCAACGAGTTGTTTCAAGTGGAAAGCCCCCGATATGACCTTAGATGTTAAAGGGGGTTATATAAATGAAACAATAAAAAAAAAAAAATCCGATGTGTACCATTCACATGACTTTCTCTATATCCCTGCAACAAATTATTCTTAAAAAAGCTTATGCTTCTATTTACTTTATGCTAATCAGAAAAAATTAGCAGAAATAGTCTTATTACTTGCTTCCTTGTAAGTGCAAGCGAAATAATGACTACCATAGGTTAAAGTGATAGTCAAAAGCTGGTTGCTATGTCAATGAAGTTCCTTTGTTTATATGGATCGGAGTTGACAAGTTCCTGTATGAGAAAAATATAAGTTTTTCATAGCAGAAACCAAAAATAAGGAATGTCTCAAAAAACGACGAACTCCACGAAAAAATGTATATAACATAAATTGTGTGTTTTAAAATGCTCTACATTTTTTGTGTAGTAAGTTTTTGTCCATCTCTTACGGTTTAGCAGTTATTCAAAATTCCGTAAAATTCATCCAGAATAAACTACTCTTCAGAGGCTATTCCTAGAAAATTCAAGATATACATTTTATTTGTTAGGTAAATATGTTTAATATACGAAATGTTAATCAAAATCGTTAGAGCCATTTTTGAGAAAATCAAAATTTTCAAAAAAAGTTCCATGTAAAGGGTAGTTGAGGGTGGGTTTTTTTTTTCTCAAAATCTTCGTGTCGCATCCCTGGAAGATACCAAACTTAAATACCAAGTTTGGTATTTTACCGACTTTTCGTTTTTGAGTTATTGTGTTCACAGACACACAAACACACTGACACACGGACACACACACACACGGACATTTTTGTGAAAATGCTTTTTTGGATATTGGGGACCCTAAAACATATATTTTCGGTGAAATCTCTGTATCGAATTTTTGGGTGGAGTGCAATACCTTCTCTATACACTATGTACATAGTGCGTATAGAGAAAGTAATAATTGTATACTAACTACTAATAGTAATTGATTATAACTTGTTTTGCACCACTTATAAAATCTGATGTGTTCCATTCACAGGAATTTCTCTACATCTCTGTAACAAATCATTGTTAAAAGCCTTATTCTTCTATTTACTTCATGTTAATCAAGAAAAACATTAGCTCAATTTTGCTCAGAGGCCTCTCTAACAGGCTTGAGGCTCTTTTACGTGCCGTAAATCTACTACACGGGACCAACGGCTTTACTTCCCTTCCGAAGGAAGGAAGCTAAGGGTTTTTACACCCGAATTTGCATGGGCAAGAGCTGACAACTTTTCGTATGAGAAACAATTAAACATTTAAAACTGAAACCAATAATAAGGAATATATCGGAAACGAAAAAACGTATGTAAATGTGTTTTAACAAGATCCACAATTTTTGTGCAGTAAGTTTTTCTTCTATTCTTACGGTTTTACCAGTTATGCAAAATTCATTCAGAATGGAGAGCTCTTAAGAGGCTATTCCCAGTAAATTCAAAATATACATTTTATTTGTCATGTAAATATCTTTAATATACGGTATTTTAATTAAAATCGTTACAGTCATTTTTTAGAAAATAAAAACTTTCAAAAATGTTTCCATGTAAAGGGTAGTATGGGACGGAGCGGATTTTTTTTTTTTTTTTTAAATCTTCGTGTCGCATTCTTGGGAGTTACTTAACTTAAATATTAATTTGGTATTTAACGATCTTTTCGTTTTTGAACTGTGCTGTCCACAGACAACACACGGACTTTTTCCTACAAATCTGATATGCTCTATTCTTATACATTTCTCCCTCTCTGTAACATGTTATTGTTAATAAGCTTATTCTTCTGTTTACTTCATGCTAATCGAGATAAACATTAGCAAAAACAGTTTTATTTCTAAGTTCCTTATAGGCAAAAAGGAAATATGTGGATACACTAGGCTAAACCGACAGTCAAATGCTTTAAAATGTGGTTGCTAAAGTAGATATAGAAATCCGATTTTTTGCGTAGGCAGGTGTTGAGAAGTTCCCGTATACGAAAAGTATTAAGTATCTTAAAACTGAAATCAATTACAAGGAATATCTTAAACACTGTTAACTCCAGGCAAAAATGCATATAATATAAATTGTGTGCTTTTAATTTTTTATCTATCCCATACGATTTACCAGTTATGAAATATTCCACAAAATTCATTCAGACTAAAAATGTCTTCATAGATTATTCCCAGAAAATTCAAGAGATACATTTTATTTGCCACGTAAATAGCTTTAGTACACAGTATTTTAATAAAAATCGTTAGACATTTTTTGGAGAAAAACAAACTTATGGAATTTTTTACCATGTAAAGGGTAGTTGACGGTGTGGGGATTTTCTTGAAAATCTTCGTGTCGCATCCTCGGAAGATAACGAACTTAAATACCAAGTTTGGTGTTTAACAGTGTTTTCGTTTTTGAGCTATGCTGTCCACAGACAGACAGACACACATACACACGCACACACACAGGGGCAGTTTTCTAGAATTGCTTTTTGGGATTCAGGAGGTCCCAAAATATGTATTTCCGGTGACATCTCGGTATCTAATTGTTGGGTGCAATACAATACCTTCTCTATACATAATGTACATAGTGCATGTATAGAAAGTAAAAAGCTTATTCTTCTCTCTACGTCATGCTAATCGGGATAAACATTAATAGAAATGTTACTATTGCTTGTTTCCTTGTTCGTACAAGCAAATAAACTAGGCTAAAGCGAAAGTCAAATATTTTATGTATTGGTCACTATATGCTGTCTTCGAAATTTGGTTCTATTTATCGGCCAGGTGTTAAAAAGAAAAGACGATTTCCCATTTGAGAAAAGTACAAGAATTGGACAATTTTAACCAATAAAAAGAGTATCACAAACATGGTTAACTTCACACACACACACACACACACACACACACACACACACACAAAAGGCAACTTATACTTTCTTAAACGAGTTCTATATGTTTATGTTGATTTTGTCTATCTCACGATTTACCAGTTATGCAAATGTCATCTAGAGTCGCTTCCGAGAACTTTAAGATATACACTACATTTGTCATATAAGTTCTTAAACATGTGCTGCTTTAATCGAAATCGTTTGAGCTACCCACCCACCTACTTAACCACTTACCCACCTCCAACCCACCCAGCTACCTACCCACCTATCTATCCACTTACCCACTTCTAACCACCCAGGTATCTACCCACCTACTAAAACACTTACCCACCTTCAACCCACCCAGCTACCCACCCACCTACCTATCCACTTACCCACCTCCAACCACCCAGGTACCTACCCACCTATCTATCCACTTACCCACTTCTAAACACCCAGGTACCTACCCACCTACTTAACCATTTACCCACCTCCAACCCACCCAGCTACCCACCCACCTATCTATCCACTTACCCACCTCCAACCCACCCAGCTACCCACCCATCTATCTATCTACTTACCCACCTCCAACCACCCAGGTAACTACCCACTATCTATCCACTTACCCACTTCTAACCACCCAGGTACCTACCCACCTACTAAACCACTTACCCACCTCCAACCCACCCAGCTACCCACCCACCTATCTATCCACTTACCCACCTCCAACCCACCCAGCTACCTACCCACCTATCTATCCACTTACCCACCTCCGACCCACCCAGCTACCTACCCACCTATCTATCCACTTACCCACCTCCAACCCACCCACCTATCTATCCACTTACCCACCTCCAACCCACCCAGCTATCTACCCACCTATCTATCCACTTACCCACCTCCAATCCACCCAGCTACCCACCCACCTATCTCTCCACTTACCCACCTCCAACCCACCCAGCTACCCAACCACCTATCTATCTACTTACCCACTTCTAACCACCCAGCTACCCACCTACTTAACCACTTACCCACCTCCAACCCACCCAGCTACCCACCCACCTATCTATCCATTTACCCACCTTCAACCACCCAGCTACCCACCTACTTAACCACTTTCCCACCTCCAACCCACCCAGCTACCCACCCACCTATCTATCCACTTACCCACTTCCAACCACCCAGGTACCTACCCACCTACCTATCTATCCACTTACCCACCTCCAACCCATCCAACTACCCACCCACCTATCTATCCACTTACCCACTTCCAACCACCTAGGTACCTACCCACCTACTTAACCACTTACCCACCTCCAACCCACCCAGCTATCCACCCACCTACCTATCCACTTACCCATCTCCAACCCACCCAGGTACCCACCCACCTACTTATCCACTTACCCACCTCCAACCCACCCAGCTATCCACCCACCTACTTATCCACTTACCCACCTCCAACCCACCCAGGTACCCACCCACCTACTTATCCACTTACCCACCTCCAACCCACCCAGGTACCCACCCACCTACTTATCCACTTACCCACCTCCAACCCACCCAGGTACCCACCCACCTACCTATCCACTTACCCATCTCCAACCCACCCAGGTACCCACCCACCTACTTATCCGCTTACCCACCTCCAACCCACCCAGGTACCCACCCACCTACTTATCCGCTTACCCACCTCCAACCCACCCATCCATCCAGTTATCCATGCACCCCCTATACCCCAACCAAGCACCTATTTATCCACCCATCTTCCCAGTTACCCATCCACCTACCTATCCACCCATCCACACACCTACATACTCACCTGTTTACCCATTAAACCACCCACACACCCAGCCACCCACCTTCCTACCTACCTATCTACATACCTAACTATTGCCGATCTGTCCATTCATCTACCTACTGTCGATCCAACCATCCCTCCTCCTACCTATTGCTTATCTACCCACCCACTCACCCACCCATCCACCCAAGCCCCCACACCTCTGGCTCACTTACTTGTAACAAACTTGTATTATGAAATCCAAGCTTCTTGACTTTTATTACTTTCTCTGCATCGTAGCATGTACATAGTAGGTAGAGAAGGTATTGTATTCCATCCAAAAATTCAATGGCAAGATTTCAATATATGTATTGAGGTTTCCTGAATAAAGGAAAAAACATTTTTAGAAACATGAATATGTGTCTGTTTGTCTGTTTGTGATCAGCATATCTAAAATACGAAAAGTCTGTTAAATACAAAAACTGATATTTAAGCTCAGTATCCTTAAAGAATGCAACCTACGGTAATTTACTATAAAATTTCCCCTCACAAAACGATCCTTTGCAAGGCAGTCTTTTTCAAAATTTTAATTTTCTCCAAAATAGGTCTACTGATTTTTATTAAAATACCATTTGCTTAAGATATTTTCATTGCAATTAAAATGTAGGTATGGCTTGAATTTTCTGGGCATAGACTCTCAAGTCCTCTTCATTCTGGATGACTTTTGCAAAACTGGTAAACTGCAAGATATAAATAAAACTTACTACAAAAAAAAAAAAGAATAGATCTCGTTAAAACACACAATTTATGTCATTCATTTTCGTGGAATTAGCCATTTTCAAGATATTCGTTCTTATTTTCTCAAATGGGAAATTGTTGTTCACTTTCTTTTATCCTGGTCTCGCAAAGAGAACTTAATTCCAACTGAATAATTTTAAAAGATTTGACCACCGCTTTAATCTAGTATATTCCCTTATTTCCTTTGTAATTACAAGGAGCTAAGTATAGCTAATGTTTGATTAGCATTAGATATAAAAATGTGCCTTTATGAGAATAGCTTTCTGCAGAATAGGTAAGCAAATGTATGAGAATAGAGCACATTAGATTTTTCTCTCTACCGCCCAGGCTGTAATATACAGGATGTTAATGAACTATACCGAAATAATTTCACAGAATATGTAGATTACTTAAATAAATAATTTGAGATAGGAGACTTATGGACTGTTTATTGAAATTTCGAAGCAACGGCTATAAGTTTCTGAAGTGCCAGTACGCCACGTATCACGGCACTTCGTCTGAAATGAAAAACAAATAATAAAAACATTTATTTTATGTCAGGAATCGAACTCATGACCTTTGGGATAGCAGCTTTCCAGTTATATATTAAGCCACGAGAGCACTTAAAATAACGCCTCCAGAGTAGTCTGCATAACACAAGAACGCAGTTTATGAATGCTCAGTGTCGCACTGTCAAGTGATTAGTTCGAGATTTTACAGATTTATGCGACATTAAGTCTTGAGAACGCTAGTAACGAGCTCCTAAAAATCTATATTTCTATATCCGGGCAGCAGTTTTAAAGACATTCTAAGCCATTTTTTCAACCTGCTTTGCTTTAATACCGACTTATCAGCACCTGATAGACACACTTTTAACGCTATGTAGCTGCGTTATGTTTATCCGGGGACCATGCATCGCCGATCTCAAATTACTTATATCAGTCACATGCACTATTATTTCGGTGTAGTTCATTAACACCCTGTATAGAGGAAGTCCTTGTAATTCATCCCAAAACTCACCAAAAATATACGTTTAGTGTCCCACTGAAATCAAAACAGAAGTTTTGGAAAGGTTCGCGCGCCTAAGTATATCTCGGTGTGTGAACAGCATAATTCAAAAACGAAATTTGGATGAATACTAAACTTGTTGTTCAACTTAAGCTAATCATACTGAAAACTAAGACATGAATTTCCAATAAAATGCCCATTAATCAAAAATACTCTTTAGATAGAAAATGTATCTATATTTTTGATTTTCTAAAAATTGACTCCAACAATTTTGTTTAAAACACCATACATTTCAAGTATTGACATGAGGAATAGAATGTATAGTTTGAGATTTTTATGAATAGTCTGTGAATAGCCCTTCATTCAGAAGGGTTTATACACTGACATAAAATTATAACAGATAAACAAATAATTTACTCCTGAGGAAATGTAATGTTTTTTTCACACAAGCTGTGTGTAGAACAGGGGTTGGATAGTTATAGTCAGACTGAAAAATTCAATGCCATAGCCGGAATTAGAACCACATATCTCCCGGTCTCTAGCCGGTTGCTCTACCACCGATCTACTATGGCAATATGCCGGTACGGCTTTAAATTTCTCAGCTGGCTCCATTGTTTCCCTATAAACCTCTTGTGATCTCAAATTATTTAGAGATGACAAACCCCAATTATCGAACTTACTTATAAGTAATTCAGAAGATTCAGTGAGCATTCTAGTTTTTGTCATATGCGAATAGTTTCAATTTTTGGTCGGAGCATCCAATATTTCTGACAACTCGCTTCTGAAACATGTCCCTTTTTAATTTATTAGACAACACAATGAGTAGCCGACCTGGATAGTGTGTCTGCCTCACATTCAAGAGGTTGTGAGTTCGAATCTCGCTTAGGGTGAGGTTTTTATCGGGGTTTCCCTTATTCTGAGAAGACGAATGTCGAGTGGCTTTCAGCTCCATAGATCTCGAGATCATTTCACCAATTTCATTCATCGTCCTATATATCCAACCAGGTTAAAGGACGTTAAGCTACATTAAAAAATACAATGAGTATTCAAAATATCTGATTAGTATAAGCGAGATTTTTTTTTAAAAATTTGGCTCTAGACCTGCATCTTTTTCTAAATCTATTTTAGTTTAGGTCGTTTTAACTGCCAGGATGAACATAGCATTTTTCGACTGTGGTATGTGCTGGATTTTCAGGCCTATCCCTGTACTATCTTTCACAAAAACAAGTACCGACCTTCTGTTTGACCGCGCGAAGGGTCACCAAATTCTCAGACGTTTCTGCATAGATAGTATGAGAAAAGTATCAATTGTTCCCTTGCTGTTAGAAGACATGCAGCCATCTGCTCACCTAGCACTTTTGAAAAGCAAGATTTAAACAAGCATTGTAAATGAATGGACTAATATTTCCAAATTCAACTTCAGTACCATGTAAAAACCAGGTGTATATCTTGAATTTTCTTGGAATATTCTTTGAAGCCTGGATGCCTTTTGCATAATTGGTAATCCATAAGAGATAAACAAGGCTTTACTCCTCAAAAGAGGTAGATCTCGATAAAATACAATTTATGTCATATACTATTTTTAATGGAATTAACCGTTTACGAGACATTCCTTGTTATTTGTTTCACTTTTAATACACTTAATTTTTTTTCTAAAATGAGTTGTTCAGCGGTAGCACGCTTTAACGAATTCAGCCATCCTAAGCAGAGGCAGTTGCGATTGCTATTGGACATAGGTACGTTTGCAAGTAAACCACCCTTGTTGTTTTTACTTCTGCTCCACTACTTAATAGAACTACAATAAAAACTCAATTTCTATAGGTCTATAGAAGTACAATTTGCAATATTTGTGACTCCTCTTGGCTATTCACCAAAAATTCAAGATTTACATTTTATTTGTCATTTAAATAGATAAGTTTAATACATGGTTTTTAAATCACAATCATTAGCATCATTTTTAAGGAAATAAACAATTCCGAAAAATGTCCTTTTTTGAAGATCGATTCGCATGTTTGGAAGATGCTTAATATAAATAACCGTTCTTACAAAAGATTATTTTTTATATTCATGATGTTCATGGATAATAACATCACGCAAATAGTCTTATAACTTAGTCCCTTACAAATAGAAAGAAAATAAGGGAATAAGCTAGACTTAAAATATAGTCAAATCTTTTAAAAGCTGGTTGCTTTATAATTGAAATTCGGTTCTCTTTGTGTGGCCAGGAGTAAAATAAAAGAAACATGAATGACAAATTCTCCTTTTAAAAAAGTTTTAAATATTTTAAAAGTGAAACTAATAACAAAGAATATCTCAAAAATGGTTAAATCGACAATAAAGTGTGTATATTAACGAGATGTATGCTTTTTTGTTTTTTTTTAGTTAGATTTTGTTTTTATCTCTTACGGATTACCAGTTAAGCAAAAGTCTTCAGAGGTCATTCCAAAAAAAATTCAAGATATACAGCTTATTTGTCATACAAACCGCTACAGCTACTTCTGAGAATATCCAAAATGTTTAAAAATATTCCATGAAATTGGTAGTTTAGGGTGGAGGGATTTTCTTGAAAATGTTGGCATCACATCCTCGGAAGATGCTCAACTTAATTATCAAGTTTGGTATTTAACGGTATTTGAGTCATGTTATTTACAGATACACACATACACACACGGACCTTTTCCTAAAAATCTGATGTGTTCTATATACATGAATTTCTCTCCATTATTGTTTCAAAGCTTATTCTTCAATCCACTTCACACTAATCGACATAAAAATTAGCAGAAATGGTCTTATTACTTACTTTCTTTTCAGCAGAAGAGAAACGAGGGAGTACATTAGACTAAAGTGATAGTCGAATCTTTAAAAAATATCTAATGTGTTCCATTCACATGACTTTCTCTATATCTCTGTAACAAATTATTGTTAATAAGCTTATCTTTTATTTATTTCATGCTAATCGAGAAAAATTAGCACAAATAGTCTTATTTCTTGCTTTATTGTAAGTAGAAGCGAAATAAGGGAGCACCATAGGTTAAAGTGAAAGCCAGAAGCTGGTTGCTATGTGACTGATGTTCCTTTGTTTGTATGGACAGGAGCTGACAAATTCCTGTATGAGAAAAGTATGTTTTTCAAAGCTGAAACCAAGAAAAAAGAATATCTCAAAAACGATCAACTCTACGAAAAAAATGTATATAACATAAATTGTGTGCTTTAACGTGCTCTACATTTTTTGTGTGCTAAGTTTTTATCCATCTCTTACGGTTTAGTAGTTATGCAAAATTCATCCAGAATAAAGTAGTCTTCAGAGGCTATTCCCAGAAAATTCAAGATATACATTTTATTTGTCATATAAATATCTTTAATATACGATATTTTAATCAAAATCGTTAGAGCAATTTTTAAGAAAATCAAAATTTTCGAAAAAAAGTTCCATGTAAAGGGTAGTTTGGGGTGGGGGGATTTTTTTCAAAATCTTTGTGTCGCATCCCTGGAAGATACTAAACTTAAATACCAAGTTTGGTATTTTACCGACTTTTCGTTTTTGAGTTATCGTGTTCACAGACACACGGACACACACACACACGGACCTTTTTGTGAAAATTTTTGATATTTGGGACCCTAAAACATATATTTCCGGTGAAATCTCGGTATCGAATTTTTGGGTGGAGTACATAGTGAGTATAGAGAAAGTAAAAATACTGGTTGCCATGTGGTTGAAATCCGTTTCTTTGCAGATTCCCGTATGTGAGAGTATTTTAAATCTGAAACCAATAACAAGAAATATCTCAAAAAGTGGTCAACTTCACCAAAAATGTAGTTTTGTTGTGTAGTAAGGTTTTGTCTCTCTCTTACGGTTTACTAGTTAATGCAAAATCCAGCAAAATTCAACCAGAATAAAGAAGTCTTCAGGGGCTATTCTCAGGAAGCTCAAGATATACATTTTATTTGTTGTATAAATATCTATAATATATTTTAATCAAAATCGTTAAGAGGCATTTTTTGATAAAATCAACATTTTGAAACGTTTCCCTAGTAACGGGCAGTAATGGGAGGGTGGGGAGATTTACTCAAAGACTTCGTGTTGTATCCTTGGAAGACACCAAGCTTAAATACTAATACTTTCATTTATGAATCATCGTGTTTACGGACACACATACAAATCCGGTGAAATCTCGATATCGAATTTTTGAGTGGACTGGAATACCTTCTCTTCCTATGTACTATGTTCTAAGTAGAAAAGGTAAACTGATTTTTCCTTCCCTCGGAGCAGGTCGCTTCCTTAAGACGATAAAAGCGTGTACTGAAGACCACTGTTGCACGGATGAAGCGAATGCTGTGGTGAGGGTTTTAGTGCCGCATAGTGAGACGAGGTTAAGAGAAGACAGAAGATGGGCGTCACCAGATGTCTGTCTCGGTCACCTTTCGGCTTTTAATTACTTGGTCGGCAACAACCTCGGACCACACCGAGTCCACCTTGATTTTTGCGAACACAACATAAGTCAATCTCTTCTGCCCTTCACCGCTTTCGCTATTCCTTAACCCTGAATGTATTGTATTTTCATTATACAGTGGAGCTTCTCCCTTCGCTTTTCATTATCTTTTCTTCTCTTCCGCTCATTTGCGCACCCTTTTCAGCTCCTCGCTTAATAGGCTATTGATCAATAGCTTGCTGTTTTTCAAAGTGACCTTTTCTGTCATTTCCACTTCTCATTTTATGCGACTTTTCGCTTAATATCTTGTTTTGTGTAAATCTTAGGAGGTTTGGAAGGTAATTTCTGCCAATGTTATAATAGAAGCTGAGCTTTATTATAATTGTTTTATTGTTTAACGTCATCTTGCCCTCTTCTTAGACATACTACGTTGTTACTTTAGAATCGTTCTAATGATTTTTACCTTTGTATTTTTTTTATAGTCGGCTTACCTTCCCCTTATGTAGGACTCAGTACCCCCTACGAGTTACAAAGGAGTGCCTAGGAATCAGAAGCCTGTCGGGAAGCCAACGACACCTAATCACAGAATGAAGAACCTGGAACGAGAGGTCGACCCTCAGTCAGGTATGAGTGTGCGGAAGTGGATAATATGAAATGCGAGAAATGGCATAAAAGAGACGGATAATAGAAAATGTAATTACGGAGAAATCGGTGAAATGATTGGCGGGGGAAACCGGAGGACCGAGAGAACGCCGTTGCGTCCATCACAAATCCCACATGTGGGCGCTTGGGATCGATCACAGGCCGCGGTCGAACCACTCGGCCTCGGCGCCTCCTCAACTTTATGTATAACATTTTAATTTCTTAGTTTGGGACTTAGGATATTTTTGAAAGGTTTAGTTTAGCAAAAATTACTTAAGATGATGAATCACTGAAATTTAATAAAAGCTGTAATTTTTTTTCATAATAAAGTGATATTAATTCTAACTTAATGAAATATGCCGCACTTGAACTACCAATTAGCTGAAGCTGTAGATGGGCAGCTACATGCTTATTAATAGACACACCCAACTTTACAACTTGTTTTCCTGCAAACTTTTTTCCATGCTCAAAATGCTCCATTCGTTGCAATTTAATAAATAATTAATTTTTCAAAATTCAAGAGTTTTAGAGAGTTTGGAAAGTAATAATTTTTCTACACTTATTATATCCAACACAAAAATATAATATAGCAGATATATTTGTGCTGTAAAACTATATTTTAATGTGAATATTTTTAAAAATGCATCTCGTGGTTCATTTTTATTAGAACAATGAATTTAAGGAACAAGAATTATTACTTAAATAGCCACGCAAACTAAAATTTTGATTCATGACAAAATTCACCATTTTTGTGTACAATAGCTGCTATACATTTAAATAAGCTATTTTATATACTATTTGGCTTTTTCCATATTTCTCAGATACATCTCCTTAGTAAGGGATTCGAACCCGTCCAGAGTCAGTGTACGGCAAAGAGATGATCTTAGTAGGGATTCCTTTTCTACACCATCTGCTTAGTTAACTGGAACACTGCTAGCCTTTACTGCGAAGTCAATGTTCTGTACCATGTACTAAGTTACTATTGAATTTTAGAGGACTGTTTACTTTTGGACCTAAAACTACTAACTGTTCTTTGACTGTAAGTACACATTCTAGGTGCTCAACACCCCCACATTTCACGTTGCAGATATTCCTTCGTGTGTTAAAAGAGTTGTCGAACTCAACGGCACAATTCCAGTAAAGACAAGTCAGTGGGAATCTGGCACAAATTGCGTGAGCAACCTTCGTTCTTCCCCTCTCTCTACAGTAAGCGGATCGAGCTCATTGAGAGCAGATCCCTGACTGCAAGTAGAGAGATAATCCTTGACTTTATATGCAAATACCAAAACTAGACCAAAGGGGTGATAGAATATTTTCCTCTTCAGTTATAGATACTTTATCTTCTAGGGAATAGTGTCACATTTAGATTGTTGAATAATTAAAGTCTTAATTTGGCCATTCGTATCAACCTATAGATTCTTTTATAATTGTGTTTACGTTTTCCTTATCACGGATACACGCGCCATAGGGTTAGATCAAAGCAATACACACCGTAACGAAAACCACGTAAACGTAAGAGCATGTACTGCTGTACTGAATGTTTTTACGCAATATACCCAGCGTAGGACTAAATCAGAGCATTAAGCGCCAAAACGAAAACTCCATAAACATGAGAGCACGTAGTCTTACGCTGTATTATTATTGTTACCATTACCATTATTATTATTATTATTATTATTATTATTATTGTTATTGTTGTCATCATTGGTAGTGCTAGTTCGCACTGTATGCAGAACAGAGCAAATCAAAGGAATAAGCCGTGCTAAAGTAAACAGTTTTATATCATCGTCGCATAACATCTGAATATTTGGATGTCCTAATGGTCAGCTTCATTTTATATCAAAACTTTAAAGATAAAATGCATGGAATCATTTTTACTTTCTCTATACTCACTATGTACATAGTGAATAGAGAATGTATTGCACTCCACCAAAAAAAATCGATACCGAGATTTCATCGGAAATATATGTTTTAGGGTCCCCAGTATCCAAAAAAAAGTATTTTCAGAAAAAGGTGTGTGTGTGTGTCCGTGTGTCTGTGAACACGATAACTCAAAAACGAAAAGTCGGTAAAATACCAAACTTGGTATTTAAGTTTAGTATCTTCCAGGGATGCGACACGAAGATTTTGAGAAAACTCCCCCCACCCCAAACTATCCTTTACATGGAACCTTTTCCGAAAATTTTGATTTTCTAAAAAATGGCCCTAACGATTTTGATTAAAATATCGTATATTAAAGTTATTTACCTGACAAATAAAATGTATATTTTGAATTTTCTGGGAATAGCCTCTGAAGACTACTTTATTCTGGATGAACTTTGCATAACTAATAAACCGTAAGAGATGGATAAAAACTTAACACGCAAAAAAATGTAGAGCACGTTAAAACACACAATTTATGTTATATACATTCTTTTCGTGGAGTTGATCGTTTTTGAGATATTCCTTTTTCTTGGTTTCAGCTTTGAAAAACTTATACTTTTCTCATTTAGGAATTTGTCAACTAATGTCCATACAAACAAAGGAACATCAGTGACATAGCAACCAGCTTTTGGCTTTCACTTTAACTTGTGGTACTCCCTTATTTCGCTTCTACTTACAATAAAGCAAGAAATAAGACTATTTGTGCTAATTTTTCTCGATTAGCATGAAATAAATAAAAGATAAGCTTATTAGCAATAATAATTTACCGAGATGTAGAGAAAGTCATGTGAATGGAACATATCAGATTTTTTCTCATCAGATGAAGTAGTAGAACATTATACAAACCTGGTTTCTGAAGTTGTTCAAGGAAGAGACATCATTGCTTTAAAGACTGGTTTCACCGAATGCAAAAATATCCGATATAAGCGGACAATATTTTGAAAAATAAAATCATTTTAATGTTCTAAAACTATCGATTTTTGACTTTCTAGAAGTAGTCAGTGGGGCACCTGATTGTTGAATATGGCAGCAGTGAAATCGTACATTAGCAGAAAAGTGTATATTTTTCTGTGCAAGCTATACTATAGTAATTCTATATACTTTACCATTTCATTTTTACTTTCTGTAACACATATATACAGTGCATATGGTAGGAAGGTATTGTATTTCACTCAAAATTCGATACCGAAATTTCACCAGAAATATATGTTTTGAGACCCCCTGAATAAAAAAAAGCACTTTTAGAAAAAATGTCGTTTGCCTCTACATGTGTCTGTGAGCAACATAGCTCAAAACCAAAAGTTCGTTAAATACTGAACTTGGTATTTAAGTTCAGTATCTTTCAAGGATGATATACGAAGATTTTCAAGAAAAATTTCCCGACCGTAACAACCGTTCGAAAAAGTATATTTTTTCCAAAATGGCTCTTACAATTTTCATTAAAATACCATACGTTTAAGATATTTTCATATCAAACAAATGCCTATCTTGAATGTTCTGGGAATAGTCTCTGAAGACCTCTTCACTCTGAATGACTCTTATATAATTGGTAAGCCGTAAGAGACAGACAAAAACTTACTACGCATAAAGCAAGTTCTCGTTAAATCAAATAATTTACGTCATATAATTTTTCCTTGTTGTTATCCAAGGTATTACTTGTTATAGGTTTTAGTTTTAGACCACTTCAACTTTTCTCAAACCTGAAGTTATCTTTCGTTTTATATCTCTTTTATTTTACTCTTGGTCATACAAAAAGAACTCAACTTCAGTTGTTAAAATAGCTTTTAAAATTCTGACTGCCGTGTTAGCCAAGTGCATTCCCTCATTTCCCTCCTACTTATAAGGAAGTAAGAATAAGACAATTTCTGGTTAATGTTTTATCTTTATTAGCAGGATGTAGATACACGAATAATAGCTGGCTAAGAATAGTTTGTTTACAGAACCGGTGAGAAAGTAAAGTGAATAGAACACATCACAATTTTTATTTGTGGGTTAGTAATGTCAAATTTACAATGACGATATTAGTCGAATCGTCTGTCAACTTTCTTTCAGGAGAAGTTTACTTCCACAACAGAAGACTTACAAGATAAAAAATAGTGGTTTGATTCGCTATTTACACATCGATTTAACCTTGTAAACTTTCATCTGCAACCCCCAAATAGCCAACACGCCCCTACCGGCATTTTTTACGAGAGGGCAAAAGGATTTCTACCTTTTTCTTTCGCCAACCCCAAAACTTGTGTAACTGAAGCTTTCCTTTTCTCTTCTACCTGCCAAATATAGTTCACGCCCCTCCTGACTTTCTTTTGTTCTGCGATGCTTTAAAGTTGTACCGCGCAGCGGCGCCTTAATACCTGACAGGCGAAGGGATAAACGAGTATATGGGGTTTCCGTTCCGGAGGAACCTATTTGCTTTGGTCGTGTCCGACAACAGTGTCATTACAAACGAGGCAGGGCAAGGTCGTTAAGACTACCATTAGTATAAAGTAACGTCTGGAGCACTGTTGCAACGCTATCATCTTGACTTGAAAAATTATGTTTACAGAACATTACTGGAATACTCTGTCATTGTTTGTTTTCGGTGCCATTGTAAACAGAAACACGTGGCGCTTGTCACTCAATACACGCAAACAAAGAAACTCATACCTATTATTCCTTTAGGGGGGCGTTGAATAAGTTCCTAGAAAAACATAGAAAAACAAATTATTTTTTGTAAACTCTTTTTATTTTTCAATATAATCTTCTTTTAACTCGATACACTTTTCACGCCGTTTCACCAACTGTTTTAAGCCTTCCAAAAAGTAGGCATTTGTTTGGGAAATTACCTGTTCTTTACTCGCCAATCTTTCCCACCGAGGCACCGGGGGCCAAATCCGATGAATACGGTGGATGTTGTATTAATTCGAACCTTAATTCTACAATTTTCGCCATCGAAACTGCGCAGGTATGCACCCTTGCTTTGTCTTGATGGAAGAGAATTCTTTTCTTTGCTAGATGAGGGTGTGTTTTCTTGATTTCTCCGTTCAACCGGTGCAATTACGACGAAAAATACTCTGCATTTATCATTCTTTTTTTCTGCAAGTAATCAATGTAGATGATTCCGCGTGTATCCAAAGGCCATCGCCTTGTCTGCAGATTTCATCACCTTTGCCTTCTTCGGAGCCTTTAAAAACCCATTGTTTACTTTTGTCTCTGGAGTGTAGTATGTACTGTATCCATGTTTCATCATCCGTTATGTATTGACGCACAAACTCATCAGGATTGTGACAGAAAATTGTCAAACCAGTTTCCAAACCGACCAAACGATTGCGTTTATTCACCATTAAGAGCATATCTAGCCGTCACCTTTGTCAGACCGAAATTTTGGTGCAAAATTGAGAACACTGTACCTTGCGATATGCCTGTGGCCTCTACTATTTTTGATTCGTCGATCACTCAAGATTTCAAAACCATACCCTCAGAGGAAGTCACTTCTACTGGACGTCCGGAACGATGTTCATCATTTTTGGATATACGACCACGTTTAAATTCATTTATCCAAATGTAAACTGTTGCAAACGCAGGAGTAAATGTGCCATGCACTTCATGCAACTTGGCTTTTATCTCTTTCGGTATTAAGCTTTTTAAATAGAAGTGTTTAACCACATGAAACTCGTCCCCTCCTTATCTTTCTAAAGAAGCACACGATTGTTGATTCAATCGCCTATGGCAACAAACCACGTGATGAATATAGCTGAAACTTTAACTGCCATCTAGTAAGAGACGACGGTTACTGAATACAACATTTTTGGATGCTAAGAGAGTAATTTCTTGATTTACTAAGGACTTATTCAACACCCCTCGTATTATAATAAAATTCACAAATACTCACGATATGAAAAAATAACAGCAAAGGCATTAATATTTATTATTTCATATATTACGTATTTATTTAGATGGGGAAATATTTTATTCAACCCAAACATAAAATTTGGTATTGAGATTTCAAGAAATGCAGGATTCAGTTTCCTGAAGAAATTTTAGAACATTGTCTTTAGGATGGCTATGTGTGAGCATGTGTCTTGAAACAGCATAATCAAAAATAAAATGTCTCTTAAAGGCAAAACTTGGCATTTAAGTTCAGAATCTTACAAGGATGGGTCACTCTTTCAAAAAAGTCTGACGTTCCATTCACATGACTTGCTCTGCCTGTTTTACAAAAAAATATTATTTTATATGCATCATAAAAACATTAGTAGAAATGGTCTTATTACTTGCTTCCTTATAAGTAGAAGGTAAAGGAAATAAGATAAGCATATCTTTTACAAGCTAATCACCTATTGAAAGTGCAAAAGAGATATGAAACCAGTGGCGATTTCCATTTGAGAAAAGCTGAGATATTTTAAAATTGAAACCAATAACAGAGAATACCTCGGAAAAAGTTAACTCTACAAAAACTGTACGTGACACAAATCGTGTTTTAACGAGAACTACCATTTTGGTTAGTAAGTTTTTGTCTATATTTTAAGGTTTACCAGTTATACAAAGTCATTCAGAATAAAGAGGTATTCAGAGGCTAGAGACCAGAAGATTTAAAATATGCATTTCATTTGTGATGAAAGTATCTAAAACATATGCTATTTTAATGAAAATCATTAGAGCTATTTTTAAGAAAATAACAAATTCCAAATATCTTCCATGCTAAGGGTAATTAGGGATAGAGGGATTTCCCTGAAAATGTTCGAGTCACTTCTTTGAAAGGTGCTGAAGTTAAATACCAAGTTTGGTATAGGACTTTCCGTTTTTGAGTTATGCTGCTCTTACACACGCGCGCGGGCTTGCCGGTCGTTTTCTAAAAATACATTTTTCTTTGATTGAAGGGTCCTAAGAGAACATATTTCGGGTAAAATCTCAATATCAAATTTCTGGTTGAATATAATACCTTCTCTACCTAAATGAATGTAGATGGCACTTGATAGAGTATTTAAAAGGTATTTTGGTGCCAAATGTCACCAGATTTTTCAACACTGGTTTTCAAAACCAGTTACTTTGCAACAGGTTCTTATTCTCAGTTTTTATTTGTATCGGACGTGTTGACGAATATATTTTAAATACTGGAGAAGTATTTTCCTAATAGAAAAAAATGCTGGTCCTTCGGCGTAAAGAACTCGAACTTATGAAGTTATTCAATATTGTTATTTTAAACAACAAAACAATTTCCATTCCACGATTCTCTCTTCTTATTCGGCAACAAACGTCTACAAACCCTTGTTCTTCCATCCACTTCCTGCTAATCGAGATGAACATTGCAAAGATGGTTTTATTATTTAGTTTCTTCTTCTAATTAGAAAGAAAATAAGGGACTTGTTCCTATATCCTATCTCATGAACCTGCTCTTACATGTTCTCTATGTAACTGCTCTCACCGTTCTTCATCTGATCACAGCTTGCCCGAGATATACTGTCGAGTGACTTAACTGTGGAGTTCCTGAAAACTTACACCTAGAGTGACCAACAATGCCGTAGGAAAGTCATCAACTTCATGCAAAATTATTAATGATATTTACATGGTTGCCAAGTTTGTTATTGTTAATTAACCACTGTAAGATTTAATGTAACATTTTGTAAGTCTACCTCATTGTACAACTCAGTGTTCAGTCACCATATGACGTCATTGTTGAAGCGACTATAATACATTATAAAAAAGGGAGTACTTTAGGCTAAAGCGACTGTTAAATCTTTTAAAAACCGGTCACTCTGTGATGGTTTGGAAATGTCGACCTCTTTCGTTGGTCAGGATAAAGAAAAGCGAATATTGACTGCACATTTGAGAACAAAATAGCATAACACAAGGCTGTGTGTTTTAACAAGACCTGCATTACTGTATAGAAACGTTTATCTATATTTTACAGTTAACAATTTATTCAAAAGCATCCACAATAAAGAGGTCTACAGAAGATATTCTCTCAAAATTCAAGTTACACATTGTATTTGACAAAGATGTATTAATCTAATGGTATACTAAAAAAATTGTAAGACATTTTTGAGAACATCAGCATTCTTGAGAAAGTTTCTATGTAGGGTAGTTCTGAGTGCGGAGATTTCCTTTAAAATCTTCATGTCGCAATCTTGAAAATGGTGTTTAGAAAAGCACTTTAAAAGAAATTATAAAGAATTAAAATTTCAATCCAGTTAACAAGGGAGGTATCGGAAGCAACTAATGCAACAAAAATGTAATTTGAAACAAATTATATGTTATGAAGTGTTCTACTTCTTTGTGTAGTAAGTTTTGGTCTATCTGTTAAAGTTTACGGATTACACAAAGTTATTCAAACCTTCGTCCTAATGAAGAGGACCTCACAAGCTATTCCCACATAAATTCAAGAATTTTATTTCATTTTCTACATCAATAACTTTCATATATGGAGTTCTCATCAATATATGTGAAGTTCTGAGAAAATAAAAACTTTGCTGATTATTACATTTAAAAATCTGATGTGTTCCATTCACATGACTTTCTCTACATCTCCGCAACAAATTATTGTTAAAAATCTTATGTTTCTATCTACTTAATGCTAATCGAGAAACAATTATCAGAAATAGTCTTATTACTTGCTTCCTTGTAAGTAGAAGAGAAATAAGGGAGTGCATAGGTTAAAGTGATAGTCAAAAGCTGGTTGCTATGCGACTGAAGTTCCTTTCTTTGTACACACAGGAGTTGACAAATTCTTGCATGAGAAAAGTATAAGCTGTTTAAAGCTGAAACTAAAAACAAGGAATATCTAAAACACGACCAACTCCACGTAAAAAAATGTATATAACATAAAGTGTGTGTTTTAATGTGCCCTACATGTTTTGTGTGGTAATTTTTGTCTATCTCTTACCGTTTAGCAGATATGTAAAACTCATCCGGAATAAAGCAGTCTTCAGAGGCTATTCTCAGAAAATTCAAGATATACATATTATTTGTCAGGTAACGTTAAATACGTTATTTTAATTGAACCGTTAAAGCCATTTTTGAGAAAATCAAAATTTTTGAAAAAAGTGCCATGTAAAGGGTAGATGAGGGTGGGGGGTTTTCTTGAAAATCTTCGTGTTGCATCCTTGGAAGATACCAAATTTAAATATCAAGTTTAGTATTTAACGGTCTTTTCGTTTTTGAGCTATGCTGTACATAGACACACAGACACCCACAGACACAGGCACAAATGGACCTTTTTCCAAAAATGCTTCTTTTTGGATTCAGGGGGACCCAAAACATGTATTTCCAGTGAAATCTCAGTATGGAATGTTTGGGTGGAATACAATACCTTCTCTATACACTATGTACATAGTGCGTGTAGAGAAAGTAAAAAGTAGTTGAATAGGTGAATGTTTGAAAATCCTTTTTATCGAACCTTTAGAAGATTCTGGACTTAAATACTAAATTTGGTACTTACCGACTTTTAGCTTTTGAATAGCTTTTGCTTTTGGTGCACTTAAACACAAAGTTTTTTTCTAAAAAAGGTTTTGTCTTATTTATTCAGAAAGCATCAAAACGTGCATTCCCAGTGAAATCTTGGTATTCAGTTAGATATTGTGTACAACACTTCGTCTACTACAGTGGACAGCCTGTTTGTCTGCGTATCTGTGAACTTCATAACTCAAACGAAAAGTTGGTTAAATACCAATGTATGGATTTATGCTTTGTATATTTCAAGGATGCGACAGGAGGATTTTCAGGAAAATCCCCCATCCTAAACTACCTTTTACATGGAACATCTTTCGAGAATTTTAATTTCCTCCAAATACTTCTTAACGATGTTGATTAAAATACGATGTTTTGAGATAACTTCATGACAAATGAAAATCAATTCCCTGGAGCCCTCTTCATTCTAGACGACTTTTGCATAGCTGATAAACTGTAACAAAATGTTGTTACACAAAAAATGTAGAACTCGTTAAAGTATACAATTAATGTCAGATTGAATTTTTTGCTCAGTTTACCATTCTCGAGATATTCTTTGCTAATGGTTTTAATTTGCCAATATTTATTTTTCAAATGACGAGTCGTCATTCGTCTTTCGGGGATCACATAAGTTCCGTTCTTAAAATATTTGTCTATCGCTTTAGTCAATTATCCCTAATTAGTCCTTGTGTATCCCCATTTAGTCCTTGAACTTGTGTAACAATACGTAATAAATAATATATGTTAATATTTCTGTTGATTAGAATGAAGTAGTGATGGCTACCAATGCAAGATCAATGGTAGTAAGTCCTTTGTTGCGGAAGCGAAAACTGGATCTTAAGTAGACAAGATATAAGAAGAAGTGAAGACCCCAAAATGAAATTCCTCAGACCCCTTCCTGGATATGGATAACAGATCAGAAGATATATGCAGGAATAACAGAGGAACTACAAACTATAATCTAAACAATATCTAGTCGAATTAAAAACCGACTGATATCAACATATAATGAGAATGATAGATTGTGGACCCCCGAAATATTTACTCAGCCCAGAGGTTACAGAAAAGTTGAAAAGGCCCAACAGAAAAAAAAAATAAGTAGACAAAGGAGTAAGCTTTTTAAAGAATAATTTATATCAGAATAGGTAAAGAAAGTATGTGATTTTATTCTGGGTCAACGATTCTTCAAAATATACATTGCGACCAGCTTTAAAATATGTGGCTTTCTCTTAAGCCTAGTATCTCTACAAAAATGAAATAAAACATTTCTACAAATCCTTATCTCGATTAAGACAAAAACTATAAGAACTAATTTTGTAAGAATAGCGGATAAAAGAATAAATAGTCATGTGAATTTAATATCATATTGTGTATTTAATGTGTCTACTTCGTAAATAAAGTGCACATCAATGAAAATGTGCACCAGCTATTTTCATTCATTGGGAGATTGTAATTAAATCATATAGGTAAAGAACATTTCCTTTCCATTCAATATTGAAATTTTACATCCGCATTAAAAAAATATTTTTTTTTCTCCTCTACATATGTTCAATGTATATAGCGGGTAGAGAAGGTATTCTATTCTTCACAAAAATTAGATACCGAGATTTTACTGGAAATATATGTTTTGAAAATCCTGAATGCCTCGCAAAAAACATTTTTTAGAAAAAGTGAGTGTGTCCATGTGACTGTGTGTCTGTATGTTCCTGTGTATGTGTATGTGTATATTGGTTTGTGTGTGTGTGTGTGCGCTCACATCAGAGTTAAAAAACGGAAAGTCGGTTAAAGGTCACCCAAACTACCCTTTCCATGGAACATTTTTCGAAAATGTTGATTTCTTCAAAAAGACCCATATGAATTTTATCAAAGTATCACATTTTTAAGACATTGTGGTAGCAATTGAAATGTATATCTTGAATTTTCTGTGAATACCCTATGAAGACTTCTTCATTTGGGACGATTTTTTTAAAACTGGTAAACCGGAAGAGATAGATAAAGTATAGATCCCGTTAAAAGACACAATTTAAGTAATATAAGTGCATTTTTGTAGAGCTATCAGTTTCTGAGACATTTCTTGTTATTCGTTTCAATTTTAAAATACTTATACTTTTCGCAAACAGGAAGTCGTCGTTTCTTTTGTTTTAGTCCTGGCCATGTAAAAAGTAACGGATTCCGATGACAATCACATAGCGACAACTTTTAAACATGTGATTATCGCTTTAGCCTAGTGCATCAACTTAGTTTCCTTCTACTTACAAAGAGGCAAATAATAAGTGATATATATATATATATATATATATATATATATATATCTTAATAATAAGATAAACTAATGTTTAGATGAAATGTAGATAAAAGATGAATATTTTCTAAGAATAGCTGATATACTGAACAGCTACAAAAGCAATGTGAATGGAGCACATCAGATTGTTTCTTACTTTCTGTACACGTAATATGTAGTGTACAGAGAAGGTATTGTATTCCACCGAGAAATTCGATATTGGAAATATATGGTTTGAGGAGCCATGAATAAAAATGTTTAGAAAATAGTGTGTATGTGTGTGTCTATGGACAGTAAAGCTCAAAAACAATAATGTCGTTAAATGCCACATTTTGTATTAAAGTTGAATATTTTCTAGGGATGCAACAGGAAGATCTAAGAAAATCCCACCCCAAACTTCACTTTACATGGAAAATGTTCAAAAATGTTAATTTATGAAACATTTCTACCAGATTTAATTAAAATACCATACATTAAAGATGTTTACATGATAAACAAAATGTATATATTGAGTTTTCTGGGAATAGCCACCAAAGACCTTGTCATTCTGAATGACTTTTGAATAACCGGTAAACTGTAGTAGATAGACATAAAGTAACTACACAAAAATGTAGATCTCAATTAAACACACAATTTACGTCGTATACATTTTTTTTGTAGAATTAGCTGTTTCCGAGATATTATTTGTTTCAGTTTTAATCTACTTAAAACTTTCTCCTACGGGAAGGCAACAAAAAGTGTAAATCTCATCAAAGTATGCAATTTATGTCCTGTACATTTTCGTTATGCAGATAACCATTTCTAAGAGATTACTTGCTATTGGTTTCAATTTTAAAATACTTATAGTTTTCTCAAAAAGAAGTCCTTTGTGTTTATTTTCAGTCCTGGCTATGTAAAAAGAAGCGGATTTCAAGGACAATTGCATGCCGACAACTTTTAAAAGACTTGACTATCGCTTTAACTTAGTGCGTTCCCCCATTTTCCCTTCTACGTACAAGGGACTAAGTAATAAGACCATTCTGCTAATGCTTATCATGGTAAGCATTATTACTTTCTCTAGTCCCATATTTATAATGTACATAGGGATAGAGAAGGTATTGTAATGCACCCAAAAATTCGATACCGAGATTTCACCGAAAATATATATTTTGGGGTTCCCTGAGTCCGAAAAAAGCATTTTTTAAAAAAGGTCCGTGTGTGTGTGTCTGTCTTGTATGTGTCTGTGGACAGCATAGCCCCAAAACGAAAAGACCGTTAAATGCCAAACTTGGTATTTAGGTGTAGTATCTTCCAAGGATGCGACACGAAGATTTTAAAAAATGATCTACTAAAAACTACACTTTACATGGAAAAAATTTCGAAAATTGTGATTTTCTTAAAAATGGCTCTAACGATTTTGATTAAAATCCCGTATATTAACACTATTTATGTCCGAAATAAAATGTATATCTCGGATTTTTGGGGAATAGCCTCTTAAGACCTTTTTATTCTGGATGAATTTTGCTTAACTACTAAACTGTAAGAGAGAAAAAAACTCACTACACAAAAAATGTACATCACGACAAAACACAGAATTTATGTCCTTTTCGTTTTCGTTGTGGAGGTAACCGATTCTGAGATATTCCTTGTTATTGGTTTCAATTGTGAAGTACTTAAACTTTTCTCAGACAGGAAGTGTTCGCTTTTCTTTTGTTCTACTCCTGGCAAAGCAAAGAAGTGATTTGCAATGAGAATCGCATAACAATAGCTTTTAAAACATTTGTCAATCATTTTAGCATAGTGTATTCCCTTATTCTCTTCTACTTATTAGGAAGTAAGTAATAACATTCTGCAAATATGTTGATTAGCATTGTGTAGAAAGAAGAATGATCTTTTGTAGGAGTTTTGTAGAGCAGATAGAGAAATTCATGTGATTGTAACACATCAGATTTTTTTCTTGTTTTTTGTTTAAATTCATTTTAAGTTTTATTTAAAATTGATTTTTATTGCTGTTTATTCAACCAAACAAATTAAATAATTTATAATACAATATATACTAAATGTAAATCTTAATGAGATAAATACAAAAGGACATACTCTTAATAAGCAAGTCTAATCAACTATAATGACTAGTATACAACAATATAAGTTAAATTTCTTATATATGATACCTCAAATGATAATTTGAATTAAGCTACTTAACTAAATATAAAATAATATTAACAAAAATTAAAATAATTTATAAGAAGTTTGTATTCTGGGGAAGTAGATAGACATGTAAATAGAACTCATCAGATTTATACTTTCTTTAGCATCTTTGTACAATGCACATAGTGGAAAGGGAAAATGGCGTATTCAATCCAAAAAGTTGATACCGAGATTTCTACGGAAATACACTTTTTAGGGTTCTCGAATAAGAAAAAAGGACTTTTAGAAACATGTCCGTGTATGAGTATGTCAGTGGGCAGCATAGCTAAAAACCGAAATACCGTTAAATCCCAAACTTGGCATTTAAGTTCAGTAGCTTCCAAAGATGTGACATGAAGGTTTTCCAAAAATTCACTCAACTCCAACTACCTCATACATGGAACATTTCTCAAAATTCTGATTTTCTTAAAAATGCCTCTAATAATTTTTATTGCAATGTCATATATTTAAGATACTTTCATGATAAATGAAATGTATGTACATCTGGGATTAGCGTCTAAAAACCTCTTGGTTCTGGATGACTTTTGTATAACTTTTTATAACCGGTAAACCGTAGGAAATGCACAAAAACTTGCTGCAGAAAATATTTAGATGTCATTAAAACACACAACATTCCTATGTGCTATACATTTTTAATACTTTCCCGTTTCAGAGATATTCCGGGTTTTTCGCTATAATTTTAAATTACAAATTTCTTAAATGGGAAGTCATATTTTATTTCATCTGTCTTTTTTTACCCCTGGCAACAAAAGAGAACCGTAATTCAATTATTTCACCTAGCGACCCGATGTTAAAATATTTGAACTAGCTCTTTAACCTGTGCATTCCCATATTTCCCCTTCTAGTTATAAAAGGAGCAAGTAATAAAAAAATCTGTTAATGTTTATCTCGATTCGCATAATGTAGACAAAAGAATAATAAAGAAAGTGACGTGAATTGAACACATAGGAATTTTTGCAATAGTTCTACATGTACAGTTGCATTAATACCTGATGTTTGCAGACACGGGCCTCTGGAGATATTTAAAGATTAGATCATTAATCACAGTTGCTACATAATATTGACTCAAGAGAAGGCCATTAGTGAGTGCGGAACCCAGTAGCTAGAGTCCCTTCTCACCTCGCTACCTTTACATTAAAAGGTAAGACATTCTCCCAAGGAGAGACAGAAGTGCTGTGTCACGGCAGCGGTCATTACTGAACTTCTCGAGCTGGTGGCAATTTGCAGCAATTTGTCAGCTGAGTGCTGAGAGTGCAAAATCAGATCCACCAGATCACCTTATCCTTAAGGGTGTAAACAATGATGTCCCGAAAATAAGGTCTCTGCTGCTGAACTAGTTGCATTGTTATTCACGTCGTCTCAAGGTTTGATGCAGGCATGCACATTACATTATGTCGAGCTTCTTCAAACGCAGGACCAGTAACATATCGGACTCTCCGCAGTATCAACTCTTATGTTCCTTATTACTTTCTCTACATAGTATACAGAGAAGGTATTGCACTCCACCCAAAAATTCGATACCGGGATTTCACCGGAAATATATGTTTTAGGGTCTGTAAATATATAAAAAAAAAGCATTTTCACAAAAAGGTCCGCGTGTGTGTGTCCGTGAACACGATAACTCAAAAACAAAAAGTCGGTAAAATACCAAGCTTGGTATTTAAGTTTACTATCTTCCAGGGATGCGACACGAAGATTTTGAGAACCCCCCCCCCCCCACCCCAAACTACCCTTTACATGGAACTTTTTCGAAAACTTTGATTTTCGCAAAAATGGCACTAATGATTTTGATTAAAATATCATATATTAAAGACATTTACCTGGCAAAAAAAAAAAAAAAAAAATGTATATCTTGAATTTTCTGGGAATAGCCTCTGGAGACTACTTTATTCTGGACGAATTTTACGGAATTTTGCATAACTGCTAAACCGTAAGACTTAGATAAAAGCTTACTGCACAAAAAATGTAGAGCACGTTAAAACACACAATTTATGTTATATACATATTTTTCGTGGAGTTGATCGTTTTTGAGATATTCATTGATTTTGGTTTCAGCTATGAAAAACTTTCTTTTCTCATATACGAATTTGTCAACTTCTGTCCACATAAACAAAGGAACTTCAGTCACATAGCAATCAGCGTTTTTGACTATCACTTTAACCTATGGTACTCCCTTAATTCGCTTCTACTTACAAGGAAACAAGTAATATCACTATTTCTGCTAATTTGGGTAAAGCTATACGAGAGTACCATCATATAAATATATCTTTAAGAATTGAAACTAACCTCATAATCCACTTCAGAGCATCAAGGAGCTAATATATTTTCATCTAGAATTGGAATATGCCACAGCTCCCACCCTGTAAATACACTTTCTTAAATACAAAATTCACGAAAATTATCATGGTGGGGGAAGATTCAACAGCGTTTTAATCAAATTCGTTAGAGGCAGTTTGGAAAAAATAATTTTTTTTCAAAATATTTTACAAGTAAAGAGTAATTTGTGGAGAGGGGATTTTCCTTATAAGGAAGATATTTAACTTAAATGCCAAGTTTTCTATTTAACCGCCTTTACGTTTCTTGGTTTTGCTGTCTACACACACACACACACACACACACACACACACACACACACACACACACACAGAACTACAAACAAGAGCATTTTTTTTTTCAGTGTAACCTAAAATATGTATTTTCGTTACACTCTTGATATCGAATTCTTAGAAAAAGACGCGCGCTGGCTGTGTATGTGTATTGTATGTACATACGTGGTAGAGAAGGTAAAAATCATTTTTAGAAAAGTTTACTATGTGTATGTCTATTTGTCTGTCCGCGTATCTTGAACAGTATAACTCATTTTGGTTTGGTTTGTATTGGATCGATTTGTCACAAAGCATAATAATAAAATCATCCTTAATTATAAAAATGTTATAAAATGCCCTTTGCAGTTGGTTAAGCACCAAACTTGTTATTTAAGCCAGCATCTTCCTCCAAGGATACGACAAAAATTGATTAATAAAATCCCTCCATCTTAAACTACTTAACATTATTTTGATATTTTCAATGTTATCTTTGTTGTTTAGGAGAACGAATTGAAGATGGGAACCCTGAACTGTATGCATAAACGCATCTTAATTAATAAGGTTATGACCGGAAGAATAAATTCTAATCTCACTTTTTGCTTCAGAATGTATGTTACTGTGATAATGCATGTAGAGAATTTTCATTCTGAAAAAAGTATATATATATATATATATATATATATATATTCAGGGTGTTTAATGAAGTACACCGAAATAATTGTGCACGTGACTGATATAAGTAATTTGAGGTCGGCGATGCATGGTCCAGGATAAACACAACGCAGCCACACAGCGTTAAACGTGTGGGTATCAGGTGCTGATAAGTCGGTGTTCTCAACCAACCATAAAGACATCGGAACATTATAGTATTTTATTTTTGGTGCATGAGCAGGAACACTAGGAACATCTTTAAGAATTTTAATTCGAACCGAATTAGGTCAACCCGAATCCCAAAGCAAAGCAGGTTGAAAAAATGGCTTAGAATCTCTTTAAAACTGCTGCCCGAGTATAGAAATATCGATTTTTACTAGCGTTCTCAAGATTTAATGTCCCAAAAATATGTAAAATCTCGAACTAATCACTTGACAGTACGACACTGAGCATTCATTAACTACGTTTTTGAGTTATGTAACCTACTCAGGGGGCGTTTTTTCAAGTGCTTTGGTGGCTTAATGTATAACGCGTAAAGCTGCTATCCCAAAGGTCTTGAGCTCAATTCCTGTCATAAAGTAAATGTTTTTATTATTTTTTTTTTCATTTTAGATGAAGTGACGCGATACGTGGCGTACTGGGACTTCAGAAACTTAAAGTAGTTACTTCTAAATTTCAATAAACATGTAATCTTCATATTCAGTGAAAATATTTCGGTATAGTTCATTAATATATATACACAGCCTGTTAATGATATAATATATATACTTGTATACATATTAATGACGTAAGCTTAAAGAAAATATAGAAATAATGGTTGAAAAATATCATTATGTACTTTCATCGAAAATATTCAACTTGAGTTACTAATGATCACTACACGTTTTTCCTTTCTACACCACGGGCAATGTACATAGAAAGTAGAAAAGGTGATGCACTCTATCCAAAAGTTCGAAACGAATATTTCACTGTAAATGCATGCTTTGAGGAACCCTGAATAAAAAAGAATGTTTACTCCCTTTAGCATATATAAGGTACATAATAGATAAAGAGTTACTTATTCCATCCAAAAATTATGTACGAAAACTTTTTTGGAAATATATGTTTTAAGAACATCTGAATTAAAATATTTTTCAGAAAAAGGTTAGTGGATGTCTGTAGGTGCAAAAAATATGTTAAATATCAGAAAAAGGTTCGTGTGATGAGTGTGTGTGTGTCCGTGCAAAAAGTCGCTAATGTGCCAAATTTGATATTTTAGTTCAGTATCTACCAAACATGCGATATAAAGATTTTCAAGAAAATCCTCAGCTAAACTACCATTTACGTAGTAATTTTTTTCAAAATTTTCGTTTTTCTCAAAAATGGTTATTACGATATTAATTAAAATACCATATACAACATATATTTATATAACAAATAAAATGTACTATACCTTGGATTTTCTGGGAATAGCCCCTGCAGCCCTCTTCATTCTATTTTAATTCTGCATCATTGATAAATCTTAAGGGCTAGACAAAATATTACAAAAAAAAAAAAAAAACAGTGTGTTCTCTAAAAACAAATTTCTTACAAAAAAGTATTCTTCTTTCTACTCCAAGCTAATCGAGATAAGCATTGGCAAAATATTCTTAATACTTAGTTGCTTATAAGTACAAGGAAACTAGGGGAATACACTTTGCTAAAGTGATAGTCATATGTTTTAAAAGCGATTGTCATTGAAACTCGCTTCTTCGCGTGTCCAAGAGCAAAAAAGAAACACGAACGATTTTCTGTTTGAGAAAAGTGTAAGTATTTTACAATTGAAACCAACAACAAGGAATATCTCTGGCCTTTTTTCTAAAAATTCCTTTCTTGGGTTTAAGGGCCTTCAAAACATTTATTTCCGGCGAGATCTCTGTAGAAATCTGTTGGTAAAATGCAACATCTTCTCTTCCTATTATAAACATATAAGAGAAAGTTGAATCGAAGCAGTGACTTTTAAATTAAGCAGATCATTACGAATTCATACAATCAAACAAGGTGGATAATGATGATGATGCTGATGATCAAGACCACCACGGAAGTGAGTTGAGTGGTCGCGTTTCCTATTTGTTTGCGAATATATGGATATATTTGCTCATTATGTCAATTTGCTCGCAGAAGCTGATGCATAATTCATTGGCGTAAAAAGCGCTCTCAAATTTGATTTAATGCGACACTAAAGCGCTAATTCTAAACATACATAAATTTTTGAAGGCACATCAATCATCTGTTGCTTATTACTTCGTCACTTTAAGTTACCTACGCATTAAAACTGCGCCACAAGACCGGTAATAAGCACTCTTGGAAATTAACCTCAAATTTGTGCACACGAGCTGCCAGTCAGCTGTTTCCATCAAATTGAATACAATAGCACGCGCTTAAGTTATTTGTCTACTTTATGGTGTTCAGTTCAAGTCAACACACTCTGGTCATTTTAACATTATTTATGTCAAGTTGTGGAAGATACAATTATACGATTACTTCATATCATTTTCCACCTATTTTTACTTTCTCTACACGTACTATGTACATAGTGTATAGAGAAGGTATTGCACTCCACCCAAAATTCGATACCGAGATTTCACCGGAAATATATGTTTTAGGGTCCCCTGTATCCAAAAAAAAAAAGCATTTTCACAAAAAGATCCATGTGTGGGTGTGTGTCCGTGTGTCTGTGAACACGATCACTCAAAAACGAAAAGTCGGTAAAATACCAAACTTGATATATAAGTTAATATCTTCCAGGAATGCGACACGAAGATTTTGAGAGAAATCCCCCACCCCTAACTACCCTTTACATGGAAAAATATTCAAAAAACTGTATTTTCTTAAAAATGGCTCTAACGATTTGATTAAAATATCGATTATTAAATATACTTACCTGACAAAATAAAATGTGTATCTTGAATTTTCTGGGAATAGCCTCCGAAGACTACTTTATAGTGAATAATTTTTACAGAATTTTGCATAACTGCTAAACCGTAGGAGATGGACAAAAATTTGCCGCACAAAAAGTGTATAGAGCGTTAAAACATACAATTTAACTTATATGCATTTTTTTTTTCGTGGAGTAGATCGTTTTTTATACATTCCATGTTTTTGGTTTCAGCTTTGAAAAACGTACCTTTATAATACAGAAATTTGTCAACTCCTGTCCATATGTATATAACATAAATTGTGTGTTTTAAGGTGCTCTACAGTTTTTGTGTTGTAAGTTTCTGTCCATCTCTTACGGTTTAGCAGTTATGCAAAATTCCGTAAAGTTCATCCAAATTAAAGTAGTCTTCAGAGGCTATTCCCAGAAAATTCAAGAAATACATTTTATTTATCCTGTAAATATCCTTAATATACGAAATTTTAATCAAAATCGTTAGAGCCATTTTTAAGAAAATCAAAATTTTCGAAAAAAGTTCCATGTAAAGGGTAGTTTGGAGTGGGGGGATTTTTCTGAAAATCTTCGTGTCGCATCCCTGGAAGATAATAAACTTAAATACCAAGTTTGGTATTTTAGCTACTTTTCGTTTTTGGGTCATCGTGTTCACAGACACACGGACACACGAACACACACACACACACACGGACCTTTTTCTGAGAATGCTTTTTTTGGATACAGGGGGTCCTAAAACATGTATTTTCGGTGAAATCTCGGTATCGAATTTTTGGGTGGAATACAATACTTCTCTATCCCTATGTACATTGTACATATGGGGCTAGAGAAGGTAAAAATCATTCAGCATGAAGAAGTTTCAGAGACTATTTCCAGGAAATTCAATATATACATTTTATTTTTCATGTAAATATTTTTGATATGTGGTATTTTAATCAAATTCGTGAGTCACTTTTAAAAAAATCAGACATTTCTGAAATTATCCCATGTGAAGGGTAGTTTGAGGGCGGGGAAATGTTCTTGAGAATCTTTCTGTCATATCCTGGTAAGATACTGAACTTAATTATCAACTTTGGTATTTAACTGACTGCTCGTTTTTAAGTTATGTTGATCATATACACCCCGAACGTTTTTCTAAAAAATATTTTTTGAGCTAGGGGTACCACAAAACATGGATATCCGATGAAAACTCGACTTAAAATTTATGAAAATTTTATGGAATACAATACCTTTTCTACTTATGATGTACATAGTTCTGTAGAGAAAGCAAAAATATACTTTACGCCTGTTTTAAAATATTATGTTGTTAATAATGTAGTAAGTAGGAAAGGTTGAGACACTGAAAAATACTGCCACACTCGGAATTTGAAATGCGGATCTCCAGGTCTCCATCCAGTTGTTCTAACCACTGTGCTACCATGGCAATTTGCCCATATGGAATTAAATTCCCCAAGCGACTCGCGTTATTCATGGTAAACCATAAGATCTCAAATTATTTTGAAATGACCTACCTCAATGGCGACGTGCAATGTTATGTAAATAGTTTCAGGCTTGGTAGTTTAACCAACTGTTAGGTCTGTCATCGTCAGTGAACTGTTTCTTTCACACTAGCCGTATACAGGACAGTTGGCAAGGAGGTCATCTGAAAAATCCAATATCCGTTGGGGAATTTAATGACATGTTGGCATGTTGCCTGGTAGCCGAGTGATTAAACAACCGGACGGAAACCAAGAGAACCGTGGTTGATTGAATCTCTGTCTCTCTGTACCTTTCCAACTGTTCTACCGACACCTAGAGTGGAAAAACCATTGAGCGACAAAGTGTTACAAAATTTAGGAACACTGGAAACACCGGGACGAAATCGAATCATCTGTATTTTTAATTTCCCTACACGTACTATATACATATATGGTGTATAGAGAAGGTATTTTATTGCACCTAAAAATTCGATTCCGAGATTTCCCCGAAATACATATTTTGGGACATTGAATCTAAAGGAAAAAGCATTTTTAGAAAAATGTCCGTGTGTGTGTGTGTGGGCAGCATAGCCCAAAAACGAAATGTCGTTGAATACCAAACTTAAGTTCAGTATCTTTCAAGGACGTGACTCGAAGATTTTCAAGAAAATTCCACCACCTCCAACTACCCTTTACATGGAAAACTTTCGAACATTTTGGTTTTATAAAAATGGCTCTAACGATTTTGATTAGAATCTTTTATATTTATGATATTTACATGGCAAATAAAGTGTATATCTTTAATTTTCTAGGAATAGCTTCTGAAGACCTTTTTATTCTGAATGAATTTTTCTGAGTTTTGCATAACTGGTAAACCTTAAGAGATAGACAAAAAATTGCTGTACAAAAATGTAGAGTTCCTTAAAACATACAATCAATGTCATATACATTTTTTTCCTGGAGATGACCGTTTAAAAGATATTCCTTGTTATTGATTTCAGTTTTAAAATACTTAAAACTTTACTCTCACGGGAACTTGTCAAATTCTGGCCACGTAAAGAAATGGATTTCTGTCCCATAGCAACTACGTTTGACTGTCGGTTTAGCCTAGTTTATTCCATTATTTCCCTTCTACCTATAAGGAACTAAGTAATTAAGACCATTTTAATAATATTTATGTCGATTAGCACGAAGTTGATAGAAGAATAAGCTTATTAAGAATAATTTGTTATAATGATGTAGAGAAAGTCATGTGAATGGAAAACATCAGATTTTTAATTTTCTACTGTGTAGTGTTATGTCCTTGCTTGGAGAACAGTGAATTTAAATGACACGTTTTGTATTTACCCGAATTTTTGTATACGAGTTCACAAACAGATACACATACATTCAAATGTTTAGTCTCAAATCGCGTATTTCTGGTGAAATTTAGATGACATCAACCTGGGCGAGATTGGTTCAGCAGGGCGAGATGTACCATTTGAAGCGATGTTAAGAATATCCTCCCCATCAATATAAGGTATTGTGTGAGTTTTATGTGTTCAGGATATATTGGCCACACTGAAACAACTGCTTAATTTCGAGAAGAAGGGACATCACTTATTAATTTTGGTTTATTGCTTTTTTGGATGGAAACATATCTTCCAACTTTTTCATAACCAGTGGAATCCAGTTACTTCAACACAATGCACTTTTATGAGAAGGGGGAATTATAATCAATTTATTCAGATGGAGCAATCTCACCCTGATTGGGAGTATTGCATTTTTGGTTGGATACAGTAATTTTATTCCTCTAAGCATAAGTCATTTTTTTATTTTTCTGTGATTGATTTACCTAGTACTGAAAGAAAATGTAGTTTTATTTATGGACGTTCTTTAATTGCTGTAGTTCTCAGTGTCTCATTCTATGTTGAGCATGAAAGACCACTCAATTTGCTCAGATGCCTCTTTATCAGACTTGAGGTTCTTTTTTGTGCCGTATATTACGACACGGAACCTCCCTCCGCCAGATTGAAACCCACGACCTTAGTACAAGAGGCTATCATGGTAACCACCACACCACGGAGGGCGATAGTCTAGTCTTAGTTCACTTCAGTACCTATCTTGAATTTTCAGTATTTGTCATTTATCATTATATAATATCGTTTTATTGAATTTCATACAAGTAATGCCTAGAGTCAGATATAGGCTGAAGACGCTGAGGCACAGACGGAGTATCAGATACACAGTATCCAGGGATTGCGGATCAGCCCAATACCTGATATGAACGAGAGGAAATAAATGATATGAAATGAAGGCGAAATGGATAATAGGAAAGGTGATAATGGAGCTTTTGGTGAAATCACAATTTGGTCACCTGCGATTAAATGCGGGTAGTCCAGATGGGAGGCGAGCGGACGAACTACTCTGCCACGGCGCCCTCGTGTATAAAATCAGGAATATAAGACCTGAGATATATAAAAGAGTCTTACCCAAACTTAAACGCGCCACACAATTTAATTACAATAGCAATTTTGGTCTAATTTTTACAATTTAATAACTCTTGTCAATTCCCAAACATGCAATTCGTTAATGTTTCTTCAATTTGTGCTGAACTACAGTTAACCTTTGAGAGAGCCTTTGCACCCTCCGTGGTGTAGTGTGTGCGTGAGAGCGTGCGAAATCTGGTAGACTCGTGGTAAGCCTAGGCAAAGTTGTTGTACAGCTATCCTTGTAAGTGCTTAACCATAGGATGATGTTAAGGATGTAGCGCTTAGGCTCCTCAGGAGGAGGGTGGATCCAGCGCTGAGGGCAGATTTCGACCAGGCATCTCCTACTACCACACCTGCAGCAGAGAACAGCTAATGGCACTGCAAGCAGCGAGGACCCGCCGCCGGAGCCGCAGCCAGTGGGCGCAGGGGTACAGCCGCATCGCCTTGCAGCCGCCCCCGGCCACTCTTCCTCCGCCGCTTCCTGCCAGGCCACCTACCCTCTTGGAGCAGGTGACTCTTCCGTCAACAGACGTCGCCGCCGTACCGGAACCCACTCGGGAACCGGCCCGGCCCCATCCGCCTCCGCCGCCGTGCCGGAATCCAACCTGGAACCGGTCCGGCCTTCTCCGCCGCCACACAGGAACCACGCATCGAACTATACTTCAAGTTCACTCTCTGCCGTGCATGCTGCTCCGCTGGAGCAGAGCACCACTCCGACACCAAGTCACCATGGTGGCCATCATACAGTGATCATCATCGAGGGACCTTCCATCCCGCAACGTGCTGGATGCAGCACGCCGCATCTGGCCCTCTGTATTGAAGGCCAACCGCATCACCTCACCTCGGGGACCCACATCACTGGTCCGCCTCCCCCTGGGGTCCGCGCCTGAAGCCGGAGCTGCCTTGACATCACGCCTGCCCCTGTTATGCGTACAGCTACGTGTCGAGGCTAGCAGAAGTGAACTGGCCGAGTGGTTAAACTATTCGACTCTCACTTAGACGGCCGGGGTTCGATCCCAAGCGACCGCATGTGAGATTTGTGGTGGACTAACCGGCGCTGGGGCGGGTTTTCTCCGGGTACTCCGGTTTCCCCCGCCATCGCATTCCACCGGTGCTCCATCATCATTCATGTATCATCAGTGTCACCGCCTGCGATGCCATTAGTAGTTAAAGCGGGCGTTAAACACTACCAAAAAACAATACCAGAAGTGAACGTCCGGTCCCCTGCCGACGCTGCTGCACCTACGGACATCGTTCGGAGGATTGCCACGCCGCACCTAGGTGCCACTACTGTGGGGCAAGCTCGCTCACAGCCGCTTGCTCCAACCATGATCTTCGCCGTCGACACCGCTACTGCGCTACCTGCTCCGGGAACTCGCACTACACAGGGCAAGCCAAGTGCCCCTTGTATCCCGGGAGTAGGCCTTCACCTCCACATCAGTCACAGCAGGACCATCAACCATCTCCACCATTCAACTCTTCACCTATTGCTTCACCTGACAACTCCTCTTCACCGATGGACATCTTCCTGAAGGACGCCGTGGACTCCATCCTTGCGGCCACACACCAACTCGGCCTCCGTCTCGAGGAACTTCAGAGGGTAACCAATGAACGACCCGCGGCATTGGAGGCCAAGCACCAGGATTCGGATCGTGTGGCGAGGTGCTTGCGTCTGTCCAGCACCAGCTGGAACGCATAGAGAGCCACTTCGTCCATCCACCTGCCGAGAACAGCGACGACCGGAGCTCACGGCTGGGGCCTCTTGAGGCTTCGGTCGTGGGTGTCCGAGAGCTGCAACATCAACTGCATCAATCAATTCCAAAGCAACTACACGACCTTCAGAAAGGACTCACCTCCGACATCCTCACCTACATCGCTACCGGTCCGGCCCCCAGGGGAAGGAAGAACCGGTAGTACCGACATCATCACCACAGGGAAAGAGTGGCAGCTCTCCCTGCACTACCAATCCCATTTTCACCAACAAATCCTGACCACCTACTTTCCTTAACTCCTCACCTATACTTCGCTACGGGGGCCGGCTGGGCCTCGGTCAAGCCGGTCTACTAGCAGAACCCTCTACCCTGGTGGCCGTACAGCGAGCCAGTTCACCTTCACCTTAGACTGCGCGGGTGCAACAGCGGTACCGCAGCAACCTTACCCTCCAGTACCGGTGGAGGGGTTTTTTAGTCGGTAGGCCCACTCTGGGAGACCCCGACACTCAGGGCTAGCCAGCCCGGGTTATTCTTTAAGGTGGATTTTTCCCCTCCACTTGGAAAAAAAAAAAAAAGCTCCGCAACGGTTGCTTTTTCAGGAGCAGCATCCTTATCGCTATGGTATCTTGTTTTTGATTTTGTTCAATGAAGGTTTGAATTTTGTTGACCACTCCTATAGGTGGATGGGGAACCACTTAATTCGGCTTTATAACTGTTGGCTGGTTAAAGTCTATATTACCGGGAATGCCCACAAACCATGTGGGGAACCCGGAACTACCTGTATTGGCGTTCAGTTGGTAAGTAGTCCCCCAGAAAGTTCTCATATTAGTTCAATTGGCGTATAATTTGGAGCCCGCGCTTAATCACATCCTCCACAAATGAGAGAGCCAAGCTAGGAAGTATCGGCTTGCAGATTAGATGAACCGGAGCCCTTTGTTCTGTATCAGCTGTAATCAGTAAAGTCAGGGGTCTGCAGCCATGTCCACAATATCTTCCAGGTATAGAGCATTAGTGGGACTATGAGCGCCTTGAAAGAATGTAACTCTTCTAGGCGAACAGGCATTTGGGAGGCCAGAACAGGGTATAGGGCAGCTATTGCCCCAGCTGTGTTCGTCGCTCCCTGCAGATGTTCAGGAAAAGTTAGGCCCATATCAGAGTGATGCCTAGGTATCCCTTGGTAGGAGAAGTTGCATATCTGAGTTGCGGGGGTTGTGTCTTCAAACCCGGAAGGCGATGGATGTTTTCGGGTTTAAAAATCCTTAGCGTGGTTTCCTTTGAAAGTAAAGTAAAAACCTTTGGTCCCCTGTAATATTTATTTCCAAATAAAATAATTCTATATGTTGAAAAGAAAGACCACTGGGTCACATTCGCCATGTTTCAAGTCTGCAAGTCGTGCTTTCGTCCGATAGTACCATCTATGAGCGATGAAGTGATCCCTCGTCTCCGTGTGCACATAGTAATGAACTCCTGATGTAGAAAGTCCCTGATTAGGAAACCACTGTAACGGTGGCCCAATATACACTGGCATGGTATGATGCAACTTGAATTGAATAATTTAGGAGTAACCTCATAGTAAATGTTGAAAATGTCTTCCACCGGTATCCACATACACAAGTGAACTCTGCGTATGACGTTTTCGTTTAAGATACAAGGGGAACACTAGAATCTGAATCGATAGTTAGATATATCTACTTATGTTGGGCTTAAATTCCAAGACATCACTATCTCTTTGATGAGTTCATTAAACGTTCTCGAACATCATCAGCAGGTTAGGCTAACTTATTGCACATATTCTTTCCCATCGCTGAGGACTGAGCCAGTTGTCTTAGCCTTCTTAAAATCGTTAAATTATTGCCCTTGAATGTCTTCGAAACCCACAATTTGTTTCATCAAAGAATTTAGTTGCCAATATGTTTACACAAGAGAAACCAAATTGACAAATGCATGTTTGTTTATGACTGGAAAAATAGAGACTGAAAACTAATTATCAACAGACATTATCATCATAAGGCAACAATGGATAGTAAGACCACCAAGTTCAATGTCCTTATCGGTTTTTTCAGAACCACTGAGATAATAAAGCTAAACTTTATTACTTTCTCTACACGTACAATGTACATACTGTATAGAGAAAAAAAAGCAGTTTTGGAAAAAGGTCCGTGTGTGTGCGTGTTTGTGTATGTGGGCGTGTCTGTGGACAGCATAGCTCAAAAACAAAAAGACCGTTAAATACCAAACTTGGTATTTAAGTTTGGTATCTTCCAAGGATGCGACACGAAAATTTTCAAGAAAATCCCCCCATCCCCAACTACCCTTTACGTGGACTATTTTTCGAAAATTTTTATTTTCTCAAAAATGGCTGTAACGATTTTGATTAAAATATCCTATATTAAAGATATTTACCTGACAAATAATGTGTATATCTTGAATTTTCTGTGAATAGCCTCTGAAGACTACTTTATTCTGGATGAATTTTACGAAATTTTGCATAACTGCTAAACCGTAAGAAATTGTCAAAAACTTACCAAACAAAAAATGTAGAGCACATTAAAACACACAATTTATGTTATATAGACGTTTTTCGAGGAGTTGATCATTTTTGAGTTATTCCTTGCTTTTGATTTCAGGTTCAAAAAACTTGTACTTTTCTCATACAGGATTTGTCAACGCGTGTCCATACAAATGAATTTTAGTCACCTAGTAACCAGCTTTAACTTCACTTTAACCTATGATACTCCCATATTTCGCTTCTATTTACAAGGAAACAAGTAATGAGAATATTTCTGCTAATTTTTTTTTTCGATTAGCTTGAAGTAAATTGAAGAATACGCTTATTCACAATAATTTTGTACTCAGAAGTAGAGAAAATCATGTGAATGGAACACATCAGATTTTTTTTATTACATTTCAGAGAGAAATATAAGTCTTTCTTAATACTCAGTTTTATTTGCATCGCTCTGGATAATAATTTCATAAATTGGTGTTTGAAGGTTTAAGATGAACTTTAATAAATATATAATTTCTCTAATTTATTATTATTTGAAATAATACAGCTTACGTGTGTTTTATTATTTTTCGGACTTCTGAGCTGTTGCTTTTCCTTGGGAGGAAAAAAGTTAATCTAAAATGTAAAAATATAATTACTGTATTTTAGCAATAAATATATAATAAGCTAATCATAATTATCCATTATTATCATATGTAATTGGTTTAGACAGTCTTTTTCTATCTTCTCTACTATTCTCATAATACTAGTTGCTCTCGAATTTCGTGGTTCCTTTTGGGATTCTGCATTCTGTAACCTGTTAATGGTAATATCAATCACCATTCTCTGCTGATTCAATTCTTTTTTACCATCTAGTTGTTAAACTGTAGCTTCTGCACCATAAAGCAACACAGGATAAAACTTTATAAAAGAGCGGATCGTATTATTATTAGGATACACCAACATTGTTGTGTAATTCTGAGAAATGAATACAGATTAGAGAAATTAAGAATAAAATACAGCATCAAGAATAAAATAAAACAAAAACAAAAGGAAGTACTTTATTGGACCACTTAAATAATGATGTAATTAGCAAATAGTTAAAAGTAAATTAAATAAGTGAGGATATAATGCAATATATAACCAAATGATTACATAATATAGACAAAATGTATAATATCTCACAGACCTTCAATTACAGATCTGATAAAAGAGATGTAAGAATAATATATCAAAGATTGAATCGCGATGAAAATGCAACAAAAATACCAAAATAATGGAAGTATTACTATTATTATTATATTCATCATCATCATCTAATCTTCACCCTTTCAAAAACAAAACAAAAATATGTCCTCACTTTCCTAGAAGCCTACACGTATAATTTTAAGACCCAATAAGTGAGAGAATGTCCAGGTAAAATTGAACGGCTGGTAGGTAACTGCAACGAGACAATATTTTTTTACTAATTTGTATTCCTGTCCAGATCGTAAGCTTTTCATGGCCACCAATAATGGCCGCGCTGTTCGGATACAATGCGAACTTGCGTCACATGTGAGTCCACGCACTGTTGAACTGGGATGTTTAAATCCTATGGCTACGACTGGCTGAGCGTAACAATGGGACTCTCTTCAACAATGCTGAACCACATTGCGGTCACAGCTATTAGTTGAAATTACGTGGCTTTTGTTATTGCAGCGGTGATTTAGAAACAGTAATTGGTCATGTATCATGTACGGCAACGGAAAATGATTTCATTGCGTGTATAGCGTGCCATTACTGGAAAACGCCTGTTTGTTGCATGGCCTTATGTGAGCCACCAACCCCCCCGACCCCGGCCTCGCTGTTTTGCATTGTGAAGGCAATACATCCATCCACAAGCCTAAAAATGAGAAATCTCCTTTTTTTTTATGTGAGTAATTTGAGCATCTCGTGACGTACTGTTGTGGATTGTCGACTCTGTTGTATTTGATGCGTGAATCAATTTGAGAACGTAAAACTGTGAACGTAAAGCCACTGAATGCACCAGAGCAGGCCGAGTGCTCTGAAGATTTACTTCCAGGAAGCTGCGTGGAAATTTGGGTCACACTGGAACAGTTTCCACATCATTTCTGTTCAGATTTAGGAAACAGACTGTACAACAGTCATCAATGAGAGACGAGAGTGGCCAAGGATTTGGCATTCGGCGATACATTTTAAATCAAAGAGAGCATTTCCTCAAGCATCCGGCCCCCATGGCCGCGCTCGCTAACGTTCCTAGCTTAAGATCGCGTGTTCGGGTCCCGCCTTGGGCATGAGTGATCGTAATCTGTAAATATATGTATGTATATCTGTAATAAATTGCAACGAAAAACACAAAATAAACCTAGGGAAAACAGAAATTAAACTAAATAAATAATATATATATATAAGGCAGTGCCCAGTGGCACTCAGGGACTTTCAAAAAAAAAAAAGTCTTCTATGTTCACTTTTATTCTGCTCCATCATAAACTTTCTTGGAATACTATCTTTGTATCAGCAAAAACTGAAATTGGGGGATCATTTAAATGTTTATATTCTAAAATATTAATAAAAAATCTAATGTGTTCCATTCACATGACTTTCTCTTGCTGTCCTATACACAAACTTTCCTTACAAAATATTATTTTTATGTATATCATGCTAATTCAGATAAACAGCAGAACTGGTCTTATTATTTGCTTCCTTGTACAGTAGTAATATAATAAAATAGGCTAAAACGATTTTAGTCAAATCTTTTAAAAGGTGATCGGTATGTGAAACAAATGAAATTCGCGGGGTAAAAAAGAGATGAGTCAAAAATTGGCTTTCGCTGGAGAAAGTTTAAGTAGATTAAAATTTAAACAAATAATACCTCGGAAACGATTAATTTTACAAAACAAAATGTATACGACCTAAATTGTGTGTTTAAACGAGATCTAGATACATTTTTTGTGTAGCAGCTTTTTGGCTGTCTCCTACGGTTTATCAATTAAACAAAAGTTATCTAGGATGAACAGGTCTTCAAGTTACACTTTTCGTTTGTCATGAAAATATCTTAAAAATTTGGTATTTTAATCAAAATTGTTACATTTTTAAGAAAATAATAACTTTCGAAAAAGTTTACAAGTAAAGGGTAGTTGGGGAGGGTGGTGGGATCTCCCCAAAAATCTTCGTATCCTTGGAAGATGCTGAGCTGGTGTTTAACAGACTTTTCGATTTTGAGCTATGTTGTCCACAGACACACACACACGCACATACACATTGACATTTTTTATAAAATCCTTTGTTTTTTATTCAGGGGCTTTCAAAAATGCACTACCGTTGAAACCTTGGAATCAAATTTTAGGTGGAGTACTATAACTTCTCTATTATGTAATGTACATGTTATTTCCGCCCTGCTTACAAGAAAGCAAGGAATAAGACTATTTCTGCTAACATCTATCAGGACCAGCATGGTTTAGATAAAAAATATTCTTTTGTAAGGAAAGTTTTTTGGTGGAACAACAAGAGAAACTCATGTTAATGGAACACATAAAATGTTTTATTTACTCCTGGTCATTCAAAGGAAGCAAATTTCAAAGCGAGCATTAGTGATCATTTCTTAAAAGATTTTACTATCACTTAAGCCTCTGTATTCCTCTTTCCGCATTGTAATTACAAGTAAATGTGTAATAAATGTATTTTTTCTTTCTCTATACGTACTAGGTACATAGTGTATACATAGTATATAGAGAAGGTATATTAAATCCACCCAAAAATTTGATACTGAGATATTACCCGAAATATATGCTTTAGGGTCACCTGTATCCAAAAAAAGCATTTTCAGAGAAAGGTCCGTGTGTCAGTGTGTCCTTGTGTCCGTGTGTCTCTGAACACGATAACTTAAAAACGAAAAGTCTGTAAAATACCAAACTTGGCATTTAAATTTGGCATCTTCTAGGGGTGCAATACGAAGCTTTTGAGAAAAATCCCCCCACCCCAAACTACCCTTTACATGGAACGTTTTCCGAAAATTTTGATTTTCTCAAAAATGGCTCTAACGATTTTGATTAAAATATCGCATACTGAAGATATGTACCTGATAAATAAAATGTATATCTTGAATTTTCTGAGAATAGCTTCTGAAGACTACTTTATTCTGGATGAATTTTACGGAAGTTTGCATAACTGCTAAACCGTAAGAGATATACAAAAATGTAGAGCACATCAAAACACACAATTTATGTCGTATAATTTTTTTCGTAAAGTTGGTCGTTTTTGAGATATTCCTTGTTTTTGGTTTCAGCTTTAAAAAAACACTTTTCTCATGCGGGAATTTGTCAACTCCTGTCCATAGAAACAAAGGAACTTCAGTCACATAGCAGCAAGTTTTTGGCCATGATAACTATGGTACTCCTTTATTTCGCTTGTACTTACAAGGAAGCAAGTAATAAAAGTATTTCCGCTAATTTTTCTCGATTAGCATGAAGTAAATAGAAGCATAAGCTTTTTAACAATAATTTGTTGCAGAGATGTAGAGAAAGTTATGTGAATGGATCATATCAGATTTTTGTAAATTTTTATCCGAAAGAATATGAAATAAATAGAGCAATAGGTCGATAAATACCAACTTTAGCGTTTAGGGTTACATATTTTCCAAGAGTGAAACACAGGGATTCTCAGCTAACCTTTGCGTGTTAGTTTTTTTTCAATGTATGTTTTGAGATCTTGTATATCTTAAGGTTCTACATATGTTCTAGTCGGGTAAGCCGACTAAGAAAATGTTTTGAGGTATGTACCCGAAAAAAAGTTCCTGGAATAAGTTCCGAATCTGCACACGCGTACGCGATGTGGGTTTGTGTATCCCTGCGTTGCTATTAATTTATGACATCCATTTCTACGTTCCGATGCGTAAATTTTGTTACATTTACACGATGTATTGCTGCAGTTTTTATCCTCTTTTAGAACTATTACCTACAAATCTCCTGCATCTTTATCCATGTATGTAGGTATGTCTTCTTTTTTTCTTTTCTTTTTTTCCCCCTCTACAAAACTCTGATTACTTGCTCGTATTACTAGCCAATTATTTGCCGCTAAAGTCTCTTCCTGCTATCCCTGCACGAGTTAAGCAGTTGAAGAGTAAGAAAGTAATGTTTAAAGAGATTAAAGAATAAAGCATACGCCGAAGTGAAAGTGCAAAGATATGGAAAGGCACTGACCTAGGGGCCAAGTACGAGTGGTCTACAAAACGAAAGTTAAACATGATTAAGAAAGATCAAGTAATGTTTATTGAATGATATCTACATAATGTACGTCGCAGTATTTGCTAGCATAGTCACCAATCATTTTTAAATAGCCTAATGTTCTGTCAATCATTCAATTCCTTAGGGTATAAACCCAGTCGTTGGTCATGGAGCTATTGGAAAACCGGTTTTTGAATTTCTTCGTTGGCACGATCTAGGTGGCGCCAAGGTACGTGGGTAACTTGCATTGAGGAGGTCGTGTTTTGAATTTCCGCAGCCAGCCTTCATAAATTCCTTGGGGTTTATCTTGTCAGTAAGCGAATTCTGAAGGTTAGTTACATTCCTGAATTTTCCTGTTCATCATTTCCTGTTCCAATGACTTTTTTGTCATCGTTGGATGGTGATTTGCCCACTGAACAGGTTTAGGCCTGACATCGTCATGGTTTCCCGCTTAATCGGGACCCGCTTTCGGACTAGGGCTCCTCCTGAGGCTCGGAGCCCATAGTTGGGCTCGGGCGGAGACGGAATTCTTCAATCCCAAACCATTAGGCACTCCGTTATGCTTGCGCTCGTCGTCATTCGAATTTGATCTCCCTACGGTTTGTCCCTATTTGTTTCCTCTGCCCCCACCCAAGGGCTTACGTGCCCCAGTGACTGGAAAACCCGTCCTATGTAATCCATATCCCCCAATCTTCGGCATTGGTAGATCTCTTTTCGGCTTGCCCAACTGTATCCGCACATCAAAATCGTTGAAGGAAAGCATTCTGTTGTGCCGCCATGTATGTTTGTATCGACATGAACCAGAAAACAGTGCCTATGTTGTGTCATAAATTCTAAGTAATCAGCTCCTTCTCTGTATGGAGAAAATGGTGACCAGGACCTTGCCTGAGGATGGCACAACTTTGTATTTTTTTCGCATGGTGAGGATCAACCATATAAATCAGTTGTGAAATGATGCACCGATGTCTCAACGCCTCGTAAAGTCTCAAGCTGAAAAAAAGATAATTGCCTTTCTCAGAATAACGCTGAAGAAAGTTAAGAGAAGCATAAACTTTGGTTTCTTTGTGTACAAGTCGTCTCAATGTCCTAGAACCCAGCGTGACACAACTTTAATGCAGACAGTTTCAGACAATGGAATAAGCACTTCGCTCTCAAATGCTGTGCAGCATCTGTGATACTCTGCGAGTCATTTAATTAATTTTCTTGATAAAGTTGTCTGTTAGATGTTGATAACCTTATTCCAATCAGCATCATTCACATCAGTGTGATCTTGAACAAAGGTTGATATAATTTCAAATGGATGTAAGATTGCATTTTACCCACATAGCGTCACAGTTTGACTTTGAATCTCTGTGGATTTTGACGTTTTGCCCAAAAGTCAATTGTATAATCCCAAAAGTCGCAATTTTGGAATATGTTTCCAATTCTTTGTTTGAATCTGATACTGTGATGGTTTTCTCTAACAGTACCGTAGCAGAAACATTTCTGTAAGCCCTGAACATGATTATATTCTGAAAGTCCACCATTCTTGATACAAACTGTTTCACTACCTAACAGCAGCTGTAACATTTTGAAGCCCCTTGGTACATACTTCTAAGGAAACAACTATCGACTTTCACAAGTACTTCTTTAGTATCCTTAAGCTTCTCACACGAGCAATGTTACAGATACGAAACTAACACGGAAGCTCAGAAAAAAATCAGTCTCAGTCTTTGATGATCAGCCCGTACTAAGGCAACTAAGAAAATTAAACAAAGAAATATTAACAATTACCATATTGTAGAGCACTTATCAATAAGTAAATTTATTGCACCTAATAAACAATAGCTCATTATTCAGAATAACAGCTTAACTGTACAGTAAACAGTTTTAGGCATCTAAGCAGCTGGATTCCCTACAACTCTGAAGGAAACTAAACGATTTGGAAAATATGACATTGAACAATTCAATGCCATAGCCGGGATTGGAACAACGGATCTCGTGGTTTCCGTCCAGTTGCCCTTAATCGCTGAGATGGCATGGCAAAATGCCCGCACGCATTAAATTCCCCAAGTGATCGTATGTTTCACGGCAGACCACAAGGAGAACTCAAATTATTTTGAGATGACGTACTCCAATGGCGGCTTACAATTTCGTAAGTACTTCAAGGGTTTCTGGTTTAGAAACTACTAGGTTAATTAGTGTAAATAGTGTAAAAGAAACAATTAATTACATTCATGTATGTCATCTCATCGCAGATTTACGGCACGTAAAGGAACCTCAAGCCTGATAAAGAGGTCTCTGAGAAAAATTAAGTGGTTTTTCGTGCTCAATATAGAATGCGACGGTAAGAACCACAGCAGTTAAGGAACGTCCATAAATAAAACTCAATTTAATATCATTTTCAGAGGATTAGGATCAAGTATTCAGAATAAATCAAATTGTCAAAGTTCAATTGCAACACCAAGGACAGACGGAGGATATACCATTCATATAAATAATTCAGAAGAAGGTCTTCACAGAACATTCTAGATACGCGTTCAATTACTCCTCATTTGGAGGTCTTAACACCTCCAGAATTCACATGCCAACAGAGCCAGATGGCTGTTAAGGAGCGACCGGCTATGGATGAAGCAGATTATATAGGGCTGGGGGATCAACCCAATGCCTGGTATAAACGTTAGGACTAGATGATATGAAATGTAAGCGAAATGGATAATAGGAAAGGTGATGATGGAACAATTGGTGGATTAAATGGTGGTGAAAATCAGAGGTCTCCTGGGGTTGAATCCGATCCGCCATGGTGGGAGGCAGCAGTCTAATCAATCTACCACGGGGCCACCACATTTTATTTGTTATGCAAATAATTTTTACACATAATATTTTAATCACAAAGAGCCATTTTTCAGAAAATTAAAAGTATCCACAATTTTTCTACGTATAGGGTAGTTTCGGGTGGAAAGACTTTCTTGAAAATCTTTTTGTCGCGTCTTTGGAACTAATGAACCTAAGTAACAAGATTGGTATTCATCCGTATTCGTTTTACTTGCTCTAGCACGTATGTACAACGTATATAGTAGATAGAGAAGGTATAGCATCCCACCCATCCGCTACCATTCTCCAGAAATATGTTTTGAGACCTCCTGAATCCAAAAAGTGTAAGAGTGTGTCCTAGGGCTGCATAGCTCGAAAACGAAAAGTCCATTAAATACCAAATTTGTTACTTATACAACTCAAACATTTTCAACCCGCAACTACCACCTACTGGACAATTTTTCGATTTTTTTTATTTTCTAAAAATGGTTTAATTTTAATTACAATACCGTATGTTTAGGACATTTTCATAGCAAACTAAATGTATATCTTGAATTTTCTGGGAATAGCCTCTGAAAACATCTTCATTTTGAATGAATTTTGTATAACTGGTAAACTGTGAGAGATAGACAAAAACTTACTATATAAAAAAAATCTCGTTAGAACACAACTTTTATGTGGTACAGTAAGTTGTTTCTAATATATTCTTTGTTTTTGGTTTCAATTTTAAACTATGTTAACCTTTCTCAAATGGGATGTCATCTTACGGTTCATACGTGTTTTGCTTTGTTCCTAGACCGCAAATAGAACCGAATTTCAATTGGTTTACATTGCAATAGCTTTTAAAATAGTGTTAGCCTAGTGGATTCCCATATTTCCCTTCTACTTGCAAGAATGGAAGGAATAAGAGAATGTCTGCTAATGTCTATCTCGATTAACATGATGTAGATAGAAGAAGAATCTTTTATAAGAATTTATATGCACAGTTGGTAGAGAAAATAATGTGAATGGAACACACCCGAGTTACTTAGTTATGTATTTATATACACATACAGGAACCTTTTCTAATAATCTTGCTTTGGAGTTTAAGGCCCCACAAAATGTTTTCTCGCTGAAATCACTGTATAGAATCTTTGGGTAAAATTATATATTTCCTCGACATACTGAGTACGCGATTAGGAAAATAAAAGATGAAGAAAGAAAAAAATATGGAACAGAAAAAGCATAGACAATCATAGAAACCCATTTGAAATTAGTTATATACACAAATATTTCAAGAGTCATTTGCAATAATGGAATTAGTTTCACAGACCCATCCTAGGAACTAATCGGTGTCCTGTTCTTGGTGAATGAGTTTGTGTTATTGTTCAGAAAGAACAGCAGAACAGGAAATGAGGCTTTTATTGCACATTTCGATTCTAGGAACGAAAAGATGTTTCTACCTGTTGGTTTTAATGACCTGGCAAGGACAGTAAACAAGCCTACCACCACTAAAACAAGACACAAGAGTGATGACGGCTTGTTTTGTTTCTCTGCAACCCGCCAACAACAAGTCCGGTGCAAAACAGGAACAAGTATCATCATTTTAGTGATAAGCGGCATATTAGCCAAATTAGTGTATTGCGTTTTACTTTCTTTATTGCATCCCACCCAGATAGTCGATGTGGACATTTCATCAGAAATAATGTTTTAAGACCCCATGTCTAAGGCATTTCTAGAAGATCCATGTATGTATGCTCTGTTTACTAATGTTACTGTTAACAGCGTATCTCAAGGTAAAGTCAGCTATATACCAAACTTGTACCAAAGATATTCAAAATCAGAATTTCACCAGAAATATATGATTTGAGTCCTCCGAATCTCATGTAGTTTTAAAGGTATTAATTATAAAAAGATTAAATATTTATAATTTTAAATGGGATTAGCTTTTTAAAAAATAAAGTTTGTAATATGAAATTTAACTGTCAGTAAACTCCATGAAGAATTTAAACTTTTAATTGAAAAAAACTAATAAAGGATCTACCTTTATTTTTATTTATATTTTGTGATTTGTGTGATCATTCTGATTTGCGTCTCTGTGAACAGCATAACTCAAAAACGAAAAATATATTAAGTATGAAACTTGGTTTTTAGGTTCAGTATTTTCCAAACATACCTACACTTCGTTTGTCAACTTAATTAGTTCAAATTTAATAACAGTTTTCCACGTAAAGGGTAGTTGATAGTGGAGGATTTTTCTTGAAAATTTCGTGTCGCATCCTTGAAAGACACTGAACTTCAATACCAAGTTTGGTATTTAACCGACTTTTCGTTTTATAGCAATGCTACCCATAGACACACACACGGACATGTGTTTAATTATTTTCTTGTATTCAGGGGATTTCAAAAATGTATTTCAGATAAAATCTCGGCTTCAAATATTTGGGTGGAATACAATACCTTCTCTATATACTATGTACATTGTGCATAAGTGATAGGGAAAGTATAAAAGAATAAGGATTTCTCATTTAAGAAATGTATTCAGTGGACCTCGTATATTTCCGGAGAAATCGGTGTCGAATTTTTGTACGGAACACAATACCTTCACCATCTGCTATAAAATGTGCATAGGTGCTACAGAAAGTAAAAAACAAAAAAAAAAAAAAAACCTATTTTAAAATGCAAATCAATAATAAGTACATAATATCACAAAATAGTGAATTCTAAATGAATACATAAATAAGTAAAAATAATCACTAATTTTTACATAAAGGGTGTACTTAACTACGTTTAAATTTCGAGTTTAGTAAGATTTTGTGTATCTCTTGGTTTACCAGCTATGCAAATGATTTTCAGAATCTTAGGATATTTAAAAATATCAAGATATGCGTTTTATTGTCATGAAAATATCTTAAACACAAGGTATTTTAATCAAAATATCTTAGACCCATTTTGATTTTAAGAAAATAGAACCATCTACATAAAACTAATACGGATTGGAGGATTGATTTCCTTGACAATTTGATGTTGCATCTCTGGAAGATGCCGAACTTATTACCAGTTTGCTTTCACTCGACGTTCAATTAAGCTGTTTACAATACACATGCACCTTTTCCTAAAGATGCCCTTTTATATGCAGGGGGCTTCAAAACATAGACTTGTGGCGAAATATCGAAATATAAGTTTTAGGTGAAATATAGTACCTCTCCGCTACTTACTATAGCACTATAAAAAGTAAAAAACTTATGTGTTCCATTCACATGATTTTCTCTACATCTCTGCAACAAATTGTAGTTAAAAAGCTTATGTTTCTATTTACTTCATGCTAATCAAGAACAAATCAGAAGAAATAGTCTTATTACTTGCTTCCTTGTAAGTCGAAGCGAAATAAGGGAGTACCATAGGTTAAAGTGATGGTCAAAAGCTGGTTGTTATGTAACTGAAGTTTCTTTGTTTGTAAGGACACCAGTTGACAAATTCCTGTGTATGTTTTTCGAAGCTGAAACGAAAAACCATGAATATCTTAAAAATGATCAATTCCACGAAAAAATGTATATGACATAAACTGAGTGTTTTATTGTAAGCTACATTTTCTGTTCTGTTTTACATGTTCTGTTTTTGTCCATCTCTTACGGTTTAGCAGTTATGCAAAATTCCGTAAAATTCATCCAGAATAAAGTAGTCTTCAGAGGCTATTCCCAGAAAATGCAAGATATACATTTTATTTGTCAGGTAAATATCTTTAATATACGATATTTTAATCAAAATCGTTAGAGCCATTTTTAAGAAAATCAAAATTTTCGAAATTTTTTGCGTGTAAAGGGTAGTTTGGGGTGGGGGTATTTTCTTGAAAATGTTCGTGTCGCATCCTTGGAAGATACCAAACTTAAATACCAAGTTTGGGTTTTAACAGTCTTCTCGTTTTTGAGCTATGATGTCCACAGGCACACACTCAGACAGACAGACAGACAGACACACACACACACGGATATTTTTGTAAAGATGCGTTTTTGGACGTAGGGGGTCCTAAAACATGTATTTCCAATGATATCTCGGTGTCGAATTTTTGGGTGAAATACAATAGTTCCTCTATACACTATGTACATAGTACGTATAGAGAAAGTAAAAATATAGGTATATCTGTTCTACATTCTGTAATAAAGGATAATGGTATATTTATTAATAAAATTGGGCTATGGTGGTTTTATTTAACTTAATAAGTCGCTATATTTTGTGTGAAAAAACGTATTCTATTCAATAGACTTGTAATTTTAGAGGATTCAATGAATTGCCTACATGTTAATAACGTATTATCACGTGAGTTAGCGAGCGTTAGCTTACATTAATTCTTAATATTTTATTAATCACTTTATGAAATGTTGCAATCCACTGAGATTGTTAACGGAAAAGGCTAGGCACTTCCGTCCTGTGACAAGCTACTCGTCTTTTAACAAAGCATTTATTATTCTAAAAGAATGTAAAATGAAAAGTAATTGAAACTCAGAGTTTCCTAAATTGATTAATAGAATATTTAAAAAATAATGTAGGTTAAACTCTCGTCAATGACACACGTAACAGTATCTATAGGTTTTTAAAGCACTATTTTTATCCTCTCTGCGCATACTATGTAAGTGTATATATAACAGAAAGAGAAGGTATTGCATTCCACTTAAAATATTATATTAAAGTTACACGTGGTTTAGAAAACAGCCCCTCTGTGTGATTTAATCAAAATGGCTCTAACGATTTTGATTAAAATGTTTCAAGATATTTATATGACAAATAAAGTACATATTTTGAATTTCTTGGGAATAGCCTTTGAAGTCCTCTTCATTCTGAATGACTTACACAAATGGTAAACCGTAAACGTAACCGTACTGCAGGAAAAATGAAGAGCTCATCCATACATACAATTTGTGTATTATAATTACTTTCTGTATAAGAACTTTGTACATAGAGTATAGAGAAGGTATTGTATTGTGCCCAAAAATTCGATACCGAGATGTTACCGGAAATACATGTTTTGAGACTTCCTGAATCCAAAAAAGCATTTTTAGAAAAATGTCCGTGTGTGTGTCTGTCTGTGGGCAGCATAGCGCAAAAATGAAAGGACCGCTAAAGCCCAAACTTGGTATTTAAGTTTGGTATCTTCCAAGGATGCGACACGAAGATTTTCAAGAAAATACCCCCACCCCAAACTACCCTTTACATGGAACAAATTTAGAAAGTTTTGATTTTCTTAAGAATGGCTCAAACGATTTTGATTAAAATATCGTATATTAAAGACATTTACCTGACAAATAAAATGTATTTCTTGAATTTTCTGGGAATAGCTTCTGAAGACTAATTTATTGTGGATGAATACAGAAAATAAAGCTCGCGTAAAACACACAATTTATGTCATATGCATTTTTTTCGTGGAGTTGATCATTTTTAAGATATTCTTGGTTTTTTGTTTCTGTTTTGAAAAAACATACGTTTTTCACACAGGAATTTGTTAACTCCTGTCCATGCAAACAAAGGAACTTCAGTTACATAGCAACCAGCTTTTAGCTATCATTTTAACCTATGGTACTCCCTTATTTCGCTTCTACTTACAAGGAAGCAAATAATAAGACTATTTCTGCTAATATTTCTCGATTAGCATGAAGTAAATAGAAGCATAAGCTTTTTAACTAAAATGTGTTGCAGAGATGTAGAGAAATTCACGTGAATGGAACACATTAGATTAACCATTTCTTAAACATTTCTTGTTGGTTTCAATTTCAAAATACTTAAAGCTTTCTCAAACCTGAAGTCGTCTATGCTACTTGTTTTACTCCTGGCCATACAAAGAACCGCATTACAGTGGCAATCGCATAACATTGGCTTTTAAGGCATTTCACTATCAGTTTAGCCTATCTTCTTTAGTTCCCTTCTACTTACAAGCTACTAAGTAATAAAACCATTTTGCTATCTAATGTTTATCTCTATTAACTTGAGGAAGAAAAAAATGTATGTGTTCCATTCACATGACTTTCTCTGGCCGTTTAACATATAAACTATTTACAAAAGATGATACTTCTATCTATATCATGTTAGTCGAGATAAACATTAGCAGAATTGGTATTATTACTTACGTATTGATGAGGAGCAGGGAAATTCTAGGCTAAACCGATAGTGAAATCTTTTAAAAGCTGATGGCTATGCGAAACATCAGTTCACCCTGAAGACGAGGAAGATGCACTTCTTCGAAACGTTGGTATCAAGCCAAGTTTTTACCTGGCTAGAAGCCCGAGAAGATCTTGAATTAATAGAAATCCAGTTTGCCTTCTATGGCCCCCTGTAAAACTAGAGAGACGAAACGAAAGGACGCTTCCTATTTCAGAAGAGTTAAACGTAATTTTAAATTGAAACCAATAACAAGGAATCGACTGCCTCCGTGGTCGAGAGGTCAGCGAGAAGATTTCTCACACGGAGGTTCCGGGTTCGATTCCCGGCTGATGCGGGGAATTTTTCTGTAGCCAGAATTTTTCCCTATCTCCCACAGAGTCTAGAAGCATGCATGAGAGAGTGAATGTGTGTGTGCGCTTGAAGAAAACAAAATGATTTAAACCTACTGACGAGTTGTTTCAAATGTAAAGCCCCCAATATGACCTTAGATGTTAAAGGGGGCTATATAAATGAAAAAAAAATAATAACAAGGAATATCTAGAAAACAGTAAAGTGTACAAGAAAAATGTATAGGATATAAATTATGTGTTTTTACGAATCTACATATATTGTTCAGTAAGTTTTTATCTATCTCTTACGGTTTATCAGTTATGCAAAATTTAGCATCATTCATCCACAAATAAAGAGGTCATCAAAGACTTTTCCAGGAAAATCAAGATATACATTTTATTTGTGAACTAAATATATTTAATATACGATCTTTTAATCAAATTCATTAGATTCACTTTTGAGAAAAACTAAATTTTCAAAAATGTTTCAATGTAAAAGGTAGTCTGTGTTGGGGGAATTTCCTTGGTAATCTATAAGTCGCATCCTTGGAAGATGCTAAATACAAATACCAGGCAGTCTTTTCTTTTTTGAGCTATCTGTCCACAGACACACACGGACCTTTTTCTAAAATTTGCTTTTTCGGACTCAGGGGACCTCAAAACATATTTTCGGTGTAATATCGACTTCGAATTTTTGGGTGGAATACAATACCTTCTATAACTGGTATGCACATTCAAAATCCGATATCGATATTTCATTGGAAATATGTGTTTTGAGGTCTCTTGAGTAAAAAGAAGCATTTTTACAAAAATATGGTATATGTGTATGTGTGAGTACGTATCTGTGAACACGATTACTCAAAAAACAAAAGTCGGTTAAAAACCAAACTTGGTATTTAATTCAGCATCTTCAAAGGATACAACACGAAAAATCAAGAAAATCTCCCACCTCAAACTATCCTTTACAGGGAAAAGTTTTCAAAAAATTTGATTTTTTCAAAAATGGCTCTAATGATCTTGATTAAAATAACCTAGATTAAAGATATTTACACGACAAATAAATTGTACAGCTCTCTTGAATTTCCTGTGAATAGCCTCTAAAATTCTCTTCTTCATGACTTTTACATGCATGCTAAACCGAAGATATAAACAAAAAGTTACTACGAAAAAAATATGATGTGTTCCATTCACATGACTTTCTCTACATCCCTGAAACAAATTATTGTTAAAAAGCTTGTGCTTCCATTTGCTTCATATTAATTTTGAGAAAAAAATTAGTAGAAATAGTCTTATTACTTGCTTCCTTGTAAGTAGAGGCGAAATAAGTCATTAGAATAGGTTAAAGTGATAGTCAAACGCTAGTTGCTAGGTGACTGAAGTTCCTTTGTTTATATGGGCAGGAGTTGACAAATTCCTGTATGAGAAAAGTATAAGTTTTTGAAAGCTGAAACTAGAAACAAGGAATATCTTAAAAACCATCAAATCCACGAAAAAAAGTATATAACACATGTTGGATGTTTTAACGTGCCCTTCATTTTTTGTGTGGTAAAGTTTTGTCCATCTCTTAAAGTTATGCAGTTATGCAAAATTCCGTAAAATTTATCCAGAATAAAGTAGTGTTCAGAGGTTATTTCCAGAAGTTCAGGAAATACATTTTAGTTGTCAGGTAAATATCTTTAATATACGATATTTTAGTCAAAATCGTTACAGCCTTTTTGACAAAATCAAAATATTTGAAAAACGTTTCATACAAAGGGTAGTTGGGGGTGGGGGGATTTTCTTGAAAATCTTCCTGTCGCATCCTTGTAATATACCAAACCTCAGTACCAAGCTTGGTTTTTAACGGATTTTTCGTTTTTGACCTATGCTGCCCACAGACACACATATACACACACGGTCATATTTCTAAAAATGTTTTTCTTTTGGAATCAGAGGGTCTCAAAACATTTATTTCCGGAGAAATCTCGGTTTCGAATTTTTTATTGGATTACATTACTTCCTCTATACACTATGTAGATAGTACGTGTAGAGAAAGTAAAAAGGAGAGTTCGTAAAAAAAACATACAATAAAGAGTTTTATTTTGAATCTAATCTTTCCGAATTGCTCCATATTATTGGTTTTAATTTTAAATTACTATTGACTTTCTCCAACAGGAAGACGGCCATGTTTACTTTACTTCTGGCCATATAAAGAAGCGAATTTCAAGACAATTGCTTAGCGGTAGCTTTTAAAAATGTTGACTATCGCTTTAGTTACCTTCTACTTATAAGGATCTAGTAGCAAGACAAGTTCTGCTAATATTTAACTCGATTAGTATGAAGTAAAAGAAGAATAATCTTTTGTAAGAAGTTTGTCTCAGAGCAGATAGCGAAAGTCATAAGAATGAATCACATCAGATATTTACTTTCTCGACACGTACTATGTGCTTAGTGTATAGAGAAGATATTGTACTCGTACTGCACCCAGAAATTCAATTCCGAGATTTCACAGGAAATTTATATTTTGGAGCCCTCTGAATCCCCCCCAAAAAAACATTTTTAGAAAAAGGCCCGTGTGTCTCTCTCTCTTTCTGTGTGGGTATGCCTTTGTGCAGCATAGCTCAAAAAGCAAAAGTACATTGAACACCAAACTTGATATTTAAGTTGAGTATCTTTCAAGGATGCGACACGAAGATTTTCAAGAAAATTCCCCCACCCCAACTACCCTTTATATGGAACATTTTTCGAAAATATTATTTTTCTCAAAAATGACTAACGATTTTGATTAAAATATCGTATATTAAGGATATTTACCTGACAAATAAAAAGTATATCTTGAATTTTCTGGGAATAGCCTCTGAAAACTACTTTATTCTGGATGAATTTTACGAAATTTTCATGACTGCTAAACCGTAAGAGATAAACAAAAACTTACTGGACAAAAATGTAGAGCACTTTAAGACACACAATTTATGTTATATACATTTTTTTCGTGGAGCTGATCGTTTTTGTGATATTCCATGTTTTCTGTTTCAGCTATGAAAAACTTATACTTTTCTCATACAGGAATTTGCCAACTCCTGTTCTTACAAATAAAGGAACTTCAGTCTCATTGCAACCAGCTTTTGACTACCACTTTAACCTATGGTACTCCCTTATTTCGCTTCTAATTACAAGGAACCAAGTAATAAGACTATTTCTGCAATTTTGTTTTTTCGATTAGCATAAAATAAATGGAAGCATAAGCTTTTTAACAATAATTTATTGCAGAGATGTAAAGGAAGTCTTGTGAATGGAACGCATCAGATTTCTTAAATTTCACATTACTAGTAAATCGTAAGAAATAGACAAAAACTTACTACACAACAAATGTAGATTTCATTAAAGCACACAATTTATATCATAAATATATTCTTTTCGTGCAACTGATGTTTTTCAAGATATTCCTTGTTATTTTCTTCAGTTTTAAAATATAAACGTTTCTCATACGGGAATTTGTCAACTCCCAGTCACGCAAAGAAGCGAATTTCAATCCATAGCAACCACATTTTAAACATTTGACTTTTGGTTTAGCCTAGTGTATTTCCTTATTTCCCTTGTACTTATAAGGAACTAAGTAATAAGACCGTTTCTGCTAATGTTTTTCTCGATTAACATGAAGTAGAGAGAAGAATAATCTTACTAACAATAATTTGTTACAGAGATGTAGAGAACTTTTTCCTATAGGTTTGCAATTTTAGGGGATTCGAGAATTGCTTACAAGTTAACAGGTACATGTAGGTTCCTAAAGTTGTGTTTTCTCTCGTTAGTGTCATGCATGCCGTAAATACGAAAAGAAACTTATTTTCTAAGGAACGCCTTTTAACATTAAACCTAACGTTTATTTACCCAAAGTCTGCCCCGTATTAGATCGGAACAATGTAAGGTAACGCTGATGCCTGAGGAAGAAGACATTTGGATGTCTTGCTACCTTGTCATTTCACTACCGTGAGTGCCACCAGAACCATCTGCCGTAATTTACGACTACTAATGAACGTTTGAACATCGAAAGAACAAGTGGTCTTTCGTTCCATTTCCTCACTGAAAGCAAAAAGGTCGCTGGGAAAGATTTACGATACCGCCTTATGTGTCAGCAGAACGTTTTCTCCCGATACTGTCTCACCTCACAGACTCAGAGCGGCGTTTACACAAAAGAAGGAGAATGGGTAGTTAGTGAAGAAGAGGACCAGGGAGGTCTTGGAAGCCGTTACAATAAAATTTAACGTTGCCCAAACATTCACTAATACATGCATATTGCCATAGACTGCAGCAAATAATGTCAACATAGGCTTTAAACTACTCGTGTTTATTGCTTCTTCTGTACACCAATTATCCGAGCTCCAGTTTATTCAGCTACCTGTGTTGTCTTCATTCTTAAAACATAAATATCGCCGCACCTCTCCAGAGTGGTTTAAAAAAATCGTATTTGTTCCATTCACATTACTTTCTCTATATCACTGCAACAAATTATTCTATTTACTTCATCTAATGGAGGAAAAATTAGCCGAAATAGTCTTATTACTTGCTTCCTTGTTAGTAGAAGCGAAATAAGGGGGTACCATAGGTTAAAGTGATAGTCAAAAGCTGTTTGCTCTGCGACTGAAGTTCCTTTGTTTGTATGGACACGAGTTTACAAATTCCTGAATGAGAAAAGTATACGTTTTTATAGCTAAAACCAAAAACAAGGAATATTTCAAAAACAATCAACTCCTCGAAAGAAATGTATATATCATAAATTGTGTGTTTTAAGGTGCTCTACATTTGTTGTGTGGTAAGTTTTTGTCCATCTCTTATGGTTTAGCAGTTATGCAAAATTCCGTAAAATTGACCCAGAATAAAGTAGTCTTCAGAGGCTATTCCCAGAAAATTCAAAATATACATTTTATTTGTCAGGTAAATATCTGAAATATACGATATTTTAACCAAAATCGTTATAGCCATTTTTTAGAAAATCAAAATTTTCGAAAAAAGTTCCATGTAAAGGGTAGTTTGGGGTGTGGGTATTTTTCTCAAAATCTTCGTGTCGCATCCCTGGAAGATATTAAACTTAATTACCAAGTTTGGTATTTTACCGACTTTTCGTTTTTGAGTTATCGTGTTCACAGACTCACAGACACACGGACACGCGGACACACACACACACACACACACACACACACACACACACACACACAAACACGGATCTTTTTCTGAGAATGCTTTTTTTGGATACTGGGGACCCTAAAGCATATATTTCCGGTGAAATCTCGGTATCGAATTTTTTGGTAGATATATACATAGCACGTATAGAGAAAGTAAAAATCGTATGTGTTCCATTCATATTTCTTGCTTATTCTTTTATGTACTTCATGATAATCGAAATAAACATTAGTAGAAATGGTCTATGCTCTTTGTAAGAAGAAGGGAATTAAGGGAAAATAGTCAGACCGCTCGCTTCCCATCTAGGCGGCCCGGGTTCGATCCCAAGAGCCCGCAGGGGTTCGTGATAGACGAAGCGGCATCTGGGCGGGTTTTCTCAAGTCCTCCGGTTTCCCCCGCCACTTAGTCCACCAATTGCTCCATCATCATCTTTCCAATCATCAATTTCGCTTACATTTTATATCATCCACTTCCTCATGCTCATGCCTGGCTAAGGGCAGACCCCTCGTAACAGGTTCTCCTTCGGTGGTTCTGTGCCGTAGGTTTCTGACCCCTAGGCATTGGCTAGTAAGTCCTAGGGGGGTAAGAGTTCTACAGATATGAGGAGGGGAAGCCGATTATGAAATGAAACTAGACTTAAAGCGTTAGTCAAATTTTTTCCGGTCGCTGTGTGATTGAAATTCGTTCTTTACATGGCCAAGAGTAAAACAAAAGCAACAGGAATGTTAAATTCCCATCTGTGAAAAGCATAAGTAGCTTAAAATTAAAACTAGTGACAAGGAATATTTCGGAAACCGTTAACCCCCCCCCCCCCCCCCCCAAAAATGTATATGACAAATTGTGCGTTTTACATTTTTGATGCAGTAAGTTTTTGTCTATCTCTTACGTTTACTAGTTATGGGGCAGTTATCCAGAATGAAGAGTTTTTGAGAAACTATTCCCAGAAAATTCAAGATATACATTTTATTTGCTCTGTAATCAAGGGAAATCTTTAGTACACGACAACTTAAATCAAAATCTTAGAGCCAAAATGTTCCATAGAAAGAGTAGTTAGGTGGGGTTGATTTTGCTAAAAATCTTCGTGTCGCCTCTTTGGAAGATACTAATCTTAAATACCAAGTTTGGTATTTAAACAACTTTTCGTTTTTGAGTTATGCTATCTATAAACACTCACACACACATACATCCACACACGCAGACAGATAGGCGGATAGATATACACGGACCGTTTCTCTAAAAATGCTTTCTTTTGGATTCAATCGAATTTTTTGATAAAATACATCTTCTGTATCTACTATGTACATTATACATACGTGATAGAAAAAGTAAAAATTATCTGCTGTGTTACACACACATTACTTTCTCTACTCTCTTAGTGATTATACAAGCAATTCTTACAAAGCCTCATTTTCTAAACTGATTCATATTAATTGAGATACACGTTTTCGATAAAAATATAATTAGTTCCATTCACATGAGTTTCTCTACCTGATCTGCAAACAAACGATTCTTGCAAAATATTCTTTTATTTGCGGCATGCTAATCGAGATAAGCATTAGTAGAAATGGTCTTATTACTTACTTCGTTGCAAGTGGAAGGAAAATAAGGTAATACACTAGCCTAAAGTGTTAGACAAGTATCTTAAAATCTGGTTGCTATCTGAACAATATAAAATCGGTTCTCTTTGCATACGCAGGAGTAAAATAAAAGAGAGATGCAACGGAAGGAAACCTTCTGCTTAAGAAACGTTTAAGCAGTTTAAAATTTAAACAAATAACAAGGGATATCTTGAAAAATCTATAAAATTATATCACATAAATATGTGTTTTAACGTGACCCGCATTTTTGTGTAGCAAGCTTTTCTTTATCTCTTACGGTTTATCAATTATGCAAAAGTCATCCAGAATGAAGAGGGCTTCACAATCTATTCCCTGAAAATTCAAGATATACATTTTATATTTTATATAAATATCTCTTAACTTTTAATTAATATCGCATGAGCCCTTTTGAGAAAATCTACTATTTTAAAATGTTTCCATGTGAAGGGTAGTTTTCCTGAAAATCTCCATGTCGCATCCTTGGAAGGTACTGAAATTAAATAAAAAATGTTCTATTTTACATCCTTTCCTTTTCACTTTCTCCATACGCACTATGTACATAGTGTATAGAGAAAGTATTGCACTCCACCAAAAAATTCGATACCGAGATTTTACCGGAAATATATGTTTTAGAGTCCCCAATATCCAAAAAAAGCATTTTCACAAAAAGGTCCGTGTGTGTGTGTGTGTGTGTGTGTGTGTGTGTGTGTCCGTGTCTGTGAACACGATAACTCAAAAACGAAAAGTCGGTAAAATACCAAACTTGGTATTTAAGTTTAGTATCTTCCAGGGATGCGACACGAAAATTTTGAGAAAAATCCATCCAACCCCAACTACCCATTGCATGGAACTTTTTTCGAAAATTTTGATTTTCTCAAAATGGCTCTAACGATTTTGATTAAAATTTCGTATATTAAACATATTTACCTGACAAATAAAATGTATATCTTGAATTTTCTGGGAATAGTCTCTGAAGAATAGTTTATTCTGGATGAATTTTACTAAATTTTGAATAACTGCTAAACCGTAAGAGACGGACAAAAACTTACTACACAAAAAATGTAGAGCACATTAAAACACACAATTTATGTTATATACATTTTTTTCACGGAGTTCGTCGTTTTTGTGAGATTCCTTATTTTTGGATTCAGCTATGAAAAACGTATACTTTTCTCATACAGGAAATAGTCAACTCCTATCCATATAAACAAAGGAACTTCATTGACATAGCAACCAGCTTTTGACTATCACTTTAACCTACGGTTGTCCCTTATTTCGCTTCTACTTACAAGGATGCGAGTAATTAGACTATTTCTGCTATTTTTGTCTGATTAGCATAAAGTAAATAGAAGTATAAGCTTTTTAAGAATTATTTGTTGCAGGGATATGGAGAAAGTCATGTGAATGGTACACATCAGATTTTTACTTTCTCTATACTCACTATGTACATAGTGAATAGAGAATGTATTGCACTCCACCAAAAAATTCGATACCGAAATTTCACCGGAAATATATGTTTTAGGGTCCCCTGTATCCAAAAAAGTATTTTAAAAAAAAGGTCCGTGTGTGTGTGTGTGTGTGTCCGTGTGCCTGTGAACACGATAACTCAAAAACGAAAAGTCGGTAAAATGCCAAACTTGGTATTTAAGTTTAGTATCTTCCAGGGATGCGACACGAAGATTTTGAGAAAAATCCCCCCCCCAAACTACCCTTTACATGGAACTGTTTTCGAAAATTTTGAATTTATAAAAAATGGCTCTAGCGATTTTGATTAAAATATCGTATATTAAAGTTATTTACCTGATAAATGAAATGTATATTCTGAAATTTCTGGGAATAGCCTCTGAAGACTACTTAATTCTGGATGAATTTTTCATAACTACTAAACCGTAAGAGATGGACAAAAACTTAACCCATAAAAATGTAGAGCACGTTAAAACACACAATTTATGCTATATACATTTTTTTCGTGGAGTTGATCGTTTTTGAGATATTCCTTTTTATTGGTTTCAGCTTTGAAAAACTTACACTTTTCTCATACAGGAATTTGTCAACTCCTGTCAATACAAACAAAAGAACATCAGTCACATAGCAACCAGCTTTTGGCTTTCACTTTAACCTATGGCACTCCCTTATTTCGGTTCTACTTACTATAAAGCAAGAAATAAGATTATTTCTGCTAATTTTTCTCGATTAGCATGAAATAAATAAAAGATAAGCTTATTAACAATAATAATTTACAGAGATATAGAGAAAGTCATGTGAGTGTAACACATCAGATTTTTGAGCTATGTTGTCCACAGACTCATACACACACGGATACACACACAGACAGACACACACACTGACCTTTTTCTAACAATATTTTTTGGATTCAATGGTCTCAAAACATATATTTCCAGTTAAATCTCGGTATAGAAATTTTGGATAGAATATATAACCATCTCTATACAGTATGTACATAGTACGTGTAGAGAAATTAGAAGCTGAAAAACTGAAAATACGACAAGACTTTGAAAGAATGACTGTATTAAACACTTCGGGCAACTAATAATACACTTCACAGCCGATCCAAAAATCAGTTACTTAAAATAAATATGTACCTTAAAAGGAAAGAAACAGTTCTACTTTCTGTACATAGTACATGGCACGTAGATAGAGAAGGTATTGCATTCCACCTAAAAATGCGATACCGATACTTCACCAGAAATAGACGTTTCATGGCCCCCTGTATAAAAGAACATTTTTAGAGGAAGGCCCACGTGTGTTTTGTGTGTGGGCGTGTGTTTGTCCTTGTGTCTGTGGACACGATAACTCAAAACTGAAAAGTTGGTAAAATACCAAGCTTGGTATTTAATTTTTTTCCAATATAATTTATTTTGGGTCGCTTTAACATCATGGTCATATCACGACCTTACAAATTTAATCTTCTATGTATGCCAATCGAAATTTTGAAAAATATCCCCCACCCCAAATTGTCCTTTACAAGGAAAAATTCACAGAGATATTATGATTTTTTCAAAAATGTCGCTAACGATTTTGAATAAAATACAGTATATTAAAGATATTTTACATGAAAAAATATAAAATATAGGTATATTTTGAATTTTCTGGGAATAGCCTCCGAAGAGCTTTTAATTTTAGATAAATTTGGCTGAATTTTGCACAATTGGTGAACAGCAAGAAATAGATAAGCAATTTACTGCACAAAAACGTAGATATACAATTTATGTCATACAGTTTTTGTGGAGTTGATCATTTTATATATATATTCCTTGATTATTGGTTTCAGTTTTAAAATACAGACTTTTGCCATACGAGAATTTGCCAACAATGCAAAGAAACGGATTTCAACCACATGGCAACCAGCTTTTACTAGATATGAGTATCCCTTTAGCGTATTCCTATATTTCCCTTCTACTTACAATGAAGCGTCTGGATTAGCACGAAATAGATATCACAACAAGAGTTTTAACAATAATTTGTTACACAGGATTAGAGAAAGTCAAGTGAATATAACACATTAGAAGTTGTTTTTGTATTGACGCACTAGAAATCTTATTCCTAGCAACACACTTCCATCCGAAAAACTTCACTACATAATTTATATCGCGGCAATTATTCTTAGCGTTGTCTTGCGGCTTCTTCACGAAAAATACATTGACGCTAAGTACACTTTTTACTTTCTCCATGCGCACTATGTACATAGTGTATAGAGAAAGTATTGCACTCCACCCAAAAATTCGATACCGAGATTTCACCGGAAATATATGTTTTAGGATCCGTGTGTGTGTGTGTGTGTGTGTGTGTGTGTGTCCGTGTGTCTGTGAACACGATAACTCAAAAACAAAAAGTAGGTAAAATACCAAACTTAGTATTTAAGTTTAGTATCTTCCAGGGATGCGACACGATGAACTTGAGAAACATTCCCCCATCCCCAACTACCCTTTACATGGAACTTTTTTCGAAAATTTTGATTTTCTCAAAAATGGCTCTAACGATTTTGATTAAAATTTCGTATATTAAATATATTTACCTGACAAATAAAATGTATATCTTCAATTTTCTGGGAATAGCCTCTAAAGAGTAGTTTATTCTGGATGAATTTTACTAAATTTTGAATAACTGCTAAACCGTAAGAGATGGACAAAACCTTACTGCACAAAAAATGTAGAGCACATTAAAACACACAATTTATGTTATATACATTTTTTCGTGGAGTTCGTCGTTTTTTTGACTTTCCTTATTTTTGGTTTCTGCTATGAAAAACGTATACTTTTCTCATACAGGAACTTGTCAACTCCTATCCATATAGACAAAGGAACTTCATTGACATAGCAACCAGCATTTGACTATCACTTTAACCTACGGTTGTCCCTTATTTCGCTTCTACTTACAAGGAAGCGAGTAATTAGACTATTTCTGCTATTTTTGTCTGATTAGCATAAAGTAAATAGAAGTATAAGCTTTTTAAGAATTATTTGTTGCAGGGATATGGAGAAAGTCATGTGAATGGTGCACATCAGATTTGTTTTCTTCTACTTAAATGGAAGCAAGTAATCAGATAATTTCTGCTAATTTTTTGTCAATTAATATGAAATAAATAGAAGCATAAAATTTTTAACAATAATTTGTTGCAGAGATGTAGAGGAAGTCATGTGAATGGAACACATTAGATTTTTTCTATTTGTGGGATTTTTTAGTAAGACACAATTAACACCCTCTACTTTTTAGTGCGTTTTCTATATATCCCCATATTGGTTCTTAATTTTGCTAAAAAGTTTTATGTTTTAATTTAGTATTATTTTTACTAAATCCGCTGCTCCTGTTAACTCTTGTCGTAGATGCATTGAAGACTCTATTCTGACGTCACCCTGCAACGTTTTTTTATTGATATGTCAGTCAATTAGTCTCGCAGAAGCAATACTTTGTATACATTTAAAAAAAAATCTGATGTGTACAATTCACATGACTTTCTCCATATCCCTGCAACAAATAATTTTTAAAAAGCTCATACTTCTATTTACTTTATGCTAATCAGACAAAAATAGCAGACATAGTCTAACTACTCGCTTCCTTGTCAGTAGAAGCGAAAAAAGGGACAACTGTAGGTTAAACTGATAGTCAAAAGCTGGTTGCTATATCAATAAAGTTCCTTTGTGTATATGGATAGTTGTTGACAAGTTCCTGTATGAGAAAAGTATACGTTTTTCAAAGCAGAAACCAAAAATAAGGAATGTCACAAAAACGACGAACACCACGAAAAAATGTATATAACATAAATTGTATGTTTTAATGTGCTCTACATATTTTGTGGAGTAAGTTTTTGTCCATCTCTTACGGTTTAGCAGTTATTCAAAATTTAGTAAAATTCATCCAGAATAAACTACTCTTCAGAGGCTATTCCAAGAAAATTTATGATATACATTTTATTTGTCATGTAAATATCTTTAATATACGAAATTTTAATCAAAATCGTTAGAGCCATTTTTGAGAAAATCAAAATTTTCGAAAAAAGTTCCGTGTAAAGGGTAGTTGAGGGTGGGGGTATTTTTCTCAAAATCTTCGTATCGCATCCCTGGAAGATACTAAACTTATACACCAAGTTTGGTATTTTACCGACTTTTTGTTTTTGAGTTATCGTGTTCACATCACACGGCCACACACAGGTACCTTTTTGTGAAAATGCTTTTTTTGGATATTGGGGACCCTAAAACATATATTTCCGGTGAAATCTCGGTATCGAATTTTTTGGTGGAGTGCAATACTTTTCTCTATACACTATGTACATAGTGCGTATGGAGAAAGTAATAATTTACACAACAAAAATAAACTGCATGAACACTAATTTATTCCTTTCATATTAACATTTTATTACATTACTCGGATGGCATATATAAAGCTCTGTTTGCCTGATACTACACTGAAAATAGCATTCTCTTGCACATGCAAGATCAGCACGTCTTTTGTGTGCATACACATGCTATTGATCTTTTTCACTGATGCAAGCCATCTCCTAATTACTCTAATCATAGTTTCACAACAAAAGAAAAACTGTACTCTTTTGCATTAATTTATATATAAGCTATTTAGAATATATTTAAAATATCTGAAGTGACAAATCAACGTGCATTGAATTTAACAATATATTTAGTACTTTCACTACTTTCATAATAACCTTTAGCGTTATCCATTACTGTAACAAAAATCTCGATGTTTCTAGCACCTAGCCGTAATATTGCAATTTTGTCGAACGTCTTTTCATTCTGCTACAAATATATCATTCATTGCTGTCGAGCATAAAAATTAAATATTAGCCCTTGCCATATTAATAATGTCTCAACCTTAAGTAAGTGATTAGTAGTAGTAGTAGTAGTAGTAGTAGTAGTAGTAGTAGTAGTAGTAGTAGTAGTAGTAGTAGTAGTAGTAGTAGTAGCAGCAGCAGAAGCGTACCGGAAGGGATTTCACACCTCAGGCATTGATTTTTTGTATGTTAGAACCCCGGAGAATTATAATTCCAGAAAGCGGCCGATAGCCGGACAGGGAGAGAGTCACCGTGGAAGGTCCCAACAGTTAATAAGAAGTTCTTCATCTCGACGCGGGGAACGCCAGGAGCCCGCCACTCAGTCCCGAGTCCGCAGACAACCACTAACGCCATATCGTCACGGAAAACAGTATTTTCAGAGCGCAGTCACCTCCACGGAATGGCACCTTTGCCGCAGTTCTCATTGACACAACCCTAAAAGAGACAGGTTGAGATGAAATAAAGAGACAGAAAGCCCGGGGGAACGAAAAAGCTTCCCCAGAATACGCTTAATGACCCGGAAACCCCCTAAATAACCCTGGGCAGAGATATCGCCAATGGGGAACCGAACTCTCGACTTCCCGAATGACAGTACCAGACGAAACAAAAGAGAGACGAAAAGAAAGATGCCTTGCCGCTTGATAAAATTTAAGAAGCTTAAAGCGGAAACCAATAACTCCTATTATTTCAAAAAAAAGGTTAACTCTACAATGTATAGGACATAAATTGTGTGTTTAAATGACATCTACAGTTTTCGTGTAATAAGTTTGTCTATTAAGGTTTACCATTTATGCAAAAGTTATATTAAAATAATTCAGAATGAACTGGTGTTCAGAGGATATTTACAGAAAATTTAAGATATAGATTTCGCTTGTCATTTTAATAAAAATCTTTAGAACCATTTTTGAAAAAAATATTCCATATAAAGGGTATTTGGGGTTGGAGATTTACCTGAAAATCTTCGTACCGCATTCTTGGAAGACATTGAACTTAGTTATCAAGTGTAGTATTTAACGGACTTTTCATTTTTGAGCTATGCTGCCCATAGACACACACACACACTCGGACATGTTTCTAAAAATCCTTTTCTTTTGAATTCAGGGTGTCTCAAAACATGTTTCAGGTGAAATTTCGGTATTAAATTTTTGGTGGAAGACAACACCTTCTCTATCCACATTGTACATTGGTGGTAGAGAAAGTAAACATCTGATGTGCTACATTAATACAACTTGCTCTACCTATTCTGCAACAAACTGTACTTAAAAACTTATTCTTCTACCTACATCATGCTAATTGAAATAAACATTAGAAGATATGGTTTTATTACGTATTTCCTACTAGGTACATAAGGAAAAGGGGACTACACTAGTATAGAACAATTGTTAAATCTTTGATTTGTTGGCCAAAAAGTGATAAAATTACTTTGCTCTTGCATACTGTAAGTAAAGCAAAATCAAAACAAATGACGACTTGACATTTGAGAAAAGTATAGGCATTGGAAAATTAATCAATAACTAGAATATCTTAGAATTGATTAGCTCCACACAAAAATTTGTAGTTTACGTAATTATGTGCTTCAACGAGATCTCTTATGGTTTACCGGTTATGTATAATTCATCCTGAATGGAAAGGACCTCAGAGGCTATTCCCAGAAATTTCAAGATATCATTTGTCAAGAAATGATCATAAACATACGATATTTTCATAAATAAAAATCGTAGCACTATTTTGAGTAAAGCAACTTTTTGATAAGTGATCTATGCAAAGGATAATTTAGGTTGGGAAGGGTATTTTCTTGAAAATCGTTATGTTGAAATATCAAGTGCAGTATTAATTTGAGTTTTGATGCTCACAGAGAAGCACACAGTCATGTTTTGCTAAAAATGAATTTTGAATTTTGCATAACTAGTAAAATGTAAGGTATAGACAATAACTTACTAATACAAAAAAATGTTTATCTTGTTAAAACACACAATTTGTATGATATAAATGTTTTTCGTGTAGTGTACCGTTTTCAAGACATTTCTTGTGATTGGTTTTAATTTTAAAGTACTTAAAAGCTTTTCCCACATTGGAAGTTGTCAACTCCTGGCTATGCAAAGAAATGAATTTTAATCCCATAGCAACCACATTTTAAAACATTTCACTGTCGGTTTAGCCTAGTGTAATTGCTTATTTCCCACCTACTTATTAGGATCTATGTAATAAGACCGTTTCTGCTAATGTTTATCTCGATTAGTATGAAGTAGAGAGAAGAATAAGCTTAACAATAATTGTTACAGAGTTGTAGAGAAGGTCATGTGAATGGAACTCAAGATGTTTTTATTTTACAGGTACAACGACTAGCCAAACTCAATTTAAGAGTACTGTTTTGCATTATACTAGCAAGTAGTTTATAAGAAAGAGAAGATGCTCTTTGGTAAATAAACCTGATGTGTTCCATTCACTTGCCTTTCTCTACCTTCTCTGAAAAAAAACCTATTCTTACAAAATATTATTCTTTTATTTACCTCATGCTGAAATAAGCATTAGTGGAATTGGTCTTAATATTTTCTCCCTTCTATGCAGAAGAAATAAGAGAATACACCAGACCAAAATGATTGTCAATTTTTTTAAAAACTGGTTGCTATGTGAACAATTTAATTTTGGTTCTGTTTGCATGGCCAACAGTAAAATAAGAGAGAGGCGAAACAAAAATGGTTTCCCATTTGAGAAAACGTTCAAGAAGTGTAAGGTTGAAACCAATAACATGAAATAGTTCGAAAGCGGTTAACTCTACAAAAATGTGTATGGCACGAATTGTGTGTTTTAATAAGATTTACTAGGTGGCCGTATTTCACATGTGCAGTCAACCCTTCGCGCGATAAAGAAGTTGCCGAATTGAACGAAGCAATTGGAGGCAAACACCGGTCAGTAAGCTACTTTCGTTGCACACTCTTGCATATCAACGAAAGCTGAGAGAGAATCGCGTTCTCGTAGACTTGTTCTGGAGTCCATGCTGATTCACGAGAGACGAAAATGTTGTTAATTGCTATCCAGTTCAATTAGTTTATTTTTGAAAGAATAAAGTCACCTATAAGTGTTCACCAATAACTTGTTTTGTAATTGTGTATACGCTGTTCTTATTTAACATTAGGGACTAGATCCACTATGCAGTCAGTCATGTTCCTCAGCTCCGCTATGCGCCATGGTGACGAGGGACCGACTCGCCACCTATAGACATCACGTAGGACGAAATCACGACTTGCGGACGCGAAATGGCGGAATTTTGCCCGGAAACCTTCTTCTTTTAAGGTACGGGGTTCTTTTATGCGCAAATAAACATTGAACTGGACACCAGATTTACTTCCTTTCCGAAGGAAGACATGCTTAAAAACTTTTACGTCAGAAAAAAATCAACCCATCGTCCGTTAGCTTAGAACCCGCAATCTTGGGTTTTAGAGACTAGCATGGTAATCACCACACCACGGTGCAACCAGGTGTATTGAAGGGTAAATAAAAACATTAAGCACCGTAACAAAAACCCAATTACGCCCGCCAGGTAGTGGGGTGGTAGAGTGCCTCACATTCAAAAGGTCGTGAGTTGGAATCTCGCTTAGGATAAGGTTTTTTTGGGGGTTTCCTTTATCCTGAGAAGATTAATGTCGAATAACTTTAAGTTCCATGGACCCCGAGATCATTTGAGCATCATTCCACAAATTTCATTCATTCTCCAATATGTCCAACCTGGTAAAAAAAAAAAAACAATTACAAGAGTACATATCGTTTTACTGTATTATTGTTATTACAATTATTATAATTTTATTATTATACGCTTAGCAGATCAAAAACACGTAAAACATCGTAACGAAAAACATAAAAATATAAGGGCACGTGGCGTTTCACTATATTATTTCATTAATAGTTAACCCTTAGCGGAATAAATAAAACGTGAAACACAAGAGCACTGTAGCATTATCATTCATTTTTTACGAGGTATACGCTTAGCAGAATAGACCAAAACGTGAAAACATTGTAACCAAAAAATACGCAAACACGAGAACGCATAGTGTTTCAACTTAGTGTCATCTTAATATTATTACAATTTTGGCAAAATGAATCAAACGTGAAAAAAAAAAAAAAACCGAACGAAAAGTATGCAAACCTGTAGGCATGTAGTGTTTCACTGTGTTGTTATCATTAACTGTATTACGTAGGATTTGGTTTAGCAGAATGAATCAGAACATGAGAACATGTAACGAAAATAAGCAAACGCGAGACCACGTGGTGTTGAACTGTATTATTATCATTAATATGATTAATAGTATACGCTTAGCAGAATAAACCAAAAGAAAAATATATCGTAACGAAAAACATAAACGCGGAGCATGTAGTGTTTCACTGTATTATCATTAATACTTTCAAGCAGCATAAGCTTAGTAAAATAAATTAAAACATGAAAACATCGTAATAAAAACACGATATTGAGCAGTGTTTCTATTACTTATGTCATTAACATTATTACACAGTTTAAGCTTAGAGGATTAAAACAAAGCATAAAAACATCATGACTAAAAATATACTAACACGACAGCATGCTGTGCTTAACTGTATTGTTACGGTATATGCTTACCGCCACTGATTGCTGTTTACTTCCAGTTACCCCACTGAATTCGGTGGCTTTTTTTTTTTTTTTTTTTTTTTTATCGCACGAAATGTTATCTGCACACGGGAAATATATGTATCAGGTACCGCTTTTTAATGTAGTAAGTTTATTTCTATCCCTTATGGTTTAACAGTTATGTAAAATTCATCCAGAATGAAGAGGTCTTCAGAAGCTATTCACAGAAAATTCAAGATATGCATTTTGTTTGTCGTGAAAATATCTAAACATATAGCATTTTAATCTAGATCGTTAGAGTGTGGTTGTAGTTGGGATGGGGCGATTTTCATGAAAATTTTCGTGTCGCATCCTTGGAAGATATGGATGTTTTGTTTTTGAGTTATGCTGCCTACATACACAGGGTTGCCAGGGAAGTTTCAGGAATGGTCTTCCCGACCTTTTACTTGGTTGATTTCAGCAGAAAATGTGCATAGTACTAAAACATATTTGGTACACTAATATCTTTAAAACAATAATAGGCATAAGTATTTACAGCCCGCCTGGGTAGTATGGGGGTAGCGTGTCTGCTTCACATTCAACAGGTCGTGAGTTCGAATCTCGCTTAGGGTAAGTTACCCGGATAAGGGTTTTTTCGGGGTTTTCCCTTATCCTGAGAAGACGAATGTCGATAAACTTTAAACTCCATGAACCCCGAGATCATTTGAGCATCATTTCACCAATTCCATTCATCGTCCGATATGCCGGTCCCCATGGCCGCGCTCGCTAAGGCGTCCCGCTTTGGTGCTGCGTAGCACTGGGGATCGTGGGTTCGAGTCCCGCCTTGGACATGGGTGTTATATGTTTGTGTTTATGTGTGTGTTGTAAAAAGTAAGAAAACAGCAATACAGTAATAATACAGAAAAACAAGTTTAAAAAAAATATGACCAACCAGGTTAAAGGACGTTAAAACTCAAAAAAAAAAAAAAAAAAAAAAAAAAAGTATTTATGATATGAAACTATTGTGAATATTTAGCATTTGATTTAGATACACTCATTCAAAAGCTTGACATCAGTTATCACATAATTAAAGAAGTTTTTGCAATTCATTTAAAATTTACTGTAATAAGCAATTCAGCTTTGATAAGTTCTCCGGAACTCTTTTTCCTTACATCAGTCCAGTTATTTTTCATTAATGAAAACAGACTTTCTGTATGCACATTAAAATCTGGAAGACCCATTAAAAAAGACAGCAAGCAATTTTTCCTGATTAAAAATCTCCTTAACACCACAAAACTCATCATATATGTCATCCAAATATCCTTCTAAAGCCCAGAATTCATGGCAGTGTATGAAATACGAGAGAAATAGTCCAAAGTAGGGAGCCGGGAGACTCAATAAAATAAGGCTGAAATACGAGAGAACCCGGGAAATACGGGAGACTTGGCAACCCTAATACACACACAGTCGCCCTCCGTGGTGTAATGGTTACCTCTTGTACAAGGTTGCGTGTTCAAACCCGGCGGAGGGCGAAGGATTTCTTCGGGTGTACAAATTCTTAGCATGCTTCCTTCAGAAGGGAAGTAAAGTCGTTGGTCCTGTGTCGTGTATATACAGCTCGAAAAGAACCTCAAGCCTGATAAAGAGGCTTCTGAGCAAAATTAAACGATTTTTCATGCCCAAGATAGAAATGGATGCTGAGAAGCACAGTAGTTAAAGAGCGTTTACACATTAAACTACATTTTATTTCAAACACACGCGGACATTTTACTAAAACTGCTGGTTTTTTTATTCGGGGAATCTCAAAACATGTATTTCCGCTGATATCTTGGTATTGAATTTTTGAATGGAATTCTATACCGTCTGTATCTAGTATGCACATTGTATACACGTGTACGAGAACGCAATAAGGAGATTTTTGTGCTGATGTAGCCAAGACCTTTATTTAGGATCTGGCAACACTGCCCACCTTTCAGTTAAGATTCGAATGGTGCATTTCTTATTGTAAGACAGTTTTCGAAAATACTAGAGGCTGAAAACAGGCGGTGCGTAATAAAGGAGCGTAGTGTTTTGTTTTCCAACACCATCGCCTCAAGCTGTAATTTATCTTGGTTGCCTCATTGTTTGAAGCATTTAATCGAACAAAGTGCACGGATACAAGAGAGCGTGTTCTGTGTTCTCACTTGGAACATGCCGCGCCTTTTCTGGAGCATGGTTCCACAGCATCTGCCCTATCTCATTATTTAAATAAGAAGCTACCGGTCTTGAGTAGATCCAGTAGCATGGTAATTTGGACCTCTTCACCGAGCCGCATAATGGTCAGCAATAAACTACTTGTTACTGTTGCTGTTTCTGCCCGCTAGGCAGCGCTCGCTACCTGCGTCCGCCTTCTTATACATATTTGATAGTTTCAGTGGTAAAACGAAGACGAAAAACTGAAAATAATCCTCATTATGCGCCGTACTGGACTGTGAAGAATCGGTCTGTTGTGGAAGGGGTAGCGTGAAGCACTGTGGTCCATGCAGTAGAAGACAGTTTTTCGACTACATTTCGTGGAAAATAGGTTTTAACACCAGGCATTAATAAAGTAACATAACTTATAAAACTCTTATGTTTCGTTCACATGACTTTTTCTAGCTATTCTGCAGCAGATTATTTTTACAAAAGCTGATCCTTCTCTCTATTTCGTACTAATAAAAAATAACAGAAGATAGCAGAAATGGTCCTATTAATTAATTTCTTATAAGTAGAAGGGAACTAAGATAAATCGATAGTAAAATGTTTTAAAAGCCTCACTATGCGATTGACTTTGAAATTAGGTTCTCTTTATATGGCTGGGAGTAAAACAAAATAAAAAGCGAATGACGTTCTATTAGGGGGGGACTCGAGGCGCTGACCACGTCTCACCCTCCAATACTGCACCCCATCCATGACGTCTGTAGTGGACCGAGATGGGGGACGCAGCGGCCGGGCGGTAGGCCAAGGTTCCCCGTGAGCTGTCGTGCCATGGAGTTATTATGTTATGACGTTCTATTAGAAAAAAGTATAAGATCTTAAAATTGAAACCAATAACAAGGAATGTCTCAAAAGTTGTTAGTTGTACAACACAATTGCCTCTTTTTACGAGATCTATATTTTTGTGAAACAAGCTTTCGTCTAACTCTTGCGGCTTACCATTTATGCAATAATCATTTCGAATATCCTGGAAAATTCAAGATATACATTTTTATTTGTCATGTAAATAACTTTAATTTACGGTATTTTAATCAAGATAATTGCGGTCAGTTTTGAGAAAATAAAATTATTCTAAAATGTTTCTACCGAAAGCTTAGTTTAGAGTGGAGTAGTTTCTTACAAGTCTTCGTGTCGCATCTTCGGAAGATGGTGAACTTGAATATCAAGTTTAGTATTTAAAAAACAACATTTTGTTTTTGAGTTGTCCTATTCACAGACACACGGACGCGCGCACACACACACTTACACAGATATTTTTCAAAAATGCTTTTTTGAGTACAAGAAAGCCTAAGAACTTCCAGTGAAATATCGGTATAGCATTTTTAAGTACAAGCAATACCTTCTATAATGTGTTATATTTACTATTCAGAAAAAGTATGCATTGATATGTGAAGTGCGCTATACACCCTGAAATATAGTGACTTCAGTGCTGAGGTATTCTGTATGTAGATCCCAGAGTTAACAACATACATGTACACAGTCTTTCGTTTATTAATACAGCTAGTTCGTGGTAAATTAGATAACCTTCATTGTATCCTGTTTGCTTATAAGCGGAGATGTTGAACGGGTCACGCTCATTGAAAATTCTCCACTTGTGGGTTTTACTTGAAATAGACCCGTTGAGTTCTGCAGCTCTTTCAACGCACAAAGGGGCATTTAGACACGTAAAAAATGATACCCATTTGATGTTCTCGGGGCATCTGGTAGAGAACAGTAGATTCGTACTATATGCCTTATAAAATTGTATCGTAAAGTATTTGGAATCAGCCCACACGGTTCTCTTTTTTCGAAAGAAATTTTATATAACTTTGTTTCTGTATAAAAGATAGATGGAAGCTTACCCAGCATAAAATGCCTTTAGTTTAAAATACATAATTTATTTCGAAAAACATTACTTGAAGTATTAACTATTTTTATGGTTTTGAATATTCATTCATTTGAATGCTTGTCATCAAAGCCAGCATTCAGCGACCCCCTTTTTCTAAAAAACCGATTATCGCTTGTCTCCTATACCCATCTTGAATAGATTTAAAGAAATGTGTATTTAAATGAAACTATTATGAAAAAGTTCATCTCGATTGACAAGATATAGCTAGCTCATATCTTCTATAGAAAATTTTGAAAGAGAAATAAACGACTCCAAATGCAACAAATTGGTTCTTTAGTTTTGTAGTAAATTTAATCCACAAATTATTCCTATCAGCATTTCTACGTAATATCATTTACACTTGTGGTGTGATTAACCTTCAACCGATTTAACAATAGGTTTCTTTATACATTTAATAGGATAATTGATTATTTAAATTTATTGTGTAGAAGGGTGCTATATACCGGGTGGAAGGCAAGTCATTGCCTTCCTTTAAACCAGTTACAGATCTCTTATTTGAAATATATTTTGCATTCTTCATAACCAAAACTCATATGTTGGCAATGTTTCACCGGCAAACAACCGATAGCTAGGATACTCTCACATTCAAAACTAGAAGTAGGTTGCGCGCAAATATGTTCCACTTTCGTTTGACGTGTTTGTTTAGATTATGAGTCCCCCCACCCCAGATCCTAATGAAATGTGCTGGGATTTATATCAGAGAACCCGTTGCCTGTGTGTCCAAGGAAGTTAGGTCTGCAAAATAATGTTTGGATAATTATTAATTATTTCAAAATCCTGTATATCACATAGTTACTCAGAGACTTGCTGACAATAGATTCTCTGCCAATCTTATAGATAAAAAGGTGTTATCTTGATATATTTCCGTGGAGTAGACCATTTAATTTGGGAAAAAAATCATTTTTTTCCTCGAAAATTTTTTAAAAAATGAATTTGTTCATTTTTGTTTGTACTACATCCATGAAGTACAATGATTTTCCTTCCATACTGTGTGTAACTAATAGCTAAAACAACACAGCAAATGTGATACACATATGAAGTAATGTATCGAAGGCGCCTTCGTATAGACAACCCGTCTGCCACATATGTTATTTGTAATGCCTATCCCTAAAGCGTATTTTTACGCTTAATTATGATATTATACATAATCAATGATCAGAGGAAGAGATTTTACATAATGAACTATTAGTGTTTGTTCTGATGCATTGATTAGGTGTGTAATAAAAGGAAAATAAAAACCTCACAAAAATGAGGCAATATAATGCAAGAAAAAGGGCAACAACATCCGGTGCCTTCATTGCCCAAGAACATGCCTTTTCATTAAGACATTCCCTTTCTTCGTGTCACATCACTGGAAGGTATTAAACTTAAATGCCAAGTTTAGTGACTTGAAAATTTTCGTTTTTTAGTTATGCTGTTCACAGACAAAGACGCGAATTCGCACACACACTCACACACAATACGCACGGACTTTTTTGTAAAATACTTTTTTATTTATTCAAGCGTTCTTAAACATACATTTCCAGTGAAACTTCGTTATCGAAATTTTGTGGAATACAATTTCTTTTCTACTTACTATATGTATTTTATTAGGTAATACAGAAATTATATAACTGGTGCAAAAACTCAAAATTCCAAATTGAAGTTTATTAATCATTATTATAAGAGGAAGCCAAATACGGTACGTATATACCCTACGTATTTGATGTGAAACTAAATTTAGGAAGTACACTGAGTGCATAAAAAACAAAATCGATAACTTGAAGATGAAATTGGCTAGAAATATTCAATCGAACTTTAAAATACCATTAGCTACAATTTCAACTTACTTTAATAGTATTTTTACATCCAAATAACATATGATTTGTGCCAAATAATGCAAGATGTTCAAACAAGGAATATATTAAGGAAAACCTAAAGAAAAAAAAATACTACCATATAATGAACAGTTAAAACTACTCCATTATCCTCATAGTCATAACATTTGACAATTGATATTTTAATTACACTCAAGGAAGCAAAATTTAGATGAAATGAGATAGTAACACAAATAATTAGAGGAAGATGTGAAAATGTATCTAAAAATTAGGCCGGTTTTGAAATTAAGTTGGCAATAAGATTTGGATACCTTGGAAGGAAGAAGGAGGGTGTACAAATTATTTAATAAGATCTGCAAAGGACTAAATCATTACATTACCGGAAATGGACTTTATAAAACATATTGGCAAACATATGAACAAACCATTGAACAATAATTGTATCATTTGTAACAAAAAGTACACCAGAACATGTTCTGTTTGAATGTCTGCGATATGGAAAACAAATAATCGAAACAGGAGCCGAATTTATTGTGCATAAAATATCACATATGTTAAGAAACAATGACTTGTATATTTAGACAAACTAGCGGACATAATTAGTACATTTTCCTGGGAAGAGGGAATTGAACAAGTGAAAACAGTATACCCCCTCACACACACATACAGGATGGTAATGAAGTATTATGAAGATCCGCAAAACTCAAAACCATTTAACATTAAATCTAATAACTGATACACACAAAACACCAGTTGCAGTGAAAACGGGTGGTGAGGAGGAGGTAGGAGCAGAAAAATAAGAGAAACTGAAAATTAAAATACAGAAATATAAAGGGATATTATTGTATATTATTAGGAAAATTACGGAATGAAAGGAGGAGGATAATATTGAGAAGGGAAAAATAAGAAATTTATGCTGATTATAAAAGGAGATTATAGTATGACCAAGATGATGGGAAGCAGAGGGAGGTGTAGAAGAAGGCGCCGGTGTAGAGTAGTGTGGGAGGATATTGGCATCATCAGCTGGATTAGTGCCTCCAGGGGGGGGGGGGGAAATTGGCTATAAAGTGTTAATGGAGTGTTTTATACTGTTAAAAGAAAAATGTATTTAGTACAATAACGATCTACAATTTTAAATTACTAAAATATATGTTTTACGGGGGCAAACTTTTAGAGTTTTAAAGCTAGAAACTTAAATATCTGCACGCATATAATCGTAATCTATATATAAACATATGTATAAACATTGATATTTGAAACCTGTAGCTTTAATAATTTTTAAGTTATTAAAGTTTTTGTGTCTAAAATGCGTATTTTTAGAAACTATTTCCTGCTGTAATTTTAATAAAAATAGGCCGAAATGCTACCAGCTATTCTAAAAGCTTTGATTAATAAAACTACTCAGAAGCTTTTTCGCAGCTGCTACCTGTATAGAATAAAAGAATATGTAGTGTACTCATGACAAAAATGTAGTGTTTTTTGCTCTTATGTCATATGTTTTATTTTTTGTTTCATGGTCCATTTTACTATATCATAGATTAAATGCTGAGTTTTATTACCATAGTTCCTTGCATATCCTGCAAGATATGTAGAAATACAGAAACACGAAACTTTGGAAATACGTAAAGCAAGCTTGGTCAATCTAATGTTTGCATAAAAACAAAACAAAAAAGTGATTTTATTAACGAAAATGGCAACTTAACACACATGTGTTGCTTTAAAAAACTGCAAGAGATTAATGAATAGACATCACATGTGTTTGTGAAATTAATACATATTGAATAAATGAAAAAAAATAAAAATAGAAAACAGTAAAGTGAATTATGCAACGAAAGATGTTACGTATAGATATAGAATCCATTGTTATATTTTGAGTAGTTAATTCCTCGGAAGCGCAATAACATTTGGATTTATTGCTTTGGAATAAGAGCTGAAATTATTAATATGTGTATGTAATTGGAATTAATATAATAAAATAACAATACATAGTTTTATAGTAATTAAAGGACTTAATTTATATAATAGAGTTTATGAATTGCGTATTTGAAAGAGGAGCAACGGAATAAATTATATATTATATCATAATAGTCTAAGAAATACAAAAATGGATTATTTTTCGAAACTTATTAGTGGTTCACAAAATAAATCTAAAGCAACCTGGTCTGCCATTAATGGTATTGTAAATAATAACCCTAAAGCGTCATCTTCAGATCTTGATCCTGAGATATTCAATTCACATTTTATTGACGAACTTGTAAGTAGTATATCTCCCAGTGAACCTAAAATTATCTTGGAAATGATATCTAAACTTGATACTGAGTTTGCCTTGGGACATGTTGGTGTAGAAGACGCATACTCTGCTATATTAAATTTAAGTAATAGTTCTCCTTTTGATGTGTACGATATTAATTCTAAATTAATTAAAATGACAGCCATTTATATATCATAACCTTTAACTCATATTTTTAATTTTTGTATTGACTCTGGCCAGTTTCATGATCAGTTTAAGTACGTCAAAGTAGTTCCAATTTTTAAGAATTATAGGCCAATAAGTATATTACCGAAGTTTCTGAGGTCTTAATTAATAAACAAATATACAAATACTTTGAAGAGAAATCCTTATTAAATAAGTACCAGTTTGGGTTTCGGAATTCTCTAAGCACTACAGATGCAATAATATTTTATAAACGTCGCCTTTTAGGCCTTTAATCTGGAAATCTAGTGTGTGGTCGATTCTTTGATTTTACAAAGGCTTTCGACAGCTCCCGATCATACAAATAAATGGATAACATGGCAACCAGCTTTTAAAAGAGTTCACTATTCCTTTAGCCTAGTGTATTCCCCTATTTCCCTTCTACTTATAAGGAACTAACTAATAAGACCATTTCTGCTAATGCTTATCTGAATTAGCACGAAGATTATAGAAAAATAAGCTGTTAAACAACAATTATAGATTGTAGATTATAATCTACCACAGAGATGCAAAGAAACTCATGTGAATGCAACACATCAGATTTTTACTTTCTCTACACATACAATTGGCACACGTAGTGTATATATAAGGTATTGTATTTCACCCAAAAATTCGATACCCAAATTTCACCAGAAGTACACGTTTTAGGGTCCCGTATAAAAGAAAAAAGTTTGGCCGCGCCGTGGGCAAGTGGTTAGATCGCTCGCCTCTCACCTAGACGGCCTGGGTTCGATCCCAAGCGATCGCATGTGAGATTTGTGGTGGACAAAACGGCGCTGCTGCGGGTTTTCTCCGCGTACTCCGGTTTCCCCCGCCATCTCATTCCATAGGTGCTCCATCATCATTAATGTATCACCAGTGTCACCGCCTGCGGTGCCATAAGTAGTTAAAGCGGGCGTTAAACACTACCAAACAAACAAGTATCAAAAAGCAGTTTTAGGAAAAGGTCCGTATGTCTGTGCATCTGTAAATACAATAGCTTAAATACCATAACCTGGTATTTAAGTTTAGTATTTTCCATAGAAATGACATGAAACTTTTGATAAAAATCACCCCACCATAAACTACTCTTTACATGGGGAAAAATAGAACATTTTGATTCCCTCAAAATTGGCTACAATGATTTTGATTATAATAAATATATTTACGTAAAAAATAAAATGTATATTTTAAATTTTATGGGAATAGACTCTGAAGACTTCAGGATGAATTTTGCATAACTGCTAAACCGTAAAAAAGAGAAAAAAATGACTACACAAAAAATGTACATTAATTAAAAGAAACAATTTATGTAATATATATTTTTTCGTGGAGTTGACCCTTTTTTAGCTGTTCCTTGTTATTGATGTCAGTTATAAAATACTTAAAACTTTTCACACATAGGAATTCGACAATTCTTGGCAATGCAAAAAAATAGATTTCATCCGGGTAGCAACCGGATTTTAAACGGTCTGACTAACCTAGCTAGTGTATTCCCTTATTTCCATTCTGCTTACAAAAAAGCTAATAATAAGATATTTCTACTAATGTTTATCTAGATTAGCATGAAGTAGATAGAAACATATGGTTTTTAACAATAATTTGTTGCAGAGATGTAGAGAAATTCATGTAAATATCACACATCAAATTTTTGAAAAATGTTTTTTGGTGGTTCAAGGTGAAAGCTCAACATTGAATTCTCGTGTGGAAGGTAATATTTTCTCTATTTACTACACGCAGTAATATAATGTATCAATATTTCGTTATTTATAATTGAAGCAGTAATAAGAATATGATTTGAAGAAAAAAGAAACAACAGAAACTTACGCTTTACTAAGTAGGAATTAAATAATGCATTTGCATTTCATTTGACTTCCTTTACTAGCTCAAGTAGAATGCATTTAATTTAAATACATTGTTTACATATTTAGATTAACGTGCGATAATGTTGAAAATCGAGTGTTTGGCGAAATGAATGGTAGGGAAAACTCATAAGAAACCTGCCACTCCATGTTCGGTTGCTTGGACTGAGTAGCTTGGTCAGTTACCCACCTTAAACTCCACCTAGACCATGTGAGTGATTAATGCAACTGGGCAATAAAAGTTCACTATAAATTATACTGTCCCCGGGCAAACCTTCTCATAGGTGTAAAGGAATAGATACTCTAGCGATGGTGCTGGTGGTAATAATAGCAAAACAGTTGCATTCGATAATCACTAAGTCGTTGAGAAACATTCATCTGTTTAAATGCGTAGCATTTGTCTTTGATCATACATATCTATACTCTGTTGGTCAGAATGCGACTTAAATTCTTGTATCATTAGCTGCAATAATCGGAGCTTAGAGACACTACAAATTACACTTTGGCCGTTCAAAGAGCCACACATGATGGTTGTGCTTTTCTTCAATAGGACATTCATCATAAACGTATTTCCAAACTTATTATCCTGATGTGTTTTTTCATTCACGTTACTTTGTCTACATCTCTGCAGAAAACTATTGCTAAAGGCTTAATTTTCTATTTACTTCTGCTAATCCAGAAAAAAAATATCAGAAATAGTCTTACTTGCTTCCTTGTAGGGAAATAAGGATTGCCATAGTCTAAAGCGATAGTAAAATCTTTTAAACTCTGGTTGCTATGTGATTGAGGTTTCCTTTGTTTGTATGACCACGAGTTGAAAAATCCCCGTAATGGAAAAGTATAGATATTTTAAAACTGAAACAAATAACAAGGAATATCTCGAAAACAGCTAACTCCACGAAAAAAAGTATATAACATGTGTGTTTTAACGATCTCTACATTTTTCGTTATGTAATTTTTTGTCTATTCTTACGGTTCGTCAGTTATGCAAACTTCCGCAAAATTCATCCAAAATAAAGATGTCTTCAGAGGCTATTTCCAGAAAATTCAAGATATTCATTTTATTTGTCAATTAAATATCTTTAATATACGATATTTTAATAAAAATCGTTATAGACATTTTTTTGAGAAAATCAAACCGTTCGAAATGTTTTCCACGTGAAGGTTAGTTAGGTGTGGGGGATTTTCTTGAAAATCTTCGTGTCACATCCTTGGAAGATACAAAACTTAAATACCAAGATTTATATTTAAAGGTCTTTTTGTTTTTGAGTTATGCTATCTACAGGCACACACAGACTTTTTTCTAAAAACGCTTTTTTTTTGGATTCAGGGGGTCTCAAAACATATATTTCCCGTGAAATCTCGGTATCGAATTTTTGGGTGCATTACAATACCTTCTATGCACTGTACATAGTACGTATACATAAGGTAAAAATAGCAATTCATTTTTCAAAGTGAAGTAATACAATGCGTGTGTAAACTGAAAAAAAATGATGTTTCATAACATGGCATTCTCAACAGCTCTAAAAAAATGTTTGTTATAAATGTTATTCTTTTATCTAGTTTAAGTTAATAGAGACCAACATTATCAGAAATGTCTTAACCCAGTACTTCCCAGTAGGCTAAAGCAATAGTCAAATATTTTAAGAGCTGGTCGTTATGTGATTGAAATTCATTTCTTGACCTGGCCAGGAGTTGACAAATTACTATGTGAAAAAAGTATTCTAAAAAAGAAACCAATTACAAGGAGCATATTCGAAATGCTCAATTCCAGTATAAAATGTATAAATTGGGTGTTTTTGTAATATCTACATTTTTTGTGTTCTAATTTTCTGTTTATGCTTTATGATGTACTATTTAAGCAGGTCATCCAGAATGAAGAAGACCTCAGAAGCTATTTCCAGAAACTTTAGATATGCATTTTATTTGTCATATAAATATCTTTCATATATGGTATTTTAATCAAAATCGTAAGAGTCATTTTTGAGAAAATCAAATTTTTTAAATTTTTTCCATATAAAGAGTATTTTGGAGTGGGGATTTTCCTCAAAATCTTCTTGTCTCACCCTTGGATGATATTAAACTTAAATGCCAAGTTTGGCACTTTACCGAATTTTAGTTTCTGAATTATTTGTTCACAAACACACGGACACACACACTGAACCTTTTCTAAAAATCTGATATGTACCATTCACATGACTTTCTCTATATCCCTGCAACAAACTATTCTTAGCAAGCTTATACTTCTATTTACTTTATGCTACTCAGAAAAAATTAGCAGAAATAGTCTTATTACTTGCTTCCTTGTAAGTACGAGAAGCGAAACAAGGGACTGCCATAGGTTAAAGTGATAGTCGAAAGCTGGTTGCTATGTCAATGAAGTTAATTTTTTTATATGGATAGGAGTTGACAAGTTCCTGTATGAGAAAAGTATACGTTTTTCATAGCAGAAACCAAATATAAGGAATGTCTCAAAAACGATGAACTCCACGAAAAATATCTATATAATATAAATTGTGTATTTTAAGGTGCTCTACATTTTTTGTGGAGTAAGTTTTTGCCCATCTCTTACGGTTTAGCGGTTATTCAAAATTCAGTAAAGTTCATCCAGAATAAACTACTATTCAGAGGCTATTCCCAGAAAATTCAAGATATACATTTTATTTGTCAGATAAATAGCTTTAATATACGAAATTTTAATCAAAATCGTTAGAGCCATTTTTGAGAAAATCAAAATTTTCGAAAAAAGTTCCATGTAAAGGGTATTTGGGGGTTGGGGGAATTTTCTCAAAATCTTCGTGTCGCATCCCTGGAAGAGACTAAACTTAAATACCAAGTTTGGTATTTTACCAACTTTTCGTTTTTGAGTTATCGTATTCACAGACACTCGGACACACACACGGACCTTTTTGTGCAAATGCTTTTTTTTGGATATTGGGGACCCTAAAACATATATTTTCGGTGAAATCTCGGTATCGAATTTTTGGGTGCAGTGCAATACCTTCTCTATACACTATGTACATAGTGCGAATAGAGAAAGAAACTACCTCTTTAGGATTTACAGTGTATAAAATGTGTGTTTGCGGTGGAATCTCAGTATCGAAGATTTGGTTGGAGTGCAATAGCTCCTGTTTCTATGTACTAGTAGAGAAAGTAAAAAAAAAAAAATAGCAAAGAAAAATCCCAACTGTTGTATTCACATGTTTTTTTTCTGATCACTCTTCTGTACACAATTCATACGAAAGCTAATTATTTCTCAGTTATTGTTAATCGACAAAAACATTTATATCACATCCACATATCGTTGAAGTATAAAAATATTAAAGTAGATTAGAATTATTTTTAAAAAGCTTGTCTCTATGTGTTACTTTGAAATTATATTCTAAAAAGAACGAATAGCGATTTTTACTTTCTCTACACGCACTATGTGCATAGTTTATAGAAAAGATATTGCACTCCACCCAAAAATTCAATACCGAGATTTCACCGGAAATATATGTTTTAGGGTTCATATATATAAAACATTTTCAGAAAAAGCTTCGTGTGTGTGTGTGTGTGTGTGTGTGTGTGTGTGTGTGTGTCCGTGTGTCTGTGAACACGATAGCTCATAAACGAAAAGGCGGTTAAATACCAAAATTGGTATTTAAGTTTAGTATCTTCCACGGATGCGACACGATGATTTTGAGAAAAATACCCTCACCCCAAACTAGCCTTTACATGGAATTTTTTTTCGAAAATTTTGATTTTCGCAAAAATGTTTCTAACGATTTTGATTAAAATAACGTATAAAAGATATTTACCTGACAAACAAAATGATATCTTGAATTTTCTGGGAATAGCCTCTGAAGACTACTTTATTCTGGACGAATTTTACGGAATCTTGCATAGCTGCTAAACCGTAAGACTTGATAAAAACTTACGACACCAGAAATGTAGAGCACGTTAAAACACACACTTAATGCTATATACATTTTTTTCGTGGAGTTGATCGTTTTTGAGATATTCATTGTTTTTGGTTTCAGCTATGCAAAACTTACTTTTCTCATATAGGAATTTGTCAACTCCTGTCCATATAAACAAAGGAACTTCAGTCACATAACAACCAGCTTTGGACTATCACTTTAACCTATGGTACTCCCTTATTTCGCTTCTACTTACAAGGAAACAAGTAATACGACTATTTTTGCTAATTTGTTCTCGAGTAGCAGGAAGTAAATACAGACATAAGTTTTTTAACAATAATTTGTTGCAGAGATGTAGAGAAAGTCATGTGAATGGTTCACATCAGATTTTTCTCTTCAATAACGTATAAGTATTTTATGATTCAAGAAAGAATGATGTAGAAAGACCAGTAAAGAGATATAGAGAGTTACTACGAGATCGGACCTGACAAAATCCTCAATTATGAAGTGTAGAAGAAGAAATATAAGAAGAAAAGAAGAAGAAAATGAATAGCTTGCAAATGATAGAAAAATTGGATAAAAATTGAGTGCTTTAACCAGATTAACATTTTCAATTTCTCTAGCACTTATGTACGATGTACATAGGGGATAGAGAAAGTATTGTATTCCCCTCAAAAAGTCGATACCATGATTTTACCGTAACTACACGTTTTGATAAGCCTGAATAAAATAAGTTATTTTAGAAACATATCCCGGTGTGTGTCTGTGTTTGTGCGCGTGCGCCTGTAGGCAGCATAGCTCAAAAACGTAAAGTCCGTTAAATGCCAAACCTGGAATTTAAGTTCAGTATATTCCAAGGATGTGACATGCAGATTTTCAAGAAAGTCCCCCCATCTCTATTTAACTTTCACGTGGGACATTTTGCAAAAATGTATATTTTCTCAAAAATAGGTCAAACGAATTTTATTAAAATGCAATATGTATGTGTTGAATTTTCTGGGAATAGTCTCTGAGGAACTTTTCATTCAGGATGTCTTTTGTATTTCTTTTGTATAACTGGTAAACCGTAAGAGATGTACAAAAACTTAAAATTAGAACTGACGCTTTCCTAATGACGCATTAACTCTAAATTCTTCCAGCCAGATAGGTACATGGACTGACTCCAATGGTTCGTAGATATGTATCATCTTATTAACGTTGGAGTCAATCCTTGATTCACTTGCCTAGAACCCTGAGAAAATTTAGACAAAAACTTACTACACAGAAAATGAAGATGTCGTTAAAACACACACTTTATGTCATATACATATATTATATGGTACAGTTAACCGTTTTCGACGAGATATTCGGAGTTTTTGGTTCCAGTTTTAAACTACATAAACTTTTCTCAAACGGGAAGACATCTTTCTTTTTGTCTCTCTTTTATTTACTCTAGCAAGCAAATAGTTTCTCACAACGCTCGGTTTCCAAAATATTTGACTATCGCTTTAGCCAAGGGCATTCCCTTTTTTTCTTCAACTTAAAAGGAAGCAAGTAGTAAGAACAATTCTTATAAAGATTACCTCGATTAACATTTTTTACTTTCTCTATACCTGCTATGTACATAGTGTATACGGAAGGTATTGTAATGCACCCAAATTTTTGACACCGGGATTACATGTTTTGAGACCTTCTGAATCCAAAAAAAGTATTTTTAGAAAAATGTCCGTGTGTGTCTGTCTGTCTGTGTGTGTGTGCATGTGTGTCTTTGGGCAGCATAGCTCTAAAACGAAAAGTCGGTTAAAAACCAAACTTGGTATTTCGGTTTGTATCTTCCAAGGATGCGACACGAAGACTTTCAAGAAAATCTCCCCACTCCCAACTACTCTTTACATGGCATTTTTTTCGAAAACTTTGATTTTTTAAAAAATGGCTCTAATTATTTTGAGTAAAATATCATATAATAAAGACATTTACCTGACAAATAAAAGTATATCTTGAATTTTCTGGGAATAGCCTCTGAAGATTACTTTATTCTGGATGAATTTTGCATAACTACTAAACTGTAAGAGATGGACAAAAACTTAACGCACAAAAACTGTAGAGCACGTTAAAACACACAATTTATGTTATATACATTTTTTTAGTGGAGTTGATCGTTTTTGAGATATTCCTTGTTTTTGGTTTGAGCCTTGAAAAACTTATACTTTTCTCATACAGGAATTTGCCAACTCGTGTCCATACAAACAAACGAACTTCAGTCACATAGCAACAAGCTTTTGGCTTTCACTTTAAGCTATGGTACTCCCTTATTTTGCTACTACTTACAATAAAGCCAGAAATAAGACTATTTCTGCTAATTTTTCTCGATTAGCATTAAGTAAATAAAAGAATAAGCTTATTAACAATAATTTGTTACAGAGATATAGAGAAAGTCATGTGAATGGAACACATCAGATTTTTTCGGTAGTGTTTAACGCCCTCATACTACTTGCTATGACACTTGTGATATATGAAATAAAGATGGAGCATCGGTGGAATACGATGGTGCGGAAAACCGAAGAACCTGGAGAAAACCCGATCCTGTGCCTCTTTGTCCACCAAAAATGTCACATTTTGCTAATTTCTTACGGTTCACCAATTATATAAAAATCATTCAGAATGTAGCTGTCCCTGAAGTTTGTTTCCATAAATGCAGAATTGTTTGAGGAATTTTTGATAATATAAAAAATGCTATTATATTTCTTAGGAAGATTTTGAGCTTAAACACCAAGTTTGATGTTAACCAACTTTTTGTTTTTGAGTTATTATATTTAAATATAGACGGGCAAACACACATTCATACACACACACACACACAAACAAACGCACACACACTCGCCATTACACCGACCTTCACGACAATAGTTTCAGGGCATGAGAAAACCAAAGCCTACTTACACAGTTTTCACCTCACAGACGACCCTCACTAGGCATGCAATAACCCTCGACAAACTGTGAATTATCTTTTTACAAAGACTGGGGACTGGTTCCTTACATCAAAACAAGAACAAATGTTCATATAAGCAAATGTCCTAAAGCCTTCGTTTTCAATATATTGAGCTTCAAAATCTTATTAATTAAAGCATTTTAGAGTGTCACATTATTCTAATGTTGACGTGTTAGCTTGTTAGAAGGTATTCACTAAGCATCACTTATAGAAAATGCTTGAAATGTCCTCCTCTTGAGTCTAGACGCGCATGCACTCGTCAAAGCATGGATTGTCAAATAACCTCTTCCATGATACATAGTAAATTAAGAGTTTCATGTGGGATGCCTGCTCCATTAACCAATTGTTTTGAAGTGTCCCATAATAAAAAATATGATGGTTCCATTCACATGACTTTCCCTACATCTCTGCAAAAAATACTATTAAAAGTTTATGCCTCTATTTACCTACTTCATGCTAATCGAGAAAAAATCAGCAGAAATAGTCTTATTACTTGCTTCCTTATAAAAAGAAGCGAAATAAGGGAGTACCATGAGTTAAAGGGATAGTCAAAAGCTGGTTGCTATGTGACTGAAGTTCCTTTGTTTGAATACACAGGAGTCGACAAATTCCTGTATGAGAGAAGTTTTTCAAAGCTGAAACCAATAACAAGGAATATCTAAAAAAATATCAACTTCACGAAAAAAAAATGTCTATTACATAAATTGTGTGTCTTAACGTGCTCCACATTTTTTGTGTGGTAAGTTTTTGTTTATCTCTTACGGTTTACGAGATATGCAAAGTTCAACAAAATTCTTACACAATAAATAGGTATTTAGATGCTATTCTCAGAAAATTAAAGATATGCATTTTATTTGCCATGTAAATATCTTTAATATACGGTATTTAATCGTAATCGTTACAGCTATTTTTGAGAAAATAAATATTCTTGAATTTTTTTCCATGTAAACGGTAGTTTGGAATGGGGTTACTTTTCTCAAAAGCTTTGTATCGCATTCCTGGAAGATAATAAACTTAAATACCAAGTTTGGTATTTTGCCGACTTTTCGTGTTTGAGTTATCGTGCTCACAGACACACTGACAGACAAACACGTACCTTTTCTATTTTTTTTTTTTTTTGATACAGGGGATCCTAAAACGTAAATTTCCAGTGAAATCTCGTATTCGGATTTTTGGGTGGAATGCAATATTTTCTCTGTATACTGCTGTACATCGAACGTGTAGAGAAAGTAAAAATCCAAAAGATTGAGGCCGGGGGAACGTGTCCATCTACCATGCTAGATACCAACCAGCGGATCTCGTACAATGAGACTAAAATGTGATTTAAACCCATCAAGCATAATCTCTTTTTATTTCTTACTTGTAATAAGTGTGGAAGAGTGTTCTGAATAAAGTTCTGTAGACAGTACCTGTAAGAGGTGCTGGGAGAATCTATTACAAACTAACAAATGAGAAATGTAAAAAGTAGCCTTGGCAACACAAGGCCATCTTTGCAGGATAAAATGGGTCAAAACCTTCTATGAATCAGTGCGTAAATAAATGAAGTTGTTGGGTTGGACCCAGAAAGCCGTTGAACGTAACTTTCATTAATTAATTAATAGCACGAAAACAAAGGATTTTGGAGCATATGTTTATATGAAAGTATTTTCTTGTTTCGATGTAACAAATCCATCCGCAAACGTTGTAAAATTTTTTTTAATCATACTGTATACGAATGTACAAGGCAACAAGACGCAAATTAATAAGATGTGGACGTGAAAGCTGGAAACTGGTCAGTGTCAAATCAGAATCATTTGAGAGCATTTTGTAAATTTGTCCACTCAACTGATTTGTAAACAATTCTGTTAAATAGAATTACACAATAACTATTGTAAAATAAGCTAATATAAAAAAGATGTTAATATATTTAAAATCATCAGGAATGAACTCTATTTTAAATGTATTAGAATATGTATTCAAAATGTAATAATGTAATTTAATGCATATAATATTATTTTGTAATGGGGCATACAGTTAATGTTCAATAAACACACATACACACAAGCACACACACACACGCACTTTCTTTTCTAGAAAACCCCTCTTTTAGAGTCTTCAAAACCACGTCAATGCTCATTTGAAATAATTTGTGGTAACATTTTTTGAAGTGGGTACTGCAAAGCCTATGCACAGGTACGATAAATGTCTCAATCTTTTCGGTGATTATGTTGAAAAGTAATCAAAAGTGTACAAAACTTTTAGTAATAAAATAATTGTTTTCTATGAACTTGTCTTTTATTTATAGACTATCGGAGGTTGAAAAAAAAAAAACACCTCGTATGTTTCAAAAACTTCCCCAGTTCGTCTCAAAATATAAGTTTTCTATAGAGTTCAAATTTCACTCAAAGCACTTCACCAATGTCTGCGTTACCTATTTGTTTTCTAAACGGTCCACAGAAGTTTAATTTTCTATTTACTTTCTGATATTACTTATATCTAATTTCAAAAACTAAAAGCGATCTATTTGCTCCGCTTCCTCATCTCTAATCTAGAAGTGAATCTGCTACTATTTTCTCCTACTAAACGTTAAGCCAACTGAGTGGAACCTCAGTTGCAAATTAATTTTTCTATTTTCCCTTATAGGAGTGTTTCCCATAGAGCTATAGGGTATATAATGAAGGGAATGTAAAACTGGTCTTTGTCTTTTATAACAATTTCATTCTCTGTTATTCACCTTTGTCACTCATATATTATCATATAAGGACATTTAAAACGTCTTGCAACTAATAAATCCATTTTTGGACTATTATGAATATCAACATGTAACTGATACAGTTGGCAACAATGGACATTAAATATCAAAATATACATAATTGAGAGTTTAAACCTGAATAAATACAATCGAAGATCCTGTTAAGTTCAGTGTTATGTCAATTACAAGTGAGAAATCATCGATGATTCAAAAGAAAGCCTTAGATTCTACATTTTCACACGCTACAAGCTACGCGAAAGAGAAGAATCAAATAAAATAATATAACATTATAAAATCCCTGTGAATTTAATATCTGTTTAGGTGATCCTGTCCCTCCATTTCATTTATATTTCAACCGTCTGGTTTTTCTTCCAGGGTTGTAAGTGAAGGCGAGGAGTATGGTGGTGGCGCCCTCTTGTGGAGATGATTACGCTTTGGAAACTCAGCTCTCGGTGGCAGGATGGCGCTGGAGGTCGTCGGCATACTCAGAGGCGTTTATTCAGACCTGAGGCGCGGGTTTTTAGCGTTCACCGCCTCGAGATGAAGAACTACTTGGGAACTGTTAGGGACTCTCCACGCAGTCTGGTTGCTGCTGCCCTCTGTAATTGCTCTCATCTCATCCTTTCCTCCCGCTGAGTTGCGGAGTTGCGGAATTATCTCCAGTATGCTACACTACACTATTTAGGCTACACAATAACCTATGGTTATCCAAATAATAAACATTAAATTACTAAATTCCAGCAGCTCAAGCGCAATTAAAAGAACATTTATTGGAGAAGTATGTTTTAAGATTTTACAAAAATGTTGTCATACTATTACCATTCAATGTTCAGAAACTTGGTGTTTATCCAAAACGCAAACTCAAGGGTCAGAGGCAACAGAAATGAAATGATTCATTTATAAATGGATAGAAAATGTTAGACTATATACAAATTCGGATATCTGTGAAGAATATGAATGTCTATAAACTTATAGGACGACGGGATAAAGTACGTTTTCGAAAGAGATGCAAATACCAATTTCAATAGGAATCGTCAATTATGTTGAGCCGCTATGCACGAGTAAAAAAATAATTTAATAATAAGAATTTTATCAACAGCCTTAAATAATATTTTCTAAAATTTTTAAATTCAATTTAACATGTTAATATAATTAAATAACAATTAAACATTTTAGTTAATAATATATGATTAAATCAATATAATTAAAGTAGATTCATTTACGTTTTTTGTATAATTGTTGCATCTTTATTTATATAAGGTATAATAACCTGGTTTAAACTGTAATGCTGAATGATGGTGATGATGATGATGATGATGATGATGATAGTTGTTTCTTATTTCATAGCTATATTTTCTTCTGTACGAAATGTTATTTCTGTTTTAAATTCAAGTATTTGGTTTCATAACCAGGATTGAATTCCTAGTGTGACTAGCTTTCCAACTCTTGCTCTAGACATTGGCCAATAGAATAACAATTATTTTATGTTATCTTGTTTTTCCTTCTAAAATTTCTAATAATTTTTATTCTTATTTCTGCTTCATTAGACCTTCTTTGGTCTTCCAGTTTCTCCTTCTGCCATCTTCTTTACGTGTGGTATTCCATCTTATGCAAATTTTGTTAGCTATCGTTTCTTTTACAACACAAAGAAGAGGAGTTTTTATCTCATATTTATATGGCATGTGTAATCTCATGAATACATCTGTAAACTACTATGTTCCTTAGTAACATAATAAGCTTCACTTAGGTCCACAACTGTCGCTTTTCTATTGTGTCACATCATAAACACAGCATAAAACACTATTTTTCCTACATTGCACATTGACAGATCTCTTCTGTATTGCAGATGTCTTATATAAGTTTGGTAATAAGCGTTCAAAAACTAGAACAAGAAAACTGGTTTTTGCAATCCGCTAAGCTATTTATTTTGCTGAACAAGCTTCCGGTTCTCCTTCAGAAATCACGTAGATTTTCTGTTTATGTGGATGAACGGTTGTCTGGTAGGGCGATCTATAGTAATTACCTGCAGGTGCTACAAATTTGACAAGTCAGAAAAAAGAAGTCCTCAGGCGGAGCAGCTGCCGTTTGAGTGATAAATTGGCAGCATGCATTTAATATGGAATTGGACATTAGTATAATAAAACTCCCGAAATAGGACACCCGCCTGTCTAAATGTGAACATCAAAATTGTAGCACGTGTTTAAATATAGAATGCAGTGCATTGCAATTTAATATTAAATGTTCAATATCAACCACTTAAATGTGAAAACTGAAGAAATTATATTCTTAGGTATTACTATATTAAACTCAGTATACTAGCAATAAATGCTTTAGAAACGCTTTTATCAAAATAACGGATGTTAATAAACTACACTGAAATATTTTTAGAGAATAAGGAGGTATTTTAAACAAGTAATTGAGACAGGAAAAAGACCTCTGGTCTGGTGAGGAGTGAACTAAGTAAAGTTAAACAAATGCCTCCTTTCCCCTAAAAAAAAAAAAAAAAAAAAAAATTTGCCGAAAATTCAACTTTAAAAAAAATTGGTTATATAAACAATACTTTTAGTATATTTTTATGCTCACAGATTCAATTTTTTTCTAGAGGGGTCTTTGTTTAATTTTGCTCAATTCACTCCTCACCAATGTCTGTTCAAATTTCGAAGTTGCGGATATAAGTTTCTAAAGTACCAGCCCGCCACTGGCTGATGATTATACCATTCAAGAAAACAACAACAAAAACGAAGGGCCGTTGGTGTATTGTTTATGACATATACTTTGCACAATAGACTGTATTTTTTTCGAGTTCGAATCTCTCCATTAAACTGCACTCCTTGCTTTGGACTTACAGGAAAAAGAAGAAAAAAAATAGTTAAATCCATGACAGGAAACGAACCTATGATCGTCAGGTTTTGGCGTTACACATAAAGCATTGGAGCAATTAAGTAAATTCCTATATAGGAGACTGCATAACGCTAGAAGGATGTTAATCGATGGACAGTGTCGCACTGTTAAGTGATCTGTTCTAGATTTGAGAGAAATTTATGGTAGTAAATGTTGAGAACGTGAATAACGAGTTGCTGAAAACAGACATTTCTAAACTCGTGTATCAGTTTTAAAGACATTTCAAGTCAGGTTTTCATCTGACGTTGATTTAACATCAAGTTATCTGCATTTGAAACCACTTTAACACCTTATAACTCCATAATGTTCAGACATGGACCATGTATTTCCTATCTGAAATTCCTTATATAGCAGGCACGTCTATATTCTCTTAAATTATTTCGGTCTAATTCATGAACACCCTATATAAGAATATTATAAGCAAATAAAATTAAAATTACTCATGCTTACTTTCACTACAGGTATGTACAATATGCACAGTAAATAATATGTTGCATTCCATCCAAAATTCTATACCGAGATTACACCAGAAATACATGTTTTGAGGCCACCTCAATCCAATTTTTTTCAATGTTTTATTCCCCTAGGACGGATGTAATACACGTTTTATACGCTATTTTAAAGTGTTGAGCTGATCAAATGACTCTCTATGTCTAACTTTAGGTCGTTTTTCTCATTGTCAGTTTTTTCGCTATTTTCCCTTTTTAAAAATCTTCTCGCACAAAAATGCTGCTACAGGTCTGAAAATGTTCCCCAACATACTTCAGAATGTGTGCATAAAATTATGTATTGAAATTTTTATATTAGTCATAGTTTAATTTTTTAAAAAATAATTAATAGAATTATACTCTGCTTTTTCTCAGTTTTTTCATTTTTGTGGAATAAAACATTTAAAAAAGCTATATAATATGGAAAATTCCAATCAAATATTTTATTAAAAAGGTATTAAGGAATTTAGTTTTAAAGAAGACACTTTGAGCACGATATGTGTTGGAGAAGATAGATTTTAAATTTTAATAATAACATTTATATAGATTAATTAATAGATCCAAAATTATGCTATGTATAACGCTGAAACTTTGTATAGATATTTCTTTGTTGCTAGTGATGTGTATTAAAAATCAAAGCTCTAGCTTTAATACTTTATAAAATAACTTAGATCATTTCAGTTTATGTAAGATACATTTTTTGTGTATGTAACCATTTCCGAATTATTCTTTGTAGTTTCAGATTTAAATAGTTATGCTTTTTTCAAACTTTTTGCAAGCTTTCAAACAAGCGTTTATTTTGTTTTAATTCTGGATATGCAAAGATAATGCAGTTAAATGTAGTCACACAGCGACAGCTTTTAAAGCATTTGATTATTGCTTTTGTCCAATGTATTTCGTTATTTCCCTTCCCCTTACTATGTAATAAGAAATAAAATGTATGTTGATATTAATCCTGATTAGATCGAAGAATAAGCTTTTATAAGAGCAGTTTGTAGAATATGTAGAGAAAGTCATGTGAATGAAACACATCAGATTCTGTAAAAAAAATGTGTCTGTCACATTAAATTTAGTATTAAACGTCATAACAAACAATTAATAAACTACATTTTCAGTTCATTACGTACACGCTATGACCTTTGGTAGTAGGTACACCTCAGCTACTTAATATACGAGGTACGTCCAGAAAGTAAGTTCCGTTTCAATTTATCTCCGCTGTAGCGCTGCGATCGCAGTTCCGCACATGCGCGGTAGACGCTCTGTATCAAGGAGAAGAAACATGCGCCATTTTGAGATCGCTATCAGCCACATACGCTTTGCTGTGCTTGTTTACAATGTCGGTGTTGATTGAAAATCCCACCGCTTGTGAAATCAGATCTGTGATTCGTTTTCTGAATGCTAGGAAAGTGAAACCAATTGAAATTTATCGGCAAATTTGCGAAGTTTACGGACAAAATGCGATGAGTGATTCAATGGTGAGAAGATGGGTCCGACAGTTCAATGAAGGACGTAGTGAAGTGCACGATGAAGAAAACGAAGTTGGCGTCCATCTTTGGTTACAGAAGAACTGATTCACGCGATTGATGACAGGATCCAGGAAAACAGCAAGTTTACAATTAGTGCTCTCGCTATGGAATTTCCCCAAAGCTCACGATCACTAATTCATGAAATTGTTACCGAAAAACTGAAATTTCGTAAACTTTGCTCACGTTGGGTACAGGCGGCAAACTTCTATGAAAAAGGTATACAAAAACTTGTGCCACGCTATGACAAATGCCTGCAAAATGTCGGCTGTTATGTGGAAAAGTAGTTTAAGAGTTGTAGAATTTTGTGGAATAGATAATTATTCTGTATCTGTACACAATTTAATTTTATTACCAACGGATCTTACTTTCTCGACGTACCTCGCATGTGTTAGAGAAACTAAAAGTTGCGTAAGGATGATATTTATAAACACTATAATTAAACGTGTGAAAGACAGGTCCATTAAAAAGTTGTTATTAATCAGCAACAAAATACAATGGCGATTTACATACCATGAACAAAAAGTATGCAATATTGCTTATAATTAAACAAGGTTAAGTTTCTTACAAATGTTAAAATACTGAGCTTATTCTACAATGTACTTAGCTCAATGTTTTTCTGCATTATTTGAGAAATTGCATTCTTAGGTATACTGTTTCCTATGAACTTTATTTTCAGTTCAATTAAATCTGAATCAATTTCTCTCCCACTAGCCTATTGAATACCACCGAAAATTTGTATACTGAGATTTCCGAAATTGCTGAAATTGTTGTCTAAGCCCGCCCCTCAAAAACAATTTTTTGAAGAAGTAGAAGAAGAAGTTCGCACGCGCAATCGTGTGTGTGTGTGTGTGTGTGTGTGTGTGTGTGTGTGTGTGTGTGTGTGTGTGTGCTAAACAGCATAGTTTTCGAGTTTGCAACATTTTACGAAATTCTGCTAATGCCAAAAACCTTCTTCTTAAAGGTTCTAACAATTTTGATTATATATCATATTTGAGATATTGACATGAGAAGTAAAAAAAAATCTGATGTGTACCATTCACATGACTTTCTCCATATCCCTGCAACAAATAATTCTTAAAAAGCTTATACTTCTATTTACTTTATGCTAATCAGAAAAAATTAGCAGAAATAGTCTTATTACTGGCTTCCTTGTAAGTAGAAGCGAAATAAGGGACAACAGTAGGTTAAAGTGATAGCCAAAAGCTGGTTGCTAAGTCAATGAAGTTCCTTTGTTTGTATGGGTAGGAGTTGACAAGTTCCTGTATGAGAAAAGTATACGTTTTTCATAGCAGAAACCAAAAATAAGGAATGTCACAAAAACGACGAACTCCACGAAAAAATGTATATAACATAAATTGTGTATTTTAAAGTGCTCTACATTTTTGTGTAGTAAGCTTTCGTCCATCTCTTACGGTTTAGCATAATTCAAAATTTAGTAAAATTCATCCAGAATAAACTACTCTTCAGAGGCTATTCCCAGAAAATTCAAGATATACATTTCATTTGTCAGGTAAATATGTAATTTTAATCAAAATCGTTAGAGCCATTTTTGAGAAAATCAAAATTTTCGAAAAAAGTTCCATGTAAATGGTTGTTGGGGGTGGGGGGATTTTTCTCAAAATCTTCGTGTCGTATCCCTGGAAGATACTAAACTTAAATACCAAGTTTGGTATTTTACCGACTTTTGGTTTTTGAGTTATCGTGTTCACAGACACACGGACCTTTTTGTGAAAATGCATTTTTGGATATTGGGGACCCTAAAACATATATTTCCGGTGAAATCTCGGTATCGAATTTTTGATGGAGTGCAATACTTTCTCTATACACTATGTACATAGTGCGTATGGAAAAAGTAATATGTAATTCAAACGCTCTGATAAGTCCTTTTTAGTACATATTCTCTAAAACGTACTAAGTATAAGGCAGTGTTTTTTTTTTTTTTTTGAGTTAATGATAAATCTTGTAGACATTTTTACAAAACAATTCCTCATTTAAAATAAGCGACATGTGATCCACTTTTTTTCCAAGTCCAACGTCAGCGGAATATTTTTTCAAACTACTTTGTTTTATCTAATATGTATTTAAAATCAGTTTATATATTGATTTCATGCCGGAGAATATTTTCTTAATATAACTTGAGATTTAAATTATTTACTTAATCATGTAGCCGTACTGAATAATGCAGTGCAGCCAGATTATTCAAGTTGCGTCAATTAATGCAATACTACCTTCAGTGTTTATTCCTCACGCTTCGTTCCTAAATTACGATGATACTAACTCATTTGTTACAAAGCTAGCCTAAATCTAATCGCTACACTATTATTATTATTATTATTATTATTATTATTATTATTATTATTATTATTATTTCGCAATCCACACCTTATTTTTTGTGCATCAATCGTTCCATGGATCCAGTTGATGCGCTCCCGATGTAATCTGCGTCATCATATTTTACATTCCACCGCCAATTTCCTCTGTTTCAGTGTATTTTGCATTGTTGGAGACCCTGCACACATCACGACAGTAATGTAATCACTCAGAGATATACTGTCAGCGAGCTCACACATTTATTTACAACCGAAGACTCCATTATCTCATATGATTGCTTGTGAACAAAGAGTAGATGAGGAAAAAAATCTTATGTGTTACACTCACATGACTTTCTCTAGCCGTTCTACAAACTTCTTACATAAGATTATTCTTCTTTCTTGCTAATCGAGGTATTCAGCACAATGTTCTTATTACTTAGTTCCTTATAAGTAGGAAGAAAATAAGGGAATACACTAGGCTAAATCGATAGTCAAATGTTTTAAAATCTGTCGTTATGCGATTGTCATTACAAATCGCTTCTTTTCTTGTCCAGGAGTAGAACAAAAGAAAAACGGACTCTCCCGTCTAGAAAAGTATAAATACTTCACAACAAACTAATATCAATGAATACCTCGAAAATGGTAAGCTCCATGAAAAAAATGCATATGGCGTAAATTGTGTATTTTATCAAGGCCTATATTTTTTGTAAAGTAAGTTTTTGTCTATCTCTTACGGTTTATTATTTATGCGAAACTAAGCAAAATTCATCCAGAATAAACAGGTCTTTAGAAGCTATTCCCAGAAAATTCAGGATATGCGTCTTATTTGTCAGGTAGATATCTTTAATATACCACATTTTAATCAAAATCGTTAGAGCCATTTTTCAGAAAATCAAACTTTTCGAATAAAGTTCCATGTAAAGGGTAGTTTGGGGTGGGGGTATTTTTCTCAAAATCTTCGTGTCGCATCCCTGGAAGATACTGAACTTAAATACCAGGTTTGGTATTTTAGCTACTTTTCGTTTTTGAGTCATCGTGTTCACAGACACACGGACAGACACACACACACACACACACGCGGATCTTTTTCGGGAAATGCTTTTTTTTGGATTCAGGGGGTCCTAAAACATGTATTTCCGGTGATATCTCGACATCGAATTTTTGGGTGGAATGCTATACTTTTCTATCCCTATGTACATTGTACATACGGGGCTAGAGAAAGTAAAAATGTCCCAGGCATAAGCTTTATCCACTCGAATCTTTGCTCACAGGCTGCGACTTTTCCATGTCCAGCTCTAAAATAAATAATATAACAATTATATAGTTAATTACTGGATAATTATCCATACCAAAGGTCACCAGAGAGCATTTTAACATTCCCCTACCTACAACAATATTCGGGATTTGTGCGGTTCAGTCTATTAATCAGGCTGCAGGGTGGCAGTACCTTCAGAACATATCTAATATTCTAGTTCTCAGTAAACTCTTGTCAAATAGTAGTTGAGGATAGGCCTCTGAATCATTTAGGTTAACCCACTGTCTTTTTAATCGGATGAGCAATTTCTAAAACTGTTATGACCTGTAAGAATATCTCAAGAGCACACAATCTTCGCTTCTCGCACTACAATAAATTCTGCTCAATTGCACCAGCGTGTTTTTAAAACAATAAAACCCGAGGACAAGCTTAGTCAGGATTTTTCTAAAATGACCGGCTGTTAATTGCTTCCATGTTGTTTACTTCATCTGGGGATTATTTGCACAGGTTGGATACAATTGTGACAAATGATGCTCGCCTCCTCGCGTCACATGTTGTAAAGTATCCCCCAATATTTTCTTTTAAATACAAAGTACATTGAAGAAAGCTTTCATGTCTTCGATTTTTCAAGTAAATAAGTCATATAATATCTTCGTTCACAAGAGAAACACTGCTTATCTTACCGATATTTAATGCAATATATTCATTTTCATACTGCTGTAGAGATTTTGCTATCGGCAGCTCCGATTCTATGTTTCTGGTTCGGATTAAACATTCTCGGAATTTTCACCCATATTTTCAGTGTCAAGCTTATTGTTCAGAAACGAGCACTCAGAATAAACACTGCCATATACATCATCATCGCTTCCTATACGTTCATAGGGTAGCTTTCAGGCAGTTATGAGTATTTTTTTTTAAATGAATGACTATGTATTTTATATTTATATGACATTTATATTATATTTATTTAATTTTTTATAATTTAGATAGTTTTAATTAAAAACTATTGTATGAACTACGTAGGCAAAGCGGACTAATATTTCGGAGAAAACATTTCATTTATCATGACAATATCTTAAACATTTGATAATTTAATCAAAATCCTAAAGCAAGTTTTGAAAAAATCAACTTTCCAAAAATGTACCATGTAACAGATAGTTGGAATAGTCGCATCCTTGGAAGATGCTGAACCTAAATAGCAAGTTTGGTATTTACGCTCTTTTTGTTATTGAGTTATGCTGTTTACAGAAACACACACACACACACACACACACACACACACACACACACACACACACACACACAGGGACCTTTTTCTATCTTTTTTTTTTACTCCGGGGGTCTCAAATACATATTTCCGATAAATTGGTATAAAATGTTTGGTTTGAATACAATAACTTCTTTGCTTACTATACACATTACACATACATGCTAAAGAAAGTAAAACAGTATTAACAATCTGTTTATTTTCGAGGCTATTTAGCATGTAGCGAAAAAAATTACACAGGGCATCTTTGGTAACCTTTCTTCTCGAATTAATATTCATAAAATGCATCAGAATTATCATCATGTTTAAATGCTGAACAATTTTCGATATTTTTAAACAATTCGGAAATATACCTATGTTGAAAGATACGTTTACACAGGAAGTTAGTGAAATTAATGCAAGCAGTTAGCTTTTTAAGTAAACAATTGGGCAAGCGATTGTAAGCGTTAGTGAAATGAGTTGTTCACATCGCTAACTAACATATTAACACATTGGTAAGGGATCAATTCTATTTAAAATTAGCATTTTCTTTGATATATTATTAAAAATGCATTTTATTTTCTCTAGCACGTATCTACAATGTGCATTAGATAGAAAGACATTGTATTGCACCCAAAAATTCTATACTGAGATTTCACCGGAAATATTTGTTTTGAGCTCCCTTGAATGCAAAAATAAAAAATTAGAAAAAGATTCGTATTGTGTGTTTATCTAATCTGTATGTCTTATGTTTGTGTAGATATGTGTGTGTACAACATAACTCAAATACAAAAGTCTGTTTAATACATAACATGACATTTAAGTTAAGCATCTTCCAAGGATATGACACGAAAAGTTTTCAGGAAAATCCCTCCCTACTATCTTTACTTGGAATATTTTTTGAACATTTTGATTTTCTCAAAGTGTCTCTAATGATTTTAATTCAAATACTTATGTTTAACATATTTTCATTACTAATAAAACGTATATCTAGCATATTCTGGGAATGTTCATGATATACGTCTCAGAAGAAAATATAGATCTCGTTAAAACACGCAATTTATGTCATATACATTTTTTCTAACGTTAGCCACATATTCCTTGTTATTGGTTTCAATGTTAAAATACTTGATACTCAAAAAGCAAGTCCGTGTTTCTTTTGTTTTACTCCTAGCTATGCAAAGAAGCGAATTTCAATAACAACCGCATAAGGTCTGTTTTTAAAATATTTTACCTTCGCTTTAGTCTAGTGTATTTCCTTGTTTCCCTTCTACTTATAAGGAATCAAGTAATAAGACAATTTCTGCTGATGTTTATCTCGACTAGCATGGTGTAGATAACAGAATCTGTTTTGTAAGATTAGTTTGTTTGTAGAGCGGACAAAGAAAGCCATGGGATCGGAACACAGCAAAATTGTTGTTGTTTTAGAAGTATTTTAAGACATTTATGAAATCATCGGATCTAACATTATGACATTTCTAATTAGATTTATGCAACCTTTCATCTCCTCAACGAATTTTCCATTAATATTACATTTTCATACTTCTTTGTTTTATTTTAAAGGTAACATAATATGTAGCTGTGGTCGTCTCTTAAGCGCGCTGCTTGCCAAGCGGGAGACCTGGGTTCGATTCCCGGTACCGGTGTGGGGATTCTTCCCCCGCTGGGAGACCTGATCCGGGGCGCTCTCAGTCTCGTGAGGCCCCTGGGGAGGCCAATTGAGGAGCTACTTGATGGAGGAGTAGCGGTTCCAGGTCATGAGGATCGCATTAACCGGCCGGGGGTGGTTCGAGGCGCTGACCACGTCTCACACTCCATACGTCTGTCATGGACCGAGATGGGGGTCGGGCGGTAGGCCGAGGTTCCTTGTGAGCTGTCGTGCCCTGGAGTTAATAAATAATATACTATAGCTGTACTCTTTCTAGTTGTCTATGAATATCAGACTAAGAAGAGCATGCTAGATAAGGTTTTCTATTGGGAAGATTTTCAAAATGATGTGGAGAAGAGGTGAGGTAAAGCGCTAGTTAAAGGTGAGAGTGTAAATACATTCACAAAGGTACCTTTACCTTCACTTAAAAATTAAAATCTGGGGAAAGGCAGATTGTACAGAAGATTATAAGAAAATAAATAACCCAATATTTCGATAGTATTCAGCAACCCAGAAGTTAAAGCTGTTGCGAGAAAAGAGAATGGAATATGCGAACTCAAACTTTCTACCTGGCACTTACACAACGCAAGATCCAACGATCCGATATCGTTGTAACCTTTCTAAAGGAAGATTCTGAAAGTACTACATCTAACCATTCTTCATCAAACTATTTATACAAAAACTTATTCTTCTACATACTTCTTGTTATTAGGGTAAATATTTTTTACATATTTCCTTGTAAATATAACTAAAAAAATCCAATGCTTTCCATCCACATGACATTCTCTACGTCTTGGTAACAATTTTGGATAAAAACCTTATTCTTCTATCTACTCCATGTTAATTGAGAAAACATTAGCAGAATTGATCTTATTACTCGTTATCTATTAAGAAAAGGGAAATAAGGGAACACACAGAGCTAAAGTGATAGTCAAATGTTTTAAAAGCTGGTTGCCATGTAGATGAAACCCGTTTCTTTATATTGGCAGGAGTTGACAAATTCCCGTATGAGAAAAATTTCATTTGTGCCAACATTTGCAAACAATGGAAATTTAAAGAGAGCGTAGGTCATGTAATAAAGATTAATAAATCTTTGAATGTGATTCTTACACAACAGGAGACAAGAACTCCTAGACTACATTCATTCAAGCAACTACCCTTTAAAAGAAAAAGGGTATATTAAAACTGAAACCAATAACAAGGAATATCACATCAATGGTGTACTCTGTGAACAAAATATATTTGACATAAATTGTGTGCTTTAAATCGATATACATTTTTGTGTAGTAAGTCTTTGTCTATCTCTTATGGTTTAACAGTTATCCAAAATTCAGAAAATTTGTCCAGAATAAAAGGGTCGTCACATTCTATTTCCAGCGTATATATAAATTTTATTGTGCCTCTGAAATTTGTAAAATATATTTATTCAATTAGAGACAGTAATTTGAACCTTCTCTAAACTATATTTTATCGCCCTCCGTGGTGTAGTGGTTACCATGCTAACTTCTAATACCCAAGGTTTCGTGTTCATACCCGGCGGAGGACAATGGATTTTTTTAGGGTGTAAAAATTCTTAGCATGACTTCCTTCGGAAGGGAAGTAAAGCCGGTGGTCCCGTGTCATAGATTTACGGCACGTAAAAGAACCTCAAGCTGACAGAGGCCTCTGAGCAAAATTAAGCGGTCTTTCACACCCAGTATAGAATGAGACGCTGAGAACCACAGCAGTTAAAGATCGTCCATAAATAACACGCCACTTTTTTTCTAAACTATATTTAAGCAAAAACTTACACCCCAAAAATGTAGATCTCGTTAAAACAGACAATTTAAGACATATACATTTTTGGGGGGAGTTGAGCCATTTCCGAGATATTCCTTGTTAATGGTTCCAGTTTTAAACTACTTAAAACATTTCTCAATCGGGAACTTGTAATCTCCTGACCATTCAAAGCAATGCATTTCAATTATATTGCAACCAACTTTTAAAAGATTTGACTATCGCTTTAGTGTATTGTAGGTATTCCCTAAGTTCCTTTTTACTTTCTCTATACGCACTATGTACATAGTGTATAGAGAAGGTATTGCACTCCACCCAAAAATTCGATACCGAGATTTCACCGGAAATATATGTTTTAGGGTCCCCAATATCCAAAAAAAGCATTTTCACAATAAGGTCCGTGTGTGTGTGTGTGTGTGTGTGTGTGTCCGTGTGTCTGTGAACACGATAACTCAAAATCGAAAAGTCGGTAAAATACCAAACTTGGTATATAAGTTTAGTATCTCCAGGGATGCGACACGAAGATTTTGAGAAAAACCCCCCCACCCCCAACTACCCTTTACATGGAACTTTTTTCGAAATTTTTATTTTTTCAAAAATGGCTCTAACGATTTTGATTAAAATTTCGTATATTAAAGATATTTACCTGACAAATAAAATGTATATCTTGAATTTTCTGGGAATAGCCTCTGAAGAGTAGTTTATTCTGGATGAATTTTACTGAATTTTGAATAACTGCTAAACCGTAAGGGATGGACCAAAACTTACTACACAAAAAATGAAGAGCACGTTAAAACACACAATTTATGTTATATACATTTTTTTCGTAAGTTCGTCGTTTTTGAGACATTCCTTATTTTTGGTTTCTGCTATGAAAAACTTATACTTTTCTCATACAGGAACTTGTCAATTCCTGTCCATATAAACAAAGGAACTTCATTGACATAGCAACCAGCTTTTGACTATCATTTTAACCTATGGTAGTCCCTTATTTCGCTTCTACTTACAAGGTAGCAAGTAAAAGACTATTTCTGCTCATTTTTTCTGATTAGCATAAAGTAAAAAGAAGTATAAGGTTTTTAAGAATAATTTGTTGCAGGGATATAGAGAAAGTCATGTGAATGGTACACATCAGATTTTCACTTAAAGGAAGCAAGTAAGAAGACAATTTCTGTTAATGTTTATCTCGATTACCACGAAGTAGATAGAACGATAACCTTTTTTAAAATAATTTGTTACTGAGATGTAGAGAAAGTAATGTAAATGGAACACAACAGATTTTTAGAATCTTTATGTACTATATCTATATTTAAAATTTGCACTTATGGGGTGTTAAAATTCTTCAGAGATCTTTCTACATAAACAGAATTCCTCGTTTCTTCGATGACTTTTGAAAAAAAATATCGTTAAAAACTTCATTTATTTATAAAATAGTGCTTAGTTCTCTTAAGTATCACTTGTAATTTTTAAAAGTCACTGTTATTCACACTTCTGTGTATAATGTATTGTGTACATTTATCATTTAATAGATTTTTCATATGTATATCTATGTAATGCTGTTATAATGACATTATTGTTAAGCCTATATTTATCTATGTCATTTCAGCTTATATTTATACTGTTTTGTTTGCTCTGTCATTTTGGCAACCCATTAATTGTATAGTGAGCCGTTATTATCTTGAATAAAAGATAACCAATTACATTTTAAAAAACATAAAGAAGGATAAGTCTTTCTTCTTTAGGTCTTAAGTATAATTTTATTGGCAAAAGTATGTAATAATTTATCTAATAACATCTGTAATAAAGATCGGCGTTATATTAAAAGATTACACTGAATTGCTTTCTTTATGTTCGTTATATCTTCAATGTATTTCCATTTTCGGTGGGTTGTGCATGACCAGTGCAGACCCATGTGGCAGAGATAATTGTAATTGAAAGTACTTGACCTCAAAGAAAAAATTCGTTCTTGTACCGAAAGTAATTTGCGATGTCCTGTTCATCATTTTATTTCGTTTTATTCTAAAAACATTTCCACTTGTACTGACTCCGTCTGAGTTGTGGGAAGATGAGAATGTTGCGGTACTGTTAAGGTAATTTTTGGAACAATCGTATAAGGAGCAATATAGCGCATGTAGTAGGCTGCATAAAATAAATAAAAAATATCTCAGAAATGGTCAATTCCATGAAAAAAACCTATATGACATAAATTGTGTATTTTAACGTGGTATACATTTTTGTGTAGTAAGTTTTTGTCTATCTCTTACGGTTTAACAGTTACGCAAAATTCAGAAAATTTCATTCAGAATAAAGAGGTCTTTAGAGGTTACTCCTAGAAAATTCATGATATACATTTTATTTGAAATATAAATATCTTTAATATATGACATTGTAATCAAACTCGTTACAGCCATTTTTGAGCAAATCAAAATTTTCGAAATTTTTTCCATATAAAGAGTATTTTGAGGTGAGGGGATTCTTCTCAAAATCTTCGTGTCGCATTCCTGGAAGATACTAAACTTAACTACCAAGTTTGGTGTTTTACCGACTTTTCAATTTTGAGTTGTGTTCACAGACACACGGACACATACACACACGGGCCTTTTTCTGAAAATACCTTTTTTTTTATACAGGAGACCCGAGAAGTCTATTTCCGGTGAAATCTCGGTATAGAATTTTTTGGGTGGATTGCAATACGTTCTCTAAACATTATATACATAGTACGTGGAGAGAAATTTTAAAAAAAAACTATAGTGTGTAGAATTGCTACTAATTTCTCTATAATTTATGAAGAAACCATAACGATTACATTTTCTTGAAATTGGACTTCACAACGCCCACCATTAAATGTATGTTACAATTCGTACACTGAGTGAAATTTCTCCCGTTAATATTTCCGGTGTAACTCTTCCAAATGTATACATTTATTTCCTAACGTTCATGAATATCCAGTGGTCGCGTTAAACAAACAAATATTTCAGAAAAAACTAACGAAAGAAATTAGGTAGTGTGGGTAGTCGAGAATTTTGAGATCATAATTAGTTCACCTCGGCAACACCAATGTTGCCATGTTTGACAGTAAGAAAATCAATATTGCTTTTGTTCAATGACAAAGGTAAGACGCCATTGTTGAATACGATTCCATTTTATCTTCTTATTGCAAATATCGCACATTGTTATAATTCATATTTTATCATTCTGGGCAAGCAAAGAGACTGAAATTTCAATACCATTAACAAAAGACCGGCCTTTAAAAACGTTTACTATATTAGTGTATTTGTTTATTGTATTTCTTTAATCCCCTTCTACAATAAAATAATATCGAAATAAAACCATTTATGTTAATGTTTGTCTAGATGAGCATGAAGTAGGTATAATAATAAGCTTTTGTAAGAATAACTTGTTTCCGAATACTTTTGTTGATTTTCTTTCCTGTGATGGGGAGAAAGCGTGAGATGAAAACTTTGCAAGAATAGTACAGGTAGGTAATTGTGCGCGCGCTTGTGTGTTTAATTCACATTCATTCCATAGAACGGAAAGTAGCCCAAAAAACTGGGTCAGGTGGCTAGTCTTTCACTGACATTCAGGCGGTCCGGAGTTCGATACCTGCCGAAAGCGCGTTTTTGCCCTGAACTATCCATGGTTTTCACGGACCGAGAAAGCTAATAATGAAATCCTCTCCATCTAACACAGATCCTCTGTCTTTCTTCTTTAATTTAATCTTCTCTTTTCTTACATAAAAATTAATTAACACTACAGAGCTGGAGTTTCATGTTTTTATTTGTTTAAAGTTAATAGTTAATCTATATCCGTCCACATGTATTGCTAAATTTTCCTTATGGTTTTTGCTTTTATTCATTCCTTTTAAATATAGTTTTCACGTGGATTTTGCTGACATTTTAATCTATGCCATTAAGAATACGTACCTACTTATTACTTTCTCGCCTAAGGCACATAGTATAGAGGGATAGAAGGAATTGCATTACACCCAGAAGTTCGATACCGAGATTTCACTAAAAATATAGGTTTTAGGGTCCCCTGATAAAAGAAAACACAGCTCAAAAAATAAAGTCTGTTTAATACAAAATTTTATATTTAGGTTCATCTTCCAACGAATCGACACGAAGATTTTCAAGAAAATCCCCCCACTCAAAATATTCTTCAAATGAAAAAACCTTTCGAAACTGTTGATTTTCTGAAAAGGATTCCTACGATTTAAATTAAATTTCGAATATAAAATACACTTTTATGATAAACTGTACATCTTATATTTTCTAGGAACAACTTAAGTCTCTTCATTCTGAATGTGTTTTACATAACTGCTAAACCTAAGAGTTTATCATAACTGGTAACGGAAAAGTCACTGAGCAAAAAATGTAAATATTGTTAAAACACTCAATATATGTCATTGACATTTTTTTGTGGAGTTAGCCATTTCCAAGATATTCCTGTTATTGTTTTCAATTTTAAAATACTCATCTAAATTTTTCTCACGTGGGAATTGTCAACTTCTGGAATTACAATAGAAGCAAATTTTAATCAACTTGCGACTGGCATTTAAAAGATTTTTCTATCGGTCTAGTCTAGTGTGTTCGTTTGTTTCCCTTCTCTTAATTAGTAGCTATGTATTAAGATCATTTCTGCTTATGTTTATCTCAAATGGCATGAAGTAGATAGGAGAGTAAGCTTTTTAACAATAAGTTGTTACAGAAATGCCAAAAAAAAAAAAAGTCATGGGAATGGAACATATCAGATTTTCTTTTATTAATGATTTGGCAATAAACATCTTTAATTTAGTTTTGCAAAAATAGTGTTGCGTCTTAAAATATTTGAATGAATATAACTAGCATTTCACTATTACCCATGCTTTCGTATTTCTTAAGTGGAAGAGATCAGTCTCAATTGTTATATTGTCTGGAGGAATGTTCCTGTCACTAGATCTTATTCGAATTATTTTTATACTCAGTAGTCTAATTCATATAAATTAGAATACAGTTAATAAGATCGTTAGCTGAACTTGGTATTTAAGTATATATTAAGCATGCCACCCGAAGATTTTCAATAAACAATCGATTTTGATTAAAAGACCATATATTAGAGACTTGGAAATAAACTATATATCTAAATTTCCTGGAGTGGCCTCGAGTCCTGTTCATTCTGAATGGTTTTTGTAAACTGTTAAACTGTAAGAGTTAGAAAAAAACCTGCTGTGACCCATTCACATGACTTTCTCTACTTCTATGTAACAAATTATTGTTAATAAGCCTATTCTTCTATTTACTTCATGCTAATCGAGAAAAATTTAGCAGAAATAGTCTTATTACTTGCTTCCTTGTAAGTAGACGCGAAACATGGGAGTATCATAAGTTAAAGTGAAGTCAAAAGCTAGTTGCTATGTAACCGCAGTTCTTTTGTTTGTATGGACAGGAGTTAGACAAATTCCTGTTTGAGAAAAGTGTGTGTTTCAAAGCTGAAACCAAAAACAAGGAATATCTAAAAAACGGTCAACTCCTCGAAAAAATGTATATAACATAAATTGTGTGTTTTAATGTGCTCTACCAAGTTTGGTATCTATCGGTCTTTTCGTTTTTGAGCTATGCTGTCCACAGACACAAACACAGACACACACCCGGATCTTTTTCCAAAAATGTTTTTTTTATTCAGGGGGACCCAAAACATGTATTTCCGGTGAAATCTCGATATCGAATTTTTGGGTGCAATACAATACCTTCTCTATACACTATGTACATAGTACGTATAGAGAAAGTAAAAACTTACTATCTATTGGTTTCAGTTTTAAAGTACTTACACTTCTCTCAAAAGGACATCGTCCGTATTTCTTTTGTTTTATTCCCGGCCATGCAAACAAGCGAATTTCAATAACAATTTCAAAAGGACATTTGACTGTCCCTTTAGCATATGTTTTTCCTTAGTTCCTTTCTACTTATAGGGAACTAAAACATCTGATGTGTTCCATTCACATGACTTTCTCTATATCCCTGGAACAAATTGTTCTTAAAAAGGTTATACTTCTATTTACTTCATGCTTAAAAAATAATTAGTAGAAATAGTCATATTCCTTGTTTCCTAGGAAGTAGAAGCGAAATAAGTGACTACCATAGGTTAAAGTGATAGTCAAAAGCTGGTTGCTATGTCACTGAAGTTCCTTTGTTTGTATGGACAGGAGTTGACAAATTCCTGTATGAGAAAGTATGTTTTTCAAAGCAGAAACCAAAAACAAGGAATGTCTCAAAATTGATGGACTCCACGAAAAAATTGTATCTATATAAAATAAATTATGTGTTTACCGAGCTCTACATTGTTGGTGTATTAAACTTTTGTCCATTTCTTACGGTTTAGCAGTTATTCAAAATTCCGTAATATTCGTCCAGATTAAAGTACTCTTTAGAGGCTATTCCCAGAAAATTCGAAATATAAATTTTATTTGTCAGGTAGATAGCTTTAATATACGATATTTTAATCAAAATCGTTAGAGCCATTTTTGAGAAAATAAAAATTTTCGAAAAAAGTTCCATGTAAAGGGAAGTTGGGGGTGGGGGAATTTTACTCAAAATTTTCGTGTCGCATCCCTGAAAGATACGACCAAGTTTAGTATTTTACCGACTTTTCGTTTTTGAGTTATCGTGTTCACAGACACACGGACACACACACACACGCACCTTTTTCCGAAAATGCTTTTTTTAGTTAAAAAGGGCCCTAAAACATATATTTCCGGTGAAATCTCGGTATCGAATTTTTGGGTGGAGTGCAATACCTTCTCTATACACTATATACATAGTACGCATAGAGAAAGTAAAAATACTCGTATGACCTTGTGATAAAGCTTATCTGGGTTAGCATAGAGGAGAAAGAAGAATCATTTTTTAAAAGAAGTTTGTTTGTAAAACATGTATAGAAAGCCGCGTGAATAGAACACATCAGATTTTTACATACATGAGAAGATGTAAATACCTTTCTGCTGGTCACTTCTTTTGTCATATAGATTCACACTTAAACTAATACTGAGAACAAAAACGTAACGCTTTAATGTCTTAGACCCCGCAAAAGTATTTGGCCTAATAGTGGAATATGTTCGTGGATGCTGAAAATCATTTACTATTTAAACATAAAATTCTTACACCAATAACTGTATGTTTTATCACGATAAAAGTTACACAGCATACTTTATTATTAAAACTCGTATCTTAAAATTAACCGGGAGTATCATTTATCCATGCATATGTTTTCCTAAGCGTAATTACTAATGTTTATGTTTTACTATAATTAATAAATAACATTTTGTTAGTTAAATTGTTAATGTTTATCATAGTCATCTTCCATGATGTGGTGGTTACCAAGATAGTTGCTAATACCAAAGATTACGGATTCAACACAGTGGAGGGTGTTTTCGGACGTAAAAATCCTTTTCATGGCCTCCTTTGATCCCTTGTAGCTTTTTACTTGCACGTAATAGAACCCAATACCTTGAAAGAAAAGGTCCCTGGGCTAAATTTGTTATATTTCACATCCGTAAGTCGTGATTTCGTCCTATAGAGCCACTTATAGCACCTTGGCACATTTGCACATAGTGACGGGCTCACGAAGTAGAAATTCCTTAATTATGAAATCACTGTAAAAGTAATCCAATATATGCCCTTATGCTATGATGGAAATTATGTTAAATTGAATATTTTATCATGCTTTGCATCTTATAGCAGAATTAAAATGATATCCATGCGAATCTTTTATGTAGAGGGTTTAGGGGTTTGTTGCTTTCAACAACCAAATCTTCATTATTAACAAAGTTGTGTTTTGGTTGCCTAGCATTGATTATTGACTTGGACAGTTTATTAAACCTTATTAAATGGTGTAGAATAACCTTAATTAATCGGTTATATGTTACAGAACCTTGTTGCTGTAGATATAGATGTAAATGTTAAGCTTCTCCTTCAAAATATTATAGCTAATTTTACATTATTTTCTTCCATCCAAAATTTTGATATCGAGATTTCACCGCAAATACATGTTTTTAGCACGCCTGAATTAAAAACATACACACACATTTTTGATAAAGATCCGTTGTGTGTCTGCGTGTGTGGACAGCGTAACTCATAAACCAAAAGTCGGTTAAATACCAAACTTGGTATTTCAGTATATATCTTCTAGGATACCACACAAAGATTTTCAGGAAAATTCTCCCATCCCAAACTATCTTTTGCATTGAAAATGTTCAAAATTTTCAATTTACTAAAAATAGGCTCTAACAATTTTAATTAAAATGGCATATATTAAATATATTTAGATAGAAAATAAAATGTATCTCTTGGATTTCTTGAGAAAGGCCCCCGAAATTCTATTATTTTTGAAGACTATTGAATAACTGGTAAATCGTAAGAGATAGTCTACATAAAAACTATAGATCTCATTAAGGCACAGAATTTGTCATATGTCGTTTTTTTGTAGAACTATTTATTTTCATGTATTCCCTGTTATTGGTTTGAACTTTAAAATATTAAACCTTTCTCTTTTGTTTTACTTCTGAACAAGGAAAGATACCCGCATTTCAATGACAATCGATCAGCGACAGCTTTTAAAACATTTGACTGTCGCTTTAGCCCAGTGTATTCCCTAATTTCCCTTCTTTTTGTAAGGAATAAGACTATTTCTGATATTGTTTATCTTGATCAGCATGAATAATATTTTGTAAGAATAGTTTGTAGAGAAAGTAATGTGTATGTTACATATCAGATTTTTATTTATTTACTTTATGATATATATAATGCAGTTACATTATACCTCACATATGAAGTAAATTAGACACTGAGTGAAACACATAAAATGATTTTCAACTTTATAAGATTATAATTATTTTTTTTTCACTATAGAACAACAGACATAGAGCGGCAATATTAAGAAATCCCTTCTTGGTAGTGTGAGGGTAGAGCCTCACATTCAAGAGGTCTCGAGTTCGAATCGCGTTTTTTTGTAGTGTTTAACGAACGCTTTAACTACTTATGCCACTGACACTGATGATACATGAATGAAGATGGAGCACCGGTGCAATGCGATGACGGGGGAAACCGGAGAATCCGGAGAAAACTCGCCCCAGCGCCGCTTTGTCCACCACAAATCTCACATGCGGTCACTTGGGATCGAACCTGGACCGTCGAGGTGAGAGGCGAGCGGTGTAACTACGCGGCCGTGAATCGCGATTAGGTTACGTTACACGGATAAGTTTTTTTTCGGGTTTTCCCTTATGCTGAGAAGACGAATGCCGAATAACTTTAAGCTCTATGGACCCCAGATCATTCGAGCTTCATTTCACCAATTTAATTCATATGACCAACCAGGTTAAAAGGATGTTAAATTACAACAAAAAAGAATGGGGAAAGAAAAAGGGGCATTAATCTAACAAAAGACAAAAAATGTTATAAAGACCTAAACATTATATATATCACAATTGCTTACAAGGTAAATGTTTATAAGGTGGTTGTCAATTGCAGGCACGTATAATGCTGTGAGCAAGTAATTTGATGTAATGTATTTTTGTTACCCTCAGTACTGTATGGTAGACAACAGAGAATATGCTTACGGTTAAAGAGCATTTGGACCATTCACAACCAAATATATTTTTTAAATATATGTTTTCTTTGTGTGGTCTTTAATTAATTTATTTTCATCTGGAGTTGGCAAGTTGATTCCTTTATGGCTGCGTGAGCTTTGCTTGCACTGCTGTCATTTCAGAGCATATCTAATGCTTTCTTATAATACTTAGATTTTCATGAGGTACAGGGATTGGTATCATTTGGATTATCAATTATTTATCATCATATTTAGTAATGTTCCCAAGTGCATGGCACATTACAAAAAAAATCTTATATGTTCAATTCACATAACTTCCGCTGCATGTTCTGTAAAAAAAATATTTTATCACAAAACATTATTCGTTTATCTACATCATGCCAATCGAGATAAATATTAACAGAAATTGTTTTATGCTTATTTGTAAGGAAGGAAATAAGAGAAAACTAAAGCGATATTCAAATTAAAAAAATAAAACTCTTTCCATTCGATTGACATTGAAATTTAGTTCTTTTTATATGGTTAGGAATAAAATAATATGTTATGAAAAGAATGAGAAAATGTTAAGTATTTTAAAATTGAAACTAATACAGTGAATAAGTATCTCGGAAATGGTTAACTCTAAAAGAATGTATATCAGATATATTGTGTATTTTAATGAGATCTACATGTTTTGTGTTTTACGATTTGAGTATCTCTTCAGTTTACCAGTTGCACAAGATTCATCCAAATCTTCTCAGACTATTCCCTGAAAATTCAAGATATACATTTCATTTGAAATGAAAATATCTTAAAACATATGACATTTTAAACAATATCACCATTTTTGAGAAAACCAAAAATTTCGAAAAACCTTCAATGTAAACCTTAGTTGGGGGTAGAGTATTTCCATGACAATTTCCTTGGAAGATGCTTAATTTAAATCTCAAGTTAGGTATTTAACGGACTTTTTTTAAGTGATGCTGTCCCTCCCCACACACAGACATACACTCGAAAACTTTTTTCTAAACATGCTCATATTTTTGCATTCAAGGGGTCTGAAAACTACATTTTTCTGGTGAAAACTCCGTATCAATTTTTTTCTATTTATGCTGTACATTGTTAATATGTGCTAAAGAATGTAATATTTGCAAGACATATAAAAACTGTTTAAATCAAACACAAGTAACATTATCAATGAACTATGTTCATCAAATTGTATTTCATGGAAGATCTAAGCTTACGCAAAATATTAGGCTTATTAACCTAAAATTCCGGAATTTCTCTTTACTTTCTATACACGAACTATGTACATAGTGTACAGAGAAGGTATTGCACTCCACCCAAAAATTGATACCGAGATTTCACCGGAAATATATGTTTTAGTGTCCCCTTTATCCAAAAAAACATTTTCAGAAAAAGGTTTGTGGGTGTGTGTGTGTGTGTGTGTGTCCGTGTGTCTGTGGACACCTTAACTCAAAAACGATAAGTCGGTAAACTACAAAACCTTATATTTAAGTTTAGTATCTTCCAGGGATGCAACACGAAGAATTTGAAAAACAAATTCGCCCCCCGAGCTACCCTTTACATGAAACTTTTTTTCGAAAATTTTGATTTTCTTAAAAATGGCTCTAACGATTTTGATTAAAATATCATATATTAAAGACATTTATCTGAAAAATAAAATGTATATCTTGAATTTTCTGGGAGTAGTCTCTAAGACTACTTTATTCTGGATGAAGTTTTCGGAATTTTGCATAACTGCTAAAAAACTACTGGACAAAAACTTACAACACAAAAACTCTAAAACTCACAATTTTTGTGTGATCGTTTTTTAGGTATTCCTTGTTTTTGGTTCCAGATTAAAAAAAAAAAAAAACTTACCTTTCTCATACAGGAATTTGTCAACTCCTGTCCATACAAACAATGAAAATTCTGTCACATAGCAACCAGCTTCTGACTATCACTTCAACCTATGGTACTCCCTTACTTCGCTTCTACTTATAGGCAGCAAGTAATAAGACTATTTCTAATTTCTAATTTGTTCTCGGTTAGTATGATTCAAAAAGAAGCATTAGCTTTTTAACAATAATTTGTTGCAGAAATGTAGAGAAAGTCATGTGAATGAAACACATCAGATTGTTTATTCCACAGTATTTTTGACGCAGTTAAATGATAATTTGTTGTTTCTTTTGACTGTCAAGTGTACAGATATCACAGACAGAACGCACTTAGCATTAACACTTGTGCAATAACAAACCTCAGCAATTTTTACGTATACTAGTACTAACAACATAACCACTCATTTTTAGTACAGGAGAAATGTAAAAGGTTTGGACTATGTTATTGCAGTTTCTTTATGGCATTTTTGAGTACGTAAAACAACTTAACAATTAAAATTCAAGTTTCAGACACTTGTTGTCTCGTAACTCTTGCATGGGCCACTGTACTTTTGTAACATCATCTACAACATCTTAAGTACACGATATCTTTGATAACAGCCATGTTGGAATTCTAAATTTCGGTTAGTTTTACAATTAGTATTTTTCTGAGTGGCTGATATACTTAAAAGTAACCAATTGAGTAGGATATTTATAACATTTCAGAAATTCCTTTCGGGCAAGCTACAGAAGGTTAAAATTCAAGACCTACGTGTGTACTTAACTTGGCTCCAAAATCACTTTACACTTTCCGCACGTACTGTTGGTAAAAGGCATTGTATTCCGCCCAAAAATTAGATATTGAGATTTCACTGTAAATATATTTTGAGGTCCCCCAAATCCAAAAATAGCATTTTTAGAAAAGGTCCTTGTGTGTGTGGACAGAATAACTCAAAAACTAAAGATCTTTTCTATTTAAGTTCAGCATCTTTCAAGGATGAGACACAAAAGTATTCAAGAAAATCCTATAATATCAGCTACCCTTTACTTGCAACTTTAGACAATTTTGATTTTCTCAAAAATGCCTCAAACTATTTTCATTAAAGTACATATAAAGCGCACACAGGACAAAGGGTACAAAAATGGTGAAGATTAGTTATGTAAGCTGTTATACAGTTAATAAGGCATCCTTTTCAGGTGCCTGAATTAAATCATTAAGACGATTTTAGTTACTATGTACTTACAGATATAGTATTCCATATGAGAGTAGATCAAGTACATACACACTACAGAAAGGGTGCGAATAAGCTGATATTCAGATCATTCTGTCATTTGAACAAGATATGTTCCTATAACATTTAAAACTGATACTAAGTTCATGAAAATTGAATCACTTGTAAGCTTGATAAGTTGCGGAACATAATGTATCTTTATAAATAATATTAAAAAGGTAGTGAAAGTTCTGAGAAGATTAAGACTGTGAACTCTAAAGTCTATATTTTATGTTTCGTAAGCATTCTGAGTAGAATATTATTATATTTCCATACTTTTATACAGTTTCCTATTTGCAATTTTTTGTAATTTCTATTTGACTTTGTTAATGTTTTGTTAAGCTTTGTCTTTTGGTCGACATCACATTCATCATAAATATATTCATGTTCAACAATATGTGCGGCAGTTAAATGCAGTGACTAACGACAGCAGACGGGCTTACATACAGATAGCAAGACGAAACTTCCCTGATGCATTATTATATCAAGTGGCCCATTTGTACCGTATTTGGTATGTGAAGATATTCCTTCTGCGTTAAATGATTTGCAGAACTCAACGGGGTTATTTCAAGTTAAAACGGATCAGTGGGGCACTACCACTCTCAATGAGCGCAATCCGCCTCACCATTTGCGCAAAAAGCAAGAGGAATAATACGAAGATCGCTCAGCCAGTTCCCCACTAACCGGTTTTTATCCAAAATAGCCCTGTTGGGTTCTGCGACTATTTTAATACATGAAAGGGACAGGATAGTTGTGCCAGCTGATATACAAAATAAACTTTAATTATTCTCTAAAACAGTCAATTCTTCACAATAAAACAAAGGGGTTATTAGGATTTGAAGTTTGAAATTATTACTCTGAGAAATTCACAAATGAACTTACCCCTTTATTTCCGTGTGAAGATATGTATGAAGAAGATATGCTTAAAATATTTGCATGAGAAATGAAATATACATTCTACATCTTCTGGGAATAGCCTCTGAATTCCTCTTCATTCTAAATGACTTTTAAATTACTGTTTACAGGTAGAAAAAAACTTACTACGGAAAATCTAGATCTCATTAAAACACACAATTTAGGCCAATTAGATCCTTTGTGGAGTTAACCATATCCGATATACTACTTGTTATTTACTTATGTTTTCCCATACTCCTTTTCTCAAATGGAAAATCGTTATTGGGTTTTCTTTCTGCTGCACAAGCAAAGAGAACGGAATTTCAAAGCCATCACATAGCGACTGTAGCGACTTTCTTTGAAAATCTGATGTGTTCTATTCGCATGACTTTCTCTATATCACTGCAACAAATTATTCTATTTACTTCATCTAATGGAGCAAAAATTTGCAGAAATAGTCTTATTACTTGCTTCCTTGTCAGTAGAAGCGAAATAAGGGGGTGATAGTCAAAAGCTGGTTGCTCTGCGACTGAAGTTCCTTTGTTTGTATGGACACGAGTTCACAAAGTCCTGTATGAGAAAAGTTTAAATTTTTATAGTTGAAACCAAAAACAAGGAATATCTCAAAAACAATCAACTCCACGAAAAAAATGTATATAACATAAATTGTGTATTTTAAGGTGCTCTACATTTTTGTGTGGTAAGTTTTTATCCATCTCTTACGGTTTAGCAGTTATGCAAAATTTCGTAAAATTTACCCAGAATAAAGTAGCCTTCAGAGGCTATTCCCCGAAAATTCAAAATATACATTTTATTTGTCAGGTAAATATCTTTAATATACGATATTTTAATCAAAATCGTTAGGGCCATTTTTAGAAAATCAAAATTTTCGAAAAAAGTTCCATGAAAAGGGTGGTTGAGGATGGGAGGATTGTTCTCAAAATCTTCGTGTTGCATCCCTGGAAGGTACTAAACTTAAATACCAAGTTTGGTATTTTACCGACTTTTCGTTTTTGAGTTATCGCGTTCACAGACACACGAACACACTGGCACACGGACCTTTTTCTGAGAATACTTTTTTCGATACAGGGGGCCCTAAAACATATATTTCCTGTGAAATCTCGGTATTGAATTTTTTGGTGAGCGCAATACCTTCTTTATTCACTATGTGCATAGCACGTATAGAGAAAGTAAAAATGTAGAGCTCGTTATAACACACAATTTTGTTATAATATTTTTCGCATACTTGAATCTGTCAACTCATGGCCATAAAACAAAGGAACTTCAATATCATAATAATCAGCTTTTAAAATATAAGTAATAAGACAATTTCTGCTATTTATTTTTCTCGATTAGCATGCAGTAGATATAAGCTTTTTAGATATAATTTATTGCAGAAATGTAGAGAAAGTGATTGAATGGAGCACGCCAAGTTTTTTTTAATTCCTTAAAGAATAGCTTGCTGAATTTGGTGCACAAGCTTCAGACATTCACGTGGGACCAAGAGGGTCTGAAAGCTTGCAGTACAACTTCTACTACGCAGTAAGAGTGGGGCCCAGCTAGAGTTGGTATGACTACATTATCATAATCTCCAGTAGCGTGAAGGCTAACACCTAAGGCAGTCCATGTTTTCCATCTACTCATGCGTATAACCGAAAAAATGAGGTAAAAAACAAGTTGTCCTTGTAAATATTCTGGTGACCGGGTGTCCCTGCACTCGTTCCGGGTTCGTGTCCCGTCATGATGAAACGCACACATGTAATACTGCAATACCACACGCATTCATGAGTTAATGTGCGTGCACATTTATCTAACACGTTATGTTACCGGTATTTTAATTACAAAAGATTCAGTTTTTGTCAGGAAGACAATAAAACGTAAATGTTTTCCACGTGTTGATCTTATAATTATACAAAATTATACATAAATTTACGGTGAGTTTGACAACACTGGAACGTAATAAATGAAAAGTATAATATTTAAGAATTTTGAGCTTAGAAATATGCACAAGCTATCAAAAATAAAATAGATTCCTCTAAACATCCGTTCTTATTTACTCATTTAATTACCGATTCTTGAAATAGTTGCTCTTTAAGAAGGCACCCAAATAAAAATTAGTGTTTCTTCTTAATAACTATACAAATTATACAATTTCTGCTTGCACTTTTACTTTCTCTGCAGAGTAGTACATAGACAGAGGTGTCATATTTCAATAGAATTTTATACCGAGATTTAACCGAAAATACATGTTTTAGACTTCCCAGAATCTAAACATGTGGAAAACGTCTGTGTGAGTCCTGTGTGTTCTGTGAACTACATAACTCAAAGAAAACAAAATTTAGTTTAACATCTGTTCAAGAAAATTCTCCCACGCTAAATCACCCTTTACATGGAAATATTTTACAAAGTTTTGATTTTCAAAAATATATCTTTAACGATTTTGATTAAAATACTGTGTATTGAAGATATGTGCACGAAAAATAAAATATATACCTTGAGTTTCCTGTAAATATCCTCTGAGGTCCTCTACATTTGCATAACTGGTAAACGTAAGAGATAGACAAAAAATTACTACACAAAAAAGTGCCTCTAGTCAAAACACACAATTTATTCATATACAGTTTAGTTGTTTAGCTAACCATTTACAAGATAAGCTTGTTATAGTTTTAATTTTTCTAATATTTTGCATACTTTTCTAAAATGGGAAGACGTTACTATTATTTTTCTTCATCCTGATCCCGCAAAGAGAATGGAATTTTAATACCATCATATATGACCAGCTTGTAAAGGAATTGATTGTCTCTTTCGTTTAATTAATTTCCTTATTCACCTAGTTCAAGAGACTAATATCGTAATAAAACCATTTATGAGTAAAGTAAGATAGAAGAATAGGCTTTAGTAAGAACAGCTTAAGTAGAAAAGGAATGTAGCATATCAGATTTTTAATATTTACTCTTTATGATTCTGGTACAACATTCCATGATTCTAAAAATACTTAACAACCTAGACTTTATTTAATATAGACTTGCCGATACATATTTAGAATTTTATAATTACTACCACCTTTAAAGAGCATTTTTATTCAACCTTATCCTTTTATTAATATCTTATGACAGTATGATATTGTTGATGAAAAAGTTTAAGTACACTTGCCATGATTCCAACAACATTTGACTCCACTTTAAACACTTCCAGCTACCAAATTAGCGGAGAGAAATTTCTCTCTTTTAATATACAGAAAGAAAAATATTTCACTTTATTTGCTCTGATACTTTCCAACATAAGTGCTCTGATGTTTTTCAACTTTCTTGAAAATGTAACTGTTTTACTTTCATTTATTTTTTACTTACCCGTGGTGTTTACAAAATTACTGTGCTAGGAGTAAATAGAGCATTTTTTGGCGGAACATGTGGAATTATACTCAAAAAGAGATTTGTGCTAACGAAGGAAAATTAAAATGACAGTCATAAATTATCAATGTTTCTATTGACCCTCCTCATTAATGTCTCTTGTTTACGACTTTTGGCATTTAATATCCGTTGCTTGAAATCGTACATGGGTGGTAATGTCAGCTATTACACCAAATTGTGTATAACATGCATATAAACGATGTTGTAAATATTAAACATGAAAAAAGTGATAACTCGATGCAATTTAAAAATACAGAAAAATGACAGAAAATTCTGCTGGAACTTAGAACTGTAATAGCGTTTGTTCTTTATGCATATTAAAGTATTGTGCACAGTAATAACTTGCAGGGGAAAGGAGGAAAAAGCAAAGAAGAAAGGAACAAAAAATGGAAGAACGAAAGAAAAAAATAATTTAAGAGGGAAGAAGGGGAGTTAAAGAAAGAAAGGAAGGAAGAAAAAAAGAAAAAGAAAAACTGGCATTTAATTTTCTTAGCTTCTGACAGGTTTTAATAATTTTCGCATACATTTTGAAATAGAATTTTTTTTTAAAATGCTATTATTATTTCCTATACAAGCTAACAATCAGCTAATATCAGCCAATAAATAACTGTCTTGACAAGCGAATGTTGTTTTTGGATTAAAAAAATATATAATGTGTTCAATTCACGTGACTTTCTTTACCTATTGTATAACAAATTATTCTTTAAAATCTTGTACTTCTTTCTACATGATGCTAATCACGATAAAAATTAGCAGAAATGGTATAATTACTTAGTTTCTTATAAGTAGAAGGGAAAATATAGGAAAATACATCAGGCTAAAGTGATAGTAAAATATTTTAAAAAACTGGTTGCAATGAGACAGAAACTAGATTCTATTTTCATGAAATGTAATGGAGTTTTATTTATGGACGCTCTTTAACTGCTCAGTCCCATTCTATATTGGGCAGCAGTTGACAGGTTTCCCTATGAGTAAAGTTTAACTGTTTTAAAATTGAAGCCATTAACGAATATCTCCGAAGTGGTTAACTCTACAGAAATATATGTGACATAAATTGTGTTTTAATGAGATTTACACTTTTAAGTGGTGAACTTTTTGTCTATCTCTTATGGTTTACAAGTTATGCCAAAGCCATCCAAAATGAAGAGGACCTCAAAGCTTACTCCCAGAATATTCAAGATATACATTTTATTTGTTGTGTAAATATATTTAATGTACGGTATTTAAATCAAAAACGTTCGGCCCATTTTTCAGAAAAACCAAATTTTCGAAATGTCTAAAGGGTAGTTTGGAGTACTCTGCTACTACTACTAGTACTACTACTACTACTACTACTACTAATAATAATAATAATAATAATAATAATAATAATAATAATGATATACAGTGAAACACTACGGACTCTCAGGAATGGGTTTTGTTATGGCGCCGTAATGTTTTGATTTAACCCAACAGAGGGTATAACCTCAACATTAAATAAGAACAGTGTATACACAATTATGAAACTAGCTACTGGAGCATATAATAGACGGGATAATGGTTTTTTAATTCCTTGTAAGTGTAAAAGCTAAAATTACTCTCTCAAAAATAAAAGGTGTATAACTAAAGTAGAAAACATGTTAGCCACCGTTTCCCTGTGTTTACACTATTCTTGTATATCATCAAGGACTCTATTACACGTCTGGGAACTGGTTCTCAATGAGAGCGATTTCTTCACCGTTTCCACAGATACCACAATAAGTGAAGAATAAAGGTTGCTCACACTAACACCACCATTGACCAGCGAATACTTTGAATTACCCCGTTGAGTTCTGCAACTCATAACTCATAACGCAATGTGTTGGATCATCTGATATGTACGAATTAGAGAAATTAATAATCGAAAAAAGTTTTATTTCTTCTTTGTTTATGGTAAGCATTCACAAACAGTTTTAAACCAAGGTCCTTAAATTTCTAAGCATAACAAGTTATATAAAGGTTTTTTATAAAACCTTAATATAATGCAAATAACATGCATGTACTATTTATGCAAAATAGTAGTGCAGACTAATCTTATAGACTTAAAAGTGTAAGGTACAACTCACAAAACTAGAAAATAAATGAACTGTGTCCCAGTTTTACTATGTAAACCGTAACATAGGAAAAATCTATATAAAGATGGAAACTGTCATGCTGGGTACAACAGCTAATTTTCCAGAATAGGATTCCGAAAGAAAGTAAGAATAGATAAATAAAAAGTGAATTGTTAGTTCACGTTTATTACTAAACAGTTTTAATTTTACAAAATACTACTTTGTGCACTTACAATTTACCCAATTTAGTTATATCAGTCGAATGTTTCCTTCTAGATGTTTGTGCAGCATCATTTACCCGTAATGTGCTTGCTGCATATATAGAGTTAACCTTTATATACAAAGATGTGAAAGATAACAATATAGTATTTCATGTGCGGTTAAAAACTAGGGGCAGTTTAGTTGGGGAACCTTTTAAAATTTTAAACGTGTACGAACTATTGCATACATGGAGTTAAAATTGCATCGAGCGAGAAGTAGAAAGATGTCTATGCCTTACAAATTTGATTATTATCGTTTAAAAATTAAAGGTAACTGATTTGAAGAGTCTGATGCGAACCAGGGCAGAATGAATTTAAAGTTGGTTCATAAACAACGGTAATATAATCGAGGCAGTGGACGGAAAAAGGAAACAGATACACATCAATGTAATAAATTATTCACACAAAATATAAGCGTTATGTTGCTGTTTTTCGCCCAAAAATGAAAGGTAGGTATTAAGCAATCTATGTGTGGAAATGAATATTATTTAAATACACATAAGGTATAAAAACATACAAGTCTGAGTTAACCTCTGTATAAAGCAGTTTATAGTCATTAGATTACACGCCGTCATCATCAATATCAGACACAAAACACAAAAGTTTGAGTTAACCTCTTATACAGCAGTTTATAGTCATTAGATTACACGTTGTCATCATCAATATCAGACACAAAACACACAAGTTTGAGTTAACCTCTTATACAGCAGTGTATGGTCATTAGACTGCACGTTGTTATCATCAATATCAGACACAAAACACACAAGTTTGAGTTAACCTCTGTATAAAGCAGTTTATAGTCATTAGATTACACGTTGTCATCATCAATATCAGACACAACACACACAAGTTTGAGTTAACCTCTGTATAAAGCAGTTTATAGTCATTAGATTACACGTTGTCATCATCAATATCAGACACAACACACACAAGTCTGAGTTAACCTCTTATAAAACAGTTTATAGTCATTAGATTACACGTTGTCATCATCAATATCAGACACAAAACACACAAGTTTGAGTTAACCTCTTATAAAACAGTTTATGGTCATTAGATTACACGTTGTCATCATCAATATCAGACACAAAACACACAAGTTTGAGTTAACCTCTTATAAAGCAGTTTATAGTCATTAGATTACACGTTGTTATCATCAATATCAGACACAAAACACAAAAGTTTGAGTTAACCTCTGTATAAAGCAGTTTATGGTCATTAGATTACACGTTGTCATCATCAATATCAGACACAAAACACAAAATTTTGAGTTAACCTCTGTATAAAGCAGTTTATGGTCATTAGATTACACGTTGTCATCATCAATATCAGACACAAAACACAAAATTTTGAGTTAACCTCTGTATAAAGCAGTTTATAGCCATTAGATTGCACGTCGTCATCATATATCAGACACAAAACACAAACGTTTGAGTTAACCTCTTATAAAGCAGTTTATAGTCATTAGATTGCACGTTATCATCATCAATATCAGACACTGTCTCCAGTTCTGTATTCAAAATAGGTACAGTTGTTTCTTGAAGGAAATGTTCTATCCATTTTTGACTTTCCTCATCAATAAATGCATATAAATCTCTAATAATTTTCACTTACTGGCTCTTAATGACAGCACGTTTACACTCTGAAAGTTGCAAGCTTTACAACTTATTCATCTTAAATACTCGTAAGTATTTGTAAGGAGTGTAAATATGATTCTGAAGTTAGCAATGTCCCATATGCTTGTACCCCAGCATTTCATACTTTTAAATTTTAAAGGATGTGCTTTAGAATGAGGTGTTTGCAGAAAATATGTACTCAAAAGACCATTCAAACCTTTAATGATGCTTGCATCAAATAATACTATAAATGACACAAACCGATTGATTCTAGATAAGGTTTAGCCGTTGTGATGATAATTTTATTCTTAATAGCAGGGTTAACTAAACCGAAATGTGTGTCACATTGGAAAAAACTGTGCCCACGTACTGGAAAGAGATGTTGAATGGCAACATTGTTCACACGTGAGAAATAAAAACAGAATGCAGTCATCAGCTTATTTTTATTTCGTTCACCAGCGCCATCAGATAGCAAAATAAGATCTATTACTTTCTCATACTTGGAAAATTCCTTCGAGAGGCAATCATTAACGAAGAATATGACAGAATTAGCACCCTTTTTTGCTTGTGTTTTTAAAAAGCTGTAAATGTATCATGTATTAGTATTATGTAAATGGACATAGTACTAATTATGTACATTCATGACAGCCGTTTGTAAAACTAACTTGTAACATTCAGTTTTGGTATTGGCAATTTCTGTGTATAATCAAATTCAGTAACTATGCAGAACAGAATGTTTTTGGCTTCGTTGAGGAATCCACTTTTGTATTAAAATATTTTTCTACTTTTGTTTTGTGAACTAAATAGTTTTGTAGATGTTATTAGGCTTGCTCTGAAATTTGGTTTTACATTTAGTACAGAAATCAAATACGTCAGTTTTGGGCTTTCTGAATGGAAATTGTCACTTTTGCCTGGAATGTTTAAAGTAGGTACTGTATTTAATGGTCAGTTTTTCCTGTTTGTTCCAGGAAAATGTTTCCTCAACATCTCTTACAATGTTTTTATATTTAAATCTGAAGTAACTGTAGATAGATTTACTGTGGCAGTAATGATTTTCTTGTTAGGAATTGAATGCAGATGCCTTATAATCATCTAGGATCTAACTGCAATGGTATGTCACACTGTGTGTGCCGTGCTGTTTTTCAAAAGTAGGATTCTGTATGATTTTGTTTTGAATACAGTATACTCCCTTTTTGCTGATCTTAAAATGGTTAAGAAGGAATTTTTGGCACACCTTGTGCTCGACTACACTTACAGTTACTCTGTATGACCAAACTATCTTAGCTTCTACAGCAATGGTTTTTGGTTTATTGTGTCAAGGGCTGGCAAGTGATAAATCTTGAATTTCTTTAGGACTACTAAACCAAAGCAATCAAATAAGTCTTCTTGGCATTCTTCAGGAAACGTTTCATTACTTTAATATTTTCCCTTGCAACATTCCTTTACAGGTTGAAATATTTTAGCTTCTATTATTTTATTAGAAGCAGTGATATACTATCTACCCATGTTTCTTGCTCTCTTCCTCTTTTCCTTAACGCTACTCATAGGTTTTATAGCATTTCTTCCACCAGTCTGTACAGAAATTGAGTCTTCATCCATGTCCACATCCTTTGAATTAAATATTTTAAGTAAATGCAAAGTGAATTTCTTAATATTCTCATTAAACACTGTGTAGCAGTATTTTATTGCTCTGATACATCAACATAATATATTAATTACATTGTTAATATAAGCTGAATGAAGTATTTGAGCGCTTACCAGTCTTTTGCTACAATACAATCAAAACAACAGCAATATAGGAAACACTTCTCATCACTTCCGGTTAGTAATATTGTTCTCCTGACCCCTGGTGTTAAAATTTTGAAACACAAATTGCACAGATTATAGAGGTTTATTTAAACTGATGGGGGAAAAGGAACATAAGCTTATGATTCCTTTTCCCAGCCACCGCTTCAATAGTGGAATCACTGCGCACACGAACCTGAAATATCATATACGAGAAATGGGGGAAATTTGTCATATAACATTTGAAGCAAATCGGTTCAAAATTAAATATATTTAGAAATTGCCTTCTTAATAAAAGGTTATTGAGAACTATGCGAAATATGAAGTTGAGGATGTATACTTTGGTTGGTGAGGAGTGTATTGCGTCAAAAAGAAATACCTATTCTAAGAAAGTAATCAAATTTTGCCCAAAACTCTATTTGAATAATCTGTTAAATCATATGTTTGTTTATCATACTTTGTAGTATTTTCTACAAATGTTTAGATTCCAAAAATAATTCATAACTACATAGATTTATATTTACTAACACTGATTGATTTTTTTCGTTCTCTACATCGTATATGGTACATAGTGAAGCTATTGCACTCCACCTAAAAATTTGGAATCGTGATTTACCGGAAATACACGTTTTAGGATCCTTTGTATCCAAGAAAAGAGTTTTAGAAAAAGATCCGTGTGTGTTTGTGTGTATATCTGTGACTATGAAAATCATAATTGATATCTAATATTATTTTATAAATCAATTAACTGGAAAGGTTATTATTAATTCTACTATCTTTAAGATTGTTGGTGCTGCTAGTATTTAATTTCGGTTTTTTTTTTGCATATCCAAATTTATTATGTGGATATAATCGAACTGAGTACATTCTGTTATGCTCCTCTGAGAAGTATCAGTCAACATTCCATTTTCTATAATTATGAGATGCTCGTAAGAAGGTTTTGCTAGTCATTTATCTAACTTTGGAATCCTCTTAAAACTCTCACATATTGTCAGGAAACCACAACGAGATCTAAAATTATTTAAAAATCTACTTTGTCTAGAGGGCGGATTTTAGATTTTCCCCAAAAATCCCTAATTTGCATTACTTTTTCAAAAGTCCCTAGAAATAGATCTCAAAAACTCCAGTTTTACCTCTTATTTCGATCCAGTTCGTTTAAAAGCACATCTAATCTAACTTGGACGAAATTTCGGCAAAGAAAATACATCAGGTACTTTGAAAATCGACAGATGCTTACCTTTGAATCATATTTACATTTGAACATATGCCCGTCCAAGTATTCGTTTATATATCCGTGTTTAATAAATTAGCTCAACAATTGGCTCTGAAGAGAACTGAATTCACAGAAAAAACTTAGTTTACATTCTTCCTTTTTGCTACATCACTACTACAGCAGCAATGATAATTCAGAGCTGTTAACCAACTCAAAATATCGAATGGATTAACACGTGATCAAATCTTCGAAGCCACTGGCAACAACTTCACTTCATACTATTTTGCAGAAATAATTAAGCAATGAGTTCACAGCTCTGGATTACTGAGAGCCGTGGGTTTACTTTGTAGGACCACAAATATTTTCGAAGACCGAGGAATTAGTAAAGATTTAAGGATTAATTCTCAAGAACTAATCACTTGCGCAACATACTCCAAATAGAACTAATGCTCAAAATTAAGGGCAAGTATATCTTACGCTTATAGAATCCGTTCTGCAATTTAAGTGAGCTTTTTCCTTTTTTTGAGATGCCATACCACAATGCCGTAAATACTTTCAGTCCCAGGCTTCATAGTTTAGCCAATGTTAATTAAATGTAATACGCGAACAAGGCAAGTCAGTTAGGGAATTTAATATCGTGCTGGCTTATTGCTACAGTAGCTCAGTGGTACGGCAATCCGAAGCAGACCAGGAAATATGTTTCAAATCTCAGCTATGGCATTGCTTTTTCAGTTTCAGTCTAACTTTACAACTCCTGTCCTACAAACGACTTGTGTGGAAAAAAAATAGGTAACAACACCCATAATCTTTTAAAATGTGCTTCTTAAAAGACACAAAATTGTAGGTTTGTAAATAGCTAAACCTAGAAAAAAGAAGCACTTTAACTAAGCTTAAGATTATGAGTTCCACAATTGTTAAATGAATTTCCTTCTATAAAATTCAATAAACATTAATAGACTTAAAGTCTATACTCAGAAAATTCAGATGCACAGCTTTGTCATGCATATCATTTAAATTTAAAAAATCGTTTTGATGACTTAAAAGTAACGAATATGTTAAAAACGGTAGTCTAGGGTGTTGGGTCGCAACTTCATGAAAATTCGTATGTTGAATTCTTAAAAAAATTGCTTAACTTGAATACGAAGTTTCATTATTGTGATTCACTGCTTAAGTACAAGTACACACGTGGATCTTTTTATATACTTTTTAGGGTAAGAAACCGCCAAAAATGCATTACAGTAAAAGCGACAATAGAGAGATCCATCTAACAGTCACATACAAACACACACCCGCACACACACTCAAATGTTTCTCGTTTTTTACTTTCTCTACATGAACGTAGGTAGAAAAGGTATGGATTCCGCCCAAAAATTTGATACCAAGATTTCACCGGAAATACATATTTTACGGTCCCTGTATCCGAAAAAGGCATTTAAAAAGAAGGTCCGTAAGTATGTGACGTGTCTGTGAGCACGATAGTTAAATTCTTTAAAATAACACAGTTGGTATTTTAGGCTAATACCTATCCCCTCCCCGCCGCCAAACTACCCTTCGTGAAAAAAATACGATTTTTATTAAAATACCATATATTAAAGATATTTATATGAAAAATAAAATATGTGTCTTGAATGTTCTGAGAATATACTCTTTATTATGAATGAATTTTTCAGAATTTTGGTAAACCGTAAGAGATAGACAGAAATTTAAGACACAAAAATGTTGATTTCATTAAAACACAATTTATGTCCTATGCATTTTTTCCTGGAGTTAACCATTTGCGAAATACTCCATGTTATTAGTTTCAATTTTAAAATATTTATTATTTTCTTAAACGGGAACTTCTAATTCGTTTCATATCACTTTTATTTTATTCTTAGCCATGCAAAGACAACCCGGTTACCATTTCAACGCATAGTGACAGTTTTTAAAATACTTGACTATCACTTTAGCCTAGTGTATTCCCTTTTTTCCCTTCTACTTATAAGAGAGCAAGTAATAAGACCATTTCTGCCTAATGCTTATCTGATTTAGCATGAAGTAGATAGAAGAAGAAGCTTTTTAACAATAATTTGTTACAGAGATGCAAAGAAAGTCATGTGAGTGGAACACATCAGATTATTAGTTGCTCTACTAATATACTTATAGTAGGAGATGAAGTATTGTATTCCATTGAAAAATTCTATATCGAAATTTCACCATTTTCACTTCCCTTAGACCAAGAAAGTATTTTGGAAAGCTATATTGCGCGTGTGATTCTGGTTATTTGGTGCTTAAGTTCATTGCGTTCCATAGATGTGACACGAAGATTTTCAACAATATTCACAAACAGCAAAAATACTTTTACACAGAATATACTCGTAATAGTTTGGCATAGTAAGTGTTTTAGAGAGGCTTCTGTTGATAATATACCTACTTTTGTTTGAAGAATTGCTCCATTTTCTCAAAAATGTGATAATGGTGAAGTACTCTTCATAGCGGACGATTTTGTTACCGTAAGAGATAGACAAAAGCTTACTGAATAGCAAATATGGAGCTCGTTAAAACACACAATTTAAGTTACGTAATTTTTTTTCGTCGAGTTGATCGTTGTTCAGATATTTCTTGTTGTTGGTTTCAGCTTTAAAATTCTTTTAGTTTTCTCATACGGGAATTTGTCAACTCCTGTCCATACAGACAAAGGAACTTCAATCACATAGCAACCAGCTTTTGACTTTCGCTATAATCTATGGCATCCCTTATACTTACATGGAAACAAGCATTAAGACTATTTCTACTAATTTTTTTCTCGATTAGCATGAAGTAAATGGAAGAACAAGCTTGTTAATAATAATTTGTTGCACAGATATAGAGAAAGTCATGTGAATAGAGCACATTATATTTTTACTTTCTCTACACGTACTATGTACATAAGTGTATAGAGAAGGTACATACACTCCACCCAAAAATTCGATACCGAGATTTCACCGAAAATATATGTTTTAGGGTCCCCTTTATCTAAAAAAAAACAGTTTCAGAAAAAAGGTCCGTGTATCTGTGAACACGTTAACTCAAAAACGAAAAGTCGGTCAAATACCAAAATTGGTATTTAAGTTTGGTATCTTCCAAGGATGCGACACGAAGATTTTGAGAAAAATCCCCCACCCCAATTACCCTTTACATGGAACTTTTTTTCGAAAATTTTTATTTTCTCAAAAATGACTCCTACGATTTTGATTAAAATATCGTATATTAAAGATATTTACCTGACAAGTAAAATATATATCTTGAATTTTCTGGGAATAGCCTCTGAAATCTACTTTATTCTGGATGAATTTTACGGTATTTTGCATAACTGCTAAACCGTAAGAGATGGACAAAAAGATACCACAGAAAACTTGTATAGCACGTTAAAAGACACAATTTATGTTATATACATTTTTTTCGTGGAGTTGATCGATTTTGAGATATTCCTTGTTTGTGGGTTCTGCATGGAAAAACTTATACTTTTCTCGTACAGGAATTTGTCAACTCCTGTCCATACACACAAAGGAATTCAGTCCCATGGCAACCACTTTAACCTATGGTACTCCCTTATTTCGCTTCTACATACAAGGAAGCAAGTAATAAGACGATTTCTGCTAATTTGTTTCTGATTATCATGAAGTAAATACAAGCATAAGCTTTTTAACAATATTTGTTGCAGAGAAAGTCATGTGAATGGTACACATCAGATTTTTAATTTAGGAGACATCAAAACACATATTTCCACTAAAATGACATTACAGAATTATTGTGAAGTGCAGTACTTCATTTATTTAGTCTAAAGAGAAAATAATAAGTGTTGAAATGCATAGTTGGTTGTTAGACTTGAGATACGAAGTGAGAGGAGAGAATGCCAACATAGTCATGCCCTCTGCCCACATCGTGCAGCCTAGGGATCGAAGGCAAGAAACATCGAGGAAATGCATGTAAATAAAGTATATTTCCATAAGGCATGAGAAACACCGCGGCGTGTCAGTTGTTTCACAGGAGCGCGGGCATTTTCTTACTCACGAATCTGACACCCATCATCAGCTTTTCTCGGAAGTTTCGTGCTGTTCCATACTGGTACTGTAGATTATACCGTGAGAACGACATTTCAGCCTTGTTATCGCAGCCATATCTGCTTCCTTATTGGCTGGATATGGTCAGAGACCGATCACCAACAAAATAACAATAATTTGCGATCTTCTTCCTTTCTCCTTTCCAAGCTCACACCTTTTCCAAAAACTGTTGAATTAGACTGAATATTTCGTGCGCCGGCTTATAACTCCATTCATGGTTGCCCTCAGTTATGTTCGGTCAATAATCAATCAATATTTAAAAAAGTCTGATGTGTTCCATTTACATAACTTTCACTATATGTTTCACAAATAAACTTTCCTTACAACGGATTATTCTTTTATTTATTTCATGCTAATCACGATAAACATTAGCAGAAATAGACTTGCTTCTTCGTGAGTAGAAGGAAAATAAGGGAATATTTCAAATACCCAAATTCTTTTAAAAAGCGGGTTGATGTATGAAACAACTTAAATGCAGTTCTCTTTTGCAATCCCGGGAGTAAAACAAAAAAGACGAAACGGAAGTTGACATCTCACTTGAGAAAATTTAAAGTAACTCCATGGCACAACAATCCTCAAGGGACCATGGGCTACCCCCAGACAGCTGCACCCCCCTTCTCGGCCCAAAGGAGTCATGAGTTAGAAACATTTAAGTAATTTAAAGCCGAAGTCGGAATATCTCGGAAATGGTCAAATCCACGAAATAATACGTATGTATATTGAGAATTTTAATGATATCTATATTTTTTGTGAAGTAAACGTTGTATATCTCTTGCAGTTTACCAGTTATGCAAAAGTCATCCAGAATGAAGAGGTCTGGAGGCTATTCCTATCAAATCCAAGATATGCACTTCATTTGTCATGAAAACATCTTTAAAATATAACATTCTAATCAAATTCATTAGAGCCACTTATTTGTTAGAAATACAAACATTTCTAAAAATGTTCCATATAAAAGGTAGCTGAGGGTGTAAATCTTTGTATAGTATCCTTGGAGGGTACTGAACATAAATACCATTTCGTTTTTGAGCTATACTGTCCATAGTCACACACAGTAACATTTTTATAAAAAGGCTTTTTTAGATTCAGGGGGTCTCAAAACATGTATTTCAGGTGAAATCCTCAAGTGAATTTTTGGATGAAATACAGTACCATCTCTCTCTACTTGTACATTGTACACACGTGCTACAGAAGGTGAGAATGACACTAACCTTTATTTATGGATGCTCTAATTGTTGAGGTTCTCAGAGTCCAATTCTATTTTGAAACACCACTTAATTTTTCTCAGAGGCCTTTTTATCAGGCTTGCAGTTCATTTGCATGACGGCTTTACTTTCCTTCCGAAGGAAGTCAAGCTAAGGATTTTTACGCCCTAAAATAATCCACCACTCTCTGTCGGATTTGAAGGGTAGGCCTTGGGAACTAGAGGCTGGTATTTACTCCTAGAATAGATGAGATTGTATATCGCATAGTAATCAGTACTAAAGACTATATCTTAAAGCATCCTGGGATTTGAGGCGGACGCGGTAAAGAATCGAAATAAAGCTGCAGAAATAGTAGGTCTTTAAAAAACCAAACGAATTTCCTGAATAAAGTTAGGATGATACGATGTGTTCCATTCACATTCTCTGCAACAAATTATTGTTAGAAAGCTTATGTTTCTCTTTACTTCATGCTAATCGAGAAAAAATTAGCAGAAATAGTCTTATTACTTGTTTCCTTGTAAGTAGATGCGAAATAAGGGAGTGACAAAGGTTGAAGTGATAGTCAAAAGCTGGTTATGTGACTTGTATAAACAGGAGTTGATAAATTCCTGTATGAGAGAAGTATAATGTTTTAAAGCTGAAACCAATAACAAGAAATATCTCAAAAACGATCAACTCCACGAAAAAATGTATAGGATATAAATTGTGTGTTTTAATGTGCTCTAATTCTTTTGTTTATCTCCTATGGTTTAGCAGTTATGCAAGATACCGTAAAACTCATCCAGAATAAAGTAGTCTTCAGAGGCTATTCCCAGAAAATTCAAGATATACATTTTATTTATCAGGTAAATATCTTTAATACACGATATTTTTTAATCAAAATCGTTAGAGCCATTTTTGAGAAAATAAATATTTTCGAAAACAGTTCCATGTAAAGGGTAGTTGCGGGTGGGATATTTTCTTGAAAATCTTCGTGTCGTATTCTTGGAAGATACCAAACTTAAATAACAAGTGTGGTATTTAACGGTCTTTTCATTTTTGAGTTATGCTGTCCACAGACACACACACACATGGGCCTTTTTATAAAAATGCTTTTTTTTTGGATTCAGGGGACATAAAACATGTATTTCTGGTGAAGTCTCGATGTCGAAATTTTAGGTGGAATACAATACCTTCTGTATACACTATGTGTATAGTACGTGTAGAGAGAGTAAAACAGCATGGAATTTCCCAACAACCTCATAGAGTGCTATAAATTCAATAACTACAATGATATTGTCACACCCAGCGAAAGCATAATCGGTCTCCAGAATAGAGAGAATGAATGCCCTCGAATTACTTGAATGGGGAATGTAGTAAACCATAGAATGCAAATATGTGGCAAAATACAACATGATTTAGAATGGGATTACAAGATGCCACTCGTAAATTGGATAAGCCTTAAAAATTGTGATGTTTTCTTCTCACATGACTTTCTCAACCTGTTCTACAAACAAATTTCTTTCAAAAGATTTTAAAATTGAACCAATAACAGGGAATATATGGAAACGGTTAGCTCACAACAAAAACATAAAGTACATCCATTGTGTATTTAATAATACCTACATTTTAGTGCAGTAAGTTTTGTCTATCTCTTACGGTTTGCAAGTTATGCAAAAGTCTTACAGAATGAAGACCTCTTCTGAGGCTACTCCCATCAAATTCAAGATATTTATTGTATATCTTATGTAAATATCTTTAATATATGGTAGGTATTTTAATCAAAATCGTAACAGCCATTTTTAAGAAAATAAAATTTTTCGACTTTTTTTCATTTAAAGGGTGGTTTGATGTGGGAGAATTTTCTTGTAAATCTTCGGATTGTATCCTTAGAATACACTAAATTTAAATACCAATTTTGGTATCTAACGGACTTATCGTTGTGCTGTCCTCAGACATACATTTTTTTTATAAAAATGTTTTCCATTTCAGAGGTTTCAAAACATGTATTTTAGATAATATTTCGGTATCGAATTTGTGGGTGGAGTACAATACCTTCTCGATCTACTTTGTACATTATACACACATCGGTATTAGAGAAAGTAATAAAAGTGTTTTGATATTAAGAATAAATAACTATTAAACCATTCCAGTATCATCAGTATGAATTACACTTAATAATAAAGTATACTTCATTGTTAAATTCATTATAACTAATAGAGAAAACATATCATTAATTTTAAATATTAAAAAGTATTAGAAACAGGATACAAAGGAAATATTTATAATAACCAGAGACACTTCTATTTCGCTAGCAAGCTAAGAATCTCTTTGCATTCTTGAGGAATACCAAAGAAGGTGCAAATATGTACCAAGTGATGATCCGAGTGAACGTACAAAAATTCTTGCGATGAGGGTAAACTTTAGCAAATGTTATTTTTGCAGCCAAAACTTTCTAGAAGGAGGAAAACTTAATTCACTTGAGCCAATGAAGAGGTAAAGAAATTCGCTAATTCTAAGTAAACGGATCAATTCTAAGTTGGTACATCATTGATGGTAAAAGCCCATCACGTGACCGTTCAGAATAGAGTAACATTTTATAAACGAATGCAAAGATTTTTAGCAAGATGGGACACCCCAAAAATAACTTTACAGTGGTTTACGTGTACCTGAGATGTATAGGATGAGCCAAAGCATAATTGTGGCGTCAGGAAGCGGAATAGGCCAAGAATGCAGAGTAAATAACAATAGCGATATCGAAATAAACAGTAACCTTAATAGACAAGTGAGCCTAGCTTATTTCACTGGAATTGCCCATACTAAACGAGATACAAACAGAGTTCCATGCTAGTTTAGTGTTGGATATCAGTCGCCTAATTATCGGTTATTAGATTGTTATCTAAGCATTGGGCTTTTCATTTGATTTTAACATGTGACTATAGTATTAGTTGCTTGGTAGTTGATAGTCCCCAAACACTTTTCAAGTCGCTTTCATCGATGTATCAATACAGATATGATGCCAACCCCTTCTAGAGAGCGTATAGCACAGATTTTTAAATTATCTACCTTTTTATCTTTTTATTTAACAATGTCTCTTCATATTGCAGGACTCTCTCATTTTAACCTCAAATCAAATGGTTACAAAATGATAAATACGACATAACCTATATAACATAAGCTCACATTATTGAACAATAATTGACTTAATTCTGATACAGGTAGATAGATATCCATTAAAAGGGAAATATACCAGATGGCCCAACTGCCCCGTATTTGACAAGTGCATATATCGCTTCGTGCGCTAAAAGATTTGCAGAACTCAAAGGGGTATTTCGAATTAAAACTCGCCCGTAGAGAATAGGCAAGATTACCCCTCTTGCTTATCAGCGGAGAAAGAACTAATTGCGAAGGGTAAAAAAAAGTTTGCTCTCGCAGTCCTTCACTGGCAGGATTTAACATGAAATAGCCCTTTGAGTCCTGCAACTCTTTAAGCGCACACATTTCAAATACAGGGCAGTTGGGCCGCTTGGTATTTTTTTTTTATGTATCTTTAATACATAAATACCGCGTTCTATTTCAGAGCTATGTGCGCTAATCTGGGAACTATCACAGTCCGATATTCATGGAATTAATTATCACTTTAATTACTAGATAATAATTACAAACAATGATGAGTTTTAATGTCGCAAAATAATGTGCAATAAGTTGTTTTATATTACTCGAGGGCTAGAACCCTATTACATCGTGTTTCTAAATCAGAATGAAAACTGTTTATTTTAATAATTTATTCATGCTACTGCTTTACCTATTTCGCGAAAATAAACAGATCTATTTCCGAATGAAAAACCAATAGTACCTAATTTTGATAGTAATTTCTCACTGTCGTAATACCTTCGATTTTTGAAAACATGCTATATAAAATTACTAAAGAAGAAATTATTAATATAACAACATTGGCACTGTATATCTCGTTCAACAAAATAAAGTTAATAGTTTATAATACATATCCATACACATGGATATCGATATAAAGTTCTGACCGGTATACTCATCCAAAAATTAAAAACGCAATAGCAATTACAGCGATGCATCTGTGAAATTTAAGCAAATATTGGAAAAAATTAAAACAATATTTTTTCGTAATAAAATTATATGAATTTTACACTTTAAGAAAACGTGTTGTTTTCCTACTTGGGGCACTTAAACCACCAATCAACTGAGGCTATACACTGTTATTAATAGGTACTACAAACTTTACAATTTAGTATTTCTGAACCTATTTCTAACACTTTTCCATACGCAAAATGCTCCACAGGATCCAATATGTTACTAATTTATTTCAAACGTTTTATACTGCCTCCTAAACTTACATCAAATAAAATAATCGTACTTTTTTTTAAAATAAAGCTCCAATTTTGAGAAATAAACTATTACATTTTGAAAATTCAAGGGTACAAAAATAATACTTTTTCTACACCAATCAGAGTTAATTAAAAATACATTACATCTATTTGCAAAGCCATTTACTGTTAAACTGAATTTTTATGAGAATATTTTCAAAAAGGCATCACATGACACATTTTATGACAACAATTAGGTAATTTAGAGAGTAAAAAGTATTATTTAAATAGCCATGAGGGCTACACTTTTAATAATGGCAAAAGTATCACTATTATGTGTATACTAACCGGTATAAATTTCATTACTCCGGATTTTCCAAAATCCACAGGTACATCACCTTAAAATCCCTTCAAACGTTGAGTCATAAAGGAGCAATTAGTTAGCAATCGATAGTCAACTACGAGTTCCTCTTGCAAACCAAACCACCTCTTTCAAGCCAATCGACTCGCTATAAATTCCAAATCAATAAATCCGAATTTTTACTTTCTCTACACGTACTATGTACAGGGTGTAGAGAGAAGGTAGGTATTGTATTACACCCAAAAATTCGATACCGAGATTTCACCTGAAATATATGTTTTGAGACCCCCTGAATCCATAAAAGCATTTTAGAAAAATGTCCGTATGTGTAGCTGTCTCTGTGTGTGAGTATGTATGAGTGTGTGTGTGGGGGGGGGGCAGCATGACTCATAAACGAAAAGATCGTTAAATACCAAAGGTTTTCAAGAAAATCCCCCCACCCCCAACTACCCTTTACAAGAAAAAAATTTCGAACCTTTTTATTTTCTTAAAAATGGCTGTAACAATTTTGATTAAAATCCCTTATATTTAAGATATTTAATTGCCAAATAAGATATATATCTTGAATTTTCTGGGAATAGCCTCTAAAGACCTCTTTATTCTGGATGATGTTTATTGAACTCTGTGTAATTGGTAAACCCTAAGAGATAGACAAAAACTCAATACACAAAAAATGTAGATCAGGATAAAACACATAATTTATGTAATATATATATTTTTCGTGGAGCTGATCGTTTTTAAGATATTCCTGTTTTTAGGTTTCAGCTTTGAAAAACTTATACCTTTCTCATTCAGGAATTTGTCACTTCCTGTACATACAAACATAGGAACATCAGTCACATAGCAACCAGCTTTTGACTATCACTTTAACCTATGGTAATCCATTATTTTGCTTCTATTTTCAATGAAGCAAGTAATAAGACTATTTCTGCTAATTTTTCTCGATTAGCATGAAGTAAATAGAAGCATAAGCTTATTAACGATAATTTGTTGCAGAGATGTAGAGAAAGTCATGTGAATGGTACACATAAGATTTTTTAATTAAAGAAAGGAACGAAACAAAAAATGCCAGTTATATCATGTACTTTCAATCCATTTGACAGATTGAGTCTGACAGATTGAAGAAAAAACTTATGGACTGAATTACTGACTATTGAAAACAGCAGTCAATCAGGAGACCCTTGGATCAAATCCGGGCTGTGACATTCAATTTTTCAGTCTGACTCTTACCTCATCAACTTCTGTTCTGCACAACTGGTGTAGAAGAAACAATTACTTCACATTGATTGACCTAATAGTTAATTAACCATAAGCCTGAGACTTTAAGTACTTATGAAATATTCAAGTCCTCATTGACGTATGATATCTAGTAATATTTGGAATCTCCTTGTGGTTTATCAGGAAACTCGCAAGACAGTTGTTGAATTTACTACCGTGCAGGGGTGTTGCCATGGTAGCTCAGTGCTTAGAGCAACTGGATGAAGACCAGGAGATCCGTGGTTAATATCCCGGCCACGGCATTGAATTTATCAGCCTGATTGCCTCTTCAGAAAGAGGCATTCCACCGCAAAAATTCCATTTTCAAATTTTACCAGAAACGCAAGCTTTGAGATCCCATGGACAAAATACTTAAAAAAAGGTTCTATATATATATGTCTTTAAGCAATCTAACTAAATAAGAAATCTTAAGTGTTCCATTCACTTAACTTGCTATAACTGTTCCATTATACAAACTATTCTTACAAAATTATTTTTTCTACATCATGCTAATCGTATTAAATATTAACATAATTGTCTTATTACTTGCTTCCTTGTAAATAGAAGAGAAATAAGGGAAAACATTAGGCTAACGCGAAAGTCAAATGTTTTTAAAACTAGTGGCTATGTGAAACAATTGAGAATCGGTTCACTTTGCATGGTCCCGTTTGAGAAAAATTAGATAGTTTAAAACTGAATCAAATAACAAGGATTGTCTAGAAATTGGTCACCTCTACAAGAAAAAGTGCATGACATAAACTATATGTTTTAACGAGATCTGTAGTTTTTGTGTACTAAGTTTTTGGCTATCTCTTACGGGTTAATCCTTATGCAAAATTTTGTAAAACTCATCCAGAATAAAAAGGTCTTCAGAGGCAATTTCCAGAAAATTCAAGATATCGATACATTTTATTTGTCAAGTGAATATATACAATATACAGTATTTCATCAAAAATAGTTAGCCATTTTTGAGAAAACCAACATTTTGAAAATTGTCCCTATAGTTGGGGTACGAGATTTTATTGAAATTTTCTAAAAATGTTTTTTTGGACTTGGGGGACTCAAAACATAAATTTCGAGAATTATCGGTGTATATTTTTGGATGAAATACACTGCCTTCTCTATACACTATGTAGGTACATAGTACGTGTCAGAAAGTAAAAATCAATACGCAGATTTTACCAGAAATGCAAGTTTTGGGATCCCATGAACAAAACAGCTAAGAAAAGGATCTATGTATGTGTCTTTGAATAACCTAATTAAATAAAAATAACTCTACAGATTCATTCCATTCGGTGTTTAATTGCTTGGTATTTGCTATGCGAAACATTTTGCCCAATATTTCTTCCAGAGACAGCAACAAAGTAAGTGGCGGTAAGTTGAAAGGCATAAGACGCTCAACTTGTTGCTCACGGGTACATTATAATAATTATTTCAAAATGTATGAATTTAGAATTAACAACATAAGAGTGTTTTATAACATCCCTGGCAATTTGTAACACGACTGTTCCTATAGTATAAGTGTGACATATTTCATTGACTTCCTTACAACAGTGTGTGCTGGCCTGTATTTCCTTTAGTATGCGTTGTTGAAAACTACTGGCCCAAGAAAAAAAACCAAATTATACATGTAAAGTTGGAGAGCAAAAACTGCTGACGAATAGCGGTGTCCCAGCTAAGAGCACTTTCCCTAGAAGGTGTGCTGTCAGGATAATTCGAGGGTCGTTAAATGCAAGAAGAGAAGAAAAACATTGTTGCTGCAAGTGCTGGAGGCTCCGCACGCGATAAGACCTCTTTGGCACGCGAAAGGGATGAGGCTATCTACTACTCCTGGCTAAAAGAAATAACTTTTTCTATTATAGTAGAATTACTGAGTTAACTATATCTTTGGAGCTATAGCCAGAACAGAAGGAATGCATTAAGAAAATCAAAATGATAATGAAATAATAACTTCATAGGAACTGTAATGCCAGGTTTCATCAACCATCGTCCCTAACCACTAACGATCGTCAAAAGCGAAAGTTCCGTTTCACTAACGTGCGCTATCCTTTCGTTCCTTCAAATTATTGATCCTAGTTTAAAGGTTATGTAAGTACACACTCTGACCGTCGCATTTACTCTCATTCCAATAAGTGAACAATAGAAATTTTTGATACCTATTGAAAATTTTGGCCCAAGACGTTTTTACTCGGTTAAAAATAAAGCTACATACATTAACATTGAAGCAGCGCTAACGTAACGCAAGGTTTTGCAGAAGTGTTACTAAATGCAAACGTACGTTCACATAGGCACACGCAACGCGCTACACAATGCAATGCAACGTAAGAGTTTGCAAACTCCAAACTTTATCTTTGCGTTGCGTACACAGAGAAAGAATTCTCCGTTTCTTCCCCCATGCATTGCCTGCTGTTCAACAACAGACGACCGCAATGCGAGATTTTACAGGGCCTGCTGTAACATGTTCTTCTATTTGACCGTGCCGCGTCATCTTTAGTTTCACTCAAGAGGTTATGACAGTCTCCTTATAAATCCTCCTTTGATTTAATGGGTGTACACACCATTTGCGTCTAGATTTATTCGTTCTCATAAATCATAAGGCGCAAAACGATAATTCACGGTCCATTAAATCTACAGCTTTATCACTTTCTGTAGTATCTGTGCTTGCATTATCTTCAATATTTTTGGATAAACAGTCATTGCGACGTCACTGCCGCGATCATCAGTTGTTAGTATGTATATTTATAACTTATTTATTTGTAAAAAATTGGGTGAATTTTCTTATACGGTATTGTTAGTAATGTTATTCACTTTGAAATTTGCGGAGCGCTTGGAAGATATCTGCACATACACAGTTTTCAGATCTAGAAATCCATGCCAACTTCTTGCAAGTCTTAGATTGCATTGTGAATGGTTTACGCTTGCGCTTATGTTGCGTTATATCTGCGCTTGCATCTTGCATGAATATAGCAGAGGCGAGAGAAGCCCATTTACAACTCAAATAAGTAGCATAAAAAGTTGGCACGGGTTTCCAAATCCACAAATAACATGCAGATATCTTCCAAGGACACCGTAAATTAACATAACCAACAATATCATAAAAGACAATTCACTCAGTCTTTTACAAATATATAGAATAAAAAAATTACACATGGAAACTATCGTTAAACTTTGATGGTAACAATAATGTATGCGAATTAATTGTTTCTTCCATATTAGTCATGTATAGGACAGAAGTTGGAAAAACACGAGTCAGTTAGAGAATTTAGTGCCGTCGCGGCATGTTGCCACGGTAGCTCAGTGCTTAGAGCAATTGGATGGAAACAGAAGATCCATGTTTGAAATCCCTGCTACAGCATTGCATTTTTCAGTCTGAATCTACCTTTTCAACAATAATTTCTTTAAAAATCTGATGTGTTCCATTCACATGACTTTCTCCACATCTCTGCAACAAATTATTGTTAAAAAGCTTATGTTAATATTTACTTCATCCAATCTAGAAAATATTAACAGAAATAGTCTTATTACTTGCTTCTTTGTAAGTAGAAGCTAAATAAGGGAATACCATAGGTTAAAGTGACAGTTAAAAGCTGGTTGCTGTGTGACTGAAATGTCTTTGTTTGTATGGACAGGAGTTGACAAATTCCCGTATGAGAAAAGTATAAGATTTTCAAGGCTGAAACCAAAAACAAGGAATATCTCAAAAACGATCATCTGCACGAAAAAAATGTGTATAACATAAATCGTGTGTTTTAATGTGTTTTACATTTTATGTGTGGTATGTTTTTGTCTATCTCTTAAGGTTTAGCAGTTACGCAAAATTCCTCAAGAATAAAGTAGTCTTCAGAGGCTATACTCAGAAAATTCAAGATATAGGTACATTTTATGTGTCAGTTAAATATCTTTAGTGTACGATAATTTAATCAAAATTGTTAGAGTCATTTTTAAAAAAATCAAAATTTTAGAAAAATGTTCCGTGCAAAGGGTAGTTGGTGTGGGTTTTTTTTTTTTTTTTCTTTAAAATCTTCGTGTCGCACCCTTGGAAGATACCAAACTTAAATACCATATTTTGTATTCATTTCGTTTTTGAGCTATGCTGCCCACAGACACACACACACATACGCACATACACGCACACACACACACGGACCTGTTTCTAAATATGTTTTTTTTTTGGGGATTCAGGGGGACCCAAAACATGTATTTCCGGTGAAATCTCGGTATCGAATTTTTGGGTGCATTACAATACCTTCTCTATACACTATGTACATAGTACGTGGAGAAAATTAAAATCTGATGTGTACCATTCATATGACTTTCTCTACATCTCTGTAACAAATTATTGTTAAAAAGCTTATAATTCTATTTACTTCATGCTAATCTGAAAAAAATTAGCAGAAATAGTATTATTAATTGCTTCCTTGTAAGTAGAAGCAAAATAAGGGAGAACCATAGGTTAAAGTGATAATCAAAAGCTGGTTTCTATGTCACTGAAGTTCCTTTGTTTGTATGGACAGCAGTTGACAAATTCCTGTATGAGAAAAGTATGTTTTTCATAGCAGAAACCAAAAACAAGGAATGTCTCAAAAACGATGAACTCCACGAAAAAAATGTATATAACATAAATGGTGTATTTTAACGTGCTCTTCATTTTTGTGCAGTAAGTTTTTATGAATCTCTTACGGTTTAGTAGTTATTCAAAATCCCGTTAAGTTCATCCAGAATAAACTACTCTTCAGAGCCAATTGCCAAAAAATTCAAGATATACATTTTATTTGTCAGGCAAATGTATTTAATATATTATATTTTAATCAAAATATATGGAGCCATTTTTGAAAAAATCAAAATTTTCAAAAAATAATCTATGTAAAGGATAGTTTGGAGTGGGTGGATTTTTTTCAAAATCTTCGTGTCGCAGCCCTGGCAGATACTAAACTTAAATACCAATTTTTTTATTTTACCGACATTTCGTTTTTGAGTTATCGTGTTCACAGACACACACACACACACACACACACACACACACACAGAGACATACACACACAGACCTTTTTGTGAAAATGTTTTTTTTTTTTTTCGATTTAGGGGACCCTAAAACATATATTTCCAATGAAATCTCGGTATCGAATTTTTGGGTGGAGTGCAATACCTTCTCTATATACTATGTACATAGTAAGTGTGGAGAAAGTCACTATGTACATAGTAAGTGCAGAGAAAGTAAAAATCTCTAACACCAGCCATTCTGACAGTGCGGTACGGCCAAATGCAAGAGCAGTAAGTGTGTACAATACGTGCTGTAAAGTCTGGCACTGTTGAACAGCAGGCAATGCAAAACGGAAAAATTTAGATTTCTCTATGTACGCAACGCAAGCATAAAATTTAGAGTTTGCAAACTCTTGTATTGCATAGTTCGTTGTGAGTCTAGGTGAATACTTCCATTGAATACCATGAGTGCAAAGTCTTATGCTTTTGCTACGTCGTGCTTGCATTCTATTGTGAATGCAGCTTATTAACTGTTTCTACGAAATAAATTATGTAAACTTTGTGACTCGTTGCAGATTATGGAAAACTATAAAAGAGGAAATTAGGTATAATATAATGTCGCGAACGTAAAGATTATTTATAGTTAATATGTGATAACATCACCTATATAGGTATATTAACATATATTATTATTATTATTATTATTATTATTATTATTATTATCACCATCATCATCATTGTAATGCTATTCCTATATTTACAATACACTGGATAACGTGTTTTTTTTATTTTAGAATTCAATACCACAGTCGCCATCTGACAGCAATGTCATTCAATATCCCAACTGATTCATGTTTTTATTATTGTTATCCCCCCCCCCACGATCAACCAACAAACTGTCACGTCTTGGAACACCTTAATGGCACTTACACTCGTGAGTACTTAGTGTACGGGTAATATTAGCATAGTTATTGCCAACTGTTCGTAGACAATTGTTATCATTATTGTGTTGGTAATACTCCTGCTTTATTTAATTGTGCCCAGTGTGACGTAGTTATTTTTGGGCAGAAAATTATCTGCTTCTGATGTCAATCCTTGTCATTCTTTGGTTTCTTTTCTTTAGGGTATTTATGTAGATGTTGGCAGAGCCACATTATGCCAACCCTTCTCGTAGTGCCAAACAGACCCTGGAAACCCGATATCTGGTGTGTTCCATGCCTATTACATTCTCTTGCTGTATCTGTTCCACAAACAAACTTTCTTTTATCTACCCCATGCTCATTGAGATCAACATTATTACTTGCTTATTGTAAGTAGATGGGAAATAAAAGAATACACTAGGCTAAAGTGATAGTCAAATCTTTTAAAAACTATCGCTATAAAAACATTTGAAATTCGCTTCTCTTTAGCATTCCCGGGAGTAAAATAAAAGAAATGAAACGAAAGTTGACTTCCCGCTTGAGAAAAGTTTTAGTTTAGAACTGAATCCAATAACAAGGAATATCTCGGAAACGGTTAACTCTACAAAACATATGACATAATTTGTGTGTTTTATTGAGATTTGTATTTTGTGTAGTACCTACGTTTTTATCTATCCCTTACAGTTTACGAGACATACAAAAGTAATCCAGAATGAAGGTGTCTTCAGAGGCTATTCCTAGAAAATTCAAGACATTCATTTCGTTGGTCATGAAAATATTTAAGCATAAGGAATTTTAATCAAAATCGTTAGAGCCTTTTTTGAGAAAATCAGAATTTTCGAAAATGTTCCATTTAAAGGACATATAATGTGGAGGAGGTCGTCTCCTTAGCGCGGTGGTAGCGCAGCTGCCTACCAAGCGGGAGACCTGGGTTCGATCCCCAGTACCGGCGTGGGGATTTTTCCCCCGCTGGGAGACCTGGACCGGGGTGCACTCAGCCTCGTGAGGTCCCTGGGGGGCCAATTGAGAAGCTACTTGATGGAGAAGTAGCGGCTCCAGGTCGTGAGGACCGCATTAACCGGCCGGGAGGGGCTCGAGGCGCTGACCACGTCTCACCCTCCAATACTGCACCCCATCCATGACGTCTGTAGTGGACCGAGATGGGGGACGCAGCGGCCGGGCGGTAGGCCAAGGCTCCCCGTGAGCTGTCGTGCCATGGAGTTATTATAATGTGGAGGATTTTCTCGAAAATCTTCCTGTCGAATTTTCCTGAACTTAAATACTGAGCTATGCTGCTCACAGACATGCACAGAACATGTTTCTAAAATTGTAGTTTTTGGATTTAGGGGGTCTCAAAACAATTATATCCGATGAAATCTCGGTATCGAATTTTTGGGCGGAATAAATACCTTCTCTATCTACTATGTAGGATATTTTAATCACTTATGTTTTACCGGTAATGTAAAATTCATTCTCATTGAAGAGGTCTTCAGAGGCAGAAATTTCAAGCCTACATTTTATTTGTACCTATTGTAAATTTCTTTAACTTGCGGTATTTTAATCAAAGTCGGTGATATTTTTGAAGAAAACAAAAATTGCAAAAACTTCAGGTAACTTAGCATTTCATTGTATTATTTTTGTTACTACTCCTGCATTTCCTCCTCCTCCAACTACTACTACTACTACTACCACCACCACCACATTACTTCTACTATAAGCTGAATAAAACACTGAAAAAAAAAAAAAAACATAAGGAAAAACATGCAAATACAAAATCAGGTAAAAGTTCAATCTACTAGTGCTCTTGTGTATGCATTTCTTTTCTTTTCGTTTCAAACTTTTCTTGTTCTGATTTACTCTGCTGATACGAATAGTATTTTAAAAATAACACAGTGAAACATTATTTTCTCTCGTATTTGTATTTCTTTCATATACCTATAATAATAAAAAAGAGTAAATCAAACTATAAAAGTCTCGTAACACAAAATATACAAATAGGACAGGAAATGTTTCATATAATAATAATAATAATAATAATAATAAGAACAATTAATAATAATAATACAATAATTATTGATAATTTTTATACAGAGAAACATTACGTGCTCTATTTTTTTTTTTTTTTTTTTTGGCGCCTTAATGTTTTGATACAACCTACGGTGAGTCTAGTATCTATTGTTAAATAAGAACGGTGTATTTCCAGTTACCAAACTTAACTATTGGCGGATACTGAAAGATGAAATAAAGTTTTTTTTTTAAATAATTCTCAATCGAAACGTGACTTATGCTCTCAAAAATGAAAGCTGTGTAACTGAAGTAAACTTTTCGGCTTGTTTGCACTGTTATTCTATATAAGTTAACGGACTCCTAATACCAACCTGGTAACTGCTCTCAATGAGCGAGATTTCCTCACCACTTTCGCTGATATGCAAGAGGAGTAGAAGGCAGTTCGCTCGCAGTAGCACCGCCACTGAGCGGTTTAGTAGTGCCAGCATAAACAGATTCAAAATGGGTCACATTTATTCCACGGGTGTGTACCATAGAAACTTCAAACTCCAGCAATAACAGGGTTGGTAAACTAGTTTTTGACCAAAGACCGTAACAAGTAATCTATTTGTAAAAACTGGAAATGTTCACCTATCCCTCGCACATAATAATTTCATAACTTTTCATTTCTAAAAGCATAATTCTAAGAGATTTACATACCTGGAAAACATCATCGCAATAGTTTCTGTTTTCTTCTGGGGCACTGTCAAGTTTTCATTATAAGTTATACCTACCTACTTTAGCTTTGGTAATGCCAATGGTTTGTATAATTTAATTTAATTTTTACTTTCCCTATTGCTTGCTTACATAAGAAGAGGAAGTATTGTACTTTATCCAAATTTTTATAACGAGATGTTACCCGAAATACAGTTTCGAAAATTCATGAATTCAAAAACGCGTTTTTAGGAAGAGATTTACACATGTGTCTCTGAGCAGAAAACAAATAAACAATAAGAAACAGACAAAATATTACGAAAAAAAGGTATGTTGTGCTACATTCACGTGACTCTCTATACCCTATATTGTTTATGAGTAGCTATACAAATTATTTGTATGAAAGGCTATTCGTCCATATAATTCATTTTAATTGAGATAAATCTTTACAGAAATAGCTACGTTACATATGTCCTTATAAATACAAAGGGAACAGCGATAGTCAAATGTTTGAGAACTGTGCACTTTAATTATAATGAATGACCTTAAAATGCATAGTGTTTCCATGCAATCGAAAGAAACAACTGCAAATTGAGAGGACCTTAGAAGAGTTCCTAAGAGGATATTGAACGATTATAGGAATTGGATCTAATGTGAGGGTTGAACGATACGAATTAAAACGGATACCTTGGAAATGGCTTATGTCATAAATATATTAAATAATTAATATATAATATACCAGGTGACCCAACAGCACCGTATTTCACGTGAGCAGATCAACCTTCGTGGTTAACAGAATTGCAGTGCTCAACGGGGAGAATCCAAACCTTGGAATACAGATTCTCCGTTCAGCTTATTTGGTGAGGCAATGCAGTAAATGAAGTACATCCTTGCCGCGTTACGAGCGCTGCGCAAGGTAAGGACAATTATGGGGCTGCCATCTTCAAGCTTGTCTCCCAGTTTCTCTGTGTGCTTCAGAGAGGCTCGCCTAACCGGCCTTGCAAAGGACCTTATTGCTTGAGACATGATAACAGTTTCTTTCATTGAGACGTTTCCGGAAGATCCTTTCATTTCACAAAGACTATAAAATAGTTCATTGCTTCCCTTTTTGTTTTACTGTGCAGTCACATAGATAGCGCACCGCCTGGCTGGACTGAAAACTGTATACCTGAAGGTGGAGAGAGGAAAGCACTATTGTGATCTAATGGAATGGGCCACTTGTTATGCATACAAGAAAGAAAAAAATAAGTCATATTAATTAATCTTATAGTTGATTAACTATAAAGCCTGGAACTTAACTACTTACGATTTTTGTAAGTCGCCATTCAGGAACAAAGTCTCAAAATAATTTGAAATCCCTTTGTGGTTTACCGGGGAAAATGCCAGTCCGTTGGAGAATTTAGTGCCAAGCCGCATGTTGACATGGTAGCTCAGTGGTCAGATCAACTAGACGGAAACCAGGAGATCTATGGTTCAAATCCTGGTTATTTTCGGCCTGACTCTACCTCTTCAACTTAAGTGCTATGTACGACTGGTGTAGAAAAAATAATTCACATTAAAATATTTAATTTTAAAATAATGCCCAATTGACTGCAATATAGACTTTAAGTACCTGGGTGTAATAATTTTCTATAGTCGGTAAAAAAATCGAAAATTGATTTTTGTAGCAAATAGTTTTTGGAACCTTTGAGTTTCTATAGACAATACAACATTTAGCTGTTCTTCCCTAGCTTCGGGTTCTATAGCCGTTTAAAAATCGTACAATACGCCTGCTTGCTAATATACTACTTCATAAAACAGCGTTTTTATAAAACTACATTTTCACACTTTCAAATAGTTTCACGCATCTCAGTTTTGTTTAAATATAACTCAAATTTTCCAGAATGTTCAGAAGTAGGTATTTTAATATTAAAAGGGACCAAATTATCCTAAAACCAACAGTAATTTTTCAAAAACCATACTTTTATGAACCAAACAGATTCTGCTCTTGCCAGTTCTCCACTGGGGGATTTTATCTTGAAATAGCACCGTTGAGTTCCGCAACTCTTTATAAACAACCGAAGGGATATCTGCATACGCCAAATATATGGCAGTTGGACCGCCTGATAACAACTCAATAATAAAACTTAAATGTTGTCATTTAAAGTAACTGTGTGTAATTTATAACTCCAATTCAGAAAATGTCAGTCAATTTTCTCAAATTTTGAGGCACGTGGAACATTTTGATTACGTAATATATATACTAATAAAATGTATGCAATAATATATACTTGGCAAATTATTTATCCAATGTGAATGAAATGAAATTATGCATTCATACTGACATAATAGCACTGTGAATATAGTAAACTTTTCAGAAAAATCGATACGGAAGCTTGAAATTTCTTCCCCAGTGTCCCTTAACTTGTATTTTCCACATTCATATTTTGAGAAACTCCCGTGGAGGGCAGTAACACCAAATCGTTATATGCATAACACATGTATCTATGGTAGAATTGTATTGTAAAAATGTGGGAAATACACCCAAATATCACTAATTATATTCTGCATATCAGTTTTAATGTATTCATTTTACAGGGTGTTAAGACTATCGGTAAGGGCAGATATTACTATTGTCAATAAAGCACAGCATAATGAACAACATTACATCGATATTTGCTTCATTTGCGGAGTTGTAATTTTTCTTATTAAGAGCAATGTGTTTTCAAGTTAGGTGATACCTCCAAGTAGGCGTGGCACATACAAGAAAGGCGTAATCTTAATTGGGCAGGCCTCGCTATAACAAATGTATCGGAACTGAGTTTGAAAATTATCTGCAACTCCAATGACACCTCACCAGCAGATTACTACTGTGGCACAGAATACTCGATTCTGTGACTGAGGTGTGAAAACCTGGAAGTAAAACGGATATATCGATACCTAGGCGTTTTTCAATCACCATGTTGTTGTTTATCAAAATATCTGCCTGTATATATTTACAAATTTGTTCCTCATACACTACACAAATCCCGCATATCACATTGTGTCACACCCGAAGCACAATGAGAAAATAGCTTTTGCTATCCTTGTTTTGCCATAGTTGGAAATCCAAACATAGCAGAAGGTACGATTTTCTGCCGCTGATAACGCCATAAGCCGCTTTTCATAACTAACGATTTAGCCAAGGGGTTGAGGGTCTTAAGCCGGAAAGTATAGCCGAGGGTTTGGTGACCCTAAACCGAAAAGCGTAGCCGAAAGATCTGCGAATAGCGTAGTCCAAGAGTCTGTTGGAACATTGATTTTGTGACATTTTCATATATTGGCAGCATTGGTTTAGAGATATTTTTGGCGATGTTTGTCTAAGTTGCGCATGATGGCGTTAGTTTATCCCGTATAAGAAAGCTCACCATAAAGGGGGTAATATGAGCCACATCTTGTGCTTCATATACTTTAGAATCACCTACGTTGGATATACCCTGTAGTGGATTCCGTAAGTAATTAACAATTTAGGTAGAATTTGAAAGATAGTCAACTAAAAAAAGAAAGCTGTAGCCGGGATTTGAACCACGGATATCCTGGTCTTCGTCCAGTTCCTCTAACCACTGGACTATCACGTCAACAAGCCGATACACCAGAAAATTTCCCAACTGACACGCGCTTTTCCCAGTAGATGTCTATGTCCAAGGATTCGACACGAAAAAGTTCAGGAAAATTCCTCCTCTTCAAACTACCCTTTACATGAAACTATTTTTTTTTAAACGTGGATTTTCTCAAAAAATTTTCCAGCTAATTAGATTAAAATACTGCATGGTTACATGCTTAAGATATTTTCATAATAAATGATTATGATTATTGATTTGAATTTGCAACTATATTTACCTATTCCCGTTACTTACACTGAAAGAGTATACATATATTAAAATCATTTTCACATGATTAACATAGGTACATAGAAGAGGGAGCTTTTATAAAAAAAAAGCTGCTGTGTTCCATTCACATGACTTTCTCTACATCTATGTAACAACTTATTGTTAAAAAGCTCATTCTTCTATCTACTTCATGCTAATCAAGTTAAACATTAGCAAAAAACTGTCTTATTTCCTTATCTACTAAACGAAATAAGGGAATACCTGCACTACCAAACCAACAGTCAAATGTTCTAAAATGTGGTTGCTATGGAATTAAAGTCCATTTCTTTGCATGGCCAGAAATTGACAAATTCTTATATGAGAAAAGTTTTAAGTATTTTAAAACTGAAACCAATAACAAAGAATATCTCGAAAACGGTCAACTTCAAGAAAAAAAAATTATAGGTATGACATAAATTGTGTTTTAAGGAGATTTACATATTTTTGTATTAAGTGTTTTACTATCTCTTATGGTTTACTTAGTTATGCAAAATTCAGAAATATTCATCCAGAAAAATGAGGTCTTCAGAGGCCATTCCCGAAAAATTCAAGATATAAATTTTATTTGTCATGTAAATATCTTAAATTCGATTTTAATCGAAATTGTTAGAGTCATTTTTGAGAAAACCAAATATTTCGAAACTTTTTCCATGTAAAGGGTAGTTTGGGGTGGGGGGGGGGGGGGAGTTTCTTGAAAATCTTCGTGTCGCATCCTTGGATGATACTCAACTTAAATATCAAGTTTGGTATTTAAAGGACTTTTGTTTTTCAGCTGTACTGCCAAAAAACACGCGCGCGCACGCACGCACACAGAGAAAATGCTTTTTTTGGATTCAGGAGGTGTTTAAACATATATTTCCGGTGAAATCTCGGTATTGAATTTTTGGGTGTATAACAATACCTTCTCTATGCACTATGTACATAGTACGTGTAGAGAAAGTAATAGGTGATTTTTTTTTTTTTTTTTTTTTTTTTTTTTTTTTTTTTTTTTTTTTTTTGTTAAGAAAGATGAACGATATTAGAGTTTACATGTTTTTACGTAATGCCAGTTTTCCATGTCCTTAAAGTATTATTGTTTTGAAATAGACAACATTCTTCAATTTGTTAGGTGTGATATCTACAATATTTTAAATGCATCCTTAGCTCTACGTCTTTAAATATCTATTCCTATATTATACCTATCTGGAAATATCAACATATGACTTAAACTGATATGATATTAGGGTATGGTAGGTATTATTAGTAAAGCTGCAGTTTACTCTTAGTTTTCTTTCTTATTCCATTGCATTCAGTTTTGAACTTCAGAATCTGATTCATTATACATCTTTGTGTCTTCTTTTATTTTATTCCTCGGCTTATTTTGTTGTATTACTTTGGCTGCCATGTGTAAGTATAGTAGTAGTTAGAGGAAGTATGGTACTCCTTCCAAAAATTCGATATCGACATTTGAACTGAAACGTATGTGTATATGTGTGCATTTAAATTAACTTGTTTATGGTTCACATAGTTTGAAATGGCATTCTGAAGTTAAACTTTTACACCGCAAATTAGTTTTGTTTTTTTACTTACAAATGATATATCATTTATTTTAATCTGATGAATACTTTTGTATTCATAGGGGTTTAGACAGAACCCTGTGATGATGTTGCACCGAAAGAGGACGTGGTTTATATAACTGGTAAATGGCAAAGAAAAGAAAAATTGGGAGAAATGCAAACTAGATCTCTAATTGATGTGTCAGAATTATTTTAGAATAGTTTTGTGGTCCAATGAAGGCAGTATTGTGGAAATTAAAAATTCAATTTGGCTTCATTTTTACTTTCTCCATACGCACTATGTACATAGTGTATAGAGAAAGTATTGCACTCCACCAAAAATTCGATACCGAGATTTCACCGGAAATATATGTTTTAGGGTCCCCAAGATCCAAAAAAAGCATTTTCACAAAAAGGTCCGTGTGTGTGTGTGTGTGTGTGTGTGTGTGTGTGTGTGTGTGTCCGTGTGTCCGTGAACACGATAACTCAAAAACGAAAAGTCGGTAAAATACCAAACTTGGTATTTAAGATTTTGAGAAAAATCCCCCCACCCCCAACTACTCTTTACATGGATCTTTTTTCGAAAATTTTGATTTTCTCAAAAATGGCTCTAACGATTTCGTATATTAAACATATTTACCTGACAAATGGAATGTACATCTTGAATTTTCTGGGAATAGCCTCTGAAGAGTAGTTTATTCTGCATAAATTTTACTAAATTTTGAATAACTGCTAAACCGTAAGAGATGGACAAAAACGTACTGCACAAAAAATGTAGAGCACATTAAAACACACAATTTATGTTATATACATTTTTTTCGTGGAGTTCGTCGTTTTTGTGACATTCCTTATTTTTGGTTTCTGCTATGAAAAACGTATACTTTTCTCATACTGGAACTTGTCAACTCCTATCCATATAAACAAAGGAACTTCATTGACATAGCAACCAGCTTTTGACTATCACTTTAACCTACGGTTGTCCCTTATTTCGCTTCTACTTACAAGGAAGCGAGTAATAAGACTATTTCTGCTAATTTTTTCTGATTAGCATAAAGTAAATAGAAGTATAAGCTTTTTAAGAATTATTTGTTGCAGGGATATGGAGAAAGTCATGTGAATGGTACACATCAGATTTTTATTATTCGGCAACAAACAAATACATCATAGATACTATAGATGCCCTGAAGGTAAAGACAGCTATATTATTATTATTATTATTATTATTATTATTATTATCATCATTATCATCATCAATAAGCAAAAGGCAATTAATTATCAGATTGTTAATTATAAACATAAAATATGAATACTAGTACAAATATTTCAGGCTTGTAAATCTGCATATTAAAACCTTTAAAATTCAAATTGTTATCCAAATGCATGCAGGGATTAACACAAAAGACCAATTAGTCCTTAGTGCAATGATTTAACAAAAATGTAGCAAATAAATCTACCTAAGATAGCCATTTTTATATTTTGAGCTTTGGCAACACTGACGGCTGTAGGTGTAATTTGGTATTTCTACTGGAGAGTTGGACATGGTTGGTCTCAACTTTCTTCAGATATTTTGTCAACATTTATTTGTGTTGTTCGTGACTAGATACGAGTTGTATCTCAGCGAAAAGATGGAATTAACTCGTGAAAATGATGGTGCGATGATTTATTATAATTTTGTGACGTGGATTATCAAGACAAGAGAGAAATGATCAACTTACTACTGCATTTGGCGATGAAGCTCAATCCTTTGCCACTGTGAAACGCTAAATAAGTTATCGGTGGCCGCCGTTCGCCCACTGAAGAAACTCTTAAAAGTGGTCAAAATGAGCTGCCAGAAAGAAATTAATGCTGTGCAAAAACTGTTAGTGCAAGATGGTCATGCTACATACTGTGAGGCAACCCTAAGCATTAGTTTCCCCAGTATATATAAAATATTGCTTGACCAATTAGCAGTGAAAAAGCATTACTCTTGTTGGATCCCACATAATTTCACACAAGGATTCTCGTGTCGATTGGTGCACACAAATGCTCAAGAAATGCAATGATGGGGTTTCAAAAGACGAATATAAGATTGTAATAGGTGAGAATCGTGGATATAAGCATATGGGCCGGAACGCAAACAGCATTCTACTGTATGGGTGTTTCAAGATTAACCAAATCCAACAAAGATTGTTCGCACTCGAAGCACTTCAAAAGAAATGATCGCCTCTTTTTTCAGAAAAATTGGTCATGTGGCAAGAGTGTCTTTAGAGGAACGTAAAACGGTAATTTATGAATGGTACACAACTATTTGTTTGCCTGAAGTTTTCGGTGAAATAAGGAAAACAAACAAGTGCCGTCGGATCGTTCTTCATCAAGACAATGCAGCGCTCAAACATCTCATCTAACAACCGACTATTTGGATACTCAAGAAATAGAATTGAAGACTCATATGCCATACAGGTCATATTTGGCACTCAATGACTTCTTTTTGTCCCCGAACATCAAGAATAAAATGCGAGGGTACGATTTTCGTCGGCAGAAGAAGCCGTTGATGTGTTCAAAAACCAAATTTTGGAGGTGTCTCAAGCAAATTTGAAAAAATGCTATGACAAACGGTTCGAACACATACAAAAGTGGACTGATGATAAAAGAGAAATTTCGAGAAACAATAAAGTATTTTTCGATGGCAAGTTACTATTTTTTACGTATTATTAGGCTTAAAATAACTATAAATGGTGTTCCTCGTATATAGAAATAGAAACATTATAGTAGGGAGGTTGGGCGTTATAATGCGTTTTAACTATGGTAACACAATGTAGGCTGGCCCAAAAGTTTTGTCGATGGGGATCCCAGGTTCGATTCCCGGCCGGGGGGATTTTTCTCTAGCCCAGATTATTCCCCATTCTCCCTAGAGTCTGGAAGTATGACTGTGAATGTGTGTGAGATCTAACGAAGAAAATTAAAGTAAATAGAACACCAGTAAACACCATTGCCAAGACAATATATTCTAGAGGTAAAAGCTGACGATAGGACCATGCAGTTAAAAGCGAGGTATAAATAGAACAATACCTAAAATAAACAAAATCACAGCATGTTACCTTGTGAGAGCTCCTGTAAAGAATGAAAATTATTCCAGGCAGCAACAGAATATCAGGAATTCTGAAATCAGATAAATCTCAACTACGGCGCACGTCAGAAAGAAAAGCGCCCTAGGGGATGCTTGAGAGACAGAAGCAAACCTAAAGAGGACAAAAGGGTAAAAGCAGAGTCCAACTTTTGGATTGCAGGAGCTTCACAGATTAAATTATGAATACAGAACTATATTTATAAGTTAAATTTCTCATTGTCTTTATTAAAGTCTATATTTTGTGAAGTTCAAAGCCAAAAACACGGTTCTAATAATTAAAAAAACAAATTAGAAAAACAAGGTATGTTCTGAAGCAGTCCGTTGAGGTGGTGTGACAAAAATATTATGCTTCATTGTAAAAACAAAAATTTAAAAACAAAACAAAAGTAAAACAAAGCTAAAATGGATAATAAATATCATACATCCTATATAAATTAATTAACTGCTTCACAAAATGTTGCATATATTAGAGGCAATTCAGTGAAAGAATAATAGTATTGGTAAAATAACTTGATTTGAATGCAAGACGAATTTAAATATAAAAGCAACTTTAATTTGGCCAAAAACTGTTTTTTTTTTGTTTCTTTTTAGTTTTTCTAATTGGCACATATAGTACATAGGTAGGGAAGGTACTCGTATCCCACCCAAAAATTCTAGACTTCACCATAAATACATGTTGTTGAGTCTCCTGTATAAAAAAAAAAAAAAAAAAAAAAAAAAAAAAAAAAAAAAAGTAGAAATGCCAGAATTGATATTTAGGTTCTGCATCTCCCAAGTCTACCACACGAAGACTTTCAAGAAAATCCCCCATCCCAAACTACTTTTCACATGGAATATTTCCAAAATTTTGATTTTCTCAAAAATGGATATTATAGATATTTACAGGACAAATGAAATGTATATCTATAGTTTACTGGGAATAGCCTCTAAAGACCTCTTCATTCTCGAAGACTGTTGCATAATTGGTAAACCGTAAGAGATAGACAAAACTTGCTTCACAAAAATATCCTTAAAACACATAATTTATAACATATATGCCTTATTTGTAATAAACCATTTCCGAGACATCTGGTCCTTGTTATTGGTTTCAATTTAAAAATACTTACACTTTTCTCCTACAAAATTGTTTCTATCCTTTTCCTATTGTTTTACTCTTGGCTATGAAAGGAGAAGATTCAATCACTTATGGACCAGCTTTTAAAAAATATTTCTGTAACTTTCCCGTATTTCTCTTCTACTTATAGGGAACTGAGTAATAAGACCATTTTGCAAATGGTTATCTCGATTAATATGATGTAGAAAAAGTAATATTTTGTAAGAGTACTTTATTTGCAGAAAAGATAGAGAAAAACATGTGAACGCGTCAGATTTTTCTCAAAAAGTGTACTTAGCGACCGTTTAGGATCTTCCATGGATTCGACACAAAAATGTTTAAGAAAATTCTCACAATATTACCCTAATCAGGAGAAACTTTTCGTCAGTTTTGATTTCCTCAATAAGGCTCTAAATTCTTTTTATGTTAAAATATTATATATTTCATATATTTACACAACAAATTAAAGTATACCTTAAATTATATGGGAATAGTGTGCGAAGGCCTCTTTTCACTTTCTCTTGCATGTATTATGTACACTGTAACTACGTCATTATATGTATGCACATGTACATACGTGCTAGAGGTGTTGTATTCCGCCCTTAAGTTCGATGTCGAGATTTCACCGGGAATATATGTTTTGAGGACCCCCTAGTCCGAAAGAAGTATTTTTAGAAAATGGTCCGTGTGTGTATGTGTCTGTGGACAAGATAGCTCAAAAACGAAATGACCGTAAAACACTAACCTTGGTATTGTATCTTTCAAGGATGCGACGCGAAGATTTTAAAAAAAAAATCCCCCACCACAAACTAACCTTTACTTGAAAAAAATGTTTAAATTTTCTTTTTCTCAAATTTTTTTATTAAAATGTCGTATATTAAAGAAATTTACATCACAAAACATATATATATATATATATATATATATATATATATATATATATATATTGAATTTTCTGGGAATACCCTCTGAAGACCTCTTTTTTCAGGAAGAGTTTTGCAGAATTTTGCATAACAGTTAAACCGTAAGAGATAGACAAAAGCTTAAATACAAACCGTTAGATCTCGTTAAAACACATAATTTATGCCATTTACGTTATTCTTGTAGAGTTGACCGTTTTTGAGATATTCCTTCTTATTGGGTTCAGTTTTAAATTACCTAACTTTTCTCAGACAGGACCAAGCCAACCGAAACTCAAATGTTTCACAAAGCGACCAGCTTTTCAAATATTTGACTAATGTATTTCCGTATTTCCCTTCTACTTGCATTGAAGCAAGTTATAAGACCATGTCTGCTAATTTATCTCGATTAGCAAGAGGTAGATGGAAGAATAAGCTTTGCAACAATAATTTGTTACAGAGATATAGAGAAAATCGTGTGAACGGAACACATCAGGTTTTCCGGATAGCATTTCGTATAACTTCATAACCGTTAGAAACTATGAAGCCTTTTTTCTTTTAAAACTATACTAAGGCTTACATGGCCGTCGATACCATGAAATGTAGATTCCGGGCTTGTAGGCCTTGTTGCAACAAATGAGAGTTCATCCGGTGTTTCGCCCATAACTTCGTTGGGCATCTTCAGGAAAAGTTGATTTCTCACCGGTATCTTTCTTTACTCTGCTTGTATGTAGGACTTACAGCCTCAAGCACCTGCAAGCCAGCGCCTTGGGGTCAGATGGCTATGGAAAAGCAGAGAGTCTGGATCATAGAGAAGCCAGAATGGGTGATCAGCCCAATCTGTGTTACAAATGGATGATATTAAATGATGGTGAAATGGATGGTAGGGCAGATCATTATAGAGCTATTGGTGGAATTAATGGCATAGGAAACCGGAGAATACAGAGAAAAGCCACTTCGTCTACCGCAAACCTTACAAGCCTGAGATTGCACCGGGGAATGAATGGGGACCACCTGAGCTGAATTATCTACCACTGGGTCACGGCGCCCACTGACATGAGGAAACTTACTGTACAAAAAAAAATATATATATCTTTTTTGTTTTTTGTTCTAGGGCATCGACCGATTGCCGAGATATAGTTTGAAGCTTCCAATAATTTGTCAACTTTTGGAGCGGTCATCATTCAGTTATTTCTCGAAATGTTATGGAAAGACTAGAATTTCAACGCTTTTAAACATGTCACTGTCTACAATTAAATGTATAATTAAATTAGGTAAATTCCAAACTTTTATCTCAATTATTACACAGAAAAATAAACTTTCGTAAAAAAAGCTTGCAGAATGTGTATAAAAATAAACGATAGAGGGCAGCGGAATCAAATTTTTATTTCCTCTACCACGTATAAGATAGTCGGTAGAGAAAGTAGGTATTTTTATCCACCCAAAAATTCTATGTCGAGATTTCACCTACATGTTTTGACATCCTCTGAATAAAAAAAAAAAAACAACTAAATAAATAAATAGAAAAACATGCGTCTATGGTGAGTGTGTGTGTGTGAAGGGCATAACACAAAAGCGAAAAGTTCATTAAATACCAACATGGTATTTAAGTTTATAATATTTCAAAGATGCGACACGAAGATTTTCAAAACAAAAAAAAAAAAAAAAACCAACAAAAAATCCCCTACTCCGAACTGTCATTTATATGGAAAAATGGATTGTCTCATCAGTGGCTGTAACGATTTTGACTAAAATACCACATAGCTATTAAAGATATAAACAAATGAAATGTATATCTTGACTTTCCTGCAAATAGCCCTGAATTCATCTTCATTCTGAATTAATTTTGTATAATTGGTCAAACATGAGAGATAAATCTCGTTAAAACACACACGTAGAGTTAACCATTTCCGAGATATTCCCTGTTATTCGCTTTCATTTTAAGATACTTAAACGTTTGATGTCAATTACATAGCGACCTTTTAAAGGATATCACTTTAGCAAGGTGTATTTCTTTATTCCCGGTCTTCTTATAGAGAACTAAGTAAAAAGATTATTTCTGCTAATGTGTATCTCGATTAGTGTGACGTAAATAACAGAATAATCTTGTGTTAGAAAGGTTTGTTTTAGAACAGGTAGAGAAAGTCATCTGAATGTAACACAGATTGTTTTCTTTAATGAGAGTACTTTCATAAAATTCTAATAAATCAGCGCAGAACTGCTTCACTGACGAGCGAGATGCTCAGTCGTAATCTGTGAGGTCCTATTCGGGAAATCCCAGGTTCGATTCCCGGCTGCCGCTCTACTGATCATGAAGTTTTTCGTGGTATGCCTCTAGAAAATGCTGGGGCGCGTTTTCTACTACGATTCTTCTTCCCTCAGGTTTCAGGTGTGTTTTCAGTTTCTGCAGTGTCGCCACATGGCGCAGTTGCTTACACTAAGGTAAGATTTTCCTCGTGGACGTAAGGTGCGCTGTCTCGCCTGCAAGGGACGCTGGTCACTCTCCTTGATTTGCTCTCCAATGGTGCGCGGGTTGTCGACTGGAAAGTTACGGTCATCTCAGCCTCATCTCTGCGGTCTAATCTGCCTGCGGGCTTGGGACCTCCTCCGGTTCCTTCCCCTCAACCCTGCCTTCCAGCGCTTGCAGTGACAAAATAGTATATCATTGAATCGCACTGAGGGCGATGTTTCCCTCCGTTCCAGTTATCTACTGCCTAAATTTTCCAAACCAAATTGCAATGGGGGAGAATGTGGCTCCAATTTAAAATAAATAAACATGTTGCGTTATGTTATCACTTTTCTACTATGTGCCTAGTATTGAATTCCATCCAAAATGTCATTGTTGAAATATAGATATACTTTGAACCCAAAAAGTAATTTCTAGAAAGACATTGACAGACAGAATGTGTGAGTGAGAGAGAAAGTGAGCAGCGTAAATCAAAAAAGAAAAATCAGTTAAACACCAAACAGGATATTTAAGTTCAAACACGCCAACCAAATTAGCTTTACATGGACTAATTATTTTGATTAAACCACCACATGCTTCAAATATTTTCAGACGAATGAAATGTTTATCTTACATTTTTTGGGAATATCTAGTCTCTAAAGTCTCATCCTGGATGACTTTTCCATAACTGGTCAATGGTTAGACAAAATCTTACTACACTAAAAACGTATAATTCGTTAAGGCTCACAATCTATGTTAGATACATTTTTTGTTTTATTTTTGAGTTAACAATTGCCGATATAGTCCTCGTTATTGGTTTAAATTTTCCAATACTTATCCTTTTATCAGCTGAAATGTCACTCATTATTATTATTATGACCATGCAGTAGAATGGAATTTCAAAATCATCACATAACAACCTGCTCTTAAAAGATAGAACTATCACTTTAGCTAGTGTATACCTCTTATACCCAACAGGGAATCATGTAATAAAAACGTTCTTACTGAATATTATCTTGATAGCAATAAGCAGATGGAAGATAAGGTTTGATAAAAATGATTCGTTACAGAATACATACACATCAAATTTGTTTTTCTGAATTTGGTTTGGTTAGATACCAAGTTGCATATCGCATTTCTTATAGTCATGCTATGAATACAAGGAAACAAGACAAAAAGTTGTAACAAATGCACACACACAAACAAAGAGTACGCACTTTCTTCTGGTCGAGCAGAATTTCAGAGCAGAGCAGGAGGTGGCAACGCCGGTTGCTAGTGAAACGCCACACTCTGGCAACGCCAGTGAAAGCTCCGCCTCCTACCTGAAGGAACCTCGCCCACATGTGACCCGTTGCCATGACTACGCAGCCAGTACAGCTCAGCTATTCGCAACACTTTCCCTTGGTTCCCACACTTGCACGCCCAGGATCTATGTTGCCACGTCTTAAAGGCGTGCAGTGGAGACCCATTTAACACAAATTGTTTTATCATATTCTATTATTTGTGTATTTTCTTAACCAAAATTGAAATAAGTTAATTATTTTTACTTTCTCTAGCACGTATGTATAGTCAATGTACATAGTCGCTAGAGAGGGTATTCGATGTCGAGATTTCACCGGAAATATATGTTATCGAGTATCAAAAAGAAAAAGCATTTATTATTACTATACGATGGTTACACCACTTGGCATTACTTCAACACCTGGCTACTTCTGTTATTCTGTCATTAGAGCCCCTTTGTAGTTAGTTACTGGCCTGTAATAAACGTTTAGTGCCCCAAGCCGCAAAGTGTACCTCAAGGGATCTGTGAACCTAAAATCTCAATGATCTCAACAAGAATTAAAAAAAAATTCACATCTTAATGTTTTCAACACTTTCAAATATGGATGCTAGTGAAAGTCACTTAAACTTTCTGAAGACTGCTGTGCGCGCGCGTGTGGACGGCATAGCTCAAAAACCAAAAGAACGTTAAATATCAAACTTGGTATTTATGTTTAGTATCTTCCAAGGATATGACACGAAGATCTTTAAAAAAATAAATAAATAAATAAATAAACAAATAAATTCCCCAACACAAACCACCCATTCCATGGACAAATTATTGAACATTTTGCTTTTCTCAAAAGTTACTCAAACGATCTGATGAGTTTTGCATAATGGTTTAACCATAAAAGACAAAAACTTAATACCTACACTAAAAATATAGGTTTCGTTAGGAAAACACTAAATGTATGACATAGATACTTTTTTTATAGAGTCGATCGTTTTCAAGATGTTCATTATTATTGGTTTCAATTTTAACTTAATTAAATTTTCTCAAATTGGTTCGCATTTTCTCAATTGGAACTGGAGCTTTGAAACACACAAAAAAACTTTTTATTGGGGTATTTCAATTACTTTGGTTAATGAATATATTTTTTTAATGAGTTAGAAATTTTAATATCTAAAATTAAAAACGTTTTTCATAAAAATATGTCTATAAATTTTATAAAAGTACTAGTGGTGTTATAATATCTGAACATAATGTAACATTTTTAGTTGTGTTTAAACAATAATTGAGACCGTGGAACACTTTGAAAATGTAAAAATGTAATTTAGAGAAAAACGCTATTTTATAAGGTAGAAATTAGGGGTATTGTACAAGTTTTAAATGGCTGAACAGCAATGACATGAAGTTAAATGTTGATTCTCCAAAAGTACTAAGGTCCCAAAATCTACAGGCTGCTCGTTCCTTCTAGACGAATGACTTTTGCGTAGATACATACAATGAGTTAGGCTAATCTTGATGAATAGTTCAGCAAATAGTTTAGTTTACAATAGCAAACAGCTCTGCTTCCTTATGATTACCTTTCGGGAACACACAGTAAAGGTGAATAAGTGACTCGCATCTAATCTCTCATTTAAAAATGTCATTCGTCAAGAGCTGGTGTGTGACCTGACCTATTTGTAATAAAATTTTTCTGATGTGTTCCATTCACATGACTTTCTCTATATCTCTGCCAAAAATTATTGTTAAAAAGTTTATGCTTCAATTCACTTCATACTAATCGAGAAAAAATCAGCAGAAATAGTTCTATTACTTGCTTCCATGTAAGTAGAAGAGAAATAAGGTAGTAATATTGATTAAAGTGATAGTCAAAAGCTGGTTGCTATGTGATGAAGTTCCTTTGTATGGATAGGAATTGTTAAATTCTTGCATAAGAAAAGTATGTTACTTAAAGCTGAAACGAAGAACAAGAAGTACCTAAAAAACGATCAACTTCACGAAAAAAAGTATAAAAGATAAATTGTTTGTATTAAGGTGTTCTTCATTTTTTGTGTTGTAAGTTTTTGTCCATCTCTTACAGTTTAGCGGTTATGCAAAATTCCGTAAAATTCATCCAGAATAAAGAAGTCTTCAGAAGCTATTCCCAGAAAATTCCAGATATACATTTTATTTGTCAGGTAAACATCTTTAATGTACGAAATTTTAATCAAAATCGTTAGTCATTTTTGAGAACATAAAAATGTTCGAAAAAAGTTCCATGTAAAGGGTAGTTTGGAGTGGGGGGATTTTTCTTAAAATCTTCGTGTCTCATCCCTGGAAGATACTAAATTTAAATACCAACTTTGGTATTTTACCTACTTTTCATTTTATAGCTGTCGTACATAGTACGTATAGAGAAAGTAATAAAACTTTTCGATTTTATGACCCATTGTAGGTAGGCAGTCAGATTTCACTCCCAGAGACACTTAAGATAAAATTGTGTAAAACCAATCATTATTTTGTTCTAAATAAAATAATATGAATTGTAAATTTTAAGAAAAGGTGTCGCTTTTTCCACTTTGGTCATTCCAACCACCAATTAACTGAAATTTTGAATGAATAGGCGAATGCTTATCAATCGGCATGCTCAATTTTAACCTTGTTTTCAATATTTCTATAAAATAAGGTACAAGAAAGGAATCAATATTTACATTTTGTTTATCAACAACAAAATAGTTTTTATACTAATTACCTAGTATTTACCCCTAGTAAGTAGAAGAGGTATTCCATTCTATCTAAACATTTGAAACGAGATTCATGTTCTCAGGTTTCCAGCACTCCCACTAAAAGTAATTAAATGACATTTTTAGGAATTCTAAAATATTTCTTAGAGGAGATTAAAAGATGCCTAAATATTTTCTGCTTGTTTACATACATTTTGAATTAAATTACCTAAATATTTTTGAAACTTGTCTGTGTAATATCTACACCGTTAGCGAAGAAGACTACACAGTACGAGAACACTGTAACATAGAAAGCAACGCACTTCAACTGTTGTTACTTCGAAGGATCGGATTTATCAGTTACAAAATGGCTCATTACTTATGCCGAGTATCTTGAAGTAGACACTAATGATTTAAGGCGTAGCACTTCATAATACGGCAGCTGCAGCAACAATTTGTTGAGAAAGATTTTTGGAAACATTTAGTTTTAATCCGTCAAATATCTACTCACATTGAAGCAGTTAGTCAAAGAAATATTGCACTAAAAGAAGAAATACTTCACTTGGAAGACGATCCTGGAAGCTGTGATATAGCTCGCACTATCGGCGTAACCCATTGGACTGTTTTGACGCATGGGTTTTCTGTTTTGTATTTCTTTAATTACTCACAGAGCTTTATAACTATAAAACAAAAAACAAAAACAAAAAAAAAACATAAACTTGTAACTTGAGTTTCGCAAACTTTTATTTACATCTATAAAAAGTTCATTTTAGTAATTTAGGTAATGTTTTAAAAACTTCCTCAGTTCCATATTCCGTATTATATTTTGTTTACGTTACAGTCATGTGTATACCGGAAGTCTTTATTTGTTGCTGCCCTAGTGAAGCTGAAGGATTAAAAGTTAACCTCCTGAATTTCCTATGATATATTATTGTGGCAATTAAAATGTAATTATCTCAAGAACGGAACTCTTTACAGAAAAAAGTTATCGAGGGAAAACACTCAAGACAAGACTTTCCTTCATAGTTCACCAGGATTATAACAGGTAATTTTCTAACATGAGGCATTTATCGTCACAATAGATGTTTGCGATAAAATTAAAAATGCGATGCCTCTCTCTACTCACTGTTTTTATAAAAGCTTGTTCCTATTTATTGTAAATATTCGTTATACATTTCGTTCGGTATAAGAAGATACATTGGGCCTAAGTACAAGTCAGATTTTTAAAAAGTGGATCACTGTGGCTTTGAAATTGCATCCTCTTTGCATGCCCAAGAAAAACCACAAGAAAAAATGAATACCTAGTGACTAGCCAATTAATGGAAGGATAAGTATTTAAAAATTCATAACCAAAATATTTTGAAAATAGCTAATACCGCAACAATTTTACTCGATATAGCTGTATACTTTAAAAATTGTAAGTGTTCCATTCATATGACTTTCTCTAGCTGTTTGTAACTATTGTTACAAAAGATTATTCTTTTATCTATAACATACTAATCAGATAAGCTTTAGGAGAAGTTGTCTTATAACTTATGTTTATGTATTTCCTTATAGGTAGAAAGGAAATAAGGGAATACACTAGGCTAAAGTGAGTAAACGCTTTTAAAATACTCGCGATGAGTTGTCATTGAAATTCTATTTTCTTTCCATATGCAAGCAATAAAACAAACGAGCTATGAAACGGATGAGGACCTCCCGTTTGAGAAAATTTTAAGAATTTTAACATTGAAATTTATAACAAAAATATCTATGAAATGGTTAGTTGTACAAAAAAATGTATATGGCATAAATTGTGTCTTTTAACGAGATCTACATTATTGTGCAGTTTACCAGCTATAGAAAAGTCATCCAGAATGAAGAGGTCTCCAGAGGTTATTCCTAGAAAATCAAAATATTCAATTTATTTTTCAAGTAAATATCTTTAATATAAAAATCAAGGTTTTAATAAAAATCATTAGATTCATTTTTGAAAAAATAAACATTTTCGAAAATTGATCCAATTTCTTGTAAGATACAAAAATTTAAATACCCGGTTTGATATTTAACCGACTTTTCGTTTTTGAGTTATCGTGTTCACACACACACAGGGTCTTTTTTTTTATTATTTATTCTTAAGGCCTACTTTTGGATTCAGAGAACCCTAAAACATGTATTTCTGCTGAAATCTCTGTATAGAATTTTGGGTGGAATACAATACGCTCTCTATATACCTTACTACTTATTATGTACATTGCACCTACATACGTGCTGGAGAAAATAAAAAAATCTATATTTTTGTGTAGTAAGATTTTGTCTATCTCTGACGGTCTATTTTAGTTGTACATGCAAAATGTCCAGTAAAACATATTAGAACAATTTTTGAGAAAATAAAAGAAACGAAACGCTTTACCGCATAAAGAGAAGCGATTATAGAGGATTCTCTTGAAATCTTCGTTTCGCATCCTTGGAAGACGCTGAATTTAAATACAAGTTTGATATTTAAACTAGTTTTTGAGTTTTAGGGACACAAACACAAAGGTACACGAACTTTATTTAAAGTGTTTGCTTATTATTCAGGGAGCCACAAAACGTGCATTTCTGGTGAAATCTCGGCCTGTTGAATTTTTGCTAAGTACTTCCTCTTCTTTACTGCAGCTAGAGGTAATAAAGAAAGTTTAAAACAGAGAAAAAATAAACATAACCTAAATATAGAAATCACTTTTCATTCTGCTTCGTAGGTATAATAAGTAGGGAAGTAGTGTATTACACCCAAAAATTCGATGATGTCGATATTTCACCGGAAATATGTTTCAGGTCCCCTTATTCCCCCACCAAAAAATATTTTTAGAAAAAAGTCCCTGTGTGTGTGTGTGTCTGTGTGTGTGTGTGTGTGAGTGTGGTGAGTAAAAACAAAATATCCATTAAATAACTTGGTATTTTTTTCAGTTCAATATTCTCCAGATGCAATACGAAGATTTTAAAGAAAATTCTCCCCACCCCAAACTATGTACACTACACATGGAACATTTATGGAAACTTTTGATGGCTCTAACGATTTAGATTAAAACTAAAGAAGTTTAGGATATTTTCATGACTGATGAAATGTGCCATGTTGGTATTTGACGTGTGCAGATAGCGACATTGCAGATAGTGCAGTTTTAGATTTGACTCTGCCATTGGTCGATTGATCAACATATCTGCCCATGCACAAGCAGACAAAACGAACGAAAGACTGTGCATTTCGCATTAGAAAGAAGAACCGATTATCAGGAAGTCCATTTTTACCCCTTATTTAAATCCAGCTTATTTACACACAATCTAACCTCAAAAATCTCGAAAGCTGTCGTTCACCTGTTACGAGCCATATTGCCTCCTTAACCAATAGGATGAAGCCTTATCTGAAACTGAACTAGAATCTGCAATCTCGTGTGTAGATATCCCTTGATGTTTTAAGAGTTGCAGAACTCAACGGGGCTATTTGAAATCAAAAACTCTCCTGTGGAGAACTGGGCATCATTTTACCCCTCACAATGGGCACGAATGCTCACACAGTCTCTGCTGATAGTAAGGCGTGTAAAACGAGTCTCCCCAGTACTCCACTGGCAGGTTTTAACGTCAAATTACAGGACAGTTGGGCCACCTGATATAAAGTACCTATGTCGAATTTTCTGGGAACAGTCTCTGAAGTTCTCTTCATTCTGGGCGATTTTTACATAACTTGCACTTTGGCCTGTTAAGTGTCATAACTCAAAAGTCAATTTTGACTTGGAGATTTAGAGTCGGTTACTCAGTACAAAATTGTAGTAACTCAGGAGTCACTATTTAGGTTAGGTATTCTATCACAAATCCTAAGACCCAGAAGATAAACTTGTATCTACTTTATACAAGCAAAATAAAGCACAAATGATTTTATAACAAAACTCAGGCATTTTACACTACAACCCTTTAGAGCCACTGTGCCAACTGGTAACTCATAAGAGACACACAAAAAAAAGTTGACTACACAAAAAATGTATCTGTGATCTTGATAGAACATACAATTATAATGCATATAAAAACATATTATATACGTGTATGATATGCAGTGGGTGTATAAGCGTTTGAGGTCGAAGTGATGACTCAGCATTTCCAGGTTGTTTTTGTCTTTCGCTATTTTCTAAACTTTTGTTCCTAATGAAAAGGTTTTTAGGACGGCTATTAATCCCCTATCTCAGATGTTCAGTTGTTTACGTAACAGGTCACGTGAGTGACACTCCTCTACCCTTCACGACTATAGGTGATGTGGTTTATGACAATGATATTAGTAAGCAAACAAAATGAGATATACTTATATGTCATACGTATCTAATGTTCTCTATTAAATATCAAGTTATTTGCACGTATTTATCTACCACCCTGTACACGACTTTTTTGAGCCAACCATTTTCACAATATTTCCTGTTATTGGTTTATAGTTTTCTTACTTAAGTATATTTTTCTTAAATGAGAGTTTGTGTTATTTTTAACTTTATTTACTTCTGACAATGCAAAGACAATGATATTCAATGAGTTGTTTTCCATTGCACTTTTCTACAAGGAAATAAGTAATAAGTTCATTTCTGCTAACATTTATGTACGTGAACAAGAGTTTGTGAAACACTTTGCTGCAGAAGTATAAATGAAACCCATAAGATTTTTGGTACTAATACCTATTACAATGTAGTTAGTAACTGTTAATTGTAGAGAAAGTCATGCAAGTGTGGCCGTTAGTTTCACTTTATTATTATTATTATTATTATTATTATTATTATTATATGAATATACAGACTTCAGTACATTTTCAAAACAAATTTAAATTACAATGAACAATAAAATCTCATTTGAGTCTATTATCTTTCGGTTGGTAACACTTGCTCGTGAGAAATCCTCTGCTGTTTCTATAGAAACAATTGGAGCAAGCTGAAAGCAAGCAATGTCCCATGCATTTAATTCACGGGAGAAAATTTCCCATCTGACAAAGTATTGCTAAATGAGAGTCGTGCATTTATACTTATAACTTCATAACTTTTTACCGTTCTATCACATGCAACTTCACTGCCTATATTGTGTCATACAAAATAATTGTATTATATGTAATACAAAGCTATTGGTGATTTCACCACAGATTCTAGTAAATTACTGTAAATTACTTACAACTGCTGCACTTAATGAGTTTTAACTTTATTTAATGCGTTATCAGGATTTTGATAATAACAAATATAAAAATAGTATTCCACCCAAAAATGCTATCTTATTGGAAACATATATGTGTGTGTGTTTCTATGAAATGCATAACTTAAAAAACTGATGAGTTTCATTCACATGACTTTTTCTACTTATTCTGTAACGAACTATTTTTACAAAAGCTTATTCTTCTATCTCCGTATGCTAATCAAGATAAACATTAGCAGAAAGTGTCTTATTACTTAGTACCTTATAAGTAGAAGGGACCGAGTTATTAGACCTTTCGCCTCTCATCAAGGTGGGCTGCGGTTCGATCCCAGGCAACCGCATGTTGTGGTGGACAAAGTGGTGCAGGGGCGGTGTACTCCGGGTTCTCAGTTTCTCCCACCATCGTATTCCACCAGTGATTCTTATTCATTCCATGCGGTGCTATATATAGTAAAAGCGTGAGCTAAATACTAAATAAATAAATAAAAAAATAGGAGGAAAAAGGGAATACATTAGGCTAAAGCGATAGTCAGATCTTTTAAAGGCTGCTTGCTGTGACTGAAATTTGGTTCTCTTTGCTTGGCCAGGATTAAACAAAACAAAGAGGAAAGGCAAATTCAATACCCAGTTTTTATTGCAATACATGTTTTGAGGACCATTGAATGAAAAGTATTTTTTTAGAAAAAAAAGTTCCGTGTGTGTGTGTATGTGTGGGAGGGGGCAGCATAATTCAGAGGTGAACATTCCGTTAAGTAACCACAAATCTTGCTATTTAACTTTACTTTCTCCAAGAATGTGACACGAAAATTTTCAGGAAAACACCGCAACTACTCTTTACGTGCAGGTTTTTCGAAATTTGCTCAAAATATCTAATATTTACATGACAACTAAAATATGTACCTTCAATTTGTTGGAACTAGCTCTATTTTTAATTAATGTTGCATAACGGTAAATGTTAGACACACATTTACCACAAAAACTAAGTGTAGAGCGTTAAAGCAATAACCTTCTTCTACATGTCGCTGAGGAAAGCGCTCATATTCGTATATTAAGTATCGTAGCTGTTAAACACACAAATAATACTTTCCATCCTTCTTCTAGAATGCCAAATAATTTTGTATTTGGTTTGATCCATTTATACCCCTTCTTTTTTCACAATGGTCCCTCGGCGGCCGTTTACTTTTGGTAGATATTATTGCATGGGATGTCATGACCGAGCGGTTAGACCGCTCTCCTCTCACAGGCGGCCGGGGTTCGATTCCAGGGGACTGAATTTGGATTTGTGGTGGGCGAAGCGGAGCGTGGGCGGGTTTTCTTCGGGTTCTGCCGCCATTTATTCCACCAATTGTTCCCTAATCATCTTTCCTACAGTTCAATTCATCGTCATTTCATGTCATCAATTTCCTCACTTTCATACCAGGCATCCGGCTGATCATCCATTCTGACTTCTCTCTGTTCTAGACTCTGCCAATAGACGTCTGAACCCAGTAAGTCCTGGGGATGCAAGACTTAGAAAGAAATATATTATTGCCCTCGGGCAAGTGTTAACTTGTATGCAGTTCTCATTGGATTTTGTGCGTTAGATATCTCTCTCTCTCTCTCTCTCATTCACTCTTTCAGACTCTAGGGAGGATATGGAATAGGTTGGCAGGACAAAAACTCCCACCCCTCTAACCGAGAATCAAACTCGGAACCCATCACACATCGGGCAGGTGCTCTTCGACTGAACTACTGGGCCAACCAATCTTTCTTTGTGTAGACATTGTAGTGAAACTCTTTCTTAGCTCATTGTCTCTTGTTTTTAAAGTTGGTTACCTGAAGGCTGAAATCTTACTGGAAAAATCTGATGTGTTCCATTCACATGACTTTCTCTACATCTCTGCAACAAATTATTCTATTTACTTCATCTAATCGAGAAAAAATTAGCTGAAAGTCTTATTACTTGCTTCCTTGTTAGTAGAAGCGAAATAAGGGGGTATCATAGGTTAAAGTGATAGTCAAAAACTAGTTGCTATGTGACTTAAGTTCCTTTGTTTCTATGGACACTAGTTCACAAAGTCCTATAAAGTATACGTTTTTTATAACTAAAACCAAAAACAAGGAATATCTAAAAAATAATCAACTCCACGAAAAAAATGTATATAACATAAATTGTGCGTTTTAAAGTGCTTTACGTTTGTTCTGAGGTAAGGTTTTGTCCATCTCCTACAGTTTAGCAGTTATGCAAAATTCCGTAAAATTGGCCCAGAATAAAGTAGTCTTCAGAGGCCATTCCTAGAAAATTCAAAATATACATTTTTTTTTCTCAGGTAAATAGCTTTAATATACGACATTTTAATCAAAATCGTTACAGCCATTTTTTAGAAAAACACAATTTTCGAAAAAAGTTCCATGTAAAGGGTAGTTTGGGGTGGGGGGAGTTTTCTCAAAATCTTCGTGTCGCATCCCTGGAAGATACTAAACTTAAATACCAATTTTCGTTTATGAGTTATCTCGTTCACGGACACACACGGACACACACATAAACAGGACCTTTTTCTGAAAAAAAAAAAAATTGGGTTACAGGGGACCCTAAAACATATATTTGCGGTGAAATCTCGGTATCGAATTTTTTAGTGGAGTGCAATACCTTCTCTATACACTATATACATAGTGCGTATAGAGAAAGTATAAAAAACACTATGCAATCTAGGGAAATGGGTCACATTTTCTGCTTGTGAGTATACATTATCCGTTAAGTTGTTGCTGTTATTATTATTATTATTATTATTATTATTATTATTATTATTATTATTGAATCTCCACTTATTAGCCCTATTTCAATAAGTGCGTTGAAGTTATATTTTTACCTCCTCTAGCACCTATATGTATACTTTGTACTTAGCATATTGAGAAGATATCGTATTCCATCAAAAAAAATTCAATGCCGAGATTTTACCGGAAATACACGTTAATCCGAAAAAAAAAACATTTATAGAAAAAGATCAGTGTTTATGTCTGTGTGTGCATCCGTGGACAGAGTAACTCAAAACGAAAAGTCGGTTAATTATCAAGCTTGTTATTTAAGATTGGTATCTTCCAAGGATACCATACGTAGAAAATAGCAAAAATCCCCCCCCCCTAATTACCATTTACATGGTACCTACATTTTCCGACATTTTTGATTTGCTCTAAAATGGCTATAACGATTTCGAATACAGAATCATACGTTTAAGATATTTTTATGACAAACGAAATTTATATTCTGAATTTTCAGAAGACCTTTTTATTCTTTGTGGCTTTTGTGTACCTTTGTAAGAGATTAACCGTAAGAGACACACAAAAATGAATATCTTGTTAAAACACACAATTTATCTAATATACATTTTTTTTTGTACGACTAACCGTTTCCGAGATATTCCATGTTATTTGCCTCAGTTTTAAACTACTTAAACATTTCTAAAACGGGAAGTCATCTTTCTTTCCGTCTCTTGTTTGTTTACCCCTAGTAAGGAAAGCGAACTGCATTTCAATTGTTTCACAAAGCGATCGTCTTCTATAATATGTAACTATCGCTTTAGCCTAGTGCATTCCCTTATCTCTCTTCTATTTTCGCAGGACCAAGTAATAACATAGAGTAGCACAATATAAAATACACATTACGATAACATACAAGAAGGTAACTTTAGTAATATTTGATTCTACAATACAGCATAGGTAGTATAAAATGATAATAATATAAACTTTTATCTTTAAGGAGAGCCAAAATGGGATTTTCATAATTTTTGTCCATTTTCATGTCTTAATTGCACATGAATATTTCAATTTTCCCGCTTATTTTGGTATAACTTTCATAGAGTAAATAGTTCAAAAAATATTGTTGAAAATTTTTCTACGTAGTAGTTTTTTAGAACATTCTAGTCCTCTCACTTGGTAAAACATCAATAGGTTTGTAAACACTAGTGTTAGAGAAGGAATCTTTTATATTTTGATTGAAAAGTATTATTTTAGCTATTCGCAACATTGGCATCCCTCCATGTGAAAGTTTCGAAATACTGCGAAGTTGTATTTGGAAAGTTAGCTTACATTTTTACTTTCTCTATACGTACTATGTACAAAGTGTATAGAGGAAGTATTGCATTCCACCCAAACATTCGATACCGAGATTTCAACGGAAATACATGATTTAGGACCCCCTGAATCCAAAAAAAGCATTTTCAGAAAAAAGTCCGTGTGTGTGTGTGTGTGTGTGTGTGTGTGTGTCCGTCTGTCTGTGGACAGCATAGCTTAAAAACGAAAAGACGTTAAATACTAAACTTGGTATTTAGGTTTGGTATCTTCCAAGGATGTGACACGAAGATTTTCAAGAAAATCTCCCCACCCCCAGCTACACTTTACATGGAAAAATTTTCGAAAATTTTGATTTTCTAAAAAATGGCTCTAACGATTTTTATTAAAATCCCGTATATTAAAGATATTTACATACCAAATAAACTGTATATATTGAATTTTCTGGGAATAGTCTCTGAAGATCCCTTTTTTCTGAATGAATTTTGTTAAATTTGCTTAACTGCTAAACGGTAAGAGATAGACAAAAACTTACTGCACATTAAATGTAGATCTGATCAAAACACAATTTATGTCCTTTACATTTTTGTTGTGGAGGTAACCGTTTCCGAGATATTCCATTTTCTTGGTTTCACTCGTGAGTGCTTATACTTTTCTGGGACAGAAAGTGTCCGTTGTTCTTTTGATCTACTCCTAGACAAGCAAAGAAGCGATTTGCAATGAATAACGACAGCTTTTAAAACATTTGACTATCGGTTTAACATAGTGTATTCCCTTATTTTCTTTCTACTTATAAGGAACTAAGTAGTAAGAACATTCTGCGAATGGTTATATCATTAGCAACGTGCAGAAAGAAGAATATTCTTATGTGAGAAGTTTGTAGAAGAGCTGGAGAAAGTCATGTGAGGGTAACACACCAGATTTTTTAATGTTTGAATTTAAATATACACATGTTCTAAAATGAGGCATTGCATGACAGCTTTAAAGAAATGCAGATTAGCGTTTAAACTATATTTAAATTCATTAAATTCGTCTTAATCCCCCAAAAGTATTCATTTTCTAAAACTAGAAATAATAGAGATTTTATTACTGTCTAAAACTTTGTCCCCTTAAGACACTAAAGCTTTGACTTTAAAATTAATTCTTGAGATAAAAAATGTTTTCTTCTGTATATGCATAAGCGTATTACCAAGAAATGTATTCTAGAGTTAATATGTTTATGACTTCCGCCCTTTTAGCAAACACCGATCAGCTATAAGAGATTTGCATGAGATACTCCTGGCCTCTGGCGAAAAACTCCACATATTTAATTCATATAGGTGCCATCAAAGTACATGATCCCGTTATGAGGTAATCGCTAATTGTACGGATTTCAATTAAAACCTCCCGAGGAAGCCTTAGCAAGAGAGCAATAATTATTACGTACAGGCAATACGCCTTAATAACAGTGGCAGGCTCAGTAAGAACCGCCTCGTGACTTGACTCATTTTCTCATCCTGCAGTATGGCGATGTAAGTGTGTCGTCATGGACCTGGTTGGCTTGCCCAACACTCCTTTCAAGAATGTACATGTAAGTCTGTGCGTGGATCAGAATAAACGGTCTTCTTCTTTATGCTGGAGGGTGGTGCAAATGAATCCTACTTTTTCTTACTTTCTCTGTACACGTGTACAGTGCAAATAATAATAATAATTTCGATAGGCAGGGTCAGACTGAAAAATTCAATACCATAGCTGAGATTTGAACCACGGATCTGATGGTCTCTAGCCAGTTGCTCTACCACTGAGCTACTATGGCAACCTGTGTCGTCATGGATCTGGTTGGCCTGTCCAACACTCCTTTCAAGATTGTATGTACTTCCTGTGCGGGAATCAGAACACATATTCTTCTTTTTTATGTCCAAGTGTAGGGAGGGTGGGGCACACATGTACAATGCAAATAATTATAATAATATTCATAATAATAGCAACAATAATTTCGTTAAGTAGGGTCCGCCTGAAAAATTCAATACCATAGCCGGAATTTGAACCACGGAGCTCTGTCTCTAGCCGGTTGCACTACCACTGATCTACCATGGCAACATGCCGGCGTAGCATTGAATTTCTCAATTGACTCGCATGTTTCCCGGTAAACCACAAGGTGATCTCAAATTATTTTTATATGACATACCCCAATGACGATTTTTTCTTCTTTTTTTTTTTTGTAGTTTAACGTCCTTTAACCTGGTTGGTCTTATCGACGATGAATGAAATTGATGATATGATGCTCAAATGATCTCGGGGTCCATGGAGCTTAAAGTTACTCGACATCCGGCTTCTCAGGATAAGGAAAAACCCCGAAAAAAACCTTATCCGGGTAATTAATTCACCCTAAGCGAGATTCGAACTCACGACCTTTTGAATGTGAGGCAGACACACTACCACCGCACTACCCAGCTGAGCTCGTGACAACTTATAATGTTGTAAGTAATTTAACTCCCAGGATTCATAGTAGCCAACTGTTATGGTCAATTGGTATTGATTTAATTATTTTTTCATACAAGCCGTGTGTAGGACAGGAGTTGGATAGGTTGTCAGACTGAAAAATTCAATGGCATAGTCGGGATTTGAACCACGGATCTCCCGGTCTCTAGGCGGTTGCTCTACCATTGAGCTACCATTGCAGCATGCTGACATATCTATCCAGCTCCTGTCTTACACACGGTGAAAAACAATTAAATCAATATTAATTTATTTGAGTCCTATGTTCAATAAATAATAAGGATTTTCACGGCTGCAATTAGAGCTGAAATAAATATGATGCATTTAGGATTATAATTATGTTAATAGGTTGATAATTCATTTTTGTGGCCTCTTCTGGCCGAGTACATTATCATATAATTTTACATATACTTAGATTTAGAGATTAGATAACGGGGGGGGGGGTTGAAGGAGTCTTGTTGATGTCCTGTACGTCAGCCTAAAAGGCTTATTGTACTACCTCATCGAAGGGGGTTCTATCATTGTCTTCCAAAATCTGTTCCCTTAAGTTGCAGTATCTTGATTTCAATGTTAGAGTCCCCTTCCAAACCGTTCCTAGGGCAAATCTCTTCCTTTCCAGGAAGGACAGTCAAACAGAATATGTGAGGCGGTTTCCTCTTCTGTTTGCGCATTAGGCAAAAATGCCCACTCTATATAAGTTTTTCCTGAAGTGACCATGTTCAGTAATCAGAGCAACCACTTTTAATCCCCACCTTGCTCAATTTGAGCAATAATAGTTGGAGAGAGATGTTTGGACCTAAAATTAGGTTCTTGGGTAGTCATTGTCCAGGATAAGTTTCCCACCTAAATTGGTGTCTATCCTTAATTCATGTCTTAACCGAGGTTTTAGCAGCACGTGCACCGACACCAACCACGGGTTCAGGGCCAACAAAGGACGTCTCTGCTCTTTTTTTCTTTTTTTGACTAACTGAACTGTTTTCTCGTTTCCTTGAGTTCCTTGATACCCCGGCACCGATCGTAATTCTAATTTATTGCAGGAGCACAGGGCAATCAGAGCATACACACACACACACACACATATATATATATATATATATATATATATATATATATATATATACATTTAATCACTACCTACATTATCTGTACAATAAAATTAGTTTACAATGTATGCTTACACTTTAAACTGTATATATTTGCTTTGTCCATTTCATCTTAACTTTCCATAACAATTCCCCTAAATCTCATAGCTACCATTGATACTTGAATATCTTCTACCTTATCTATTTGCTTGTCCATATCATCTTAACTTTCCATAAGAATTCCCCTAAATCTCATAGCTGCATTTGGTCCTTGAATATCTTCTACCTTAACTCTTTGTCTTGTCCATTTTATCTTAATTTTCCATAAGAATTCAACTAAAACACAGAGCTACCCTTGGTCTTTGAATATCTGCTACCTTATCTCTTTGTTTTGTCCATTTCATCAAAAGTTTTCATAAGAATTCTCCTAAATCTCATAACTACCCTGGGTCCACGAATATCTTCTATCTTATCTATTTGACTTGTCCATTTTATTTTAATTTTCCATAAGAATTCCCCTATATCTCATAGATGCCTTCGGTCCTTGAATATTTTCTACCTTATCTATTTGTCTCGTCTATTTCATCTTAACTTTCCATAAGAATTCCCCTACATCTCATAGCTGCCCTTGGTTCTTGAATATCTTCTACCTTATCTATTTGCCTTGTCTATTTCATCTTAACTTTCCATAAGATTTCCCCTACATCTCATAGCTGCCCTTGGTACTTGAATATTTTCCCTATTCCTACCTCTCCTTAACAACTTCTGTTTAACCAACTCCAAACACCATTCATTACATTAAACATTATGAGTAGTTCATCCTCCTCCTCCTACAAATTGGACATAATCTCTGCCTCTTTCCTCCTCTCAAACCTTTCAGCTTTCGTATCCCTAGTCGGAACCATGCCACTATCGATCTCTAATTTTCATCGCTAACGTTAAGATATTCTTCCTTCCTACATTTTCCTTCACCTCGTTATACCACTGCAATGATTTTTTCTCCTATCTGTGCTTATCCATATCCTCCAACCTATCTGTTGCTTCTCTCCAAAAACCCCTATTAGGAATTATCCATTCTATACAACACATCACCTAAACCTTTCTTGATCAACTCTTCTTAATCTTACCCAAACACATGTTATTTTTCACCTTATTCCCTTGAAGCCTTAAACATACTTTCAGAATATCTGATTCTAGCAGTTGCTGCATGCGAAAAAATACTTAAATACCCTTTCTATTTCTGACCTCTGACATTAACCCACTGTAATTCTGTCATTAGTCTGCATTAACTGTACATTGTGAGACTTCGAAATTAAGCTTGCAAAATGTTCTCAACACCAAATGTAATCTTTCCCACCCTTCTTGAATTCCCCAAATTTCTGCTCCATACATCCACTGGACAAAACTAATGCAGAATATGTTCTATCAAACCACTCTACACACATTGTTGGCACTAGATATATACAAACATCTTCTTACTGCATTTACAGACATCTCCCTTTTGCCACAGCACTTATCATTCTATCTATATAGATTACCTTATCAATCATTTCACCCCTAAATACGAAAATTCCCTAATACTTTGAATTTCTCCTCCTTCACCAAACAATTTTTCTTCCTTACTTAATTTCACTCCTTTCTTAAACACCATAATTTTAGTTTTCTTCAGTTACATTTCCACACCCCCCCCCAATTATTGCAAAATCACTCTATTGTACTAATGGTCAATTTAAAACTCAATTACTGCTATTGATCCCACCATTAACTCATGCGCAAACAGGCGACTGGAATTTCTATAATGTACATAGTAGTTAGAGAAGGTAGGTACTGTGTTCCACCCAAAAATTCGATCCTGAGATTTCACCGAAAATACATGTTTTGAGTACCCCTAAATCCAAAACAAGTATTTTAGAAAAAAGGTCCGCGCGCTTATTTAAGATAAGTATCTCCTAAGGATGAGACACAAAGATGTTCAATAAAATCCCCCCACCTCAGACTGCCCTTTACATCGATTTTTCAAAAATGTTGATTTTCTCAAAAATGGCTCTAATGATTTTGACTAAAAAAATCTGATGTGCTCCTTTCATATAAATTTCTCAATCTGTTCCATGTACAAACTATTCTTACAAAAGATTATTCTGTTATATGCATCATACTAAACATAGTAGAAACGGTCTTATTGCTTGGTTCCTTTAAGTAGAAAGGAAATAAAGGGAATACATTATGCCAAAGCAATAGTCAAATCTTTTAAAAATTGTTCGCTATGTGAAACAATTAAGGCTCAGTTCGCTTTGTATGGTCCCGTTTGAGAAAAGTTAGGTAGTTTAAAATTGAAACCAATAAGAAAGAATATCTCGAAAACGGTCAACTCTACAAGAAAATCTTGTATAAAATAAATTATGTTTTAACGAGACCTACATTTTTCTATGTAGTCAGTTATTGTCTGTCTCATCTGCCTCTTATAGTTTAACTGTTATGCAAAATTCTGCAAAACTTATCCAAAATAAAGAGATATCCTTAATATACTGTATTTTAATCAAAATCGATAGTACCATTTTTAAAAAAAAAATGATTTTCAAAAGTTTTTTCATGTAAAGGGTAGTTTATGGGGGGGGGGGTATTTTCTTGAAAGTCTTCGTGTTACATCCTTAGAAGATATTAAACATAAATATCAAGTTTGGTATTTAACGGTTTTTAAGCTATGCTGTCCACAGACACGTATACATGATGTTTTTTCTAAAAATGCTTTCTTCGGATTCAGGGGATCTCAAAAATATATTTCCGGTGAAGTCTCGACATCGAATTTTTGGGTGAAGACAATGACTGCTCTGGCTACTATGAACATAGGTGCCAGAGAAAGTAAAAATTAAATTGAGTTGTTATTTATTGTCGCTCTTTAACTGCTGGATTCTTAGCGTCCCATTGCAGCTTAAATTTGCTCATAGGCCTCTTTATCGGACTTGAGGTTTCTTTACATGCCATAAAACTACGACACGGGACCACCAGGTTTACCAGGTTTCCGAAGGAAGCTATGGTAATGAATTAAATGAGTAAGTTTATATATTCATTAATAAGCAATAGAGGGTAGAATTGGAGTACATTATTTATTTTTGTATTTTATTAAACATGATGGCATTGCTAACCTGGGGTTCTTGTGTGATGTCTGTTTGTATGCTTTTCTCCTCGAAAGAGTGTAAATTAAGAAAAATTGTTCCCTACAAAGCTGGCCTCGGCAGTGCGGGGGTAACGTATCTGCCTCACACAGAGATTGCGAGTTCGAATCCCACTTAGGATGATTTACCCGGATAAGGTTTTTACTGGACTAATGCCCAGTATCTGGACCGAGATCATTTTGGCATAATTTCACCGATTTAATTCATCGTCCTATATACCTTTAATCTAAGCGGTAAACTACGATGCTAGTGATGATGAGATTATTAATAATAATGATAAATAAAAGGTCTGATGTGTTCCATTCACACAACTTTCTCTAGCTATTCCACAATTTTTACTTACAAAAGAATTCCAAAATGTTTTCTTACAAAGGATTATTCTCTTATCTACGTCTAGATAAACATTAGCTGAATGGTTCTTGTAAACAGAAGGGACATGAGGGAATATGTTAGGCTAAAGCGATAGATAATCTTTTAAAAGCTGTGCACTATATGAAACAATTCAGGTTCGGTACGCTTTGCATGGTCCAGTTTGAGAAAAGTTAATTAGTTTAAAATTGAAACCAATAACAATGAATGTCTTGTAAACGGTCAACTACACAAGAAAAACATATATGACATAAACTATGTGTTTTTAAAAAATATACCTTTTTTGTGCGTAAGTTTTTGTCTATCTCTTAACCGTTTACAAAATTCTGCAAAATTCAACCAGAATAAAGAGTTCTTCAGAGGCTATTCCTAGAAAATTCAATATATTTACATATTATTTTTATACACATATATTATTTTTTATTTGTGATGTGAATATCTTTAATATATACGGTATTTTAATCAAACTCGTTAGAGCCATTTTTGAGAAAATAAAAGTTTTCGAAGAACGTTCCATGTAAAGGGTAGTTGGTGTGGAGGGATTTTCTTAAAAATCTTTGTATCGCATCCTTGGCAGATACTGAAGTTTGGTATTTAACCGACTTTTCATTTTTGAGCTTTGCTGTCCACAGACCCAAACACGGACCTTGTTCTAAAACGGGGGTTTCGGAGTCAGGGGACCTCAAAACATATTTCCGGTTAAATATCAGTTTAGAATTGTTAAGTGGAATGTATACCTTCTCTATCCACTTTTTACATTGTACAAATGGGCTAAAAATAAAAAAGAATTTATAGCATCAAAAATACTCTTTATTACCTCGAAAGTTGGACCCCAACAAAAGCAACACTATCCTAAGTCAATATTCAACTGTGCTTATCTTGAGAATAAATGTTATTACTTTGAGATGCTTCAGGAGTCATATCGGAAACACGGCCCTTAGTCCAGCTATGTGATCTCAACAGTGTTTGTATCTGATTTTTAATATTTTGAACTACATCCGTACTACTTGCTTGACCACCCAAATCTGGCGTATGAACGTGGTCTTCATTGATGGTTCTATCAATTGCCTTTTGTATGATATCTCCATGATAGTTATGTCCCAAGTGCCTCAACATGTCCACTGAAGCATTAAGCATTGCCACAGGATTAGCAATATTTTTCCCTCGAAGTTCAGCTCCTATATTACGTGTGCCTGTTTCAAATACTGCATAATGGTCACCATAGTTCCTTCCGGAAATAAGACCGGGGCCGCCAATAAGTCCACAGAGAGTATTAGATATTATGGCTCCATAAAGATTTGTTGTGACCAATACATCAAACTGGTGAGGATTTTTCACCAGTTGCATACAGCAATTATCAACAATTATGTCAGTGTATTCAATTTGAGGATAATCTTTGGACACTTCACGAGTAACATCTAGAAAGAGGCCATCAGAGAGTTTTATAATATTTGCCTTGTGAACTGTAGCAACCTTCTTGCGGCCGTTCTGTTTGGCGTAGTTAAATGCATATCGTGCCACCCGTTCAGAGTTTGCTCTTGTTACTACCTTCAAACTTTCCACCACACCCTTTACACTTTCATGTTCCAACATTGCGTATTCACCCTCCGTGTTCTGGCGCAAGACCACAATGTCTATGTCCTTATGTCGCGTGTGTACTCCTGGATACGATTTACAATTTAGAACATCAATATAAAGATCAAGTTCATTACGAAGTGCCACATTTCTGGATAGGATGCCACTTCTCAAACTTTTGGTTTCTATGTTCCCTTTGATGGCAGCTCGATTTCTTTTGATGGATACAATGGCGTTTTTTAAGTCTTCTTGAGTCTCATCTTTAGGATCAATTTGTATTTCTTCAAAATCCACCGGAGCACCAGCAAAACTGAGGACCTTCTTCACGTGATCCATAAGCTCTGGACCAATTCCAGCACCCGGCAGCATCGTCACGGTATGCCTACCTCCATATTGAGCCTTTGGAAGATCTACAAATGTTCCTATCAATGGAGTTTTGTGGCGTGTGATGTCGTGGTGTGATTCTGTTGTTGTTTTAAACGAAACCATTCTTTTCAGCATAAAATATCGTGCTGTAGAATTAGGTAGTATTGATGTTAGTCCAGACATTTTTCTCTGTGCTTCGGACGCTTCACCTGATGAGGAAAAAAGAAACACTTTAATAAAAAATCATTGCGTGTTTAAATTAATGAGATCACTTTCGGCGGCTGTAAAAGCCATAGCGTGACTGTTTCCTTGATTTTAGTTTTTATACGGTTGAGACGGTCTATAGAGTCAGTTTAACAATCTTCCTTCAAAACTACGTTAAACAGTTTTATATATTACAACAGTTGCAGGGTGGCCCCTAAAAATGTTAAAAGCATGTGTGAAATTTGATCAAAATTTTTTAAAAATTAAAAAAATACTATTTTCGTAATAAAATAATAAGATTTATAAGCCCTATGAAAATATCGTTTTCGCCCTCCTGAAACTATAGATACACAGGTGCAAGCTAAATAATAGGCACGCCCAACTCTAAACCTTGTTTTCCAACAAGTTCTATCCAAGCACTTTTTTATACTCCAAATGCTTCATAAGATGCAAAATTTTAACTTCTTTCCTTCAAAATGAAATAAAATGGAGTTTTATTTATGGATGTTCTTTAACTGTTATGGTTCTATGCGTCCCATTCTATACTGGGCATGTAAGACGGCTTCATTTTGCTCAGATGCCTCTTTATCAAACTTGAGATTCTTTTACGTGCCTTAAATCTATGACACGGGACGAACGGTTTTGCTTCCCTTCCGAAGGAAGCCATTCTAAGGATTTTTACGCCCGAAAAAATCCATCGTCCTCCGCCGGGCTTGAACCCGCGACCTTGGGTATACGAAGTGAGCATGGTAACCATTACACCACGGAGGACGACTAAAGAGCAATGTGTCCTACGTGTGTAGCTCTACCGCTATTTTAGGTGTTCTCGCGGTAAACTCGCTATTGCATATCAACTCAGTAGATTCAATATATTGTGAGTAATGTTTTTAATTTCTCTACTTAGTACATAAAATGATAAAGTATTGCATTCCACCCGAAAGTTTGATAGCGAAATTTCACTAAAAATACACGTTTTAGGGTTTCCTGCATAAAAAGCAATATTACTTTCTCTGCACGTGCTATGCAGAGAAGGTATTGTATTCCACCCAAAAATTCTATGTCAAGATTTTACTGGAAACGTATGATTTGAGAACGAAAAGATCTTTAAATGACAAATTTAGTATTTAAGTTTAATTTCTTCAAGAATGCAGCACAAAGATTTTCTAGAAAAGCCCTAACCCCAAATTTCCTTTTACATGGACAAATTTTTGAAAACTTTCTGTTTTTAAAAAAGTCGCTAACGATTTTGATTAACATACCTACCGTATTTACTTGACAAATAAATGAATATCTTGAATTTTTTGGGAATAGCCTTTGAAGTCCTAATCATTTTGGAGAATTTTGCTTAACTGATAAACCGTAAGAGATACGAAAATACTTATCTACTAAACAAAAAATGTAGATTAATGTAATGTGATTTATGTAATAACAGTTTTATGTAGATTTAATTGTTTCCGAGAAACTTCTTGATGTTGTCTTCAATTTTATACTACTTAAACTTTTCTAAAACGCGAGGTCATCTTTTGTTTCATCACTCTTTTGTTTTACTCCCTGCTGTGTAAAGCGAACCGAATTTCAATAGTTTCACATAGCGACTGGCTTTTTAAAACATTTAACTGTTGCATTAGCCTAGCACATTCTACTTAGAAGGAACCAATACAATCATTTCCGTTAATGTATATTTCGATTACCACGATGTAGATAAAATAATGTTTTGTAACAATAGTTTGTAGAGAATGACATGTGAATGGCACCCACAGATTTTTAGAAAAAGGTCTGTGTGTGTGTCAACATAATTAAAAATGGAGAAGGTGTCTAAATACTAAACTCATATTCAGTTCAGCTTTTTCTATGAATGCAACACGAGAATTTTCAAGGAAATCACTCCCACCCCAAACTACCCTCTGGAAAGAATTTCGAAAAATGTAATTTTCTCAAAAATGGCTATAACGATTTTGATTAAGGTATCGTGTATTAAAGACAATTACATTATAAATAAAATGAAGATATGTGTTGAACTTTATTGGAATATCCTCTGAAGTCCTCTTCAGTCTGGATGATTTTATATGTGGTAAACCGTGAAAGAGAGAGAGGGCGAGAGAAGAGAGAAAGATTGGGAGGGAAGAAAGAATCTCTTTAAACACATAATTAATGTCAAATACATTTTTTGTGGAGTTAACCATTTCCGAGATATTCCTTGTTATTGGTTTCAATTTTAAAATACTTTAACTTTTCTCAAACGGTAATTTATCATTCCTGTTTCATTTGTTTTACTTCTGGACATGCATATAACAACTAATTTTTAAAAGATTTGGCCAACGTTTAGCCTAGTCTATTCCCAAATTTTCCTTCTATGATATTCGTATCAGAAAGTAGGTAATAAGACCATTTTTGCTAACGTTTATGTTGATCAGCATGAGGTAACTAGACGAATAAGTTTTAGTAACAATGGTTTGTTACGAATAGTTAAAGAAGGTCAGTTGAATGGAATGCATCTGATTTTTTTCTTTCTCTGTCGTCTACCCAGTAAATGAGGTAAATTTTGCATTCTATTAAAAATGTGGTACTGAGATTTCACAAAATGCACTTGTCCTCTGAATCCAAAAGAAAAAAAAATTATTTTCAATACCTAAAACCCAGCCTAAGTGGAGGAATTATTGCATTTTATCTAGATGTCACCAGATATTTGTATTCGCCTTGGATGTTTTGATTCACAGTTTTAGAAAATGACCCATAAGTATGCGTGAAAATATAAATAAATATAAATATAATAACAATAGTAAAATTATTAATAATATCTCTAGGATTTAGGCCCTAAAACTAACTGAAAACATCTAATATTTATCCTAAAGACTCTGGAAAAACCTGCAATAAAAGCCTCAGCTATAACAAGATGGGGCTCTAGGACCTATGGAATATGTTTTTTTTTTTTTCTGGAAATATATATGTATATTTTAAACAATCAACGGATACTAAAAAAAAAACTGAACTACTAAACTCAGTGATTTACACACAGAATTAACCTAAAGCTAAGAGAGCACATTCACGCTTCGCCCCTATGCTTTGGTGTAACTAGTGGAAACCAGTAGAAACAAATTGCACGAAAATCTGATTACATACACTCACACACATATACATTAAACTATACCTAACCTAAAAATGGCACGAAAATCAGTTACACAATAACCTAGATCTAAGTAAAACCAGGAAAATTACTAAAAACGCACACAAAAATAAACGTATGTACATACACACTAACCTATATCTAAGTGAAACCAGGAAAATTACTAAAAACGTACCTAAAATAAATTGATTTACATACACACTAACCTATATCTAAGCAAAACCAGTGAAAATTACTAAAAACGCACACAAAAATAAATGTATTTACATACACATTTACCCAGATCTAAGAGAAACTAGTGAAAATACTAAAACATGCACAAAATAAGTGTATTTTCATACACACTAACCTAGATCTAAGTGAAACCAGTGTAAATTGCTAAATACGTACACATAAATAGATTTATTTACATACAAACTTACCTAGATCTAAGAGATACCAGTGAAAAATACTAAAAACATGCACAAAATAAGTGTATTTTCATACATACTAACCTAGACCTAAGTAAAACCAGTGAAAATTATTAAAAACGTACACAAAAATAAATTCGTTTGCATACACGCTTACCTAGACGTAACGAGGCGTTTCGCTCTAATTCAACAGTCTTTCAATCGTTAGTAATAATTTGTATTCAAATTAGCTCTGAAATTTTCGATATGAACGCCAACTATGAATGATATGAATGATTTGAACACATCCTGTCCTACAGCTCGTGAAACAATGGACATTTTTGTAAGAAACCAAAGCAATAGAATTACTTGTACATTTTAATATAAATCAAGTGTTTTATTGAAAATTAAAGAGGAAAAATAAAACTTCTGAATTTCTCAATGTTTTGAAATAGGATATCACGGAGAGTAAAAGTGAGGAAAGAATGTCTAGACAGATTTAATGGTAATTTAAGGTTCTCAAAGTAGATATGTTGAAAATGTCATATGAAATACTTTAATGACTTCTAGCGAATATGGGCAAATAGGAGGTTCATAATATTTTAAAATTGATATATTTTGTCGCTCATAATACCAGATTTTCCCCATATTCCAACGAAGTGTTATCAAGGAGTATTCTGATATGATTTTAACATAACCGCAACAATTGTTTTATTCTAGTAAATGAGTAATCCCAATTACTATCAATACCTATTTTCAACCCCGTTATTAATTTAATCGAATTGCTAAGAAAAGAAAGTTGAATATTGAAACGTCATGCAACAGTTTCATCAAGCCCGCCTGGGTGGTGTGGTGGTAGCGAATTTACCTCACATTCAACAGATCGCGGGTTTAAATTTTGCTTCGGGTGAGTTACCCGGTTAAGGTTTTCGGTTTCCATGGTACCGTTTGAGAAAAGTGGTAATTTAAAACTGAAACAAATAATAAGGAATGTCTCACAAACGGTCAATTCCACAAGAAAAACGCATGACATAAATTGTGTGTTTTAACGAAATCTACATTTTTTGTGTATTAAGTTTTTGTCTATCTCTATGGTTTATCTGTAATGCAAAATTTTGCAATTTACATCCAGAATAAAGAGGTCTTCTTATGAGAATATTTCCAGAAAATTAAAAATATACATTTTATTTGTGATGTAAATATCTTTAATATACGGCATTTTTATCAAAATCGTTAAGAGTCGTTTTTGAAAAAAAATAAAATTCTCAAAAACATTTTTCCATATAAAGAGTAGTTTGTAGTGGAGGCATTTTTTTGAAAATTTCGTTTCGCATCCTTGGAAGATACTGAACAAAAATAACAGGTTTGATTTTTAACGGTCCTTTCGTTTTTGAGCTATGCTGTCCACAGACACACAAGGATATATTTCTAAATTGTTTCTTTTTGGATTCACGGGGTCTCAAAACATGTATTTCCGATGAAATCTCGGTATTGAATACAATACCTTCTCTATCTGCTATGCACATTGTGCATTTGGACTAGAGAAAGTAAAAGGTAATGGATAAAGGGCGGAGACGAAGGCGGAAGTATATGTAAAGCATTCTTCCCATCTGTACATCAGCGTCTCAGACAGAAAATTCCAGTAACAACAGAAGAAATGACAAGATATCAGAACATGGACATTAAAATCGTAGCTCCACAGTTTCAATATATAATAATGTTGGAAAAATTGTTTATAAATAACACAATATAAAATCTACATTCTTCTTGTAACCTGGACAGCCAAATACCACATCACTTAATTTACAGATATGAAATATTGAGAAAGGAAAGAAATATTGTAACAAAAGTCTTTATTTGCTCCCAGATTTACAAATAATCAGCGGAAATATGTTAATAGGTCCTCTGAGTCAAAAAAAAAAAAAAAAAAAAAAATTATTTTTAGAAAAAGGCCGAGTATGTGTGTGTATGTGTGTCTGTCTGTGTGTGGTTCTGTGTGTGTGTGTGTGTGTGTGTGTTGTGTTTGTGTGTGTGTGTGTGTGTGTGTGTGTGTGTGTGTGTGTGTGTGGACAGCATAGCTCAAAAACGAAAAGACTGTTAAAAACCAAACGTAGTATTTATGTTTAGTATCTTCCAAGGATGTAATACGAGATTTTTAAAATAAATCCCCCCACCACAAACTACCCTTTAGAGGAACAAAAATTAAAAATTTTATTTTTCTCAAAAATGGCTGTAACGATTTGGATAAAAATACTGTGTATCAAAGATATTTACATCACAAATAAAATTTATATTTGTTATTTTCTGGGAATAGCTTTTGAAGACCTCTTTATTCTGGATGGTTTTGCAGAAATTTACATGAAGGTAAAACCGTAAGGGATAGACAAAACTTAACACAAAAAATGTAGCTCTTGTTACAGCACATATTTCATATCACATACATGTTTCTTATAGAGTTGACTGTTTTTGAGATATTACTGTTGTTGGTTTCAGTTTTAATCTATCTAACTTTTCTCAAACAGGATCATGCAAAGCGAATTGAACCCCAATTGTTTCACATAGCGACCAGCTTTTAAAAGTTTTGGTTATCACTCTAGCATAATGGTTTTCATTATTTGCCTTTTATTTACAATGAAGAAGGTAATAACACAAAATCTGCTGGCGTTCACTTCGAGTAGCATGAAGTAGATAAAAGAATAATCTACTGTAAGAGTAGTTTATATAAATAACAGCTGAAGAAAGTTATGTGAATGGAACATATCAGATTTCTTCAGTATTAGTAATAAGATAAAAAAACAAAACAAAAAACAGCTTCGAAAGTCCTTTGTACTATGATGTATAACGACCCAATATTAAGTTACATTCTAAGAGGTTAAGGTAGTTTGCTAACGTCATCATTATCATCACCATCAATAAAAAAATTCATGGGTTAAGCCGCGGCTATTTAAGGTGATGCATTTGTGAAATTTGGAAAATCCAACTCTGTATAAGATATCTTATTGAAATTTAAAGCAGTTACTATGTACAATAATCATGTATTAAAATTCTGGCATGCATGGTTATTTAAATAGTAATTTTTACTGTGTGAATTTTTGCCCTAATAAAAAAGATTCATGTGTCTTTTTAACCCTTGAAATGCACAAGTGTTCATAGAAGAGCAGAAAAGCGCTTGCTAAAGTATTATACGAGGTACGTCCAGAAAGTAAGTTCCGTTTCAATTTATCTCCGCTACAGCGCTGCGATCGCAGTTCCGCACATTCGCGGTAGACGCTCTGCGCCATTTTGAGATCGCTGTCAGCCACGTACGCTTTGTTGTGCTTGTTTACAATGTCGGTGTTGATTTAAAATCCCGCCGCTTGTGAAATCAGATCTGTGATTCGTTTCCTGAATGCTAGGAAAGTGAAACCAATTGAAATTTATCGGAAAATTTGTGAAGTTTACGGAAAAAATGCGATGAGTGATTCAATGGTGAGACGGTGGGTCCGACAGTTTAATGAAAGACTTAGTGAAGTGCACGATGAAGAACGAAGTGGGCGTCCATCTTTGGTTACAGAAGAACTGATTCACGCGATTGATGACAAGATCCAGGAAAACCGCAGGTTTACAATTAGTGCTCTCGCTATGGAATTTCCCCAAATCTCACGATCACTAATTCATGAAATTGTTACCGAAAAACTGAAATTTCGTAAACTTTGCTCACGTTGGGTACCAAAGATTCTTACTGAGCAACACAAAACAAAACGGATGGGTAGTGCACTTCAGTTTTTAACCCGTTATGATGAAGACGGCGAAGAATTTCTGACACAGATAGTCACAGGAGATGAGACTTGGGTTTCTTACGACACCCCTGAAAGTAAGCGGCAATCAATGGAATGGGGGTACACTTCATCCCCAGCAAAGGTTAAGCCGAAACAAATCTAGACACCTCGAAAAATGATGTGCACAGTGTTCTGGGACTGGAAAGGCATCTTATTGATTTCTTACCGCGTGGTCAAACAATCAAAGCAGATGTTTATTGCGAAACACTTAGGAAATTGCGCCACGCAATACATAATAAGCGCCGAGGATTGCTGTCAAGATTGTTTTTCTTCACGACAACGCACGACCACACACTGCAAATGTGACGAAAAACCTCCTACAGGGATTTGGCTGGGACGTGTTTGACCATTCTCCGTACAGCCCTGACCTCGCTCCCAGCGACTTTCATCTGCTCATACATCTCAAATCTTTCCTTGGCGGTCAACACTTCAACAATGACGAAGAGCTGAAAGAAACTGTCCAACTTTTTGAAGACACAGGCGGTAAACTTCTAGGAAAAAGGTATACAAAAACTTGTGCCATGCTTTGACAAATGCCTGCAAAATTTCGGCAGTTATGTGGAAAAGTAGTTTAAGAGTTGTAGAATTTTGTGCAATAAATAATTATTCTGTATCTGTACACAATTTAATTTTATTACCAAACGGAACTTACTTTCTGGACGTACCTCGTATTACAATCCATCGCCCTCCGCCAGGTTTGAACCTGCAATCTTGGATTTTAGAGGCTTCCGACCATATTCATTTGTAGCTTTAGCTTAGTGATAATTTAGGTGCATTAAGTGGGAAAACGGTAAATTTTCGTCAAGTTTAGAATTTACACAATTTTACTAAGAAAAAGGGTATTTTTTTTATTTTTCATAATTTTGGTTAAAAGATACACCACCTTAAGGCTTGTTTGGGCCTCGTAAGTTTTCAATAAAAAAATGCACTCCATCTCTTCTTCGGTCAGCCAACGTTCCTTTCACATTTCGGTTTATAACTCTTTGGACATGCACTTGCCAATTGTTTCTTAAATTGATTTATTTTACCCATGAGTTTATAAATGCTTAAATTATTACTAATTTCTTCATTTGTCCTTTTATCTAACAGTGTAGAGCCTGTCACACTTTCGAATAAATGAAAACTAAAAATGTTAGATTGAAGAAATTTGAGCGTTAATAATTATATGTAGATAATTTACATGTGGATTATGTTTTGAAAATGTAATGTAATCTCAAACTCAGAACTATAGAAGATAACAAACCAAAAAGAAATTACAAAAGAAATCAAAAGACGTAAGTGGATTTGAATATGGCATACACTAAGAAAAGAAGTTGGACCAGCAGAAAGAATAGCTTTGGGCTGGAATACTCAGGGTAGTAGAGCAAGAAGAAAACCAAAAAACACATGGAAGAAATTGCTAAAGAAGGGAGAACTTGGAATGAAGTGAAGAGGTAAATAGAAATGGAGTTTTATTTATTGACTGCTGAGGTTCTGAGTGTCCCATTCTATATTGGGCGTGGAAGACCGTTTAATTTTGCTCGGAGGCCTCCTTTATCAGGCTTGATGTTCTTTTACGACGTGGGACCAATGGCTTTACTTCCCTTCCAAAGGAAGCCATGCTAAGAATTTTTACGCTCGAAAACAATCCATCCTCCTCCGTCGGGTTTGAACCCTCGATCTTGAATATACGAGGTTAGCATGGCAACCATTACACCACGGAGGGCGACTAAGTTGGCTGCAAATTGGGTGCGATGGAAACACTTTGTGAATAACCTTTGCTCCTTATGAGACGATACAAGAGATTGATTTATTAATATATAGATCATGAAAGTCATTAAGAAATCAGACTATTTCGGAATTATTTCATCATTGTTAACGTATTCAAAAATCCGAAGGTAGTGTTTAAACGTTAAAACTTGTAACATTTGCTTACAGTTTCTCATTGTTACAGAATATACTGCAATAAAAATACGCAGGCATTGACAATCGTGTGGGTACATACACTATAGAGACATACATGTGGGTCTCTTTTAAGTATACAATTTATTTCAAATAACTTTTTGTGCTATAAGCCATTTCTGAAATAGCCATGGTTAAGTCCGCCTGGGTAGTGTGGAGGTAGCGTATCTGCCTTATGTTCAACAGGTCGTGAGTTCAAAAGTCGCTTAGGGTGAGTTACCCTGATAAGGTTTTTTAGGGGGTTTTCCTTTATCCTGAGGAGACGAATGTCAAGTAACTTTAAGCTCCATAGACCCCAAGATCATTTGAGCATCATTTCACCAATTTCATTCTTCGTCCGATATGAACAAGCAGGTTAAAGGACCCTTAAAAAAATCTAGTGTTAATAGTTTGAATTGTTCAATATTTGGCCTTGCGATGTTCAGTTGTTTCTCGGGATTGCACGTAACTCGTATAATTTTAAGGCCAGTAATTATAGTGTCCTATTCTATTTTCTTTTTAACTACAGCTGCATTATACGACACCTTTAACAGCACGGTCATACCGGTGGCATTTCCTTTTGGAAAATATTGTCTATCGACAATGGTGCTAACTCGTGTACTGTGTGTTTTTATTTTTCTTTAGAATTTATTCATTAGAAAACACATATTCACGCATACACACATTAGCTCTCTTACTCCCACTTCCATATTCTGGGGAGGATAAAGCTTGGCTAGAGAAAATGGCCCACAACCCAGCCGGGAGTCAAACCCGGTACCACTCGCATAACAACTAAGCTTTGAGACAAATCATTAAACATTTAAATATCGCTATTTGTTGTGTATCTATAACAAAATGTGTAATGCAGCGAATTATTTCTGCAAAATTTTTGTCGTACCAAGTAAAATAGATTAACTTTCTTAAGAGTAGTTTGTATACCCACTAATAAACGATAAAAAGCAGCGAAAGTTGTGTGGATGTAACACATTAAGTGTTTCTTTTCTTTCTTTTGCTCTCTCTATTGTAACCCACTAATAAACGATAGAGTAGTTTGTGGTAAGGTTTTTCACTTATGAGCTATGGTGTTCACACACACACACAGGGACTTGTTCTTAAAAAATTCTTTTTTCGGACTTAGGGGATCTCAAAACATATATTTTCGGTGAAATCTCGACATTGAATTTTGGGTGGAATACAATACCTTCGCTAGCTACCATGCACATTGTATATACACACGTGCTACAGAAAGCAAATATGTAGATCTCTTTAAAATACAATCTATATCAAACGCATTTTGTATAGTCATTTCCGAGATATTCCTTATTATTCGTTTAAATTTTCCAATACTTATGCTTTTCTCAAATGGAAGGCGCCATTCGTTTTTACGTTGTTTGACTCTTGGACATGGAAGAGAACGGAATTTCAATTGAATCACATAGCGACCAGCTTTTAAAAGATTTTACTATTGCTTCAGCCTAGTGCATTCCCCTATTTTCCATTCTACCTACAAGAAATAAGTAATATGACAAATTGCAATAAAGTTTATCTCGATTAGCATGAATAGAGTATGAGAATAGTGTGTTGAAAAACAGGAAGGGAAAGTCATGTGAATGTAATGTTTGTTTAAATCCGCATCGTCATCATAATTCTCACGAGTCTAAATATTATAAATATCTTTATACAAATATTGATTTATTACATACCTTTTTATTTTTATTTCTTTTGTGAATTGTGGAAATTCGTAGACCTTATCAGTTGTTGGCTTTAACTTGTATCTGTTGACTGGTATTTTGGCGTTATTCACTGCACCGTCCTACCACTTAAGGCTTCTCAACACAAATGAGAGGGAAAATACAGCTAACAATCAAGGTAACCGTTACACAGCATTGTTGTAAAATTCTCTTTGGTGAAAATACATTCCATCCATTCTTGTACTTCCTGGTAATGATATCCATGGAAAAGAAGATTACCTGTGTTCCATTACATGAATTTCTCTGCCTGTTCTGAAAAACATTATTTTTATAAACGATTCTTTTACTATTCGAGAAATTAACAGAAATATATTTTACACGTATTATGTACATAGTGTATAATTTCACCCAAAAGTTTGATACCGAGATTTTAGAAATAAATGTTTTGGGTTCCCCTGAATCCAAAAAAAAAAAATTTTTTTTATAAAAAGGTCTGTGTATGCGTGTATGTGTTTGTGTCTCTGGACAGCATAGCTCAAAAACGAAAAGACCGTTGAATACCAAACTTGGTACCATTTAAGTTTGGTGTCTTCCAAGGGAAGATTTTCAAGAAAATCCCCCACCTCCAACTACACTTTACATGGAACTTTTTTCAAAAACTTTGATTTTCTCAAAAATGGCTCTTACGATTTTGATTAAAATATCGTACTTTAAATGAAATGTATATCTTGAATTTTCAGGGAATAGCCTGTAAAGACTACTTTATTCTGGATGAATCTTACGGAATTTTGAATAACTGCTAAACATTAAGAGATGGACAAAAACTTACCACACAAAAAATGTAGAGCACTTTAAAACACGCAAATTATGTTATATACTTTTTTCATGCAGTTGATCGTTTTTGAGGTGTTCCTTGTTTTGGTTTCAACTTTAAAAACATACTTTTCTCATACAGGAAGGAATTTGTGAACTCCTGTCCATACAAAAAAGGAACTTCAGTCACATAGTAACCAACTATTGACTATCACTTTAACCTATGGTTCTCCCATATTTCGCTTCTATTTACAAGGAAGCAAGTAATAAGACTGTTTCTGATACTTTTTTTTTCTCGACTAGCATGAAGTAAATAGAAGTATAAGCTTTTTAATAATAATTTGTTGCAGAGATGTAGAGAAAGTCATATGAATGGAACACATCAGTTTTTTCTTACATATTTCTTTTTAAGTAGAAGGAATAAGGGCATTAGACTAAAGTGTCTAATTTTCTAAAAGCTAGTCGTTATGTGAACAGTTGAAATCCGGGTCTCTTTGTATGACCAGAAGTAAAACGAAAGAGAGATAAAACGAAAGATGACTTCCCATCTGAGAAATGTAATTGAAATCAGTAACTAGGAATATGTCGAAAATGGTCAACTCCACAAAAAAGAGTGTATGACCTAAATAATTTAATGTTTATTTTATGTGTAAAATGAGATCGACTTTGCTTGTGTAGTGAGTTCTTGCATCTCTCACGGTTTACGAGTTATAGGTACAAAAGTCATCCAGAATGAAGAGGTTTTCAAAGGCTAGTCCCAGAAAATAAAATATATACATATAGTTTATCACGAAAATATCTTAAACACATGGAATTTTAATGAAAATCGTTTGAGCCATTTTTGAGAAAATCAACATCTTCGAAAAATTTTTCCTTTAAACGGTAGTTGGGGTGGGAGGATTTTCCGGAGAATCTTCGAGTAGTATTGCATCTTTAGAAGATACTGAATTTAAATACCAATTTTGGTATTTAACCTACTTTTCGTTTTTGATCTACGCCGCCTACACGCGGATATTTTTCAAAAAATTATTTTCTTTTGGATTCAGAGGTTTCAAAGCATTTATTTTCGGTGAAATGTCGGTATCAAATGTTTGGGTGGAATAAATAATATACCCTATATATTATGTGCATTGTAAATACGTGCTAGAGAAAGTAAAAAATAATGCTGCCTATGTGTGTATTATGAAGGTATATTAATAAATAATGAAATATAATCCTTAATATTTATTTACTCACTATGTTATTCGAAATAAGCAAGTTAGGAACTCAATATCGTTTAGAGCCCTATCAAGCTTTATGAATAACTTTTAATTATGCTGACTAAATTTGTAGAATCTCTTAAAGTAAAATACGAAGCATTTATCTCTAGTTTTTTCCTGACATTAAACACCGGTTTCCTTAAAGAAACATAACGTCAATTACGAATTTAAATTTTTACACAATATAACAAGAAACTTTCGGAGTGTGTGTACATAAAGGAAGTAAGTAGAAGAAGAATATAACATTTATGTTAATGAACTAAACCGAAATAATTTGCGAGATTGTGCACGTCACTGATATAAGTAATTTGAGATCGGCGATGCATGGTCCCCGGATAAACACAACGCAGCTACATAGCGTTAAACGTGTGGGTATCAGGTGCTAATAAGTCGGTGTTAAAGCAAAGTAGGTTGAAAAAATGGCTTAGAATGTCTTTAAAACTGATACCGAGTAGAGAAATGTCGATTTTTAGCAGCTCCTTACTATCGTTCTCAAGATTTAATATTGCAAAAATCTGTGAAATCTCGAACTAATCATTTGATTGTGCGACACTGAGCATTAACGACGTTCTTGAATCATGTGGAGGTGTTTATTCAACTGCTCTGGTGGCTTAACGTGAGAAGCTGCTATTCCAAAGGTCATGAGTTCGATTCCTGTCAAAGAGTAAATGGTTTTTATTATTATTTTTTTCATTCCAGACAAAGTGCCGCGATACGTGGCGTACTGGCACTTCAGAAACTTGTAGCCATTACTTCGAAATTTCAATAAACAGACCATAAGTCTCCTATCTCAAATTACTTATTTAAGTAATCGACATATTCTGTGAAAATATTTCGGTATAGTTCATTGACACCTGTATATATAAGTATACACATTGATATAAACGTAGAAATAAACATAATCGGAAGGACAATGTTCAATGGGTGCCTTGAGATTTCCTAAACGAGCATTTGCACGAGCCTAATTGTTTTTATATCAATGTTTAAGAAAGGTACAGAAGAAAATGTAATATTTGTTGAGGAATAAGGCCTCTTAACAATGGTAACAAACTAAAATGAGACTGGCTCCGTGGTCGAGTGGTCAGCGAGCTGATTTCTCACCAGGAGGTGGTACCGTGTTCGATTCCCGGCTGAAGCAGGGAATTTTTCTTTAACCAGAATAATTCCCTATTCCCCGCAGAGTCAGGAATTATGAATGTGAGAGTGAATGTGCGTGTATTTAGTAATATAAAATTTATTAACCTAAAGTTCCATACTTATAGTAATACGGTTTGTTGACCATTGAAGTTAAAGGGTCTATTATAAATTAAACCATAAGAATAAATATAATAATACATTTTGGCAAAAAGAGTCAATAAAATAAACGGGAAATTTCATAATTATTATAGATTACACTTTTCAGTCTTACAGCTTACAGAGAGACAGAATTCTCACATTTAGAAGACGACAACTACTACTGCTACTGCTGCTGCTACTGCTACTACTGCTACTGCTGCTACTACTGCTGCTACTGCTACTACTATCCTGTTTTTTCAATGGAGGATAAATTATTTGAATTTTATTTATGGATGCTCTTTCAGTGCTGTAGTTCTCAGTCCCATTCTATATTGCGTGTGGGAGATCGCTTAATTTTGCAAGACCTCTTTATCAATCCTGAGGTTCTCTTGCGTGCCGTTTATCTGCTACACTGGATCAACTACACTTCCCTTCCGAAGGAAGCTATACTAAGGAAGCTATACTAAGGATTTGTATGTCCTTAAAAATCCATCGCCGTCCGCTGGATTTTAATCCCCGACCTTGGTAACCAAAGGCTAAGACCATGGAGGACGATGTGGAGGGCCAAGGCCTACTACTAGGGGGCAAAGGGCAAAGGTCTCCGCGCTAGATTTGTATATATCTACCGTTCGTTGTGGACTGTCATCTTGAACTTCTTACACTCTATAGTGCACACTATACGTAGCCCAAACAGAGCCTATTTCTCGTGTATAGATAGCACTTCGAGCGATAAAAGAGTTTCAGAATTCAACGGGGCAATTCAAAGCAAACAAACAAGAGTGGCGTTGTTAGCAAACAACGCGAGCAGTTTTGGTTCCATATCTCAGCGTTTCAGCGAAAACAGGGAATCGGGCTCATGGAGAGGTAATTTCCAGAATTGTAAAGGCAGTTAACATGTTTTCCACTTGGGTTACAGAGCCTTTATGCTTAAGATAATAGATTCACTTATCAGTACCCACCAACATCTAGTTCTATAATGTGTATATACAGTTCTTATTTAACATTAGACTAGATCATTAGAGACTATTATAATGCTATATAAAAGGCAAAATCAATGCAGTAAATATAGACCTTTTTATTAGCTTTTTTAATTTTTTTATTGTTTAATTATTACATGTTTATCTATTTGTTGCTGCATCTGCTCGTGGCGGGCAACAATTCGAGCAAAATTGGTGCTTCACATTAATGCAATAAGCTGTCTTGGTCTTGTTACACTCTAAGTGCGCACTATAATACTAATAGGTGGCCCAACAGCGCGTATTTTATTTGTGCAGATGACACTTGGTGCAATAAAAGAGCTGCAGAACTCAACGGGGCAATTCAAAGCAATCAAAGATCAGTGGCGCTGTTAGAAAATTTACAGACTTGTAGATGCTGTTAATATGTTTTTCACTTCAATTACAGAGCCTTTATTTTTGAGAAACTAAATTCACCTATCAGTATCCACCAACAGCTAGTTTTGTTATTGTGTATACGCTGTTCTTATTAATATTATAAGCTAGATCCATTGTAGGGAAAATCAAAACATTAAGGCACTGTAGCAAAAGCCATGCATCAGAGCACGTAGTATTTCACTGTATTATTATTATTATTATTATTATTATTATTAGTATTATTATTATTATTATTAGGTATACTTAGCAGAATAAATAAAAACACTGTAATGCAAAATATCAAAAGCAATAGTATTGTGTATATTAATATAAATAATAATGCGCACGAAAAACTCCATCGCCCTCCGCTGGGTTTGCACCCGCGACATTGGAAACCAGAAGCAAGTATATTATCCCTAGACCAAAGAGAAGAACAAAATGTCCTTGAGTGTGAGTGTGTGTGTGTGTGTGTGTGTGTGTGTGGTGTGTGTCTGTGGACAGAAAAACTCAAAAACGAAAAGACCGTTAAATACCAAACTTAGTATTTAGGTTTGGTACCTTCCAAGGATGCGACACAAACATTTTCAAGAAAATCCCCCCTCCACAAACTACCTTTTACATGGATAAATGTCCGAAAATGCTTATTTTCTCAAAAAAGACTCTAACGATTCTGGTTAAAATCCCGTATATTAAAGATATTTACATCCCAAATAAAATGTATATCTTGAATTTTCTGGGAATAGCCTCTGAAGACCTCTTTATTATGGATGAATTTTGCCGAATTTAGCTTAGCTGCTAAACAATAAGAGATACACAAAAACTTACTGCACAAAACATGTAGATCTCGTCAAAGCACACAATATATGTCCTTTACGTTTTTGTTGTGGAGGTAACCGTTTCCGAAATATGGCTTGCTATTAGTTTCAATTGTAAAGTACCTTCTGACACAAAAGAGTCCGTTTTTCTGTTCAATTTCTGGCCAAGCAAAGAAGCGATTTGCAATGACAATTACATAACGATAGCTTTTAGAACATTTGACCATCACTTTAGCATAGCGCATTCCTTTAGTTCCCTTCTACTTATAAGGAACTAATAAGAACATTCTGCTAATATTGATCTCCATTAGCATTGTGTATAAAGAAGAATAATCTTTTGTAATAAGTTTGTTTGTATAACAGTTAGAGATGTTTCTAATATGACAACTATGCCCATATCTAATATCCAGCGAGTCACAGGCACTATAGATTAGAAACGACTGAAGATAAAGCAATCGTATGCCGACATTTTCAGAAGCCCCGCAGTGTAACAAATGTAACGCAGTTCCTATGTCCTAAATGCAAACTCATCATTCCTAACTTAAACATTAGATTACCTTTGGGCATTAGTAGGTGACCACACACCTGACATCCTCTACCAGAGAACGTGTCAAATTAATTAAACAACTTGATATAGCTTGTGCATCCAATTTACCGCTTTCTTCCTTTCTGTGTCTTTAACCTTAGCTGATGCTATCGATCACAGAAACTATCACATTTCATTAATGTGAATCTCCAAACAACACGGTAGTTGAAGAATAATATTTTGGCTGCTGTGGAATCATTTTACTTGGGCAATTAACTGCTTTTCGAGATAATATTATTCTAACAGTGAACCTGATGAGCCCGGAAGCATGGATTTTGCCTTAGGCAGCCTTTGAATTAGTCGAGGCATTCCGTGCTCCAAGCTGCTTATTATCTCCATGATGTTATGTAATTTAATTCACATGCGACTTTGCCAAGCCAGGTGTTAGAGGAGTCGTGGGATCGGTACCCCCTCAGCCGACCTTACTAACCCATGGGCTATTTCGGGGGTTTTCCCGGGTCACTAGGCGAATACCGGGGGTGTTTCTTCGTTCCCCCGAACTTCCTGTTCCTCCATTTCATCCTAAACGGTCTCCTTCAGGGTTGTGCCAGTGATAACTGCAATAGTGGCGCCATTCCGTGAAGGTGACTGCGCTCTATAAGTATGCTCTCGGCGGCGGGATTGCGTTGATAGTCATCTGTAAACTCAGGAGGTTTGCTCGCACCTGAGGCCCGTGCTCATAGCGCTCCCCATGTCAAAGAACTGCTTGGAAGCTGTTATGGATCCTCCACGGTGGCTCCCGCTCTGTCCGGATTCGGCCGTCCTTTGCAATTATACTCATCTCATCCTCTCTTCCAGGAATCAGATGTACAATAGGCCAGTGACTGCAGTAGAGAATCCCCTTTTGCTCCACCCTCCCACTCACACACATATACACACATGCGCTTATCTCTTGAATCTATGCTGTCCATTCATTTGTTCCTGATTATTAAAATATCAGGGATTATAAACAAGGATGCCCCCTTTTTTCTGCTCTTTTTACTTTCATTATTATGTATCTACAATATACATAGTAGGTAGAGAAGGTATTGCATCCAACCATAATTACATATCGTAATGTCAACTGGAATACATGCTTTGAGGACCCGCATTTTAAAAATTACAGATTGGTCCACGTATGTGTACGTGTATTTGGGAATAGCATTACTCAAAAACGGCGATGCTATTCCATAATGGCAAAATACTTAAACTAAACCATTTAAAATAAATGATATAATTTTATCCCACTTGGATAGTGTCGTGGTAGCGTGTCTGCCTCACATTCAACAAGTCGTGAGTTTGAATCCCGCTTAGGGTGAGCTACCCGGTTAAGGGTTTACGGCATTTTTCCTTATCCTGAGAAAATGCATGTTGAATAACTTAAAGATCCATGGATCCCGAGATTATTTGGGAATCAATTCATCATTAGTATTTCCTGCTAATTCGCCCATTTAGCAGCTTTCGAGAGAAATAATTGCTATCAACCTATGTGCTTGTAATGCCAGAACCGTATGCACGTGAGAATAGGAAACGTGTTACTCGGTCTCGGAATGCAATGCATACAATCCTCGTGAAAGTCATAATCTTTGCGATATTCTCTGATAATTGTCGCCTATTTTTTTTTTTTTTTTGAAGCTCACTTAAAAAAGATTATAAGCCTTTCCAAAAACATATGCATGTGTGTGTGTGCTTACGTACATGTGTGCTATATATGACTGCCTCAAACATATATTCAGGATCGTTTTTTTACTTTCTCTATACGCACTATGTACATAGTGTATAGGAAAGGTATTGCGCTCCACCCAAAAATTCGATACCGAGATTTCACCGGAAATATATGTTTTAGGGTCCTTTATATCCATAAAAAGCATTTTCATAAAAAGGTCCGTGTGGGTGTGTGGGTGTGTCCGTGTGTCAGTGTGTCCGTGTGTTCGTGTGTCTGTGAACACGATAACTCAAAAACGAAAAGTCGGTAAAATACCAAACTTGGTATTTAAGTTTAGTATCTTCCAGGGATGCGACACGAAGATTTTGAGAAAAATCTCCTCACCCCAAATTACCCTTTACATGGAATTTTTTTCGAAAATTTTGATTTTCGCAAAAATGGCTTTGACGATTTTGATTAAAATATCATAAATTAAAGATATTTATCTGACAAGCAAAATGTATATCTTGAATTTTCTGGAAATAGCCTCTGAGGACTACTTTATTTAGTACGAATTTTATGCAATTTTGCATAACTGCTAACCCGTTAGACTTAGATAAAATCTTACTACATAAGAAATGTAGAGCACGCTAAAAGACACAATCCACGTCATATACATTATTTTAGTGGAGTTGATCGTTTTTGAAATATTAATTGTTTTTGGTTTCAGCTATGAAAAACTTACTTCTTCATATAGGAATTTATCAACTCATGTCCATATAAACAAAGCAACTTCAGTCACATAGCAACCATCTTTTGACTATCACTTTAACCCATGGTACTCCCTTATTTCGCTTCTACTTACAAGGAAACAAGTAATAAGAATATTTCTGCTAATTTTTTCTCGATTAGCAGGAAGTAAATAGAAGCATAAGCTTTTTCACAATAATTTATTGCAGAGTTGTAGAGAAAGTCATGTGAATGGAATACATCAGATTTTTATTAAATGGAATTTAAAACAACCTGATGTGTTCCTTTCACATGACTTTCTCTACATATCTATAACAAATTATTGTTAATAAAAATATGTTTCTATCTACGTCATGCTAATTGAGAAACACACTAGAACAATTGGTCTTATTATTATTTCCTTATAAATAGAAGGGAAATAAAGGAATACACTAGGATAAAGTGATAGTCAAATGTTTTAAAATGTGGTTGTTATGGGATTGAAATCCGTTTCTTTTCGAGGCCACGAGTTGACAAGTTTCCGTATGAGAAAAGTTTTAAGTGTTTTTAAAACTGAAACTAATAACAAGGAATATCTCGCAAACGTTAAAATCTCGAAAAAAATGTATATGACATAAATAGAGTGTTTTAAGGAGATCTATATATTTTGTGAAGTAAGTTTTTGTGTATCTGTTACGGTTTACCACTTATACCATATTCAAATAACTCCATCGAGATTAAAGAGGTCTTCAAAAGCTATTCACAGAAAATTCAAGATATACATTTTGTTTGTATGTGAATATCTTAAACATAAGAGCTTATAATAAAAAATGTTACAGCCATTTTTGAGAAAACAAACTTTTGAAATTGTTTTCATATAAAAGGTAGTTGGGGGTGGGTGGATTTTCTTGAAAATCTTATTGTCGCATCCTTTAAAGGTGCTAAAGTTAAATATAAAGATAAGCAGTAGTGGTATTTTATTAAGTTTACAATAATATAGTATTTGCGTCACACAGTCGCGTGGGTCGAGTGACCGTGCATGCGGTCGAAAAATACTTGAGTTTAAAATATTATCTACATATGTATTTTATATCTCTTAGCAACATTGGAAACACACACACACATAAACGCACACTCTTGCACTCACAACTACACCACGTATTCATACATATAGATGGTCAAATACCAAATTAGTCTATACAATATTTACACAAATATTTTATCTCTTAGTGCACGTACTTCCATTAAGTATGTACCCAGTTTTGGCCAGTTTTGGCTGTTTAGAATCAAATCCCAGAATGCTGTCCTTCGTCTGTTTGAAGCTAAAGCTACTTCCGGCAATAATTTTTTCCTAGCTTTCTCCATCTGCACGCAATCTGCCAAAATATGGATCGAGTCTTCCTGATCCCCGCATAATGGGCAAATCCGCCTACCAGCTTCATCAACTACCTTACGGGTTTTCCACCCTCGCAACCTGAGCCACACTATTCTTGATCTTTGTTTCATAACACAATTTTAAAATATAAGTTTCTTCACCCCACCCAATTTTTATTTCGTTTTGTAACTCAATGACGATTTGTTTTTACATTCTATTTCCTGCCTGTTTATATCACATAGTAATCTTTTTACTTTATTCACAACGTTATATCTATTTTCGCTGCCCCTTAAGTATTTAACAGACTTCTCGTTTATGAGCTATGCTGCCCACAGACAAACATACATACACAGTCACAAACACATAGACACACGAACATTTTTCTAATTTTTTTTTTGTATTCATGGTGTCCCAAAACATGTATTTCCGGAGAAATCTCGGTATCGAATTTTTGGGTGTAATACAATACCTTCTCTGTATACTGTGTACATGGTACGTGTAAGGAAATTAAAAATTATGTTTAGCAGTTTCCCTAGGAATTTAAAATTTGTAGAAAGCCTTTCATCACAAATTTAAAATTTGTTGAAAATGTTTCTTCAACCTATGTATAAAATTGCAACTCAGTACTGCGGTTATAAAACTATTTGGTACGTACAGATAGGCAGAGTTTTCGTACTCACGGGAGTGCGTAACATCATGGATTAGCAATAAATCCAATTTGGACGCTCTAAAGGTGTATCAAGAAATTACTTTTTCGCCATAATGAATTTAGTTCCTGCAGTTTGAAGAATTTGTTCCACATTTACCTTGCAAGTTCGCCATGGATGTAACAAACTATGCAATGTTATGCGCGAAATTTGATTTCACGGATGGATAGAAATGCAGCAGGTGTAAATGTATTGTATCTATATAGTATGTAACTTTGCTTACATTATGCTTAAAGAACCTTTGCACCAAGTATAATCGATTTGAAAGGATGAATAAATAGCCATAATAACATTCTCTACCAGTTATAGATCAGCAAAAGAAGCAAGTTCAAGAAAAAAATTTGCAGACTGTAAATAAAATCATTGTCTATAAAAATTTAACGCATAAATTAAAGTTTTTATTAGATTCTCCCTTGTTGATTTTAGAGATAAAGTTTATAGAATATTTTAAATACATTACAAAAAGGAATGAGAAAAAAGGAGATTTACCTACTGTTTATTTTAGATATACACTATTTTGATACTTAATCTTGTTTTATTCTCGTGGATCATGAGATTATGAAAGGTGTTATGAATTTTAAGAAAATGGGTGAGCTATGAGTCTTATCTCAAGAGAATATGTTCACTGAAGTTAAAATGTTAGAAATTTGTTTTAAGTTTCAGTGAATAATTATATCTATACACACATTCAAAATCAATTTAACACATAATAAACGCTTTTGTTTTGGACGTTTACCCGCCACTTATTACGTCGTAATCTCATCTCGTTTCTCTGGAAGTAATATTTTAGTAAAATGCAGCAATACATCTGTGAGAGAAGTGATTTAAATTTTCATAGCTATTAAATTTTCAGTTACGTTGTTAAGGCTTATTTATTTTCGTAGGAGGTGCAAACAGACTAGTACATGGATAGAGGATGTCCAAGTAAAGGATAAATTGGGGTGGGGGGATTTTTCTCAAAATCTTCATAATGGAAGATATTAAACTTAAATACCAAGTTTGGTATTTGTTGGACACACATACATACACAACACAGACACTGACTTATTTTTTTCTAAAAGTCCCCAAAAATGTATTTACAGTGGAATCTCCGTATTGAGATGGAATACAAATCCTTCCCTACCTACCATATACATTGTATATGTGTGATAGAGAAAGTAAAAAGCTCATGTTTTCCATTCACATACCTTATCTACGTCATGCTAATCTAGATAAACATTAGCAGAAATGGTCTTATTACTTGCTTCCTTGTACGTAGAAGGGAACTACGGGAATACATGAGGCTAACTTTTTTAACGCTGATTCGGAGCTTCTTCTTCGTCTCTTAAGGATGGCTAAGAAGAGACAACGCAGACTCGCCGCTGCTAAGGCAGCACCCGACGCCTCTTCCCCGGCAGCCACCGAGGAGGTAGCAACTCCGAAGCCCCCGGTCCCGGCAAGCCCTGCTTCGCCGGCCGCCACCGCAGTCTCGCCGCAACTGCAGCCGCAGTTGCCGCCAACACCGCCGCCACCAACGCCTCCACCCAGCTCTACGACGCCGCCCCGGTTCAGTGCCGTGGTACGGGGGGTCTCTAGGGACCTTACCACCCGGCATCTGCTCACCGCCGTGCAGTCGCGGTGGCCTTCATGCTTGAGGGCTACCCGCATTTACTGCGACCGAGGACCAACGCCGCTCGTCCGTCTGGAGATACAGGACCAGGCTGACCTGGAAGCTGGCTTGGCGTCAGGGTTGCCCTTATTAGGGCGACTTCTGGTCGTCGAGGCTAGCCGACAGGAACGCCATCGGCCCTGCCGACGCTGCTGTGCCTACGGCCACACAGCTGAAGTCTGCTCTTCGACACCGAGGTGCCACTACTGCGGTACCAACTCCACCACCACCGAGTGCACTGGGCATGATCTCCGCCGACGCCGCCGATTCTGTGCCACCTGTCGTGGCACAGGACACTACACAGGGCAAGCCCAGTGCCCTCTCTACCCAAGGAGCAGCACTTCTTCACCACCTCCTGCCCGCCGTACCACTCCACCGCAGACAACAACCACTGAGGCCTCACCACCTGCACTCTCAACAGACGCAGCGACGCGAGAAGCCATTCAGGACCTCCACGCGGAGATCCTGAACGTCGGCGCTCGACTAGCTGCCCTGGAAGAGACATGCAGTCTCCTCACACAAAAGCTGCAGGAATTGCAAGCTTTTAACGCCGCAGCAGCCACCAGCCAGCAGACTACAGCCGCCGACCTGTCCACCAGGATCGACGCCCTAATGCAGCCTCTGAGGCAGGTTCTCCTGCAGCAAGCTGCATACTCTGCTGAGCTGTTTCAATCTAAACGACAGCAACCCAACACTGCTCCTCCTCCTGTAAAGGCTGAGGGGCACACACAACGGCCACCCACACAGTGGAAGACTACCGGGAGCTTCGTGGAGCAATTCCGAAGCAGGTATAATCCATAAGATCTACGTCCTATTCTCTCCTCTATTTCCACCCTTTATTTCCTTACCAATATCACCTTCATTCCCTAGGCTGCAGTCAGGTTCCATGGCTGTCAGCCTAGAAATAACCTTTCACCCGCTCCCGCACATTGTGCGGCAGCTTCCTACCTCTCGATTACTAACGCGGGTGCATCAGCGGGACCGCGCAAAGCCACTGATTCTCAAGAAACTACTGTTATAGCGTGGAGGGTTTTTTTAGTGGGTATGCCGCATGAGGAAGCGGAGAGTCCCATATATCCTCCCAGCCATTGCACCTCGGCTGGGGGTTGAATGCGTAATGCATTTTTTTCCCCTCCACGGTAAAAAAAAAAAAAAAAAAAAAAAAAAAAAAACGCTGCTCCCTATGTGAAACAATTGAGGTTCGGTTCGCTTACATGTTCGCGTTTGGTAAAAGCTAGTTAGTTTAAAATCGAAACCAATAATAATTAATATCTCGAAAACGTATAAGGCATAAATTATATGTCATATTCATGTGTATTAAGTTTTTGTCAATCTTGTATAGTTTAACCGTTAAATGCAAAAATGCTGCAAAACTCGACGAGAATAAAGTACTCTTCAGAGATTATTTCCAGAATATTCAAAACATAAATTTTATTTGTGATATGAACATCTTTAACATACGGTATTTTTATCAAAACCGTTAGAGCCAGTTTTGGGAAAATCAAAATGTTCGAAAAATGTTCCATGAAAATGATAGTTGGGATTTTCTTTGAGCTATGCTGACCACAGACAGACAGACAGACACACCCACACTAGAACCTTTTACTAAAATTGCATTTTTCGGACTCAGGGAACCTCAAAACTTACATATATTTCTGGTGAAATCGTGGTATCGAATTTTTTGGTAGAATATAATAACTTTTCTATACATTGAACATACATGCTAGAGAAAGTAAAAAGCAATACTCTAGATCCTTATGAATTCCGGTAATTTGTTTTTGTTTCATTAATCCCTGCCTTTAACTGTACGGTCATATCGGCGGCATTCACCTTTGAAACTTGAGTATTGTTGATATTTGTTTTTTATTTTGACTTTCTCTACAGGTACTATGTACCTACATAGTGTTAGAGAAGGTATTGTATTATGCCCAAAATTTCGGTACCTACATTTCACAGGAAATACACGTTTTAGACCCCCTGAATAAAACAAACCCTTTTTAGAAAAATGTCCGTATGTCTGTGTGAGCGTGTCTGTGTGTACGTGTGAATGTCTGTGCACAGCATAGCTCAAAAACGAAAAGTGCGTTAAATTCCAAACTTGACATTTAAGTTCAGTATCTTCCAAGAATGCGACACGAAGATTTTAAAGAAAATCCCCCCTCCGCCCCAATTACCCTTTTCTTGGAAAAATTTTCGAAAATCTTGGTTTTCACAAAAATGGCTCGAACGATTTTGATTAAAATTTCGTACATTTAAGATACTTACATTACAAATAAAATGTATATCTCGAATTTTCTGGGAATAGCCTATGTAGATGTCTTTATTCTGGGTAAGTTTTGCTAAATTTTGCATAGCTGGTAAACCGTAAGAGGTAGACAAAATCTTACTTCACAAAAAAAGTAGATCTCATTAAAACCACACAATTTATTTCATATACTCTTTTCGTGGAATTCACAGTTTTCAAGATATTTATTGTTTTAGGTTTCAGTTATAAAATACAGACAGGTAGAGAATGCCATGTGTATGGAGCACATTAGAATTCTCTTCATTAAATCACACATATACACACACACGCGCGCGCGCACGCACACACGATAAATCAATGTAGGTCGCCTCACCCCCCCCCCCCCAATCGTATAACCAATACCTCAATACCTACACCTATCTCTTCTCATACGTTCACTCTATTCTCTATATTTAAATCTGGCCCATTTGACTACTCTGGGCAAAACTATTTTTACTTTCTCTACACATACTATGTACATAATGTATAGAGATGTTATTATATTTCTCAAAAATTCAATACCTAGATTTCACCGGAATACATGTTCCGAAACCCCCTAAATGAAAATGATACTTTTAGAAAAAAGTCATGTGTGTCTCACTCTCTCTCTCTCTGCGCATGTACATGTCTGCGCGGCTTGGGTTCGATCCCAAGCGATCCCATGTAGGATTTGTGGTACGAAACGGCGTCTGGGCGGGATTTCTCCTAGTCCTCTGGTTTCCGCCGCCAATTATTTCACCAATTGCTCTATATTCACCTTCCCTAACATCCATTTCGCTTGTATTTCATATCATACATTTCCACACACTCATGTCTGGCTACGGGCCGACCACTCGTTCCAGTTTCTCCAGCCTATGGTTTCCTGCGTTGGCTCCCCGAAAGCTTCTGACCCCTAGTATTTGCTTGTAAGTTCTAGGGGATGTCAGTCATAAATACGGCGAGTGTAAGCTGACTACTAAAATAATTTGACACGGAAATTTTCAAGAAAGACCCCACCAACTAGCCTTTACATGGATAAATTTTTTAAAATTTCTTTTCTCTCAAAAATGGATTTTGATTAAAATGCCGTATATTAAAACTATTTATATCACGAATATAATGTATATCCTGCATTTTCTGGGAATATCTTCTGATGACTGTTCATTCTGGATGAACTACTGAATTTTTCAAAACTGTAAACCATAAGAGATGGACAAAAACTTACTGCACAAACATGTAAATCTCGTTAAAACACACAAGTTATATCATATACATTTTTGTTGCAGATTTGCTCGTGTATAGAGAAGATGTTGCACTCCACCAAAAAATTCGATATCGAGATTTCACCGGAATTATATGTTTTAGGGTCCCCTATATCCAAAAAAAGTATTTTCAGAAAAATGTCCATGTGTGTGTCCGTGTGTCCGTGTGTCCGTGTGTCTGTGAACACGATAACTCAAAAACGAAAAGTCGGTAAAATACCTGCATTTAAGTTTAGTATCTTCCAGGGATGCAACACGAAGATTTTGAGAAACATCCCCCACCCCAAACTACCCTTTACATGAAACTTTTTTCGAAATTTTTGATTTTCTAAAAAATGGCTCTAATGGTTTTGATTAAAACATCGTATATTAAAGATATTTACCTGATAAATAAAATGTATATTTTGAATTTTCTGGGAATAGCCTCTGAAGACTACTTTATTCTGGGTCAATTTTACGTAATTTTACATAACTGCGGAACCTTAAGAGATGGACAAAAACTTACCACACAACAAATGTAGAGCACTTTAAAACACACAATTTATGTTATATACATTTTTACGTGGAGTTGATTGTTTTTGAGACATTTCTTATTTTTGATTTCAGCTATGAAACTTATACTTTTCTCATACAGGAATTTATCAACTCCTGTCCATACAACAAAGAAACTTCAGTCACATAGCAACCGCTTTTGACTATCACTTTAACCTATGGCACTGCCTTATTTCGCTTCTGCTTTCAAGGAAGTAAGTAATAAGACTATTTCTGCTAGTTTTTTTTTTTCTCGATTAGCTTGAAGTAAATTGAAGCATACGCTTTTTAACTATAATTTGTTGCAGAGATGTAGAGAAAGTCATGTGAATGGAACACATCGGACTTTCACCACTTGCATCGTAAATAACCATTCTTACCTATTATGTTTTGATAGTTTTGGGGAACTAAATGTGTGTAGATGCAATTATATGGGTGGGTATGAGCTATGAGCCTGGGCGGAATGCTCGTCAGTCATCCTCAAGTATGTATTTGTTTAACACAAATAAATAAAATAAATAAGTACCAATCTTCATCTACTTAGGCAAAGAAGAGTTGATTTTTAATTTACAAGTTGATAATATGTTTACTTTCTCTAGCACGTATGTACATACAATGTCCCCGAGTCCAAAAAATTAGAAAAAGGTCCGCTGCGCGCGTGTCTTTGGACAGCATAGCTCAAAAACGAAAAGACCGTTAATACCCAAACTTGTTATTTATGTTTAGTATCTTCCAAGGGTGCGACATGAAGATTTTCAAAAAACTCCCCCACGACAAACTGCTCTTTGCATGGACAATTTTCGAAAATTTGGATTTTTATCAAAAATAGCTCTAATGATGTTGATCAAAATGTTATAATTTAAAATATTTTCATGACAAACATATATTTTCAACTTTCTGGAAATAGCCTCTGAAAACCTGTTCATTATGGATGACTTTTTCATAATTTTTGCATAACTGATAAACTGTAAGAGATACACAAATTCATGAAACAATCAATTTATGTCTTATACATCGTTTTTCTTTTGTAGAGTTAATATTTTTCGAGATATTTCAGGTTATTGGTTTCAGTTTTGACGTACTTCAACTTTTCTCAAACAGGAGCTATATTTATTTTCGTCTCTCTTTTTTTACTCCTAGCAAGCAAGCAAAGAAAACCGAATATCATATGTTTCACTGAGCGACCGGCTTTTAAAACCATCTGACTACCGCTTTAGCCTAGTATGTTCCCTTATTTCCTTTCTACTTACAAAAAAGCAAGTAATAAGATAAATTCTGGCAATTTTTATCTTGATTAGCATGTAAAAGAATAATCTTTTGTAAGGAAAGTTTGTTTGTGGAACAGCTAGAGAAAGTTGTGTAAATGGAACACATCAGATTTTTTAGTATATGAATTGAAAATAATGGACTGAAAAGAAGAATAACAAAGTTTTTATAGTTGTAAGGTAGCTTAAGATTTCTGGCAGAGTACGAGGCTTTATCAAATTTAAAATAGAAATGCTTTTTGATAAAAAAAAATCTGATGTGTTCCATTCACATGACTTTCTCTACATCTCTGCAACAAATTATTGTTAAAAGCCTTTTGCCTCTATTTACTTTATGCTAATCCAGAAAAAATTAGCAGAAATAGTCTTATTACTTGCTTCCTTATACGTAGCAGCGAAGTACCATAAGTTACAGTGATAGTCAAAAGCTGGTTGCTATGTGACTGAAGTTCCTTTGTTTGTATGGACAGGAGATGATCAATTCCTGTACGAGAAAAGTAAGTTCTTCATGGCTGACAGCAAAAACAAGGGATATCTACAAAACAATCAACTCCACGAAAAAAATGTGTATAACATAAATTGTGTGTTTTAACCTGCTCTACATTTTTTGTGTAATAGTTTTTGTGTAAGTCTTACGGTTTAGCAGTTATTAAAAATTCCTAAATTTCACCCAGAATAAAGCTGTCTTTAGAGGCTATTCCCATAAAATTCAAAATATACATTTTATTTGTCATGTTAATATCTTTAATATACAATATTTTAATCAAAATCGTTAGAGCCATTTTTTAGAAAATCAAAATGTTCTAAAAAAGTTCCATGTAAAGTTGGGGAACTTTTCTCAAAATCTTCGTGTCGCATCCCTGGAAGATATGAAGCTTGAATACCAAGTTTGGTATTTTACCGACTTTTCGTTTTTGAGTTATCGTGTTCACAGACACACGGACACACACATATACATACACACACTCACATGGACCTTTTTCTGAAATTACCTTTTTTGGATACAGGTGACCCTAAAACATATATTTCCGGTGAAATCTCGGTATGGAATTTTTGGTGGAGTGCAATACCTTCTGTATACACTATGTACATAGTACGTGTAGAGAAAGTAAAAATCTGATGTGTACCATTCACACGACTTTCTCCATATCCCTGCAACAAATAATTCTTAAAAAGCTAATAATTCTATTTACTTTATGCTAATCAGATAAAAAAATTAGCAGAAAAAGTCTTATTTCTCGCATCCTTGTAAGTAGAAGCGAAATAAGGGACAACCGTAGGTTAAAGAGATAGTTGCTATGTCAATGAAGTTCCTTTGTTTATATGGATAGGAGTTGACAAGTTCCAGTATGAGAAAAGCATAAGCTTTTCATAGCAGAAACTAAAAATAAGGAATGTCTCAAAAACGACGAACTCACGAAAAAAAAGTATTTAACATAAATTGTGTATTTTAACGTGTTCTACATTTTTTGTGCAGTAAGTTTTTGTCCATCTCTTACGGTTTAGCAGTTATTCAAAATTCATTAAAATTCATCCAGAATAAACTACTCTACAGAGGCTATTCCCAGAAAAGTCAATATATACGTTTTATTTGTCATGTTAATATGTTTAATATCCGAAATTTTAATCAAAATCGTTAGAGCCATTTTTGAGAAAATCAACATTTTCGAAAAAAGTTCCATGTAAAGGGTAGTTGGGGGTGGGGGGCTTTTTCTCAAAATGTTCGTGTCGCATCCCTGGAAGATACTAAACTTAAATACCAAGTTTGGTATTTTACCGACTTTTCGTTTTTGAGTTATCGTGTTCATAGACACACGGACACAAGGACACACTGACACACGGACACACACACACACACACATACGGACCTTTTTGTGAAAATGCTTTTTTTGGATATTGGGGACCCTAAAACATATATTTCCGGTGAAATCTCGGTATCGAATTTTTGGGTGGAGTGCAATATCTTCTCTATACACTATGTACATAGTGCGTATAGAGAAAGTAAAATTGCAAAAATGTATACAAACTACAATAAATAAGAAACCAGTCTATAAACCAGGTTTTTATTTCATAAAATATTGAATGTTACATTCACATGGCTTTTTATACTTAATCCTCTACAAAAAAAGCTCCCACAAAATTCATCTTGTTAATAGAGATAATCTTTCACTGCACTCGTTCTATGTATAAGAAGAATGAAGTGGCATAATGCGGTAGTCAGAGTTTTAATAAGGAGATCGCTATATAAGGGCTTTGAAATTATATGTTCTTTACATGACCACGAGAAAGAAAAAAAACGAGTAGCGACTTACCACTTGAAAAAATATGTAAATATTTGAAAATTTTAATCAATAACAAAGGATATCTCCGAAATGGTTAATGACACAAAAACTGTATCTCACATAATTATGTGCATAAACGTGATCTACAGTTTATGTGTAGTAAAATTGTGTTTTTCTCTTGCAGCTTGTCAGTTATACAAAGGTCATTTAGAACGAAGAGGAAGTCGCAAGCTATTCCCAGAAAATTCCCCACTGAAATATCGGCATCAAATTTCTGGATGGAATACAATGCTTCCCCTACTTAGTATGTGCAGTAGAGAAAACAATATCTCAATAGAGTTGCATGTTACTTTAGATAAACTAAAAATTAAAAGCATGCAAGACTACAAGCATATGTATGAGAAGCTTAAGTGTCTGTATACTGTTATTATGAAGAAATGACTTCAGAGAGTGACTTCCTTAAAACGGAAGAGAAAATAATAAGTTTGTAAATTATAGGATCTCAGGAAGAAAAATAGTACTGCTATTAACCAAGAGGCATATTTAGTAGTTTTATATTCTCTGGTGTTCATATGTATAGTTTGGAAAGTTCCACCATTTTGTTCCTTTAATACAAGTCTCACATTGTTCATTACAGGGTTTCCTTCTAAGTATGTATATGCCAGAATATTAGATACACCTCCGACAAATATGGACGCGTGGTTTCTTTATTCCCTTCTCATATTTTATTTAAGAATTAATATCATGACTCCCCCATTGGGCAGTTAGCGTTTCCGGTGGCTTGTGATTGGCTGCAGCCGTACCAATTACGTTTTCTTTTGTATGCCCACATGCACGACATACTTGGTACTTTACAGGATCATTACCCTATTCTATTGCAGATTACCAACAGTAGAATATGTGTAATTTTGGTTTGGATAATTCATTACATCTGCTGCAATTCCAATTGAAGAAGAGGCTTGAGGAAGGTCGGTAGAGAAGCGTTCTATGCAACAAAACCTCTTTTAGACATGAAAGAAAAATTGCCGGTTTTATTAATCTTTAAAGTTATGAGATCATTGGTTTGGATATTCTTTTGGGCGGAACAGATGGAGAACAGTAGTCACTTAAGTACTTCTAAGTGAAGTTTATTGTGCTTGAATGGTAATTTTCTTTTTATCGCTGTCCAAGCCTCAAGGCATTGAAGGTGGCTGAATATTTCTTCGGCTTCTTATAATCTTGGACTACCTTTGTCTTCGCCGGCTTCAGGAGATTCTGTCACGTACACAACACGCTTCAAACCCTAGACTCCAGGACAGCAGATGTCTGCAGGCATATCACAAATTGAGTTTTGATCTATCAGGGAGTAGATGTACCATTTTCTTCAATGAAAATAAAGCTAAAAGTTGTTCTGTCTGTTGTTTTGAACATTTCCAATTTTTTTTCTAGATCCAGAAAACAAGTTTACTAAGTAGGATGGCTCAGACGATAACGTCTACTACCGGCATTCGGCAGTCCCGGTTTTAAAATCCGTGACCAACCAATCCGACCCAAGATCTTAACTTTCTTTGGCCCGTATAAACAATGTACTTAATAAATAAAGAAAGTATTGCATTCCTCTAAGAATTCGATACGATATTTAACAGGAAATACATATTATTTTGTGGACCTATGAATCCATTAAAGTAGTTTTAGGAAAAGGCTCGTATGTGCATGTGAGTGTGTGTGTGTGTGTGTGTGAGTGGACAGCATAACTTAAAACAACAAAGTCGGTTAAATATCGAATTTCACATTCTAGTTCAGCATTTTCCAAGAATGTGACACCAGATTTTCAAGAAAAACTCCATCCCAAACTACCTTTTACAAGGAAAAATTGTCGCGGCTCTGAAAAAGATTTTGGTTAAAATAGCGGTTATTATAGATATATAAATGAGAAATAAAATGTATATCTTAAATTTTCTGGAAATAACCTCTGATGACTTCTTTATTCTGGATGACTTTTACATTACTGGTAAACGTAAGAAAAAGAGACTACACAAAAATGTAGCTATCTATCGTTAAAACCCACAATTTATATCATACACTTTTTTTTCTGGAGTTAATCATTTCCGAGATATTTCTTGTTATTGGTTTCAATTTGAAAATACTTAAACATTTCTCAAATGGTAATTTGCAATTCTGTTTCTTTTGTTTTACTCCTGGCAATACAAAGACAACAGAATTTCGGTCACATAGCAATCAGCTTTTAAAAGATTTGACTATCGTGTATTCCCTTATTTTCCTTCTGCAAATAAGAAATTAAATAATAACCATTTCTGTTAATGTCTATCTTGATACGTATTAAGTAGATAGAAGAATAAGCTTTTGTAAGAGTAATTTGTTACAATTAGTAGTGAAGGTCAAGTAAAAGGGACGTATCCGATTTTTTCATGGGCTTTGTCGGTTTCTAAATGAATGCTAGGTTGGATAACTTGATCTGCGGATTTTCCTATCATACATTTCATCAACACACCAATTTCCTTCTTCTTCCCCGCCATAATGGACTGTTAACCACCCATTCTGAATATTCTATGATCCATGATACAGAATTTACTTGCTGCTCGACAGGCAACTGACCCAAGATATTAGCTTGTAACTTCTTGGGATGTAAGCCCCAAAAATCCCGAAAAAGAATTAGAACAAGAAAAAAGCAGTTCATCATTTCCATTTCAGCTCCACATATGGCAATTCTTTTCAAAGAGTAATAGATAGTATCACCCGCAATAAACTTAATTAAGGAAGCCGAACTTAAAACGAAGATCATAATGACCAATAATTCCGGTAAATATTACGATACAGCAGTTAAATTATTACCGTGATAAAGTCATAGTAAAAAACTACGTACCATCATTAACACTCGGTCTGTATACTGCAATTTCTTGTCACCTAGTGTTTCACACCTATTTTCATTTGCAACCATTCAAAGTAGTACTCAAAAGACAATTATCATATTCGAATTTGCTGTATAATAATATAACATAATAATAGCGATAATAATAATAATAATAATAATAATTCATAAAAATTTAAATAGTGAATAATATATTAAAATGGATTTATTTATGAAATGAATGAAATATATAAATAACGATATAAATAAAATATGATACGATGTAATATTTAAAAAAATATATACATATATCTAACGGTAAAAGAGCTATAAATAAATTGACTCTAAACATGATATAAGATAAAATTATTGGTAATCAAAAATAAATTAATATATGGAAAAACTATAAACAGATTATTATTAATTTGTAAATAGATTAGTTGAGGGAAATTTTAGTAATATTAAAAATGAAAATATTAAATAAAATAAAAAGTACTATTTAAGTTGATATAATTAGTTTTTATGACATGTAATTGTTTTTGAATTGTAAATTTATATGTTAGTTACTAATTTTAAGTTCATTTTTGGTCAGAGGTTGTAGTTTATTAACTGTAGAATAACTGGGATATGTGCCCTGGCATAAGGAATTAGATGCTGGGTATAGTATACAGCTTTTATTTTATTATATTTCAAATTTGGTGGTATCTCTAATGAACCAATGGAACAGGTCATCAGGGAATCGGTCACTATGAAGTATAAGCATTATTGGTACTCCATAGGGGAAATCAAGCATTCAAAAATCCTTTTAAAAGGTTTCAGGTCAAGAACAAAACTAAGGAACTCCTCAGTTTAGCTAGGAGGCAATTGTCCTCAATAGTTGGATTGCTTACGGCATTCTTTCTTGTGAAGGGACACCTCAACTGACTCCAGATGCAGGTGTCACGATACTGTTGAAGCTGATGAAGTATGACTGTCCTGGTCTTGCAGAACTAAGCAAACAATGTTTTGGAAAACATTTTTCGATACTAATCGACTATAATAATGTCCTCCTGAAGAGACACAGCGCTGATAAGTAGAACTCGGTTTCAGATTCCGAAGAGCACACAGTTATGAACACACAGAGCAGTCAGCGGCATAAAGAGAGGATAGTGGTGAGGGTTTTGTTGCGTAAATACACACGTTGAGGTAAACTCTATTCCAAAAGTAGCTCATTACATGCATTGTCATTATATTCACAACTTACACAGTAAAGAGAGAAGGTATTGTTGCACCCAAAACTTCATTACCGAGATCTCACCAAACATATGTTTTGAGACCTCCTGCAAAAAAAAAAAACATTTTTAGAAATAGGTCTGTGTGTATCTATAACTCAAAACCGAAAAGTCTGTCAAATGCCAAGGATGTTTATATTTACTTTTGTAAGTTAAGTATCTCCCACGGATGCGACTAGAAGATTTTAAAAAAATTCCCCTCACCCTGAGTTACCCTTTATATGGAAAATTGTCGAAAATTTTGATTTTCTAAAAAATTGCTGTAACGATTTTTGTTAAAATACCGTATATTATAGATATTTATATGATAAACCAAATGTTTATCCTGAATTTTTGAAAATATCCTTCATTCTGGATAACTTTTGCTTAACTTTTATATAACTGGTAAAGGTAAGGAATAAACAAAAACCGAATACACAAAAAATGTTGATTTCGTTAAAACACACTATTTATGTCATATGCTCTCCTTTTGTAGAGTTAACTTTTTGAGATATTCCGTGTCATAGCTTTCAGTATTAATTTACTTGTACTTTTCTCAAACGGGAAAATATTTTTCTTTCCGTCTCTATTTTGTTAAACTCCTGTAAAATATTTAACTATCGCGTTAGCGTAGTGCATTCCCTTATTTCCCTCCTACTTAAAAAGAAGTAGGTAAAACCAATTCTACTGATGTTTATTTCGATTAGTGTAGATAAAATAGTAATATTTTGTAAGAAAAGATTGTTTGCGAAACACCTGGAGAAAGTCATGTGAATGGAACACATCAGATTTTTACTTCCCTGTACGCACTATGTACACAGTGTATAGAGAAGGTATTGCACTCCACCCAAAAAGTCGATACCGAGATTTCACCGGAAATATATGTTCTAGGGTCCCCTGTATCCAAAAAAAGTATTTTCAGAAAAAGGTCTGAGTGTATGTGCGTGTGCGTCCGTGTGTCCGTGTGTCTCTGAACACGATAACTCAAAAACGAAAAGTCGGTAAAATACCAAACTTGGTATTTTAATTTAGTATCTTCCAGAGATGCGACACGAAGATTTTGAGAAAAATCCCCCCACCCCAAACTACCCTTTACATTGAACTTCTGTCGAAAATTTTGATTTTCTAAAAATGGCTCTGAGGATTTTGATTAAAATATCGTGTATTAAAGATATTTACCTGACAAATAAAATATATATTTTGACTTTTTTGGGAATAGCCTCTGAAGACTACTTTATTCTGAGTGAATTTTACGAAATTTTGCATAAGTGCTAAACCCTAAGAGAGAGACAAAAACATACCCACAAAAAATGTAGAAAACATACAATTTATATTGTATACATTTTTTCCTGGAGTTGATTGTTTTTGAGATATTCCTTGTTTTTGGTTTAAGCTATAAAAACTTATATTTTTCTCATACAGGACTTTGTAAACTTGTATCAATACAGACTAAGGAACTTCAGTCACATAGCAACCACCTTTTGACTATCACTTTAACCTATGGTATCCCTTATTTCGCTTCTACTTACAAGAAAGCAAGAAATAAGACTATGTCTGCTAATGTTTTCTCGATTAGCAGGAAATAAGTAGAAGCATAAGCCTTTTAAAAATAATTTATTGCAGAGATATAGAGAAAGTCATGTGAATGGAACACATCAGATTTTTTGGTATGCGAAGGGTGTCGTCATACTCGTTAACTTCTTAGAAAAGGGAAAAACTGTTACAGGACATACTACAGTAATTTATTCGCATGATTCGATAAGAATTTTGAGACGCGCCCCATTAGGCGAAGAAGAAAGTGCAGTTTCAGCATATCAAACTGAATAAAATGCGTTATGAAATGCTGCCGCACCTGCCCCTCCCCACTACACACCATATTCACCGGACCTGGCTCGTCTTGTTCCCAAAATAAATTTAGATCAAATGAAGCCATCGTCGAGGCATGGTTTTCAGAGCTTGACATTTCATATGTTTTAGAAGAGTTAAAAATCTGATGTGTTCCATTCACATGACTTTCTCTACTTCTGTGTCACAAATTATTGTTAATAAGCTTATTCTTCTATTTACTTCATGTTAATCGAGAAAAAATTAGCAGAAATAGTCTTAATACTTCCTTCCTTGTAAGCAGAAGCGAAATATGGGAGTATCATAGGTTAAAGTGAAGTCAAAAGCTGGTTGCTAGGTGACTGAAGTTCCTTTGTTTGTATGGACACGAGTTGACAAATTCCTGTATGAGAAAGGTACAAGTTTTTCAAAGTTAAAACCAAAAACAAGGAATATCTCAAAAATGATCACACACACTTGGATCTTTTTCAAAAATGCTTTTTTTGGATTCAGGGGGACCCAAAACATGTATTTCCAGTAAAATCTCGGTATCGAATTTTTGGGTGCAATACAATACCTTCTCTATACACTATTACATGGTACGTGTAGAGAAAGTAAAAATGGCAGGGAACATTATAGAAGAAGCGCGTTTCTCTAAAACAGAAGTATTTCAGAAATAAATAATTTATGTTTAAATTAATGACATTTTATTCCTAACATGAGTACTTACTAATTGAACACTCGTATGTAGTCTAAAAAGTTGTCTATAATAACCTCTATGATGGGCTTCTCTCTCATTTGACATCTGTTATTTGGCCAAAAGCAATCTGTGACATCTCTGCTATGTGCAGCCAGCCTTACAAAGATATTTAGAGGCAGAAGTCTTCCCTACTGGTACATACTGCAGGGGTTCTCTAATTACAGATAGTTTTACCGCGCTTTCTGAAAATAGAATCTCTTAATTTAATTCAGAAACTGTTGTTCTCTTCAATTTATTTCAAAGCATCGTTTACCGAATATATATATAACGATTCTTGTATGTGTATGTGTGTTTGTATGCACATATCTATCTGCATTCTACTAAACACAAGTTTGTCTATCTAGTAGTATAAATATAAAGCGAAAATGAGTAAAAACACAAATTTTATATTTGATTCTGGCTCCGAACACTATGAAGTTCTTTACATTGTATATATTTTATTGAACTGATAAACCAGAAGAGATAGATAAGAAAACAAAGCAAATATTTAACAAAATATGTTGAACTAATTTAAATACAGTGTGATTAAAAGCCTCTTGACATTTTGCACATATCGTTAATTATGCATTTCTGTTATAATTAATTGTTTACAATAGAGGAAAGGTTATCTGTCGTTTTCACTTGTATACGAGGTTTGACTTACGAGCATGTCCAAGAAGAATTCATTAGCAAGATCAGGAAACCAGAGGTCTGGTAGTGAAACTGAAATGGACGGGATCTGTTGCTGATGAGGCTATCATTGTTCTGTCTACCTCAACGAAGACTTCCCTGGTAGGTGGATCGGTCGTGGTTCACCGAGAATTTGGGCGGCCCGTTCTCCAGATCTGACACCACTATACTTATTACTTTCTCTATATGTACTATGTACATAGTGTATAGAGAAGGTATTGCACTCCACCAAAAATTCAGTACCGAGATTTCACCGGAAATATATGTTTTAGGGTCCCCTGTATCAAAAAAAAGTATTTTCAGAAAAAGGACCGTGTGTGTGTGTGTGTGTGTGTGTGTCCGTGTGTCCGTGTGTTGTGAACACGATAACTCAAAAACGAAAAGTCGGTAAAATACCAAAATTGGTATTTAAGTTTAGTATCTTCCAGGGATGCGACACGAATATTTTGAGAAAAATCCCCCCAACCCAAACTACCCTTTACATGGAACAATTTTCGAAAATGTTTATTTTATAAAAAATGGCTCTGAGGATTTTGATTAAAATATCGTGTATTAAAGATATTTACCTGACAAATAAAATATATATTTTGACTTTTCTGGGAATAGCCTCTGAAGACTACTTTATTCTGAGTGAATTTTACGAAATTTTGCATAAGTGCTAAACCCTAAGAGAGAGACAAAAGCATACCCACAAAAAATGTAGAAAACATTAAAACATACAATTTATATTCTATACATTTTTTCCTGGAGTTGATTGTTTTTGAGATATTCCTTGTTTTTGGTTTAAGCTATAAAAACCTATATTTTTCTCATACAGGACTTTGTAAACTTGTATCAATACAGACTAAGGAACTTCAGTCACATAGCAACCAGCTTTTGACTATCACTTTAACCTATGGTATCCCTTATTTCGCTTCTACTTACAAGAAAGCAAGAAATAAGACTATGTCTGCTAATGCTTTCTCGATTAGCAGGAAATAAGTAGAAGCATAAGCCTTTTAAAAATAATTTATTGCGGAGATATAGAGAGAGTCATGTGAATGGAACACATCGGATTTTTTGGTATGCGAAGGGTGTCGTCATACTCGTTAACTTCTTAGAAAAGGGAAAAACTGTTACCGGACATACTACAGTAATTTATTCGCATGATTCGATAAGAATTTTGAGACGCGCCCCATTAGGCGAAGAAGAAAGTGCAGTTTCAGCATATCAAACTGAATGAAATGCGTTATGAAATGCTGCCGCACCTGCCCCTCCCCACTACACACCATATTCACCGGACCTGGCTCGTTGCAATTTCTTCTTGTTCCCAAAATAAATTTAGATCAAATGAAGCCATCGTCGAGGCATGGTTTTCAGAGCTTGACATTTCATATGTTTTGGAAGAGTTAAAAATCTGATGTGTTCCATTCACATGACTTCCTCTACTTCTGTGTCACAAATTATTGTTAATAAGCTTATTCTTCTATTTACTTCATGTTAATCGAGACAAAATTAGCAGAAATAGTCTTAATACTTCCTTCCTTGTAAGTAGAAGCGAAATATGGGAGTATCATAGGTTAAAGTGAAGTCAAAAGCTGGTTGCTAGGTGACTGAAGTTCCTTTGTTTGTATGGACACGAGTGACAAATTTCTGTATGAGAAAGGTACAAGTTTTTCAAAGTTGAAACCAAAAACAAGGAATATCTCAAAAACGATCACACACACTTGGATCTTTTTCCAAAAATGCTTTGTTTGGATTCAGGGGGACCCAAAACACGTATTTCCAGTGAAATCTCGGTATCGAATTTTTGGGTGCAATACAATACCTTCTCTATACACTATTACATGGTACGTGTAGAGAAAGTAAAAATGGCAGGGAACATTATAGAAGAAGCGTGTTTCTCTAAAAGAGAAGTATTTCAGAAATAAATAATTTATGTTTAAATTAATGACGTTTTATTCCTAACATGAGTACTTACTTATTGAACACTCGTATGTAGTCTAAACAGTTGTCTATAATAACCTAAATGATGGGCTTCTCTCTCATTTGACATCTTTATTTGGCTAAAAGCAATCTGTGACATCTCTGCTATGTGCAGCCAGCCTTACAAAGATATTTAGAGGCAGAAGTCTTCCCTACTGGTACATACTGCAGGGGTTCTCTAATTACAGATAGTTTTACCGCGCTTTCTGAAAAAAGAATCTGTTAATTTAATTCAGAAACTGTTGTTCTCTTCAATTTATTTCAAAGCATCGTTTACCGAATATATATATAACGATTCTTGTATGTGTATGTGTGTTGTATGCACATATCTATCTGCATTCTACTAAACACAAGTTTGTCTATCTAGTAGTATAAATATAAAGCGAAAATGAGTAAAAACACAAATTTTATATTTGATTCTGGCTCCGAACACTATGAAGTTCTTTACATTAAATACATTTTATTGAACTGATAAACCAGAAGAGATAGATAAGAAAACAAAGCAAATATTTAACAAAATATGTTGAACTAATTTAAATACAGTGTGATTAAAAACCTCTTGACATTTTGCACATATCGTTAATTATGCATTTCTGTTATAATTAATTGTTTACAATAGAGGAAAGGTTATCTGTCGTTTTCACTTGTATACGAGGTTTGACTTACGAGCATGTCCAAGAAGAATTCATTAGCAAGATCAGGAAACCAGAGGTCTGGTAGTGAAACTGAAATGGACGGGATCTGTTGCTGATGAGGCTATCATTGTTCTGTCTACCTCAACGAAGACTTCCCTGGTAGGTGGATCGGTCGTGGTTCACCGAGAATTTGGGCGGCCCGTTCTCCAGATCTGACACCACTATACTTATTACTTTCTCTATACGTACTATGTACATAGTGTATAGAGAAGGTATTGCACTCCACCAAAAATTCAGTACCGAGATTTCACCGGAAATATATGTTTTAGGGTCCCCTGTATCAAAAAAAAGTATTTTCAGAAAAAGGACCGTGTGTGTGTGTGTGTGTGTGTGTGTGTGTGTGTGTGTGTGTGTCCGTGTGTCCGTGTGTTGTGAACACGATAACTCAAAAACGAAAAGTCGGTAAAATACCAAAATTGGTATTTAAGTTTAGTATCTTCCAGGGATGCGACACGAATATTTTGAGAAAAATCCCCCCAACCCAAACTACCCTTTACATGGAACAATTTTCGAAAATGTTTATTTTATAAAAATGGCTCTAACGATTTTGATTAAAATATCGTATATTAAAGATATTTACCAGACAAATAAAACGTATATTTTGAATTTTCTGGGAATAGCCTCTGAAGACTACTTTATTCTGGGTCAATTTTACGGAATTTTGCATAACTGCTAAACCGTAAGAGATGGACAAAACTTATCACACAACAAATGTAGAGCACTTTAAAACACACAATTTATGTTACATACATTTTTTAGTGGAGTTTATTGTTTTTGAGATATTCCTCTTTTTTGTTTTCAGCTATAAAAAAACTTACTTTTTTCATACAGGACTTTGTAAACTCGTGTCCATACAAAGAAAGGAACTTCAGTCACATAGCAACCAGCTATGCTATCAAAAGTATTTTCATCTACATAACAAAGATGGAGTCAGTGGCATGACTTAGAGGGCCACCATATTGAAATGTGCCAGTTTATCATCCAGTAGTATTACCTTCCATATATAATAAAAGATTTGACATAAATCATTGTTTTCACGAAAATATCAAGAGACTTTTGAATGGTCCTGTATACAAATTATCCTGAGGAAGTTTTGTATCATTATTTGTTGTTACATGACAAGCTTTCTCAGATTGAACATTAATGTGAAATCTTTAAAACAGCCTGGGATATTTCTTTCTTCCCATGCGGGATCATTAGCGACAAATCAACATACCATGGACAGTTTAATTTTGTTTTCCGTATCATGCAAGCAACATCCATATTGCTTAATTGTGGATTATGCAACGCGAGTTTTGTAACACACCCCAGACATTAAATGTAGAGAATGTACAGGGTCCGGCAGAGGAACGGTTGATTTGAAGCGATGCTTATTCTATATAAGTAAGCATTTGTTCAATAAGTATAATATGTGGTCCCGAACCAACAATAATAATATGGCACTCACTTCTTGAAAATAATATCTCTCACGTGACGAACATTCACTCGCAGACACTCTTCAAACTTTGGCCGTAAGTTGCGAATACAAGTTGCAATATGTCCAGTAAAACAATGGCGATTCCATGCCGAATATTGGTCTTTAGTTATTAATAATAATGTGTATGAGACGTGTCTGTGAACGTCGTAATTAAACCGAAAAGTAAAAAACAAAAAAGTTCAGTTACTCCCAAATAGGACACGAAGATTTTCATGAAAATCCCTCAACACTAAACCGAACATGAAAAGTGAAACACTTTTAAATGGAATATTTTCAAAAGTTAGATTTCCTCAAAAATAGCTATAGCCAATTTGATTTTAATACCATATATTAAAGCTATTTGCTTGACAAATAAAATGAATATTTTGGACTTTCTGGGAATATCCTCTGAACTCCACTTTATTTGGAAAGACATGCATAACTATTTTCAGGGGTTCTAAAAACAAGAGTATCTTATGAAATTTTCGTATAGAATATTTGGGTGGAATCCAATGATTTTTCTACCCACCATATACCTTTTACAAGGTAAAAAAAAGCAAAAAATATATTCTGTGCTACATTCACATGACCTTCTTAGCCTCTTCTGCGACAACCCATTCTTTCAAAAGCTTATTCTCCTATCTACATCGTAGAAATGAAGAAAATAATTAGCAGAAATAGCTATTCTTATAGAATTAAGGATAATAAAGAAATAATAAATAAATACAGGCTAATGGGATAGTAATCTTTTATAAGCTGTCACTATTATGGGCCTAATATTACGTTCTTTTTAAAAATATATAAATAAATATATATTTATATATGGAGTATTACTAAACATTGTTAAAATCAGTTTTGAGAAAATCAAAACTTCGAAAAACCTTTCATGTAAAGGTAATTGAAGTGGGAAATGTTCATGTCGCAACCTTGTAGCATTCGGAACTTAAATACATATGCTGGTATTTAATCGTATTTTCATGTTTACTTTCTCTACAAGGTATGTAGGTAGAGAAGGTATTGATTGATTGCCCTCCATCCAAAAAATCGATACAGAGATTTCACTGGAAATACACGTTTTAGGGACTGCTGATCTAAAAAAATAGAAAACTAATAAAAATATATCCGTGTTTGTCATTGTGTCTGTGAACACCATAATTTCAAAATCTGATGTGTACCATTCACATGACTTTCTCTACATGTCTGCAACATATTATTCTTGAAAAGCTTATACTTCTATTTACTTCATGCTAATCAGAAAAAATTAGCAGAAATAGGTTTGTTACTTGTTTCGTTGTAAGTAAAAGCGAAATAAGGGAGTACCACAGGTTAAAGTGATAACAAAAAGCTGGTTGCTATGTCAATGAAGTTACTTTGTTTGTATGGACAGCAGTTGAAAATTGCTGTATGAGAAAAGTGTAAGTTTTTCTTAGCAAAAACCAAAAAACAAGGAATGTCTCAAAAACGATCAACTCCACGAAAAAAATATATATAACATAAATTGTGTGTTTTAACGTGCTCTACATTTCTTGTGAAGTAAGTTTTTGTCCAATTCTTGCGGTTTAGCAGTTATTCAAAATTCCGTAAAATTCATCCAGAATAAAGTACTCTTCAGACGCTATTCCCAGAAAATTGAAAATATGCATTTTATTTGTCAGGTAAACGTCTTTAATATATGATATTTTAATCAAAATCGTTAGAGCCATTTTTGAGAAAATCAAAATTTTCGAAAAAAGTTCCATTTAAAGGGTAGTTGGGGGTGGGGGTATTTTTCTCAAAATATTCGTGTCGCATCCCTGGAAGATACCAAACTTAAATACTAAGTTTGGTATTTTACCAACTTTTCGTTTTTAAGTGCCGGTACCCATAGCCGAGCTCGCCAAGGCGTCCCGCTTTGGTGCTTCGTAGCGCTGGGGATCGTGGGTTCGAGTCCCGCCTTGGGCATGGGTGTTATATGTTTGTGTTTATGTGTGTGTTGTAATAGTAAGAAAACAGCAATCCAGTAATAATACAGAAAAACAAGGTAAAAAGAAGAGAAAAAAAGTAAATAAAAGTAGGGTATACAGTACCGGAGTCCCGATCAGACTCCGGTACCGTATTTAAAAAAAAAAAAAAGAAAAAAAAAGAGTTATCGTATTCACAGACACACGGACACACACACAAACACACACGCACGCTTTTTTTGGATATAGGGGATCCTAAAACATATATTTTCAGTGAAATCTCGGTATCGAATTTTTGGGTGGAGTGCAATACCTTCTCTATACACTATGCACATTGTAAGTGTAGAGAAAGTAACAATGAAAAATATCGAAGAATGCTATACAAAGATTTTGAGAAGAATCCCTACACACCAAATTACTGTTTACATGAAAAAATCCTAAAATTTGTATTTTCTCAAAAATGATTCTAACGATTTTGATTAAAATACATATACTAAAGATATTAACATGACAAATAAAATGTATATCTTGAATTACCACCTCTGAAAACCTCTTTATTCTGGATAAAATGTTCGGATTATGTATAACTAATAAATCGTAAGAGACAGAAAAAAGCTTACCTACTACATAAAAATATAGTTCTCATTAAAATACACAATTTATGGCATATACATTTTTTTCATCAACTTGAACATTTTTGAGATATTTCTTGTTATTGGTTTCAGTTTTAAAAGACATCCAACTTTTCTCATACGGAATTTGTCGATCCTGGCAAAGCAAAGAAACGGATTTCAATCACATGGCAACCAGCTTTTAAAAGATTTGATTATCGCTTTGGTCTAGTGGATCCCATTATTTCGCTTCTACTTACAAAGAAGCAAGCAATAAGACCATTTCTGCTAATGTTTATCTCGATTAGCTTGAAGTAGAAAGAAGAATAGACATTTTGACAATAATTTGCTACAGAGATGAGAAAAAGTCATGTAAATTGGACACATCAAATTTTTTAGTACTTATGTTCCATACACATAGACTCACAGGAATACTCTCACACAGACCTTTTGATAACATTTTTATATAGGGGATCTTAAAAATGCATTTTTTGTGATCTTGATTTTTAATTTTCGAATGGGGTACAATACCTTCTGTAAGCCTTTTGTACGTATTTGGTATAAATATTAAAAAAAATTCAGGTTTATCAATTTATAAATTATTTATGAAATTAAAATATAAAAATCTGATGTGATCCATTCACATGACTTTCTCTACATCTGTACAACAAATTATTGTTAAAAAGCTTGTTTCTATTTACTTCATGCTAATCGAGAAAACATTTGCAGAAACGTTTTATTACTTGCTTCCTTGTAAACAGAAACGAAATAAGGCAGTGCCATAGTTTAAAATGATCACTAAAAGCGTGTTGCTCTGTGATTGAAGTTCCTTTGTTTGTATGGACAGGAGTTGACAAATTCCAGTATGAGAAAATTGCGTCTTTTATAGCTGAAACCAAAAACAAGGAATATCTCCAAAACGATCAACTCCACGAAAAAAATTCCATACCATAAATTGTGTGTTTAAACGTGCGCTACATTTTTGTGTGGTAAGTTTTTGTCCACCCCTCACGGTTTAGCAGTTATGCAAAATTCCGTAAAATTCATCCAGAATAAAGTAATCTTGAGAGACTATTCCCATGAAAATTCAAGATAAACATTTTATTTGTCAGGTAAATAAATATCTTTAATGTTTGAAATTTTAATCAAAATTGAAAGCCATGTTTAAGAAAATCGAAATTTTCGAAATTTTTTCCACGTAATGGGTAGTTTAGGGTGGGGGGATTTTTCTCAATATCTTCGTTTCGCATCCCTGGAAAATTTGATCTTTTACCGACTTTTCGTTTTTGAGTTATCGTGTTCACAGGCACGTGGACACACGGACACACACACATACACACACACGGACCTTTTTTCTGAAAATACTTTTTTGGATACAGGGGACCCTAAACGTATATTTCCGGTAAAATCTCGGTATCGAATTTTTGGGTGGAGTGCAATATCTTCTCTATACACTATATACATAGTGCGTATAGAGAAAGTAAAAATCTTAATTTTACCTTCCGCCATTGAAGAAATATATTGTGTGGAATATCGTACTCTTCCCTCCACCTCTTTGGTAACAATTTCGTTATACTTTCCCTACCTGTCAAATTTCAACTGTCGAATCCATTTCTGAATCATTCAAATAACCCACCATTACATTCATCAATAGAAGGCTTCCGCTTAAAATACATACAATTTTCCTCGCAAGGAATAAAGATGATAACAAAGGAGTGTTATAAAAGTTTTATTCCAGTGAGTATTAAATCCTTGTGATCTTCAATCCCTGACGTCTGTAAAAGCTCTACTCTGTACATAGCTGGAGAAGGTATTGCACTCCATCAAAAAATTCGATACAAATCACTGGAAATACATATTTTAGGGTTCCCTGTGTCCTAAAAATAGAGCATTTTTACTATCTGTACTTCTTACATAACTGGAATAGGTATCTGCATTTCACCTAAAAATTTGACACCAAGATTTCACTGAAAATACATGTTTTAGGGTCCCCTGAATAAAAAATCTGATGTGTTCCATTCACAAGACTTTCTCTACACCTCTGCAACAAATTGTAGTTAAAAAGCTTATACTTCTAATTAATTCATGCTAATCGAGAAAAATTAGCAGAAATAGTTTTATTATTTGCTTCCTTGTAAGTAGAAGAGAAATGAGGGAGTACCATAGGTTAAAATGATATCCAAAAGCTGGTTGCTATGTAACTAAAGTTCTTTGTTGTATGGACAGGAGTTAACAAATTCCTGTGTGAGAAAAGTATGTTTTTCAAAGCTGAAACGAAAAACCAGGAATATCTTAAAAATGATCTACCCCACGAAAAAAATGCATATGATACAAATTGTATGCCTTATCTTGAGCTTCATTTTCTGTGCAGTAAGTTTTCGTCCATCTTTTACGGTTTAGCAGTTATGCACAATTCCGTAAAAATCATCCAGAATAAAGTAGCCTCCAGAGGCTATTCTCAGAAAATTCAAGATATACATTTTATTTGTCAGGTAAATATCTTCAAAATACGATATTTTAATCAAAATCGTTAGAGCCATTTTTAAGAAAATCAACATTTTCGATTTTTTTTTATGTAAAGAGTAGTTTGGGGTGGGGGATTTTTTTGAAAATCTTCGTGTCGCATCCTTGGAAGATACCAAACTTAAATATCAAGTTGGGCTATGCTATCCACAAATACACACACACACATATATACACATACACAGAGACAGACACACACACGGACATTTTTCTAAAAATGTTTTTTTTTTACTTTCTCTATACGCACTATGTACATAGTGTATAGAGAAAGTATTGCACTCCAACCAAAAATTCGATACCGAGATTTCACCGGAAATATATGTTTTAGGGTCCCCAATATCCAAAAAAAGCATTTTCATAAAAAGGTCCGTGTGTGTGTGTCCGTGTGTCCGTGTATCCCGTTGTCCGTGTGTCTGTGAACACGATAACTCAAAAACGAAAAGTCGGTAAAATACCAAACTTGGTATTTAAGGTTAGTATCTTCCAGGGATGCGACACGAAGATTTTGAGAAAAACCCCCCCACCCCCAACTACCCTTTACATGGAACTTTTTTCGAAAATTTTGATTTTCTCAAAAATTGCCCTAACGATTGTGATTAAAATTTCGTATATTAAACATATTTACCTGACAAATAAAATGTATATCTTGAATTTTCTGGGAATAGCCTCTGAAGAGTAGTTTATTCTGGATGAATTTTACTAAATTTTGAATAACTGCTAAACCATAAGAGATGGACAAAAACTTACTATACAAAAATGTAGAACACATTAAAGCACACAATTTATGTTATATACATTTTGTTCGTGGAGTTCGTCGTTTTTGTAACATTCCTTATTTTTGGTTTCTGATATGAAAAACATACTTTTCTCATACTGGAACTTGTCAACTCCTATCCATATAAACAAAGGAACTTCATTGACATAGCAACCAGCTTTTGACTATCACTTTAACCTACGGTTGTCCCTTATTTCACTTCTACTTACAAGGAAGCGAGTAATTAGACTATTTCTGCTATTTTTTTTTTTTTGATTAGCATAAAGCAAATAGAAGTATAAGCTTTTTAAGAATTATCTGTTGCAGGGATATGGAGAAAGTCATGTGAATGGTACACATCAGATTTTTTATTCAGGGAGACTCAAAACATGTATTTCCGATGAAATCTCGGTATCGAATTTTTAAGTGCATTACAACACCTTCTCTATACACTATGTACATAGTTCGTATAAAGAGAGAGTAAAAAGGCATTTCAGAAAAAAGCTACGGTATGCATGTGTGTGTGTGTGTGTGTGCGTGTGTGTGTGTGTGCCCGCGTGTCTGTAGCCACGATAAAACGAGCAGTCGGTAAAATACCAAAGTTATTATTTAAACTCAGCAAGATCAAAGGACGCGACAGAAGATTTTCAAGAAAATTTCCCTGTCCCAAACTACACTTTATATGGGTAAATTTTAGAATATATTATTTTTTTCAAAAATGGCAAAAATGGAATTTAATTTTACAGGAAAATAAAACGTATATTTTGAATGTTCTAAGAATCGCCTCTGAGGACTTGTTAATTCCGAACGATTTTTGCAGATGGCCGTAACAGATAACGAAACATTTGCTAGAAAAAATCTGATGTGTTCAATTCACATGACTTTCTCTACTTCTGTGTAACTAATTATTGTTAATAAGCTTATTCTTCTATTTACTTCCTGCTAATCGAGAACAAATTAGCAGGAATAGTCTTAGTACTTGCTTCCTTGTAAGTAGAAGCGAAATATGGGAGTATCATTGGTTAAAGTGAAGTCAAAAGCTGGTTACTAGGTGACCGATGTTCCTTCGTTCATATGGACACGAATTGACAAATTACTGTATGTGAAAAGTACAAGCTTTTCAAAGTTGAAACCAAAAACAAGGAATATCTCAAAGACGATCAACTCCACGAAAAAAATTTATATCGATATCCTAATCAAAATCGTTAGAGCCATTTTTCAGAAAATCAAAATTTTCTTGAAAATCTTCGCGTCGCATCCTTGGAAGACACCAAACTTAAATACGAAGTTTGGTATTTAACGGTATTTTCGTTTACGAGCTATGCTGTCCACAGACACAGACACAGACAGACACACACACACACAGACTCACACACACACGCACACACCCGGACCTTTTCCAAAAATGCTTTTTTTGAATTCAGAGGTACCCAAACATGTATTTCCGGTGAAATCTGGGTATCGAATTTTTGGGTGTAGTACAATACCTTCTCTATACACCATATATGTAGTACGTGTAGAGAAAGTAAAAATATGTAGGTCTCGTCAAAACACACAATTTATACCCTATACATTTTTTTTTGTGGATTTAGCGTTTCCGATATAATACTTGCTATTGGTTTCAATTGTAAAACTCTTAAACTTTTCTCAAACGGAAATTTAAATGTATTTTCTTTCATTTTACTCCTGTCCATGCAAAGATAACTGAATTTCAATCATATAGATACCAGATTTTAAAAAGTTTTGAGTATCGCTTTAGCCTAGTGTATTCCCTTATATCCCTTCTATTTACAAAGAAGCAAGTAATAAGACCATTTCTGTTGATGTTTATCTCAATTAGCATGATGTAGACAAAATAATAAAGTGGAGAAAACTACATCCTTGTCTTAAACTATTATTAATTGTCATATCTTGTGATAATCGTTCATTTTCTAAAACTATTTTGAATTTTGTTTCTTGATATATATTCCTGAGTATAGGTCTATCAATTGTTTTCATATCTTCTTTTGTCTAATATTTTTCCAGAGTCTAGTCCCGCTTACCTTATCAAAAGCTTTTTCTAAATCTACAAATGCTATATGTATTTACATTATATTCTATTCTCTTTTCGATAATTTGGTTAATAGAAAATATGTTATGTGGCAGAATGTTCCTTTTCTAAATCACATTTAGTTTTCTAATAATAACGGTCCTTAGAAGACTAAAAGTTGAAATATCATTAAGAATAAAAATAAATAAAAATGAGTTAAATATGCTACTCCTTGCAGACGATATAATGTTGATACAAAGCAGAGAAAATAAGCTGCAAATAAGTATGTACAAGTTAAAAAATTTGATCCAGAATTAATGATATCAGTAGAAAACTCAAAGGTTATGGCATGTATATGAAAGCAAATAAAAATATCTAAGATACTGTTAAATAATAAGTGTTAGAACAGGTAGGAAAATGTAATTACTTGACCTGTAATGTAACCTTTAAAACAAGCAATGAAGAAACCAGTTATAAAGTGTTTAAGCTCCAATACATTTATGGAATTATAGCTCGTACCTTGAAAAGAAAAACCCGAAAAGATGCAAATCTAAAATTCTATAAGACAATGACTGTTCCAGTTTTACTATATGGTTTGGAGACATGGACACTTAAAAAGAAAGATTGGAGCCAAATACAAGCGGCAGAAATGAAATATCTCCGAGCAGTAAAAGGATGCATCAGACAAGATCATATTAGAAACGAAGACATAAGGAGAGAAGTAGAAATACTTTCGTTTAAAGAAATCATACAAATACATAGAGAAAACGGAAAAGTATTTACAAAGACTGGATAACTCTCGCATTACATTTCAGTCATACAAATATAAACCTCTAGGCTACAGAGCAATAGGAAGACCAGTGAAAAGATGGGAAGAAATATGAGGCCGGTACAGGAGAGTTCTCCTAAACCATGAAGAGTTGATGATGATGATGATGATGATGATGTAGACAAAAAAAGAAACGTTGTAAGAATAGTTTGCAGATAGAAAAAGTCTTGTGAGTGGAACACATCACTTTTTTAAGCAATAGCAGTAAACACTAATGACAAGCTCGTCACCAACAGATATATACGTACACTCGTATTTGAATTTAGCACACACTACACACCTTCACAAACGTGAGAACACTTAAAAGATTATATTCCTTATCAGCAATAATAAACATTTTAAAAGTTATCAACTTGTCTACCTGTTGCTATGATGAGCTTTGGACGAGAGAGGATGACAGTCATCAAGAAGCATATCACTACAAACCAAGTTCCTGTTTACCAAGTTCCTGTTTATACTTCTCTGAACTTCTTTATAATTATGAAAAGTATGTTATAAAAGCATTGCAGTTGCTTTATGATTGAACGTGTGGTAAATACTCGCCTTGCTTTCGTCACAAACTCAGACAGTCAAATACACTCTGATATGAGCTTTGTTCGCAGCACTCTGGTGTCAACTACTCCCCAGCCCAAGAAACAGGACACTCCTTTCATACTTTGCGGGATTGTGACAAATTATTGGTCGATTAACGAATTATCTACATCTTCCAGGGATCTACTCTTAGTAGATTATCATCGTTCTTATATCCCTGAGTCTCAGCATAATTGGAGCAAAACACACCAATTACCATTAATATAGACACTTTTGATAACACGGATTAGTTTTGTTATTGTGTACGGCAGGGAAAGGTAGTGGTTAAACTCTTTCGTTTACATCCAATCATCTTCGATACCCCGATGAGATACAACGCTGTTTACTTTCTCTACCACGTACACAATAGGTAGAGAAGGTATTGCATTCCATCCAAAATTCGATGCCGAGAATTAAAGGAAAAATCCGTGTTTTGAGTCTCTCTGAATAACAAGAGTTAGATAAAGGTTGGTGTGCGTATCTGGTTGTTTTACTTTCTCTAGCACGTATGTAGACACATTTTCAACTAAAAAATTTGATGTCGAGATTTTACCGGAAATATATGTTTTGAGGTACCCTGAGAGGAAAATCAGATTTTTAAAAATGGTCCGTGTGTGTGTTAGTGTGTTTGTGAACAGCATAGCTCAAAAACGAAAAAGACCGTTAAATACCAAACTAGGTATTTATTTTTAGTATCTTCCAAGGATGTGACACGAAGATTTTTCGAGAAAATTCCTTGACCACAAACTCCCCTTTACATGGAAACTTTTTTTGAAAATGTTCTTATTATCAAAAAATACTTCTAATGATATAGATTACTATACCATATATTAAATATATTTACATCAAAAATTAATCAATATCTTGAATATCACGATGGAAACAATTGAGCATTGTACCTCATTTTAAGGTATGTGGTCTTTTAAGGTCATCCCCGTTCAATACGATCTTCAGTTACCGCCTAGTAGATGCTGTTAGAGGGACGTCCAGTCCAGTTGCCCTACCACTGCAGTCAGATAGCAAAGTGCAGCTAGCCTTCTCGTCTTCTCACACCACCTAGCTGTGCAACTGGCAGGTGGGACTAAGAGTGCCGTCCAGTCGACTGCTTGCACTTTTGCACCGTCTATGCATAGATGGCAGCGCAATTGCAATTAAAATCTATGTTAAGATTTGCAATTGTTTCAGGCTGAAGGTGGAACTTTGGATTGTAGTATTAAATATCCAACCCGGTGTTTACTTTGGCGACTGAGAAAACCATGAAAAAGCCTCAGCCAGATTGGTCGGCCCCGGGATTTAAACCCAGGACCACCCATCTGCGCCACAAACGTTACATCCCGCTCGGTCCTGGTTGTATTGCTTGTGAGCATATTTTATTTTGGGTATTTTCTAAAGATTAGATGTGAAGATTTCCAGCAAAACCCTTCTATCCCCAACTCCTTTTAAACTTTTTAATTTTCTCCACAATGGCACTAACAATTTTTATTGAAATATTACACATTAAAGATAATTACGAGAAAAAGTCATGTGTTACATTCACAAGACCTTTTCTACATATCTGCAACAAATTATCGTTAGAAAGATTATGCTTCTATTTATTTCATACTAATTGAGAAAGAAATAGCAGAAATAGTCTTATTACTTACTTCCTTATAAGTAGAAGTGAAATAAGTGAGTACCATAGATTAAAGTGATATTTAAAAGTTGGTTGCTATGTGACTGAAGTTCCTTTGTTTGTTTGGACAGAAGTTGGCAAATTCCTGTATGAGAAAAGTGTACGTCTTTTTAAAGCTGAAACCAAAAACAAGGAATATCTCAAAAACGATCAACTCCACACAAAAAAAAAAAAAAAAAAAAAAAAAAAGCGTATAACATAAATTGTGTGTTTTAACGTGCTGTATATTTTTGGTGTGGTAAGTTTTTGTCCATATCTTGCGGTTTAGTAGTTGTGCACAATTCCGTAAAATTCATCCAGAATAATACGTAGTCTTCAGAGGCTATTCCCTGAAAATTCAAGATTTACATTTTATTTGTCAGGTAAATATTTTTAATACACAATATTTTAATCAAAACCATTAAAGCCATTTTTGAGGAAATCTAAATTTTGGAAAAAAGCTCCATGTAAAGGATAGTTAGGGGTAGAGGGATTATCTCGAAAATCTTCATGTCACATCCTTGGAAGATACCACACTTAAATATCACGTTTGGTATTCAACGGTGTTTTCGAGTTTGAGCTGTGCTGTCCAAAAACACACAGGCATACACACGCACACGCACACATAGGCGCACACACACGCACACACAGACCTTATTTCTAAAATGCTTGTTTTGGATTCAGGGGGACCCAAAATATGTATTTCGGGTGAAATCTCGGTATCGAATTTTTGGGTGAAATGCAATACCGTCTCTATACACTATGTACATAGTACGTGTAGAGAAAGTAATATCATGTAAACTTAGATATTTTTTTTCGGAATAGTCTGTGAAGTCCGCTTCATTGGAATATTGTTTTGTATTCTTGTATAAGTAATGCATATTAAACAATAGACAAAAACATACTACAAACACACAAAAATATAATAAATCACTTTTATTTCAATCATTTTGTGGCGTAAGCCATATCCTAGATTTCGGTATTAATTGTGCAATTTGTTCAAACTTATATTTATTTTAAAGTGCTGTCTTGTTTCTGTTGTTTGTCTCGTTTGAATGAAAGGGATGTACCATCCAGCTGTTTAAAATATTCTATCGCTATACTCTTTGTATCTATAACAGAGTGTGTAATGATGTTTTTTTTCGAGACTTATCTCGTTTCCAATATAGTAGATAAAAGTAATTTTTCATAGCAATAGTTTGTGTACGCAAAACTCATAGATATAGAGGGCAGAGAAAGCGATCTGAATGTAACACCTTAGATTTTAATTAAAACATACAATACGAAACGTATATTTATCTTCTCTACGTAGTACTTGGTAGAGACGGTATTGCATTCTACCAAATATTTCACAGCACATACACGTTTTAGGGCCCCCTGTATCCAACAAGTATTTGTATAAACAGTCAGTTTGTGTCCGTGAAGCTGTGAACGTGATAACTCAAAGCGAAAATACAAACATGGTATTTCTAGTAGCTTCCAAGGATGCGACATGAAGATATTGAGAAAAATCTCTGCACCACAAACTACCCTTCACAAGGAAAAATATTCGAAAGATTTCTCAAAATTTGCTCTAACAATTTTGATTAAAATACCGTATAGTAAAGACATTTACATGACAAATAAAATGAATATCTAGAATTTTATGGGAATACCCTCTGAAGACATCCTTATGCTAGATAAATTAAGCTGATTTGATAACTGGTAAACTGTAAAACATCGACAAAATGTTTCTATATAAACTGTAAATCTCGTTAAAACACACAAATACCATATGCATCTCGTCATGGAATTGACTATTTCCGAGTTATACCTTGTTATTGGCTTCAGTTTTAAAATACATCCAACTTTTTTCATACGGACATTTATCAATTCCTGGTCATGCAAAGAAACGAATTTCAGTCACATAGCAATCAATCAGCTTTTAAAAGATTTGACTATCACTTTAACCTATGGCACTCTCTTATTTCCCTTCTGCTTACAAGGTAGCAAGTAATAAGGCTACTCTATTGTTTTTCCCGGTTAGCATGAAGTAAATAGCTTTTTACTTTCTCTCACGTACTATGTGCACAGTGTTTGGAGAAGGTATTGTAATGCACCCAAAAATTCGATACCGAGATTTCACCGGAAATATATGTTTTGAGACCTCCTGAATCAACCCAAAAAAAAAGGATTTTTAGAAAAATGTCCATGTATGTCTGTGTGTGTGTGTGTCTAAGGTCAGCATAGCTCAAAAACTTAAATACCAAACTTGTATTTACGTTCAGTATCTTCAATGAATGCGACACGAATATTTTCAAGAAAATTCCCTTACCACAAACTACCCTTTATATGGAAAAGTTTTTGGAAATGTTTGTTTTTCTCAAAAATGGCTCTAACAATTTTGATTAAAATGCCGTATACTAAAGTTATTTTCACCACAAATAAAATATCTATTTTAAATTTTCTGGAAATTATCTCTGAGGACCTCTTTATTCTGGATGTTTTTTGCAGAATTTTGCATAAGTTAAACCGTAAAAGTTAGACAAAACTTCACTCCACAGGAAATTTAGATCTCATTAAAATACATAATTTATGTCATATACATATTTTATGTAGAGCTGACCGTCTCTGAGACATTTCTTAAAATTTGTTTCAATTAAACAACGTAAACGTTTATCAAATGAATGTAATATGCAAGATTTTTTAAGAATAATTTATAGAAGAAGGGTAGAAAAGATTATGACTGCATCATTTCAGATTTTATTACGCTTATGTGAAGTTCGCTTCGTTCCATCTCTCTTGTTTTACTGCAGGACTTGCAAAGCGAAACAAACTTCTACATATACGACTAGCTTTTAAAAGATTTGGGTATTTCTTTAGCCTTGTTCGTTCCCTCATGTCCCTTCTACTTTCAAGGAAGCAAATAAGTAATAAGACAATTTCTGCTAATATTTACCTTGATTAGCATGTAGTATATAAAATGATAGTCTTTTATACGGAAAGTTTTTTGTATAATAGCTAGAGAAAGATGTGAATGGAACTCATAATATTTTTAAAGGTCCACGTCTGTGTATGACTGTGGACAGCAGAACTCAAAAATGAAAATACCGTTGAATACTACAATTTAGTATATATGTTTAGTATCTTCCAAGATACTACCCCACAAAATATATCGTTTACATGAACATTTTTTATGAAAATCGTGTTTTTCTTACAAATGGCTCTAGCGATTTTGATTAAAGTACCATATATTAAAGATATTTACATCACAAACAAAATGTCAAGTATGAATATTCTGGCAAAAGCCTCTGAAGATCTCTTTATTCTGAAAGAGTTTTTTTCAGAATTTTGCATAATGGTTAAACAGTAAGAGATGGACAAATGTATACTACACAAAAAATATAGATTTTTTTTTATAAAAACACAGATCCGGAGCTTGGATGGTACTCCGGCGCTGTACTACTTTCACTTGTTCCTCTTTTTTTTTCCTTTTCCCTAAATTTCATCTGTTTATTGACGTTTACACATTCAAAAAATACAAATACACATGCCCAAGGCCTGACTCGAACCCACGATCACCTGCGCCACGAAGCACCAAAGTGAGGCACTTTAGCGACCACGGAGACCGGCTCGTTAAGACACATAACTTCATACACGTTTTTCTTGTAGAGTTGAACATTTTCGAGATGTATCTTATTATTAGTTTCAGTTTTAAACTACTGAACTTTTCTCAAACGGGTCCATGCAAAGCGAACCGACCCTCAAGTGTTTCACATAGTGGCCAGGTTTTAAACATGTAATTATCGCTTTAGCCTAGTGTATTCCTTTATTTTCTTTCTACCTACAAGGAAGCAAGTAATAAGACACTTATTGGATTAATTTTTTTTTCACACAAGATGTGTGTAGGACAGGAGTTGGATAGGTAGAGTCAGACTGAAAAATTCAATGCCATAGCCGGGATTTGAACCACGAATCTCCTCATCCATGATCTTATAACTTGCTTTCTTGTAAGGAGAAGAGAAACAAGGGAATACATTAGCCTAAAGTGACAGTCAAATCTTTAAAAGCTGGTTGCCATGTGGTTGAAATAGTTTTTTTTTTTTTTTTTTTCCCTATGGCCAAGCGTTGGCAAATTCCCGTATGACAAAAGTTTTAAAACTAGAACCAATATATTCCACAGACACACACGGATATTTTTCTAAAAAAGCTTTTTGGTTATAGCGGGCCATCTTAAACTTGTTTATCCGGTGAAATCTCGGTATAGAATTTTTGGGTGTACTACAATACCTTCTGTGCCTATGTGCCATGTACTATATAGAGGAAGTAAAATCAGAAACCCTCTGTGTGTGTGCGCGTGCGCGCGTGTGTGTGTGTATGTGTGTGTGTGTGTGAGCACAGTTCTAAAACGAAAGGTTGGTTAAGGACCAAACATCGTACTTCAGTTTAGTATTTTCCAAGAATGCGACCGGAAGATTTTCGAACATCCGCTAGTACCTTTTACATTGAATAGTTTTATTAAAAATTATATTTTCTCAAAAATGAGCATAAATTTTGATTAAAATGCAAAATATTAAAGATGTTACCTGTAAATAAAATGTATATCTTGAATTTGTTGGTAACAACCTCTAAACTTCTTCATTTTGAATGACTTTTGCATGCCTATAAATCGTAAGCCACAGACAAAAGCTTACTGTATAAAAAGAAACCTATATTTTATGTCTTACACATTTTAAAGCTAACCATTTCCGAGATATTCCTTTTGATTAATTTTAAAATATCCATTACTTTTATTTTTGTTTCAAATGGGAAACTGTTATTCACTTTCTTCACTCTGATCATGCAAAAAGAAAGGAATTTTAAGTAAATCACATAGCGACCTAATTAAAAGATTTAACTGTTGCTTTAGCCTAGTGTATCCCATTATTTTCTGATACTTAAAAGGATTTGCGTAATATAACTATTTATGCTAATGTTTATCCCAATCATCTCTAACTCAAGAGAAGAATAAATATATGTAAGAATGGTTTCTTGCAGAATAGGTAGAGGAAATTATGTGAATGGATCACATGTACTCTATATGCGCTTAGTGAGAAATAATAATAATAATAATAATAATAATAATAATAATAATAATAATAATAATAATAATAATACAACGAAACATTACGTGTTCTCTGGCATTAGTTTTTGTTATGGCACCTTAATGTTTTGATTTAACCCCACAGTGGACCTAGTCTCTAATGTTAAATGAGAACAGCGTAATACTTAATTATAATAAAATTAGCTATTGACGAAATAAATAAATAATTTTTAATTACTTGTCAATTCTAAAGTCTTACTTTATTCTCTCACATATAAAGACTCTATAACCAAAGTGCAAAATATGTTAACAATCATTTCGATGTCTTTATACAGATTGTGTCTTGTATATCATGACGGACTCTAGTATAAGTCTGGGAATTGCTCCTCAATAAGCCTGATTCCTTCACCGTTTGCACTGATATGCAAGAGAAGGGAACAAAGATCGCTCTTGCTTACACCGCTAATACCCGGGTGCACGAAGGGTTATCTGCACATGCGAAATACACATGGTAAAGGAATAATTAATTTCTCTAGCACGTATGTACAACGTTCATAATAGATAAAGAAGGGATTGTATTCCACCAAAAAATCGATACCGAGATTTCACTGAAAATACTGTTTTCAGATCCCTGAATGAAAAAAAAGCGTTTTTAGAAAAATGTCCGTATATGTAGCTATATATATCTGCGAGTGCCGCGTGTGTGTGTGTGTGTGTGTCCAGTATAGCTCAAAAACTAAAAGTCGGTTAAATACAAAACTTGCCATTTTAATTCGGTACATTCCAGGGATGTGACACGAGAATTTTTAAGAAAATCCCCCACCTGTTCATTTTTTTTCGAAAACATTGATTTTATCAAAAGGACCTTAACGATTTGCTTAAAATTCCATTAATTTAAAATATTTTAATGAATAACTTCAATTTCTTGGGAATAACCTCTGAAGACCTCTTTCATTCTGGATGACATTTGTATAGCTCGTAAACCGTAAGAAAAAAGCAAAAAATGTACTTTTCATTAAAGCGCACTATTTAAGTTACATGCATACATACTTATAGAGTTAACCGTTTCCGAGATATTCTTGTTATTGGTTGCAAGTTTAAACAGCTTAAACTTTTCTCAAGCAGGAAATCAACTTTCGTTTCATCTCTTTTATTTTACTCCCGGGATTGCAAAAGAAAATCGAATTTCAATTGTTTCAGATAGCGATAGCTTTTAAATATTTGACTATCGCTTTAGCCTTGTGTATTCCCTTATTTGCCTTCTACTTAAAGGAAGCAAGTAATAAGACCATTTCTGCTAATGTTTATTTCGATTGCGATGAAGTAGATAAAAGAATAATTTTCGGAAACCTTCCATTTATTTAAAGTGTTGTAAACATATTCATATAGTGAGTGATTCACTAAACCCTTGTCTTAGACCTTTAATTCTCAACAGATTTGCTTGGGGCTTGTAACAGTCTTTATCAGTCCCTTATCTACTCATTACGAGGAAATTATTCGACTTTAAAATTTGCATGGGTATGAAGTCTTAAAGAAAAATACGGTTTTTACTTTCTCTATCACGTATGTAGTAGATATAAAGGGTAAGGCATACCACCTACGAATTCGATATAAAACTTCACTGGAAATACGTGTTTTGAGGTCGTCTGAATTAAAAAAAACATTTTAAGAGAAACATCCGTGTATGTGTGTGTCCTAGAACAATATAATTCAAAACGAAATTTCGGATAGAACCATACAAAGTATTTAAGTTCAGTACCTTCCAAGGATGCAACATGAACATTTTCAATAAATTCTTCATAACCAAAACTGCACTTTGCATGGAGTTTTTTCAATTTTTTTACTTATGTGAGTATGGCTCTTATGATTTTGATTGATATAACATATATTAAAGATATCTATATAACAGCAACAACAAAATGTACATTTGAATGTGAATTTTCTGGGTGTATTTTATGAAGGCCTCTTCATTTGGAATGATGTTTATGATATCTTGCATAACTAGTAAACGCTAAGCGATAGGCGAAAACTGCTACACAAATAAGGCAGATCTCTTCAAAACACCACTTTATTTCAAGCAACTTTTGTGGAATCATCCAATTTCGAAATAACCGTAATTAATGGATTGATTTGTTGAATAGTCTGTCACTCTTTTAAACTCCTATAGACATTCACTTGTTTCTCCGGAATGTCATGGAAAGAGTATGGAATTTTAAGGCCAGCGCATAGGCTGCAGTTATTAAACCTTTGAATATCGCACCTCCCTTTGTATATACAGAACGGGAGGTGAAAAGTACGAACAATTTTATATTTAATAGAGAACAATGTGTATAACACATAAGTGGACCTCATTTTGTCCGTCTACTAATAGCATTTTCTGAGATAAAACACAAATATCAGGTTGCAATGTGTTCTGAACGGCTCTGAGCTATGCCTCTGCTATGTTTACATACATCACTCCACCTATAGTTGGGTGGGGCAAAGGGCAGAGGAAGATCAAACGTGTGTCTGTTGCGTAAACAACCAAACATCTGAGAGCAGAAATAATAGCCATTCTAAAAATATGGTAAAATTTTCCTCATGAGCCTAACTTTAGAAAATAGCGAGAAAACTGCAAATACTGGATCATCACATCACCCTCAAACGCTAACACAAATATTTGAACCTTATCACCTCCCACCTTGTCAATAAAATATGTAATGGAATTCTTTCCGGAAACAATTGTTTCTTTCACATTAGCCGTGTGTAGGACAGGGGTTGTAATGATAGAATCAGACTAAAACATTCAATACCACAGCCGGAATTTCAACCACTGATCTCCTGGTTCGATATAGCATTAAATTAAATTAAACTACGAAGACCGCAACTTATAATACTTATGACATTGTAGGTCGCCATATTATCTCAATATAATTGAAGATCTCCTGATATGGATTACCGGGAAAAACGAGAGTACGTTGGGGAATTTAATGCCGTAGCAGAATGTTGCCACGGTGACTCAGCGGTTAGAGTAACAGGATGTACATCAGCAGTCAAATCCTACCTAAGGCATTACATTTTTCAATCTGACTCTAGCTTTCTTTTCGGACAGTTTCATTTTGATTAACAGGAAACAGATAGGAAAATGAACTTTGGTAAGAATCATTTACACATTCATTAATAAACGATAGATGATGGAGTCATGTGAATGTTAACAACCAGAATTTAGCTTTCCCTGGCACGTATACTCTGTACATATTAGCTAGAGAGCTATTGCGAGCGCGCAAATGTGTCTGTGGAATGCATAGCTCAAAAACTAAAAGTTAAATACCAAACATAGTATTTTTGTTTAGTATCCTCCATGGATGCGACACGAAGATTTTCAAGAAATTCCTCTCACGACAAACTACTCTTTACGTGGAAAAATATTCGATCCAACGATTTTGATTAAAATACCATATATTTAAGATATTTACATAAAAATAAAATATATTTTTTGACTTTTCTGAAAGTATCTTCTAAAGATCCCTTTATTCTGGATGAGTTTTGCAAAATTTGGTATAACGGTTAAACCGTAAGAGACAGACAAAAGCTTACCACACAAAAATGTACAGCTCGTTAAAATACATAATTTATGTCATAAGGTTTTCTTGTGCAGTTGATCGTTTTCGAGATATTATTTATTATTGGTTTCAGTTTTAAACTATCTAACTTTTCTCAAACGGGACCATGCACAGCAAATCGAGCTCAATTGTTTCACATAGCGACCAGCTTTAAAATTTGAATCGCTTTAGCCCAGTGTACCCCTTTATTTCCTTTCTACTTAACAATAAAGTAAGAAATAAGACCAATTTTGCTGGTGTTCATCTCAATTAGCATGATGTAAATAAAAGAACAAGCTATTGTAGGAGTAGTTTGTATAAAGAATAGTTAAAGAAAGTTATGTGAATGGAACACATCAGATTTTTAAATTTAAAATTGTTTAATAGCACATCTTTAAAATATAATTAATTAATAAATGTGATTAGGACAGTCAAATATTCTTTGAAATATAATTGATCAAAACTAAAAGAGGTAACAAGGTACATATGATCACCTGTCATTGGTTATTAGCAGATAAAAGCTATTGACTCCGCCCCAGCAGATGGTAGGCAGATCTCATTTTTTAATCGCTTTTAATACCTTTGCCTCAGGATATTGAAGGACAATACTATAGCTATCCCTTTAGGCTAAACCATGGCAGCTTCTGGTTGGCACCTTGGCGTGCTATTTGGTTCACAAAAAAGCGCCGACTCTACCCCGAAGGGAAAATTATGGAAGCAATCAGAGAACTGCGACAAAAAGATAGTTACAATAAATAATTTTCTATTGCGGCACAAAGACCTTCTGATGTGGAGAAATTTTATCCAGAAACCAGACACTGAAACACAACAAAAAGTACCCTGTTTAAAATAATTCCGTTCATTTTGGTTTAATATTGGCACATTACGTTAATTTCATCTTCCGACAAAAGCTGAAGAACAAACTGCCGGCAAATGCATTCTTTCGCTACGACAAAATACAGTCTGTTTCATTGTTGAGGTTAACCTCGTCAATTCTGATGTATTGCCGTGCTATTGTGCTGCGTAACTGTGTTAGTACTTTGTGGAAATTCAAAACGTTTAAGCATCATCTGCTGAATGTGAGTGTAGCAGTTAAAATAACATTTGGGAAATGTTGATCAGGCATTGATTCTACAAACACCGCTTGCTGTATCGTCCTTAAACGTGGCTAATTCCATGTACTTACGCCAACAATCCCCTCTTCGGACAAATTACTATAAATGCTGCTATTTAGAAACATACTCACTTCCTATTTTCCTATTTATTCTTTGTTACCTCCCTAGTTATCCTCTGCATACTGTCATATTGGTTTGCTATATTCCATATGCTTAATTGGTTTTTATAGTTTTATTTTTTTGGAACCATTCTTTCTTTCCTTCTTTGCTTTGGTTGCTGAGGGGTGAATTGCATGAGGGGGTAAATTGAGTAAAATAAAACAAAATTCAAACTTTTAAGAACAAAACAAAACATTGGTTCCATTAATAATCATTTTAGTATATTTTTATGCTCGCAGATTACATTTTTATAGGGAAGAGAAAAAAACTGGGATTAAAATATTGACTACAGTTGGTCAAAAATTGGAAAATTGCTTTTTTATAGCAAATAGTTGTTGGAAACTTTGGATGTTTATAGAGATCAACATTTATCCATCTTCTACTCACTTATTTCGAGCTCTACAGTCATTTAAAGATCGTTTTGTACAACTGTTTCCAGTATCGAGTTTCATAAAACAGCGTTTTTCTCAAAACTACATTTTCACACTTTCAAAACTATCCAAGCGCCTCGTTTTTTTATACTTAAGTAAGACTACAATTTTCCAGAATGTCCAGAAGTATCTATTTTAATATTATAGGCAACAAAATTATCGTAACACAAATAATATTTTTTCAAAAAATATAATTAACATTTGTAACCTTTTAAAAGTTTGTAGTAATTTCAAAAATAAAACATTGAAATATCACTGCTTAGAGATTTTGTGTGTGATTCAAAACTCCAATTCAGAAAATGCCTATCAGTTCTTTTAAACTTTTAGGTGGTTGAAAGATTTTAATTATGCAATATATTTACATAATAAGCTTTGTTAAATAATTTTTTCGACATATTTATTTAATTTGAATGGCATTTTATATTCATATTACACAACAACAATGTAATCACAGTAAAATTTTCAGAAAATTCCATACAGAAATATTGAAAGTTGAAATTTCACTCCCATATTTCCTAAATTTTGTAGTCACTCCAACATTCCTTATTATTGTTTTTGATGCGTTGCATTTACAGGCCTTTTTCTGCTCTCCCTTCTACAAACTAATGCTATTGAATCTGATTCCTCTATTTCTTGATAATCAAGATTATCTTTCATTACATATTTACACATTTGGTTGTAGGTATAAGAGGAAACAGTAGGTCTGGCGTCAGCAACTGGTTGCGCTTTGAGTAAAGCATAGGGAGCAAATTTGACCGACGCTCCTGAAATCGCCTACTGTGCACTGCGCATCTAACTGCGCGGAAAGCAAAAACAGATAATTCCTTCAGTGCCGTCTTAGTATGCAGTATTTTGCGTTAGAAATAAGTAATACACCTTTTCATGGGTCAATACATCTATTGTAGGTCCATGATTAATAGAACAATTGCTCTATTATGTTTCTTGCACTTTCATAGGTTTTGGTGGTAGATAATAGTCGTAATATAAATAATTGCAAAAATAATGGCAATTATTATAGTATTATCATAGTAAAACAACAAGCCGCTTGTCTTGGTATTAATACCATTGTATTAATACAATTAATGTATGGTATTAATTCTATGAGAACTAATTTGTAACGAACTACATTCGTATTTATAGGAATGAATATGAACATCCATCTAATCTAATTAATTGGTATCGGGCACAATTCGAAATAAATCTCTCCTTGGTAAACGTCTTCTCTGACATGGGTGCGTAATGAAGCTGCAAATTGAATTTTCTGAATGCAAAATTTATCAGAAACTAAACACTTATTTGGTCAGTTTCTAAAATAAGAAGGATTCCTCCTAGGCGGGCATAAACATAGGAGTCGATGGTTTGGGATTTTAATTTCTTGTTCGTGAGTTCGCTGCACTGCGTCATGGTGATTGCATTAAAGAACGAAATCTCGGCTTGTGGACGCGAAAAATTGCAGAATTTGCCCAGGAACTCTCTTCTTTCAAGATTTTTTACATGCAAATAAATAAATATTACACGGGACTATCGTCTTTACTTCCCTTCCGAAGGAAGCCATGCCTCCGCCAGGTTTGAACCTGCAATCTTGAGTTTTAGAGGCTAGCATGGTAACCACTACACCACAGAGGGCGACATGCACGGAGCAAACCTGCATAAAAATAAGCGAGTTGGCGACGCCTGCAGTAGGATAAAACTCAGTAACTAAGGGATGACTTTGAAATTTCATGTTCCTTGTATGACCACGAGGAAAAAACAAAATGACTTATACCATGCAAAGAGGGTAAACATTTGAAATTCAAATCAATAATAAAGATATCTCAAAAATGCTTAGCGACGCAAAAATTGTCTAATTTAACGAGTTATGCTTTATGTAGAAATATTTTGCCTATTGCTTACGGCTTATCAGTTACACAAAATTCATTCAGAATAAAGATAATTCTAAGACTATTCCCACAAAATTCAAAATATAAATCCTAATTGTCACGAAATATTTTAAACATTGTACTTTATAAAAATCGTTACAACCATTTTTGTGAAAATAAAAAAAAATTCATAGAGCTTCTTAACGAAACTGAATGGTTAGTTTTATTTGGTTACGTGGTTTTTCTTGTCGCATCCTTGGAAATTGCTAAGCTAAACACCGGTTGATACTGAGCTTAAATGTCAAGTGCCTCATTTGAAGACGTCGCATACAAAGTTTAAAAGTTTCCAAATATGCTACAAAAGAATTTTCAAGAAAATCCTCAACCCAAACTATTTTTGTGTTTTGTGTTTTGGAATTATCATTGCCCTTTTTGTCATCTACTTTGTGTCTTAGACTATACTTCTCCAGTACAGTTTGACTAATCGATTTATTATCAGGCAATATGCTTCTTTTGTCGATTGGCTGGTATTTTAAAACTGCTGTATGGAGTTTAGAGCCCTGTTATTTTCATTTCGGTTTAAACCGTTCGTTGTTTCATTAAGGCCCGGTTGCATAAAAGTTAATCTGAGTTCAAACCCTGAAATTTATCTCAAGTCAAGCTGAACTTAGAATTTTGGTTGTATAAACAATGATCTTAGTTCAACGCATCTAGAACTAAGATCAAATCTGACTGCTAAATTTTCTCCAGTTAACTTAACTGAACTTGGATTAGTAGAACTGCTGAAGATACATAATAGTTGTCCTTTCTTTAAACAAGGAAGAAATGAATAGTACAAGTTTTAATACAACTTAAATAAAATGGTAAGTAACACTTGTTTGTAGTTATTTAGATAATTAGCCTTTATATTTCACAATTCCCTTGCAGAATGCATTGCTTATAACCTACGCATTCATTGATTATAACCTATGCTAATATTTTCAGATGTCAGATTACTCAGATATCTCCGATGGTGAGGATTTTGAATTTGTAAGGGCTCCTCGTGTTTTTCAACATAGAAGGAATCCCATCTTAGAGCTTAATGACAGAGAATTCAAAATGAGATTTCGACTATCAAAGCATGTAGTTGAAGAACTGGAGCATAGGCTACATGCACAATTAAGGGCACAAACTCGGAGGAATTATGCACTCTATCCAATGTTTATGATCCTTCTTACATTACGGTTCTATGCAACTGGGAGCTTCCAAATGGTGATTGGGGATATCTTTAATGTAAATAAAGGGACTGCAAGCAAAACTATACACAAAGTTACAAGAGCGATTGCAGCCTTAAGACCTCATTTCATCAATATGCCTAGGGAAGAGGGTGAAGTAAGAAGGGTTATGCGGGATTTCCATAACATATGCAATTTTCCAGGAGTTTTAGGTGCAATAGACTGCACACATATCCCAATTATATCACCTGGTGGGAATAATACTGAGATATACAGAAATCGCCATGGTTCGTTTTCTTTAAATGTTCAAGCTGTCTACGACTCAAAACTTCGTTTCCAGAACGTTGTTGCTAGGTGGCCAGGTTCAGCACATGATAGCAACATTTTTAGAAACTCTAGAATTCATGCACAATTTGAAGCTGAAGAATTTCCCCGAGGTGTACTTCTAGGAGACAGTGCATATCACTGCTGTCATTTCTTACTTACACCTACAATGAATGAAGAAACTCCTGCAGAACGAGCATATAACAGGGCCCATAGAAAAACAAGATCAGTTATAGAAAGGTCTTTTGGCGTTGTCAAAAGACGATTTCCATGCTTAAGAATGAAATTAGCCGTCAAATTACTTCGAGTTCCTCCTATAATAGTAGCAACGTTTGTATTACATACCTTGGCCATTAATGCAGACGACGACACTCCTGACGTAGACGGTGCTGTTTACAGAGGAAGGAGAATCTACCAGGAACTGCCTATACCTGATTTAAATCAGAGAAATAGAAGGGAAAACACTGCACTGAGAACTGCACTTATTAACAACACCTTCAGGTATTAACGTAAATTTATTATTTCATAACATTTACATTTGTTGTGACTTTTTAAGTTCAAACTCCAGCTTTAAAATTTTCATTTTCAGTTCATGTTCCTCCTCTTAAGCACTCCAACCTCCTCTTGTAGAATTTTATCCTAATGTCTTCTTCCTTCCTTTGCTTTTCACGGCATGATGGTCTGGTTGAACTGGCACTTGTAAATGCTGAAGGCTCTGGTTCAACAGGTGTATTTCTTTCTCCTGAAAATTGCAGACCTCCACTAAGCCCTCATCCTGCGGTGAACTAGAGATGACCTCCATATTTAAGTTTGTAATAACTTCGGGATGGAAATCCACATCATTGTCGAAGTCATAATGAGCTGGCAAAAACTGCGGCCTGAGTGCTGCAATCAGTTTGTGGCCACTTTCGTCCAAGGAAGACAGCACAAACATACTCCCTCCTGTTTTGTAAAGTTTGGCTTTATCTTCAGCATTTATTTTCTTTGTGCGCTTTTTTATGTTTTCATAACACAATCTTAAACTTTTGCAATCGCATGCAATAACATTTCTGGAATTAAATTCCGAAGTTATTTCCTTCCATGTTTCCTCCTTTCTCTTTGTGGTGTTGCTGTCTGTTTTCTTGTTTTCTATTATATTTTTGTGTTTTAGAACAATATCTATTAACATATATTTCTCTTCGCTTTTAAAATTAGCAGAACGCACCTTTTTCTTTTCTTGAGTATCCATTTTAAGGTTATGGTTTCAAGTCGCAGTATTGTAAACGGAAAAAAAAAAAAAACAAACAAAAAAAAACGAGACAGGGGGATTACGCATTTAATGAAAATAACGTCAACTAAGTAACTGTTTTCGATAAATATGATTCAAATATAGAGTCAATTATTATACTGTCTATATAAAATAAAACTATTTTCAGGAATAAAAGACATAAACAGAAATTTCCATTTAAGTCTTTTTTATGTCTATATTGGTTATCCTGTGCATTTGAATCCAATAAATCCGAATGGTCCCAAAGATTCTCGATGCAATACGAAAATTGCCATATGTTGGTCATGTTGCCATATTTGATTTTGTGTTCTCAGATCAACAGTGAACTGAGTTCATTAAACTAAGATCAGTATTATACAACCCACGCGGAGAAGCAAACTAAGTTCATTTCTGATCTTCGGTTATTAATGAACTACAGTTAGCGATTTTTATGCAACCGGCCCTAAGTCATCCGAATTGGATTAGACCACTTTCTAATGCATTCAGGGAGGAAGAGTATGAGAACAGGATAATGCAAATGTAAAGGGCGCGTGAAACACGACTCCAAGACCTTTGGTTCCAAACTGAAGCTGGGCAAAGCTTTGATTCATTATTTTCAGCCTGAGGTTTGGTTTGAAAACGATATTTTGCTATCATATAAATAGTTATAAATAAAGTCCAGATGTTCACATAATATCAAATAGAGAAATAAATATGTAACAAAATAAGGAAAATATGCAATGAAATGTGCAATATCAAATAAAAGTATAATTATTAATATATAATTAAATTATATTTAAAGTTCGGACCTTAAATTAAATTAATGTATTTACTTCAAACACCGGTAATTCCTTTTCACTCTTGTTTTTATTTCTCCATACTATTCCACACTCGTTATTGTAAATTGCTGTTCACAAACTTCATGTAAAATCCAATAATATTTATTTTTAGTTTTAATTGTTATAATATTGTTGTTTTACTTAAAAAATATTTGAGTCGTCGCAGCTGGTCGTAAATAATATTAATTTAATTTTAACTTAAGTTGTTAATGTCTATTTATTCTTATTTTTTAAGGACTAAGAACATTGGCAGTTACAGAAAGATGTAAAATATAAATACATATAATAAATAATTATGCAAAGAAACGGCTTAATATTTTTATGTAAAAGTATGCAAATTAAGTAGTACAAGCTGGAATATGTAAACATGTGTAAAAAAAAATAGTATAGCAATATACATGCTTCACTTCATAGACATTTTCTGTTTTCGTGTGTCCACACACAAAAGAATAGAACAGTGTACATAATTACCAAGCCCGGGTTTCGACCTATTATATTCCGGAGTTCTGTAAATTTCAGTTTATCAATGTTTTAGGTACCAACAAGTAACATACTGCAATTTTATTTACCTTAGGAACTAATAAGATTTATTTTTACATTCTCCACACGTGCTATGTACATACTGTGTAAAGAAGGCATTGCATTTCACCCAAAAACCCAGTACCTATCGAGATTTCACTGGAAAAATATGTTTTGGGATCCACTGTATAAAACAGCATTATTAGAAAAAAATATGTGTGTCTGTGTATCCGAGTGCTTATGTGACCGTGTGACCGCGTGTCTCTGAGCATACTAACTCAAAAACGAAAAGTCGGTAAAATACAAAACTTGGTATTTAAGTTAAGTACCTTCCAAGGATGATACATGAAGATTTTAAAAAAAAATTCCCCCACCCCAAACTACCATTTACATGGAAACATTTTCGAACATTTTTATTTTATCAAAAATGACTTTAAAGATTTTAATTAAATACCGTATTTTAAACATATTTAAATGATATACAAAATCTATATGTTGAACTTTCTGGGAATAGCCTCTGAAAAACTTTCTATTCCGGATTAATTTTACACACCTGATAAACCGTAAGAGCTAAAGGGAAACTTACTGCACAAAAAATGTAGATCTCGTTTAAACACACAATTTATGCCATATACGTTTTTCCTGGAGTTAACCATTTCTCACATATTTCTTGTTATTCATTTCAGTTTAAAAATACTTTAAATAACTTTTTAAATTTTAAAAATATTAAAAATCTTTCTCCTCACGGGAATGTGTAGACTGCTGGCGATAAAGAAACGAATTTCAACCACATGGCAACCAGCTATTAAAAGAGTTGACTATCGCTTTAGCCTATGGTATTCCCTTATTTCCTCTTTACTAACAAGAAAGCAAACAATAAGATCATTTCTGCTAATGTTTATCTCGAATATTATAAAGAAGATAGAAAAATAAGCTGTTTAACAATAATTTGTTACAGAGATATAGGGAAAGTCATGTCAAGGGAACACATCAGATGTGATGATAGAACCTAAAAATACTTAATTGTATTATTTAAGCAAATAGAGTCAATTTATTGCTATATATCATTTATATGTGTAGTAGTTATAGTCTGTATTTGTTAAGCTTTGTTCATGAAGCAAACTTGCAATAAAAGAAGCTATAAAAACAAAAAAAAATAAGAAAAAAACCAACAAAGAATATTTTCAGTGTGGGAGTAGGCCTATCCACCGCACATTCAAGAGTAGAGCTCGAGTGAGTAGTGAGTTACCCGTATAAGGTATTTTTCCGGTTTTTTCCCCTTATCCTGAGAAGTAATTTTTATTTTCTCTATACGCACTATATATAGTGTATAGAGAAGGTATTGCATTCCACCCAAAAATTCGATACCGAGATTTCGCCGGAAATATATTTTTAGGATCCCCTTACACAAAAAAAAAATTCAGAAAATGTGTGTGCGTTTCCCCGTGTGATGTGTGTGTCCGGTTGTCTATGAACACGATAACTCAAAAACGAAAAGTCGGCAAAATACCAAACTTGGTATTTAAGTTAAATATCTTCCAGAGATGCGACACGAAGATTTTGAGAAAAATTCCCCCACCCCCAACTACCCTTTACATTGAAAAATGTTCGAAAATGTTGATTTTCTCAAAAATTCCTCTAACGATTTTAACTAAAATATCGTTTATTAAAACTATTTTCCTGACAAATAAAAATATATACCTTGAGTTCTCTGGGAATAGCCTCTGAAGAGTACTTTACCTGGATGAATTTTACGGAATCTAGAATAACTTCTAAACCGTAAGAGATGGATAAAAACTTACCACACGAAAAATGTAGAGTACGTTAAAACACACCATTTATGTTTTACATATTTTTTTCGTGGAGTTTATCATATGCATTTTATTTCGGACATAAATAGCTTTAATATACGGGATTGTAATCAAAATCGTCAGAGCCATTTTTAAAAAAATCAAAATTTTCGAAATTTGTTCCATGTAAAGTGTAGTTTGTGGTGGGGGGATTTTTTTTGAAAATCTTCGTGTCGCATCCTTGGAAGATAATAAACCTAAATACCCAGTTTGGTATTTAACGGTATTTTCGTTTTGGGGCTATGCTGTCCACAGACACACACACACATAAGAACCTTTTTTTAAAAATGCTTTTTTTCGGACTCACGGCACCCCAAAACATATATTTCCGGAGGAATCTCGGTATTGAATTTTTGGGTGTATTACAATACCTTCTCTATCCCTATGTACATTGTACATATGGGGCTAGAGAAAGTAAAAATCAAAGTGAAAGGAAACTGTTTGAATAAGAAAAATGTTAAATAAATTATCATCTCATGAAACTTTGCTGCCTTCTGATCATAAAAAAATTAGAAAATGTTTTAGTGCGCAGTCCAGATTTTAAAGTTATACAAACAAATCTCGCGTTATCTATAAAGAAAAAGTGCAAGAATAGTTTATTTGGAACGCTCAGGAAATAGCAGAAATGAAGTTCGCATCTCTTAACTCATGTGAAGTGGTTGCAGCTTCTCAGCTAATATATTCCCAAATGTAAACCCTCTTCTAAATACTCCATTGTTCAGTGTCATGTACTAGGAGTACAAAATCAGTGCTTAAGACTTTTGTTCATGTAGTGTTTAACATTAATTTTCGGTGTAATACAAAAAATCTTATGTGTAACGTTCATATAACTTCATCTAACTGTTTCACGTACAAACTATTCTTATAAAATATTATTATTTTGTCTACATCATTCTAATTGGATAAACATATCAGAATTGATCATATTTCTTGCTTGCTTGTAGGTAGAAGGGAAATAAGGGAATACTTTGGCTAAAGCGATTGTCAAGTTTTTTAAAAGATGGTCGCTATGTGAAACAATTGAGGTTCGGTTCGCATTGATGGTTCATTTGTGTAAAATCTGATCTGTTACACTCACACGACTTTCTCTACATCCCAGCATAACTGGTTGTTAATCAGCTTATTCTTCCATTTCATGATGATCAAAATAAACATAAGCAGTCTTATTACTAGCTTCCTTGACAGGCTAAAGCGATAGTCTCGTCCTTAACAGCCGGTCGCTGTGTAAAACAATTAAGGTTCGGTAAACAAACGAGAAGCGAGAAAAAAATGTCTTCCAGTTTGAGAAAAGTTTAAGTGACTTAAAGTTGAAACCGATAGTTGAATATCTCGTAATCGGATTACTCTACACAAAAAATATGATGTGTTACAGTCACATGACTTTCTCTATATCACTGCAACAAATTATTTTATTTACTTCATCTAATGGAGCAAAAATTAGCAGAAATAGTCTTATTACTTGCTTCCTTGCTAGTAGAAGCGAAATAAGAGGGTACCATAGGTTAAAGTAATAGTCAAAAGATGGTTGCCCTGCAACTGAAGTTCCTTTGTTTCTATGGACACGAGTTCACAAAGTCCTATATGAGAAAAGTATAAGTCTTTATAGCTGAAAAAAACAAGAAATATCTCAAAAACAATCAACTCCACGAAAAAAATGTATATAGCATAAATTGTGTGTTTTAAGGTGATCTACATTTGTTGTATGGTAAGTTTTTGTCCATCTCTTACGGTTTAGCAGTTATGCAAAATTCCGTAAAATTGACCGAGAATAAAGTAGTCTTCAGAGGCTATTCCCAGAAAAGTCAAAATATACATTTTATTTTTCATGCAAATACCTTTAAAATACGATACTTTAATCAAAATCGTTAGAGCCATTTTTTAGAAAATCAAAATGTTCGAAAACATATCCATGTAAAGGGTAGTTTGGGGTGGGGGGATTTTTCTCAAAATCTTCGTGTCGCATCCCTGGAAGATACTAAACTTAAATACCAAGTTTGGTATTTTATCCACTTTTCGTTTTTAAGTTATCGTGTTCACAGACACACGGATACACGGGCAGACACACACACACCCGGTTCTTTTTCTAAAAATACTTTTTTTGGATACAGGGGACGCTAAAATATATATTTCCAGTGAAATCTCGGTATCGAATTTTTGGCGGAGTGCAATACCTTCTCTATACACTATATACATAGCACGTATACAGAAAGTAAAAATCTATATACAATAAGTTGTGTGTTTTAATGAGATCTACATTTCTTGTGTAGTAAGTTTTTGTATATATCTCTTATGGTTTGGCAGTTACATAAACGTCATCCAAAATGAAGAGGTCTTCAGAGGCTTTTCCCAAAAAATTCAAGATATACATTTCGTTTGTCATAAAATATCTTATACATAAGTTATTTTAATTTAAATTGTTAGAGCCATTTTTGAGAACATCAAAATGTTCAAAAAATGTTCCATGTAAGGGGTAGTTGGGGGTAGGGCATGTTCTTGACGATCTTTGCGTCGCATTCGTGGAAGATATTGAACTTAAATACCAAGTTGGGTATTTCACTGACTTTTCGTTTGTAAGCTATGCTGCCCACATAGCATAGCTCAAAAACACTTACACAGACAGACAGGCGCGCACACACACAGATTTTTTTTTCTAAAAATGCTTTTGTGAGACACAAGATTACTCAAAAGATACATTTTCCGCTGAAACCTGGGTATCGATTTTTTTGTGGAATACAATACTTTCTCTAAGCACTATGTATATTGTGTATACGGGCTAGAGAAAGTAACAAAATAAAAGTATGCTGAGAAGTTTTACGTATGAGTGATTGAAATTAATTTGTGTTTTTCAGTAGCATATTAACCATAGGATTATTGAATTTGCTACGTTCAAATACATACTAAATTCCAGTTTATTTAACTTTTTCCAATTTAAAGCTACAATGTTTTAAACAATATGAGAATGTTCATATGTATATATATTTTCTATTACTATATATATATATATTTCTATTAATCGTATAACTTTCTAAATTGAACGTATAAGATCTGTAAAATATTAATAACTGATAGATAAAACTTATTTTTAACTTTTTAGAAACTTTACATTCGGGGGTAGTTATATAAGAAGTCGAAATATAGTTATTAATAACGGCAATGGCACCAAATATTTGAGATATACCCTAATATTCGATTATTCCAGAAAAAATTCAAACATCGAACGGTGCCTTTTCCATTAAGGTGATACATTCGTGATATTTGACCAAAAATTCTGAAAAATTAACAAGTTTTTCATAACAAATTCATATATTGTGATTTTAAGAAAATATATCGTTTTTCCCACTTGGCGTACTTTAACTTCCAATTATCTGAAGCTATAAATTGATAGAAGTATACTAATTAATAGATAGGCTTAACTTTAAACCTTATTTTCTAGAAACTTTTTCCAATTTTTACACATTCAAAATGTTCCACGTGATGCAATTGTCATTAATTTGTTTTATAGTTTTATACTGCCTCTCTTGAAAGGTGGCAGATTAATTAATAAGGAAAACTAGTCTATGAATGACAGAAGCATTGAGATAGTAAAATAATTTAATTAATTAGGGGTTAAGTTAAATTATGGTGGAAAGTTGGAGAAACAAAGTCAAATAGCGGGAACCAAAGGTAAACTAGCATTGGAAGCTGTGAGAAAATGTTTGTCGATAGATATCTGCTATGCCTATCGAATGTCATGAACGAGATTATGTTGCTTTGGTGGAGTCAAGATGTGCATATGGGATTGAATTATGGGGAATTAGTAATGGTTGGATAAGTGGGGATCAAATATCTGAATGTTTTGTACATATATTTTAGAGGTCCTCCAGAATATTAAAACTGCAGGAAGCATATTGAGAGTTGGAAGAGTAAGCGTAAGGGAATTAGTAATTCAAAGGTTATTAAATTTTTTTTGAATCCAGGAGTTAAATAATAGTAATAAACAGTGTTTGAATTTCCAAAAACCTCGGAAGCAGATAAATACGAATGTTCAGAAAAATCAAAGAACTGTTAATGACAAATGTGCTAGGGGATATGTGGGCTCCAGGATACACATTTTTAAAGGTAATTTGGAAAATAATAAGAGAAAGACTAGAGGATATGGATGGGCCAAGTTTATATGCACACACGAGGCACAAAAATTCACTTAGTTTTAACAAGGAATAGAAAAACGAGTTAGGGAGAGAGTTGTATCATAAAGTTGCAAAAAGAACGAAAGAGAAGAAATTACTTCATTTCGTTTGGGAATATGGAAATTGAGAAATGAAAGGAAGAATAGATTGAAGGAAGTGTGCTCAATATGTCATGGTAGGGAAAATGAGATTCAATTATTATTAAAATGCTCAGGTACAGATCATTGGAGGTAACAGCTGACTGTAGAAAATAGTTAAATAGGAATAAAGAGTTAACAGGGAGGGACATTTTTAATGACCAGTATGAACTAAGAAGTGTTGGAAGATTTTACGGAAGGTAAGAAACAAATGTAAGTGGTCATTAGACAAAACAGTTGAAGGATGAGTCTTTTGGACCTAAAACGAGGAAATAAAATGATTACTGTTTTTTGTTGTTGTTGCTTTTTCTGTAGCTTAACGTCCTTTAACCTGGTTGTGATATCGGACGATGAATGAAATTGGCGAAATGATGTTCAAATGATCTCGGGGTCCATGGAGCTCAAAGTTACTCGACATTAGTCTTCGTAGGATAAGGAAAACCCCCGAAAAAACCTTATCCAGGCAACTCACCCTAAGCGAGATTCCAACTCACGACCTGTTGAATATGAGGCAGACACGCTACCACCACACTACCAAGGCGGGATAACTTTTGTTATGGTTTTGTGTATTGTCTGATGAATGGCTAGTGGCAATATCAAGCAAATAGGTATGTAACATTAGCATAGCACTTATACCAATAAATAATAAGAGTACCTCTCTAAAGCACATTAAAGAAAATGATCTTATACATTTTCGAAATAGTGCTCATTTTGAGAAATAAATTATTACATTTTTAAAATTCAAAAGTTTTGGAGGGTAGGAAAAGTAATAATTTCCCGATTAGGGCTAATATAAAATGTAATATGACAAACTTATTTAAAAACTTATTTACTGAAGTTTGAATTTTTATACATGTATATTTTAAAAAATGCAGTACTCATTTTTACTTTCTCTAGCCCCATATGTACAATGTACATAGGGATAGAGAAGGTATTATAATGCACCCAAAAATTCGATACCGAGATTTCACCGGAAATATATGTTTTGGGGTCCCCGAGTCCGAAAAAAACATTTTTAAAAAAAGGTCCGTGTGTGTGTCTGTGGAGAGCATAGCCCCAAAACGAAAAGACCGTTAAACATCAAACTTTGTATTTAGGTAGTATCTTCCAAGGATGCCATTCGAAGATTTTCAAAAAAATCCCCCTACAAAAAATTATCCTTTACATGGAACAAATTTCGAAAATTTTGATTTTCTTAAAAATGGCTCTAACGGTTTTGATTAAAATCCCGTATATTAAAGATATTTATGTCCAAAATAAAATGTATATCTCGAATTTTTGGAGAATAGCCTCTTAAGACCTCTTTATTCTGGATGAATTTTGCTTAATTGCTAAACCGTAAGAGATAGAAAAAAACTCACTACACAAAAAAATGTACATCACTACAAAACACACAATTTATGTCCTCTGCGTTTTTGTTGAGGGGGTAACCGTTTCTGAGATATTTCTTGTTATTGGTTTAAATTGTGAAGTACTTAAACTTTTCTCAGACAGGAAGTGTCCGCTTCTCTTTTGTTCAACTCCTGGCCAAGCAAAGAAGTGATTTGCAATGACAATCGTATAACGATAGCTTTTAAAACATTTGACAATCACTTTAGCAAAGTGCATTCCCTTATTCTCTTCTACTTATTAGGAACTAAGTAATAACATTCTGGTAATATTTATCCCGATTAGCATTGTGTACAAAGAAGAATAATCTTTTGTAGGAGGTTTGTAGAGCAGCTAGAGAAAGTGATGTGAGTGTAACACATCAGATTTTTAATATAATATCGAATTAAGGCATTAAAATTATTATTTAATTAAGCATGCAAGCTAGAATGTTTATACCTGGCAAAAATTTCACTATTACAATAACTGGTATAAACTCCAGTAAGATAGGTTACATTCTGTGGATTTTCCAAATTTCACAGACGTATCACTTAACGGAAATGTCAGGTTAGCCAAGGCACCAGTGCTTGGACATTGTTTGAATCTGTAGATCTAGAAACAAAAGAACGTGCTGCACTAACCTTGCGGTTATAACAACGCTGCGGCTAATTCTGAGTGATTTATTGGCGATGGAAGCCCCACTTTGGAGCAATTTTCCGGCCCGAGCTCACACTATAAAATTATTGTCAGCGGAGGGCCGAGTAATCATCGGTTACTCTGTGTAATATTTGTCATTCAGCTGTACTTAATCATTTTAAATTTCAACGCGTGAATTGTACAAATTCTTACTCGGACGAGTCCATCATTCAAACTTAAATATTTGTTATCTGCTTAGTTCTTTCTGCGCACCTTTATTTTTCGGAATTCCAATTCCTGATACTTATGGGAACCAATTTTGACAACACTGATTCATATTTAGCTTAAGGCTAGAATGCTACAGCGCTGCTTTTTGAGCCGACGTATACTGTTCAAAAGCACGGGTATGCGCAAAGTTAGTGGAATTTATTGTTAAATTTAGTAGCAATTTAATGTAACTTTTCTAAAGCGTTCACTATTTTAAGAATTGAAATCATTAAAAAATAATAATTAAAATAAAAAACAACAAAGTTCAAAAGCGCACAATGAAACTACTATTCTAAAACTGCCCTTTACATGGGACATTTTTCGAAAACTATGATTTCCTCAAAAATGTCCTAACGGTTTTTATTAAAATACCATATATTGAAGATATGTTTATTACAAATGAAATGCATACCTCATTTTTCCAGCAGTAGCCTCTTTATTCTGAATGACTGCATAATTGGTAAACGTAAGAGATAGACAAAATGTTACTACAAAAGAATCTGATGTGTGACATTCACATGACTTTCTCCAACTGTTACTCAAACAACTTTCCTTACAAAAGATTATACTTTTATCTACAACGTGCTAATCAAGGTAAACATTAGCAGAAATTGCCATATTACTTGCTTGTAGGTAAAAGGGACATAAGAGAATACGCTAGGCTAAATCGATAGTCATAACTTTTAAACGATGGTCTTATACGAAACAACAGAAGTCCGGTTTGCTTTGCATGGGCCACAATAAATCAAGAGAGATGAATCGAAACGTCACTTCCTGTTTCAGAAAAGTTAAAGGTTCAAAATTGAAACCAATAACAAGGAATATCTCAGAAACGGTCAGCTCTACATAAAAACGTATATGATATAAAATATGTGTTTAAACGAGATCTACACGTTTTGCGTAGTAAGTTTTTGTCTTTCTCTTACGTTTAACCCTTATTAAAAGCTCATCCAGAGTAAAGGGGTCTTCAGGGGCTATTCCACTTAAATCTCGACATCGAATTTTCTCTATCCTCTATGTACAGTGTAAAAAGAATAGATCTCGTTGATGACGTTAATAACAAATACTTTTTACTTTCTCTATACGTACTATGTACATAGTGTATAGAGAAGGTATTGTATTGCACCCAAAAATTCGATTCCGAGATTTAACCGGAAATATATGTTTTGAGACCCCCTGAATCCAAAAAAGCATTTTTAGAAAAATGTCCGTGTGGTGTCTGTCTGTCTGCTATGGGCAGCATAGCTCAAAAATGAAAAGACCGTAAAAAACCAAACTTGGTATTTAAGTTTGGTATCTTCAAAGGATTCGACACGAAGATTTTCAAGAAAATTCCCCCACCCCAAACTACCCTTTACATGGAAAAAATTTGAAAATGTTGATTTTCTGAAAAATGACTAACGATTTTGATTAAAATCTCGTAAATTTAAGATATTTACTTGACAAATAAAATATATATCTTGAATTTTCTGGGAGTAGCCTCTGAAGACTACTTTATTCTGGATGAGTTTTTCCATATTTTGTATAACCAATAACCCGTAAGAGATAGGCAAAAAAATTACTACATAAAAATGTAGATCTCGTTTATACACACATTTATATCGTATACTTTTTTAGTGGAATTCACCTTTTTTGAGATGTTCCTTGTTATTGGATCCAGTTTAAAAAAAAAAAACTTAAACTTTTTCACAAACGGGAATTTGTCAACACTTGACAATACAAAGAAACCTTTAATCGACACAGCAACCAGCATTTAAACGATATGACTATCGTTTAACCTAGTGTATTTCATTATTTCTCTTCTACTTAAAAGAAAGTATTTCTGCTATTGCTTATCTCGATTAGCAGGAAGTAGACAGAATAATGGGTTTTTTTATAATAATTTGTTACACAGATGTAGAGTAAGTCATTTGAATGGAACACATCAGATTTTTAAAAATGTGGATGTCTCTTTGGCTTAACTCTGCTACTGCCAGCTTGTCTTGCGGATTTCCTGGCCGATGATACTGGAGCGCTTGATAAAGTTGTTAAGAAACTAGTTTTATTTTGATTTTATCTGACCCGTCGGCTGACAGTGCAGCTATAAATAAGAATTTTTAGGTTTTACAATGTCTTTTCCAATGAGAAGTTACTTTTAGTTGTATTTCTACATTTTATATCGCTGGACCAGTTTTTACTTTCTCTATACGAACTATGTATATTGTGTATAGAGAAGGTATTGCACTCCACCAAAAAAGTGGATACCGAGATTTCACCGGAAATGTATGTTTTAGGGTACCCTTTATCTAAAAAAATTATTTTCAGAAAAAGGTCAGTGTGTCCGTGTGTCTGTGAACACGATAACTCAAAAACGAAAAGTCGGTAAAATACCAAACTTGGTATTTAAGTTAGTATCTTCCAGGGATGCGACATGAAGTTTTTGAGAAAGATCCCCCTAACTCTAACTACCCTTTACATTGAACTTTTTTCAAAAACTTTGATTTTCTAAAAAAATGGCTCTAACGATTTTGATTCAAATATCGTATATTAAAGATATTTACCTGACAAATAAAATGTATATTTTGAATTTTCTGGGAATAGCCTCTGAAGACTACTTTATTCTCGATCAAGTTTACGGAATTTTGCTAAACTGCTAAACCGTAAGAGATGGACAAAAACTTACCACACAACAAATGCAAAGCACCTTAAAACACACAATTTATGTTTTATACATTCTTTTCGTGGAATTGATTGTTTTTGAGATATTCCTTGTTTTTGGTTTCAGCTATAAAAACTTATACTTTTCTCATACAGGACCTTGTGAACTCGTGTCCATACAAATAAAGGAACTTCAGTCGCAGAGCAACCAGCTTTTGACTATCACTTTAACCTATGGTAATTTTTGCTCCATTAGATGAAGTAAATAGAATAATTTGTTGCAGTGATATAGAGAAAGTCATGTAAATGGAACACATCAGATTTTTCAACTTATCACCTATGACTTTTAGCAATGAAAGTTTAGTTTTAATTATCTTTATAGTTTTATAGTTGCATTGAGCGACCTAGTTGTTTAGTTTCGTCTATGCCTTTTGACATGGTTACTTTTATTTGCATTGTTTTTTTACTTTCTCCATACGCACTATGTACATAGTGTATAGAGAAAGTATTGCACTCCTCCAAAAATTTGATACCGAGATTTCACCGGAAATATATGTTTTAGGGTCCCCAATATCCAAAAAAAGAATTTTCACAAAAAGGTCCGTGTGTGTGTGTGTATGTGTGTGTGTGTGTGACCGTGTGTCCATGTGTCCGTGTGTCCGTGTGTCTGTGAACACGATAACTCAAAAACGAAAAGTCGGTAAAATACCAAACTTGGTATTTAAGTTTAGTATCTTCCAGGGATGCGACACGAAAATTTTGTGAAAAATCCCCCCACCCCCAACTACTCTTTACATGGAACTTTTTTCGAAAATTTTGATTTTCTCAAAAATGGCTTTAACGATTTTGATTAAAATTTCGGATATTAAACATATTTACCTGACAAATAAAATGTATATCTTGAATTTTCTGGGAATAGCCTCTGAAGAGTAGTTTACTCTGGATGAATTTTACTAAATTTTGAATAACTGCTAAACTGTAAGAGGTGGACAAAAACTTACTGCACAAAAAAATGTAGAGCACATTAAAACACACAATTGATGTTATATACATTTTTTCGTGGAGTTCGTCGTTTTTGTGACATTCCTTATTTTTGGTTTCTGCTATGAAAAACGTATACCTTTCTCATACTGGAACTTGTCAACTCCTATCCATATAAACAAAGGAACTTCATTGACTTAGCAACCAGCTTTTGACTATCACTTTAACCTACGGTTGTCCCTTATTTCGCTTCTACTTACAAGGATGCGAGTAATAAGACTATTTCTGCTAATTTTTTCTGATTAGCATAAAGTAAATAGAAGTATAAGCTCTTTAAGAATTATTTGATGCAGGGATATGGAGAAAGTCATGTGAATGGTACACATCAGATTTTTTATATATCTGACTTGATCTAATTTTATTCATGACCTATTTTTACTTTCTCTATACTCACTATTTACATAGTGAATAGAGAATGTATTGCACTCCACCAAAAAATTCGATTACGTGATTTCACCGGAAATATATGTTTTACGGTCCCCTGTATCCAAAAAAACTATTTTCAGAAAAAGGTCTGTGTGTGTGTGTCCGTGTGTCCGTGTGTCCGTGTGTCAGTGTGTCCGTGTGTCCGTGTGTCTGTGAACACTATAACTCAAAAACGAGAAGTCGGTAAAATACCAAACTTGGTATTTAAGTTTAGTATCTTCCAGGGATGCGACACGAAGATTTTGAGAAAAATCTCCCCACCCCAAACTACCCTTTACATGGAACTTTTTTCGATAATTTTGATTTTCTAAAAAATGGCTCTAACAATTTTGATTAAAATTTCGTATATTAAAGATATTTATCTGACAAATGAAATGTATATCTTGAATTTTCTGGGAATAGCCTCTGAAGACTACTTTATTCTGGATGAATTTTTCATAACTACTAAACCGTAAGAGATGGGCAAAAACTTAACCCACAAAAAATGTAGAGCACGTTAAAACACACAATTTATGTTATATACATTTTTTTCGTGGGGTTGATCGTTTTTGAGATATTCCTTTTTCTTGGTTTCAACTTTGAAAAACTTTCTCATACAGGAATTTGTCAACTCCTGTCCATACAAACAAAGGAATATCAGTCACATAGCAACTAGCTTTTGGTTTTCACTTTAACCTATGCTACTCCCTTATTTCGCTTCTACTTACAAGGAAGCAAGTAATAAAACTATTTCTGCTAATTTTTTCTGATTAGCTTAAAGTAAATAGAAGTATAAGTTTTTAAGAATAATTTGTTGCAAGGATATAGAGAAAATCATGTGAATGGTACACATCAGATGTTTATATTGATTTTATGGCTGTCCTTTGTCACACTGTCTTTAAAGGGCGCTAATAACCCTGCAGTTGAGCCCCCTTAAACCGCATAAATCATCATCTCCTTGACCCACTACACTCGTTACAATGAATATGTATATGTGTATAAAAGCTTTCTTGATTATTAAGAAATAGACAGAAGAATACCTTAGATAAACATTGTTTGTAAAAGAGTGAGTAGTGACATGTATGTGAAAGCAGCTCATCGGACTTTTACTGTTGAGTTCAAAGTCTGTTGCAATATGTTTTCTGTGGTCATACAGAACTGATCCGAATGTCACAAGCATTATTAAGAATTGCCTGTTGATCATTGATGAGAGGTGATTTGGAGAAGCTTCTGTTTTTGTTCACTTGGTTTTCAACGGAGACAGTGTCGGTCTGGGTAGCTCATCGCTGAACTTCTGAACTCAAGGTTACAGATTTAATCCTGGCCGAGACCGATGGTTTTTAAGTGTACCTAAAAGGGACAGCCCCATGTCGGTTGATTTATTGACATGTTAAAGAACTCTTCGGGACAAAATTCCGGCACATCGGCGCTGATATTATCCTAGCTATTGAGCTGACTTCTCGTCCTAGGTGCCGGGTTCAGTTCCCGGCTGGGGCGGAGAATTTTTCTTTAACCAGAATGATTCCCTATTCATCCCAAAGCCTGGAAACAATGTGTGTGAGTAAATGGATGTGTGTTTGAAGAGAATAAAATAATTTATATCAAACGTAAAGAACCTACAGACAACGTTTCACGATATGACCTTAGATGTTAAAGGGGGCTGAATAAATGAAACAAAAAAAAAAGTATTATTACCAAACATTATGGTTTTTACTTTGTATAGCGCATACGCACAAATTACATATTAGATAGAGAAGGTATAATGTTTCACCCATAAATTAGATACTGAGATTTCACCGGAAATATATGTTTTGAGGCCCCCTGAATAAAAAAAAAAGCATTTTAGAAAAAAAGGTCAGTGTCTGTGTACATATCTGTGGGAAACATAATTAAAAAGCTAAAATTCTGTTAAATATCAATCAGCATCTCCCAAGGATGCAACACGAAAATTTTCAAGAAAAAACTCCCCTACCCCAAACTATCCTTTATATGGAAAATTTTTATTTACTCAAAAATAGATGTAACCACTTTAATTAAAATACTGCATATTAAATATATTTAGAGATAAAATGTATACCTTGAATTTCCTGGGAATAACCCTGAAGTCCTCTTCATTCTGGATGATTTTTACATAAATGGTAAACCATAAGAGATAAAGAAAAGCTTACTGTACAAAAAAAAAATGTAGATATCGTCAAAACACACAATTTATGTCGTTTACATTTTTATTCTGGGGGTAGTCGTTTTCGATTTATTGGATTCAGTTATTGGTTTCAGTTTTAAAATACTCACCTAAACTTTTCTCAGACAGAAATTTGCCCGTGTTTCTGTTGTTTTACTCCTGACCAAGTAAAGAAGCGAATTTCAATGACAATTGCAGAGCGACAGCTTCTAAAACATTTCACTATTGTGTTAGCATAGTGCAATTCTTTAGTTTCCTTCTACTTATAAGGAATTAAATAATAAGAACATTCAGCTAATACTTATCTCGATAAGCGTGGTGTAGAAATAATAATAACATTTTGTAAGAAGTTTGTACAACTAGAGATAGATTAGATTAGATTGTATCATGTGAATGTAATATATCAGCTGTTTTAAAACGTCTTAAGGATATGTAATATGAAACAGTTTGGCAAAGATTAAAAATATAGATATAAAACATCAACAACCCACACAAATATCATCTATCACAACCAGTTTACCTTGCAATAGACTTGCGTAGGTAGGATAGGCATTTTATTAGTCTTTGAACAAATACAATTTGTAGTAGGCTTTGGCAAAATAGTATTGAGTTTGAATTGAATACCCACAAGAGAGCAAAATATCAAACTGTATTTTATTTCTCCTGAAATAAATATTTAAGACTAAATACTATTAAAATATTATTTATACACCCAAAAGAGCGGATAACATCCATTCTCCTTCCATTTGTTATAGCTATCAATCAGTTTTATTTGACCGGAATCGATTAGAAGTTAAGCATAAAACTGATATGTTCTATTCACATGATATTCTCTGTAATAAAATATTCTTACAAAAGCCTAATCTTTTATTCACTTCATACTAATCTAGAAAGACATTAACAGAAATTGTTATTCTTAGTGCCTTATAAGTAGAAGAGAAATAAAGGAAACAATCGGCCAAAGCGACAGTCAAACAGTCAAATCTTTTGAAAGTTGTGACTCTGTGGGTCTCTTTGCATGACCAGGAGTAAAACTGAAAAAATATAAGTATTTTGAAATTGAAACAAATAATAAGGAATATCTCGGAAATGGTTTACAATCCAAAAATGTATATGACATAAACTGTAAGTTTTCACGAGATCCACATTTTTTTTTTTTTTTTTGGTAAGACTTTGTCTACCTCTTGCGGTTTAAAAGTTACTCAAAATAAAGTATGTATGATGTAAATATTCTTAATATACGGTGTTTTAATCAAATTCGTTAGAGCCATCTTTTAAGAGAATCAGAATTTTCGAATTTCTTTGTAAATAAAGTGTATTTTGGGGTGGAGGATTTTCCTCTAAATCATCCTAGGAAGATGCGAATCTTAAATAATAAGTTTGGTATTTAACAGACTTTTATTTTTTTAGTTACTTTATTCAAGACATATACATACATCATGTAAACATTTTTCTACAAATTATTATCAGGGTACCCCAAAACGTTTATTTACATTGAAATCTTTGTATCGAATTTTTGGAATGCAATGCCTTCTCTATATAATATATAAGGTATCTATATAGTGCAGTTTGGCACATTACAAATACTTTGTATGGCTGCCTCTCATTTGTTCATGAGTATGGTATCTTCCAAAACTAGAGATCCAAGGTCCGATTTCCGGCTGCAGTATGGCAATGTTTCCTTAGCCAGAGCTATTCTCCATCCCTCCTAGTGAAGTATGAGTGAAGGTATAAATGGTACGTGATTGTGTGGGTGCGTTTTTGAGAGTGGATGAGCGAGCAATTAATGCTTAGAAATAAAATCTGATGTGTACTATTCACATGACTTTCTCTACATCTCTGCAACAAATTATTCTTAAAAGCTTACACTTCTATTTACTTCATGCTAATCAGAAAACAAATAGCAGAATTAGTCTTATTACTTGCTTCCTTGTAAGTAGAAGCGAAATAAAAGAGTACCATAGGTTAAAGTGATAGTCAAAACTTGTTGCTATGTCACTGAAGTTCCGTTGTTTGTATGGACAGCAGTTGACAAATTCTTGTATGAGAAAAGTATAAGTTTTTCAAAGCAGAAACCAAAAACGAATGTTTAAAAAATGATGAACTCTACGAAAAAATGTATATAACATAAATTGTGTGTTTTAGTGTGCTCTACATTTTTCGTGTAGTAAGTTTTTGTCCAACTCTTACGGTTTAGCAGTTATTCAAAATTCCGTAAAGTTCTCTTCAGAGGCTATTCCCAGAAAATTCAAGATATACATTTTATTTGTCATGTAAATATCTTTAATATCCGAAATTTTAATCAAAATCATTAGAGCCATTTTTGAGAAAATCAAAATTTTCGAAAATAGCTCAATGTAAAGAGTAGTTGGGGGTGGGGGGATTTTCTCAAAAGCTTCGTGTCGCATCCCTGGAAGATACTAAACTTAAATGCCAAGTTTGATATTTTACCTACTTTTCGTTTTTGAGTTATCGTGTTTACAGACACATGGACACACGGACACACACACATGGACCTTTTTCCGAAAATGCTTTTTTTAGATAAAGGGGACCCTAAAACATATATTTCCGCTGAAATCTCGGTATCGAATTTTTGGGTGGGGTGCAACACCTTCTCTATACACTATGCACATAGTGCGTATAGAGAAAGTAAAAAACCAATATAACAATAAACGAGTGAACATCATTGCTGATGATCAATTGTTCCAAAGGCAAATCCGTTGATATGACATTTGATGTTAAAGTTGGCATAAAAGGGAAACGAAAACTATGCTTTGTAGTACTGCCTAAGGGTAGTTACAATCCTTGTACAGTATATATTAAGTATAAGGGAAATAAATATGTAAAATGAGTCAAAAGAACGAAATCTGCTTGAAATAATTTATTAGTTTAATGACTAGATTAATCACTGGTTACATTAGAATACAGCACACCTTACTTGTATACTAAATCATAACATTCACAATTCAATCATTATCCAAATATTCTAGCGCAAACTTTCGTCTTAAAGTAGCCTTCGCACCAATGAATCCTTGAACCGTTTAGACTGCAATGAAATACCAATTCTTCCACAGAAAACAGCTGCTGTTCCTCGCGTATATATACTTAAATTACTGTGATGTCTCAAGTGAATTGTCTAATACTCTCTCTAATACAAATGTCTCATAATAAATATAATCTGCACCTATAGTTTATTAAGTATAATTAACCTGTTTCGAAAAACACATAGACATGGATAGCTATTAATAAATAATAAATATAAATTATGAGATAAATGGAAATGTCTCTAGACTTGTGGCTGCTCACTCTCTCCTCTTTTGATGTCTCTGTTAGACATTTCCTCGGCCAGTTTGCGCCACAGCTCTGGTTTCCACAACTCAGGTGCTTCTTCCATTGTCTTCTCCACCGTGGTCCATGAGAGAGGTTCTGTTTCACCTGTAATTAATTCACTGAAGTAAGTAATTAAGATCCCAGGGCCTACATTTCAGTCAAGTAATTCTCTCTATGTGGTAAAACGTTTACTAGAGTGTATCCAAAAGTCTTAGTGTTCCATTCACATGACTTTCTCTACACCTCTGTAACAAATTAAGGAAGTACATTAGGCTAAACCCACAGTCACATGCTCTAAAATGTGGTTCCTATAGGATTGAAACCCGTTTCATTGCGTGGCCTGGAGTAGACAAGTTCCTGTATGAGAAAAAATTTAAGTATTTTAAAAGGAACCAATACCAATGAATATCTCGAAAACGATCAATTTTAGGGGAAAAAAAATAACATAAATTGTGTGTTTTAAGGAGCTCTACATTTTTTGTGTAGTAAGTTTTTGTCTATCTCTTGTGGCTTATTAGTTATGCAAAATTCAAGAAACTTCATCCAGAATAAAGAGGTCTTTAAGAGCTATTCCCAGAAAATTCAAGATGTATATTCAATTCGTCATTAAATATCTTAAATATAAGAGATTTTAATCAAAATCGCTAGCCGCATTTTTGAGAAAATCAAAATTTTCGAAATGTTTTCCCATGAAAAGTGTAATTGGGGTTGGGGGAATTGTCCTGAAACTCTTCGTGTCGTGTCCTTGGAATATAGTGATCATAAATATATGAGCTATGCTGTATACAGATACACACACAGTCGTGTTTCTAAAAATGGAGTCCCAAAACATGTATTTCTGGTGAAATCTCGGTATCGAATTCTTGATTTATAACTTTACTACTGTTAATTTTCCTCACTGCACTTCTTCTAAACTGAGTTTCTAATATAAATTTTTCCTAATAGCCTTGTTTACTATATCTATACGCACTATGTATATAGTGTATATAGTGCATTACAATACCTTCTTTATACACTATGTACAGTATGAAAAAGTACAGTGGCTGACGATCCGTCAACAAAAGTATCTGCCTTTTTGTAAAATTGCCATGATGCGTGTGTATGTGTGTGGACAGCATAGCTGAAAAACTAAAAGATCGTTAAATACCAAACTTTGTATTTAAGTTTATTATCTTCCAAAAATACGACACGAAGATTTTAAAGTAAATCCCCCCAACTCAAACTTTCGTTTACATAGAAAAATTTGTGAATTTAGTTTTTTCTCAAAAAACAGCTCTAACGATTGTGATTAACATATTGTATACCAAAGCTATGCACAACAGAAATAAAACGTATATTTTGAATTTTCTGGGAATAGCCTCTGAATGGCTATTTATTCTGATTGATGTTTGCAAAAATTTGCATAACGGTTAAGCCCTAAGAGAAAGACGAAAACTTGCTACACAAAAATGTATATCTCATTAAAAGACACATTTTATGTTACATCCAGTTTTGTTGTAGAGTAACCGTTTCCAAGATATTCCTTGTTGTTGGTTTTCATTTTAAAATACTTATAGTTTTCTCAGTCAGAATGTGTCCTTTTTTTTCTACTCCTGGCCAAGCAAAGAAGCCAATTTCAATGGCAATCGCATAACGTTAGATTTTAAAACATTTGACTATCGTTTTAATATAGCGCGTTCCTTTAGTTCCCAAGTACTTATAAGGAACTAAGTAAAAGAACATTCTGCTAATGGTTATCTCGATTAGCATGGTGTAGAAAGAAGAACAATATTTTGTAAGAAGTCTGTTTGTAGAACAATTATAGAAAGTCATGTGAGTGTGACATATCAGATTTTTTTCTTGTCTACCTTTTCCAAAGCGCTTTTCGTAACCAAAGTGTCCTACTCCATATATTATAATATTTTTATTTACTATTTATTTAAGGGTTGGATTATTATATATAAAACATTAACTAGATTTGAGAATATTCGAATGAGTTTTGTTTGTATAGAAGGAGAAAGGAAATTTTATTGCAGTTTACGAAGAGTAATCAGAAATTAATGTTACTAGGCTGATATTCTTGAACTTTCCTTCGCTATAGCGAAGTTAGTAGTATGCGATAATTCTAATACATGCGGTTGGCAGCTGTGCAAAGTTTCAGCCACCCACCACTTATAGCGCTCGTTGTAGGTAAACACAAATGCCGACGCGTCTGGAAAATTGGTCTCGAGAAGAAATCCGACCAGTTATTGGATTTCTGTGGACGAAACGTGTAACTGGGCTGAAATACACCGAAAACTGGCGTGTACTGAGAGACTGTAATGTGTCGTCAGCATGTTATAGAATAGTGCTGAAAGGAAAACGCCACCGACAAGAATCGCAGTGTCCGACTCAAGACATCAACAGATCCGAACACAGCACGCGTGGAGGGGCTTATTCAGGAAACAGAAGGATCACCTTAAGTAGCTGGTAGAATTAGGAATGTTATTTGGAAGCGTTCGTCACATTGTTCATGAAATTCTGCAGAACGGAAACGTCTTTTCCCGATGGTTTCCACTAAATCTGTCCAGCCAACCTAAGAGGAAGTGCACGAGGACAAGTCTGCAACTTTTGCAACGGTTCTACAAGGAAGGAAACAATTTTCTGCATTGTCACGAGTGAGTTATATATGGATCAACGCTACACCCACAGCAATAAGCGGTCGTCAGCAGAGTGAAATAATCTCTCCTTTCCAAAGACAAAGAAACTTAGGAGACACCATCTGCCGGGAAGATGATCACCACAGAGTTTTGGGACAGCACGGGTACCATACTTGTTTGGAAAGAGGGTACACAGTGACAGATGATACAAGACCTTGACATGATTGCGCGAAGCAATCAGGAGGACACGACCAGAACTTCTTACCGAGGGCGTCATCTTCCTTCACAACAAGGCGCGTACTCAATCAGCCCAGAAGATCACCACGATGTTGAACCAGTTTCACTAAAATTGGGTTTTATTTATGGACGCTCTTTAACTGCTGCATTTCTCAGCGTCCCACTCTATATTGGGTGTAGGGCTTAATTTTGCTAAGAGCTTCTTTGCCAGGTTTCAGGTTTTATTACGTGCCGTATATCTGCGACATGCGACCAACGGCTTTATTTCCCTTCTGAAGCAAGTCATGTTAAGGATTTTACGCCCAAAAAAATCCACTGCCCTCCTCCGAGTTTGAACTCGCGGCTGGAATTCTGAAGCTAGAATGTTACCTATAAATTCGGGGAGATCCATAGCCAGCGCATGTCTGAGCTGGTATGAGGTGTCTCCGCCTCTCTTCCAATAGATTCATACTACGTAAGCAATACATCTTGTTGCAAGATGTAACAAACATTTCTAATGCAGTTTTAGTTGGCGCGAGTATATCCGCTTTGCTTTGCTACAGATTTTTTTACGTGTTATAATGTACTCTTCTGTTGTGAGCGAGTGTTTTAGCCTGTTTGAAAATGCCTTATTGTCCTGCTGCACCCGTGGACGGGACGAAGTGGCAACAGTGTGACGGAGTGGCCACGAGGTAAGACAACTGTCAAAGATCACTATGGATCTCTCCGACTTTAGACTATCTCTCCAACCTGTATGGACCACCCTCGGTACAGCCCGGACCATGCTTCAAGCGACTTTCACCGTTTATCTCATTTAACGGAGTTCATAGGAGACCCTCGATGCGCTTCAAACTAGGAGGTGAAACCCTTAGCGACAAAATAGCTGAACTCGCAAGGACACAATTTTTACCAAAGGGAATATTCAAACTTATCCCATGAAGCGACAAGTACCTAAACCGATATGGAAACTATGTCGAAAAATATGCTAATATAAATACTGATGTATTAGCTGTATTGTTTCGTTTCACTGCAGGCTTTGTAACCTTAGTTTCTGGGCATCCCTCTTAATATGTAATTGGAAAAATACGAGTGCTTGATGTAGAAGAAGTAATAATTGAAAGTAAAGAAAGTTTGTTTGCGAAACAGCTAGTGAATGGAACACGTCATATATTTTTTTAAAATTTAATTTATAGTTTTAATGTTTACAGCTGAAAAAAATACTCAACTAATTCTCAACAAAACCCAGAACAAATTATAAAACAAAGGTGATATAAGAGCTTATGTCGTACTATGGAGCTCCAAATTTTATAACTAACTGGTAAATTGTTCCATAAGGGAATTTTTATACCAAAAACATTTTATGTGTTCCATTTACATGACTTTCTCTACATCTCTGCAGCAAATTATTGTTAAAAAGCTTAGGTTTCTATTTACTTCATGCTAATTGAGAAAACGTTAGCAGAAATAGTCTTATTACTTGCGTCCTTGTAAGTAGAAGCGAAATAAGGATGTGCCATAGGTTAAAGTCGTAGTCAAAAGCTGGTTGCTATGTGAATGAAGTTCCTTTGTTTGTATGGACAGGAGTTGAATAATTCCTGTATGAGTTTACAACTTATGGGAAAAAATGTTTAAGTATTTTGAATATGAAAGAAATAACAAGGAATATTTCAGAAATGGTCAATTCCACACAAAAAACGTATGACATACATTATGTGTTTTAACATTATCTATATTTTTTGTGTAGTAAGTTTTTGTCATCTCTTACCAGTTACGTAAAATTCAGCAAAATTCATTCAGAATAAAGAGGTTTTCAGAGGTTATTCCCAGAAAATTCAAGATAATACATTTTATTTTCTGTATAGATATCTTTAATATACGGTGTTTACATCAAAATCATTAGAGCAATTTTTGTGAAAATCAAAATTTTCGAAACATGTTCCATTTAAAGCTTAGTTTGGGGTGGGGAAATTTCTTGAAAATCTTCTGTCGCATCCTTGAAAGGTTCCAAACCTAAATATCAAGTTTGGTATTTAACGGTATTTTTGTTTTTGAGCTATGCTGCTACACACGGTGACACACACAAACAGACAGACTCACACATGGACATTTTTCTAAAAATGCTTTTATTGATTCAGGGGGTCCCAAAACATATACTTCCGATGAAATCTCGGTATCAAATTTTTGGGTGCATTACAATACCTTCTCTATACACTATATACATAGTACGTGTAGAGAATGTAAAATTTGACCCAAAACCTTGACTTTTGAGTGAACTGTCCCCTTAAGCACAAGGATAGTTCTGAAAGCGACTCACCTTCCTCATGTATGTAGTAATCAGAACGTCGGGATGGTCCAGGAATAGAGTCAGCTGTTCTAAACCATGGCCACGCTCCCCAGTCTCGACCCTCTGTCTGTAAGCAAACAATAATTTCTATTATATTACACATTTTCTTATGAGAGTAGGCTTAATATATTCTAAGTTGCAAATCAATGTAGGACAACAGACAGCAGTTGGTGGCTTCTATCAAATTTGAAAATGTCTGTTTTACAAAAGAACAGTTAATAGAGAATGAACGTTCTCTGCTCAAACTCTAAGAGCAAAAACACCACTATTACAATATTGGACATTGCCTCAGCATTTTCACATGTAATTTCAGATGCATATAGCTCATTTAATTTGAACTACCTAAAGTAATAACTGTACCGGAAAATCAAATATGTTTTTGTTTGTTTCGTTTATTTAGCCACCTTTAACTTCAATGGTCATATTAGGGCTTTGTCCTGTGAAACAAATAATACTATCTGTAGGTTAAGAACAATAGATTAATAATTTTACTTTCTCTAGCACGTATTATAAATTACATAGTAGATAGAGAAGGTATTGTATTCCACCCAAAAATTCGATGTCGGAAATGTATGTTTTAAGGCCACCTGAATCAAAAAAAAAATTTAGAAGAAGGTCCTTGTGTGTGTCTGTGTACAGCATAGCACAAAAGACCGTTAAATACCAAACTTGATATTTTCAAGGAAATCCCACTTCCCCAAACTACGTTTTACATGGACAATTTTTTGAAAATGTTGTTTTTTTTCAAAAATGACCTTAACAGTTTGATTAAAATAGTTATATTAAACATATTTATACCGCAAATAAAATGTATATATTGAATATTTTGGGAATAGTCCTAAAGTTTCTGGATGAATTTGGCTAAAATTTGCGTAATCGGAAAACCACAAGATGTAGACATAAACTTACTACACAAGAATGTAGATCTCGTTATAATACTCAAATTGTTTATGTCATACACATTTTTGTTTTAGAGTTGACTGTTTCCGAGGTATTCCATGCTATTCGTTTCAATTTTAAGCTATTTAAACTTTTCTCAAACCATAGATCATCTTTCTTTCGTCTGTCTTTTGTTTGCTCCTAGTAAGCAAAGAGAACGGAATTTCAATTGTTTCACGCAGCGACCGGAATTGACTGTCGCTTTATCCTAATGTACAAATCCCTTCTGCTTACAGAGAAACAAGTAATAACACAGTTTTTGCTAATGTTATCTTGATTAGTATGTTGTACATAAAAGAATAATCTTCTGTAAGAACATTTTGTTTGGGGAACAGCTAGAAAAAGTCATGTGAATAGAACAGATCAGTTTTTTACTTTCCGTACACGTACTACTTATGTACATCGTGTATAGAGAAGGTATTGTATTGCACCCAAAAATTGCATACCGAGATTTCACCGGAAATATATGTTTTGGGACCCCCTGAATCCCCAAAAAAAGCATTTTTAGAAAAATGTCCGTGTGTGCGTGTGTGTGTGTGTCTGTGGACAGCAAAACCCAAAAACGAATGGCATACATTTATAATAAAACCTAATCTGTTGCTGTATTAATATGATAAATACATCACTTTAATGTATTGTTACTATTATTTTATGGGCTGGCAAGCAATATGCATTTCAATTGAAATATGACAAATATGCGTTTCAACCTACAGAATAGTTTTTTTTAAATAATTTTGTTTACAGCTTTTTTTTCTTTTCATTTCAGTGTACATACTGTACATTTTATACTTGCTTTATTAAGTTTTATAGGATTATATTTTTTGTTCTTTATTCATTGCATCACAGCTGTGCTAAATTTAATGTATTGCCTGGTAGAGTGGAAAAGAAGGCATTATGGCCTAATTTCCAACCAGGATAAATAAATAAATAAATAGCTTGATTCTGTTTTAGCCGAAAACTATAGCCTCCCCAAGAGGTTGTGAAGGACTTTTAATTATGAAAGTGTTTAAAATGAACAACCTTTAGGTGAATTGAAGATGTGATACAACTAAAATGTAGGTTTAATAAGAAGATATTATAATAGCTTACCAGTGGTGCCATCTCTCTTCGTCGTCCGATTCTTGGAACATTTTTCGAGGCCTTTAGAAAGAAGTTGTCATATTCACTTCTACGTCCAATTCTAGGGACGTTCTTGGATGCTTTCAAGAAAAAGTTGCCATCATCTCCGTTTGCTCCACTGGCGTAAAGCAGGATCAGTAAGGAAACTGCAACAGTAAAAGTAAAGGAGATGCAGAACTACGATATAAATAAATGCACATTTCAGACTGGGCTTGAATGAAACAGCACATATGATAATTTATAGATATAGAATTTCTTTAAGTATCATGTACTGACGAGCGATGCTTTAGTTTTACTAGTATGAGATGATTGAAGTTTATACGGGTATGTATAACTTCTCTGGGTGTGTGCGTGTGTGTGTGTGTGTGTGTGTGTGTGTGTGTGTGTGTAATGTCAGAAGGGATTCCGCACTGCAGCCACTGGCACGTCAGACTCCGAGTTGATAAAATGAGAATAACTATTACGGGCGACCGAAATCGGACGGCACGGAGGGAACCCTCATGGAAGATCCTTAACAGTTTCCAAGCAGTTCATCTTCTGGAGCCTGCGCCTCATCTCTGACCGAACCTCCTGGATCTACAGACACTTCCAACGTCATCCCGCCATCGAAAGCGCTATTTACAGAGCGAAATCGAAAGGGCGCCACCATTGCAGTCGTCCCTGACATTAACAACCCTGAAAGAAACCGGTTGGATGAAATGAAGGGACAGAAAGTTCGGGGAAATGAAGAAATCTCCCCACCACTTGCCTAGTGACTCGGGTAAACCCAGAAAAATCATGTGTCAGAGAGTTCGGCCGCGGGAATCGATCCCACGACTTCCCGAATGCCAGTCTCAGACGAAACGCTTGGTAGTATAGATTCTGTACTCACTATTTGCTTTATAAACAGTGTATGGATATTAACTGCTGGTCATTTTTAGCGGTTTAAATAATACATTAATTAAACATATGCGTAAGCTTTCACGGCCGGTGTCCATGGTTTTAAAATTTAAAATTTTAAAACCAGCCCGAAAAAATTTTTTAAATTTTAAATACATTAATTATTAACATTATGTAGGTACCGTGCTGACTTATTAGAGAAGTCCAGATTGCATAAGAATTAGGAAGTCTGTATTGAGGCTTATCCTTTTAGTCAAAGATCGAAATATGACAATCGGCAGAGTTTTTTGAGAAAACGGCGTTCAGAAGGGCAAAAGTCTCTAACAAACGCTTTATAAAGAGTAGATGACGTAGTTTTCGCTCCCTGATTTCTGTAACCTTTGATGTCGACGCCACGAGGCGTTGCATAATTTACGACGACGCTAAGTTGAGGCAGTATTAACGCCTCACCGCCGTTTCAAATCTCTTTTTATAATTATTCATATTAAATGATGTACGTACTTATAAAAGGAGCGGGAAATATTTAATTTGACGCAGAATAAAGTCGCTAACTATGCATGGAGAACGCATAAACAAATTAATTTTCCATTAAACATTCTGAAATAAATGTATATATAAAATGTATGATTAAATGTTACACTGTTGTAAGCCAGCCAAGTCTAAAATACTTATCTTTAAAATCTGATGTATTCCATTCACATGACTTTCTCTACATCTCGGTAATAAATTATTGTTTAAATCTTAACCTTCTATCTACATTAGCAGAAATGATCTTATTACTTGCTTTCTTGTAAGCATAAAGGAAATAAGGGAATACATTAGGCTATAACGATAGTCAAATGTTTTAAAAGCTGGTTGAAATGTGACTTAAATTCGTTTCTATGCATTGTCAGGTGTTCACAGTTTCCCGTATGAAATAAGTTTAACTAGTGTAAAACTGAAACCAATAACAAGAAATATTTCGAAAAAAGTATATGATATAAATTGTGTGTTTTAATGAGATCTACATATGTTCTATAGTATGTTTTCTCTTACGGTTTACCAATTGTATAAAATTCAACAAAATACATTCAAAATAAATATGTTTTCACGGTCTCTTCCCAGAAAATCCAAGATATGCATTTAATTTCTCATATGAATATCTATGATATGATGTACTTGAATAAAAATCTATAGAACCACTTTTGAGAAAATATAAACTTTCGAAAATTTTCCACGAAAATAGTGGTTGGGGCAGGGAGATTTTCTTCAAAATCTGCGAGTCACATCCTTGGAAAATCCAAAACTTAAATACCAATTTTGGTGTTTTAGCGGCATTTCATTTTTGAGTTATCGCGTTCACAGACACATGGACGCACGGGCAAACACACAAACACACAGGACCTTTTTCTAAAAATGTTTTTTGATACAGGGACTCTAAAATGTATATTTCCGGTGAAATCTCGGTATCGAATTTTTGGGTGCAAAACAATACCTTCTGTACACTAGGTACATAGTACGTGTAGAGAAAGTAAAACCGGACCGAGTTTGAATATTAGGCTAATAAGCCTTGCAGGGAGCAGGCCAAATTTTTAGACATGTCCCGGCTCACTGGCAGAAATGAACTCCCTGACACCTGGACCTGGTTTTTTGAAGATATTTAAGTGATCTAACTTGCCCTAAAGCGCCGCAGTAGCCAGTTACTGAAAAACATCGAAATGCTGTTCACGGAGGCTGACGGAAATACAAATACTAAACAGGAGCTATCATTGAAGCTATCAACATTATTAGGAATGTGTTAAACAAAATGATGCAAAATAATATGCGAACTGCACACGCTTTCAAACATAAAACCTGAATGGAAAGTTGTAAACTCCAGGCCCTGCATATAAACGGAATTCAATCACATGGCAACCAGATTTTAAAGGATTTGACTATCGTTTTAGTTCAGCATATTCCCTTATTTTCCTTCTTCTTACAAGGAAGCAAGTAGTTAAGACATTTGCTGCTAATGTTTATCACGATTATCATAAAGTAGATAGAAGAGTATGATTTTTAACAATAATTTGTTACAGAGATATAGAGAAAGCCATGTGAATGGAACACATAAGATGTTTTACTTTCTCTACACGTACTATGCACATAGTTTTTGAGAAGCTATTGCATTGCACCTCAAAATTTGATACCGAGATTTTACCGGAAATATATGTTTTGAGGTCAACTAAGTCCAAATAAACATTTTAGAAAAAGTTTTCGGTGTATTTGTCTGTCTATCAGTGTGTGTGTGTGTGTGTGTGTGTGTGAGAGTCTGTCTGTGGGCAGCATAGCTCAAAAACGTAAAGTTGACCAAACTTGGTACTCAAGTTGAGTATCTTCCAAGAATACGACACGATAATGTTCAACAAAATCCCCTCACCCCCAACTACCTATTTCATGGAACATTTTTCGTAAATTTTGATTTTCTCAAAACTGTCTGTTACAATTTTGATTAATCAAGATATTTTTATGACAAACATATCTTACATTTTCTGGGAATAATCTCTTAAGTCCTCTTCATTGTGGATGACGTTTGTATAACTGGCAAACCGTAAAGGATATACAAAAACATACTACACAAAAATGTAGATATTAAAATACACAATTTATGTTACATAATTTTGTTATAGAGATAACCATTTTCAAGATATTTCGAATTAATTGTTTCAATTTTAGTCACTTAAGCTTTTCCCAAACAGTAAGACATCTTTCAGCTCGTTTGTTTACTCCTGGCAAGCTAAGAGATTGGAATTTCAATTGTTTCACATAGCGACCGGCTTTTAAAGAACGAGATTATCGCTTTAGTCTGGACAATATTATCGCTTTAACCTAAGAATTATCTTATTTCCTTCTACTTACAAGGAAGCTAATTCTGCTTATGTTTATCTTGAGTAGCATGACGTAGATAGCAGATTAGTGTTTTGAACAAAAGGTTTGTTTACCAAACAGCTAGAGGACATCATCTGAATGGAATATACTAAATGTGTACCATTTTACTTATAAGGAACCAAGTAATAAGGACAATTTGTGCTAACATTTATCTCGATTAGCATGATGTAGATAAAATAATAAGCTTATTAACATTAGTTTATTACAGAGATTTATAGGAACTCATGTGAATGGAACACATCTGATTTTTGCATTCATTTGCATTTTTCAATAAACAGATTTTTCAGTTACCCTGAAAGGTGGAAACTTGAAGGTGATTTCCAATTTTTACTTTCTCTAGCACATATGCACAAATTACGTAGTAGGTAGAGAAAGTATTGTATTCCATCCAAAAGTCCGAAACAGAAAGTTCACCGAAAATGCATGTTTTGAGGATCCCTGAATAAAAAACCATGTGTGTGTGTGTGTGTGAATTACCCAAAAACGAAAAGTCGGCTAAACACCAACCTTGATATTTAAGTGCAGTATTTTTCAAGGATGCAACAAGAAGTTTTTCAGGTAAATTTCCCAACCCATACTACCCTTTACATGGATCAGTTTTCGAAATTTTCGATTTTCTAAGCATTGTCTGAGGATTTTGATTTAAATATCGTATATTAAAGAAATTTACAACGCAAATGAAATATATGTCCTGAATTTAATGGGAATAGCCTCTGAAGTCCTCATCATTCTGGATGATTTTGGCATGACTAGTAAATCGTAAGAAATAGACGAAAACATACAGCACAAGATATGTAAATCTGTTTAAAACACAATTTATATCATATGCATTGTTTTTAAGTTAACCATTTCCGATATATTTCTTATTATTGGTTTTAACTTTGCAATACTTTGACTTTTCTCAATGGGAAGTTGTCATTTTATATATCTTTTGTTTTACTCCTGGCCTAGCAAAGATAACCGAATTTCAATTCTCTTTTGTTTTACTCCTGGCCATGCAATGTTAACCTAGTTTCAATTGTTTCACATGGCGATCAGCTTTTAAATGATTTAATTATCGCGTTAGCCTAGTGCATTTTTTTGTTTCCTTTACTTATAAGGAACTAAGTAGTAACACAATTTTTGATAATGCTTATCCTGATAAACATAAAGCAGACAGAAGAATAAATAACTTTTGTAAGAATAGTTTGTTACAGAATAGGCAGAGAAAGTCAAGTGAGTGGAACACATCAGTTTATGTTAACAATGTATGATTCATTTTGGTCCGGTCTGTCATTTTGTGTTTGCGTGTAGAATATCCTTACTTCGCCGCTAGGTAATATTTAATGCAATGAGTTTTGCTTCTTGTCAAAGTTTTCCAAGTTCTTAATTTTTCGCAGTTATTCAAATTGTTAAAGGTGGGTGTGCTTATGGTTTATTTAAACTTTTAAAGGCTTAGGGGTTTTCTATATTTTAAGGGATTTCCTTACGATAACACGGCCGTCCTCGGTGATCTAGCGTTAGCATGCTAGCTTCTGGTTCCCAAGGTCACGGGTTCAAACCCGGCAGAGGATGATGGATTGTTTCCTGTGTGAAACTCCTTAGCATAGCTTCCTTCAGAAGGAAAGTGAGGTCTCTGGTCTCATCTTGTAGATTTACGCAGGTAAAAAACTTCCAAGTTTGCTAAAGAGGCCTCTAAGCAAGCGGTCTTTTACGCCCATTATATCGAATAGGACGCTGAGAACCGTAACAGTTAACAACTCTGTCAATAAAACTCAATTTAATTTTCGACAGCACGCGGATTATTTCCTAGTGATTTTAATTTAACTGTCAGACACACGTTGTCAGAGCTATAGTGATTGAGTTAATTGAGCCAAATATTATGTATTTTCAAGTCAATATACATTAACTTAACTTTCCCGTTGTAATACTGAAGTCATTTGTGTAATATATTGGTTTCTGAAAATGTATGAACAAGTTTGTGTATTCATGCTCCATATGACAATGCATATTACCTTATAAGAAAATCTTAATCATGGTATTTTTGTCGTTATGTTTTACTAGATTTTTTCTATTAATATTATATCTTTATTAAGATTTATGTTTAGTAAAATGAACTACACCGAAATAATTTGCGAGATTGTGCACATGACTCATATAAGTAATTTGAGATCGGCAATGCAGGGTCCCCGGATGAACATTACGCAACTACATAGCTTAAAGTGTGGGTATCAGGTGCTGATAAGTCGGTGTTAAAGCAAAGCAGGTTGAAAAATTGACTTAGAATGTCTTTAAAGCTGCTGTCCGAGTATAAAAATATCGATTTTTAGCAGCTCGTTACTAGCATTCTCAAGATTTAATGTCACAAAAATCTGTAAAATCTCCAACCAATCACTTGACAGTGCGACACTGAGCATACATTAACTACGTTCTGGGTTATGTAGCCTAATCTGGAGGAGTTTTTTAACTGCTCTGGTGGCTTAATGCGTAACACGGGAAGCCGTTATCCCAAAGGCCATGATTTCGATTCCTGTCATAGAGTAAATGCTTTTTATTGTTATTTTTTCATTCCAGACGAAGTGCCACGATACGTGAACGAGACCCGAACTCGGAAACTATCTTTCACTTGAAAGCCAGTATAATTACCACTACGCTAGAGAGGTACGCTGTAATATATCCCTTCGTTTTTCGTGTTAGGCTCTCGAATGGTTGATAAATTAGCCAGTGGCGTATTGGCACTTCAGAAATTTACAGCCGTTACTTCGGCATTTCAATAAACAGGCCATAAGTCTCCTATCTCAAATTACTTATTTAAGTAATCTATATATTCTGTGAAAATATTTCGGTATAGTTCATTAACACCCTGTGTATGAATTCTATTGATTTATCTACATTAAGACAGATTTATTAATAAGAATTTTATATTAAGTCCAGTATACCAAATTTAACCTTGTGAACTGATGTTTGAGGGGCAGTGTCTTCCTACCGGTATCTTGGCGTCATCCCTTATCCGGTACGATTGCTTGCAGTTTACACACCTTCATTTTAATAATGCAAGCAAGAAACACCCACTAAGAGTGCAAGAGGAATGGTGACAGAAAATGCACTTTACACTAGGAGTTAGCAACGTGCTTGATTCTCTGTCGTAGCAAATAGGCTTCTTCCGTGCATACAGTGAGTAAATACGAGACAGCAGGGATTGTCTCTCTTCTTTATATAGTGTGTCGTGTGGCAGTTTATAATGTCGGGAACAGAAAAAAATTCAACACGCAAGCCATCGACTCCTACGCTTGTAGCTGCTTGCGGTGAATCTTTCTAATTTGTAGAAAGTAGCGGAATATGTGTTTAGTTTTCGGCAACATTCTGTACTCAGAACATTCGGCTTGTACTACGACAGTGAGTACAACAGTTACCAAGGAGAAGAATGTTTCTTTTAAGTTGTCATTGATACCAATAAATTACCAAGATGCCTGCTCATTTTCAGTGCTCTAAATGTGAACGCTGTTTATTACAAATTAATTCTCACGCTGTTGACGTTACAATACGATTATATTGGTATTAAACAAGATAAGGAGCTGGTTATTATATTATATTTATATTATAAAAATTGTCATTCTTGCAATAATTTGTTACTACTGCTACTTACTACCAAATCTATGAAAATAATATATGTTCATAACTGTAGTTTAAATACTAATGGAAAAGATGTAATAGAACAATTGTTTTACCAGTCATGAACCTATAATAGATTTATACCTATAAAACTGGATTATGTATTTAAAACGTAAAAAGTTGTACACTACCACAGCACTGGAATTATCTATCTTGCTTCCCGCGCAGTTGGCCACGCAGTGCATGGTAGTCGATTCGCAGAAACATTGAATTAATTTGCTTCATCTGCTATACTCAAAAGGTAAAAATTATATATTACTACTTCTAAATCCAAAATTCTTTTAGAAACTTCAAAACACTTAAATTTACGTATACCCTAATGTTTAAATGAACAATCTAAAGCCAGAATAAACCATATTTCAGTTTGTGAGGGGTGTTGGATTGGTTCGTGATGCCTGGTATATACACTAACAATTCCACAGGGAATTGAAATCGATATGAGTACACTTACCGTACTGAATACTGAATGGAAACGCGGGTTCAAATTATGTTGAATCTTGGATCCGATCCTCTTAGAAAGTGGGATCGGAATGAGGTCGGATCGAAATATATTGCATGCAAACACCTCCGTATTCAAATCGTTTTGAATACGTAAAGAAGCTCTTCTTCTGCTATATTCGTTATTATTGCTTGTTACTCTCTCTAGCACGTATGTACAATATACATAGAGAATAGAGAAGGTATTGTATTCCACCAATAATTCGATATTGAGATTTCACCGGAAATACATATTGTGAGGCCTCCTGAATAAAAAAAAAATCTAGAAATGTGTCCGCGTGTGTCCGGCTATGTGTAAGTGTACGTATGTGTGTGTGTGAGGGTAGTATAGCTCAAAAATGAAAAGTCAGTTAAATACCAAACTTGGTATTTAAGTTTAGTATCTTGCAAGGATGCCACATGAACTATCTTTTACATAAAACATTTTTCGAACTTTTTTATTTTCTCAAAAATGGTTTTAAAGATTTTTATTAAAATGCTATCTATATGTTTAAGATATTATCATGACAAAAACGAAATGTATATCTGGGAATAGCCCCTGAAGACATTTTCATCCTGAATACCTTCTGTATAACTTTTGTATAATTAGTAAACCGTAAGAGATAGACACAAACTTACTACGCAAAAAATGTAGATCTCTTTAAAACACACAATACGTTCTTTTTTGTCGAGTTAGCCGTTTCGAGATATCCCAAGTTATTAGTTTCAGTTTTAAGGTGCTTAAACTTTCTCAGAGGTATCTCTTTTGTTTATTCCTAATAAAATTGGATGTTAATTGTTGATTCGCACAGCGTCCGGCTTTAAGATTTCACTATTGTTTCAGCTTGACCATTCCTTTATATCCATTCTATTTAAAAAGAAGCAAGCAATCAGATAATTCTGCTAATGTTTATCATGATATAGATAAAAGAATAAGCTTGTGAGAAAAAGCTAGAGAAGGTCATGTGAATGGAACTCATCAGATTTTGTTTTTACTACTGTGTGGTAGAGTATAATAAAACTACTTTTATGGTTTCTGTAGTCTGCACTGTATTCTTAAACGTATTTATTTAACTTCAAAACCTGCATACAATTTGCAGATAACAGATATATGTTTAACAGGTTTGCCAACGCAACTCCTAGCTGAACAACATAAATGGATGAATAATAGTATTCTCGAAGCTTGTATATTCAAACGATCTCAAATTGTATTGAATTTAAGATATCGAATACGGATCGTATTGAGATGGAATGGGACTGAAGTCGATTTCAATTCCCCTTTATCTTTAAAATGACACTGTGACCCAATGTTCAGCAATCTTAGGAACCAGAATTCGATCCTATACTGAAGACAACTATACATTTCAAGTACTCAAGTATTAGAGAAGTGATATGTCTAATTTTTTGTTTATATTTAAAGTTTGGAGATGCCTGAATGTTTCTTGTAAGAAAAGGAATTTTATTTATAAAACGTTTCCTCTTACCCAGGATATTTATGTTAAAGCTTACTTAACTGATACTTTTACACCCCAACTGAAGGACTTACTTAGGCACGTAGGCCTTTCGAGGAGCCAAGTAACGTTTAATCTCAGAATGGAGAACTCGGAATGAGGGATCGGCCCGTAGCCCGGCACAACAGCGAGGAAAGTGGATGATATGAAATTAAGGTGAAGAAATTGGTGGATTAAATAGCGGGGAAAATATATTAAAGCTACAATCTATTACTAATACTTAGATTTTGGGAACATATAAGCACAACTCTGATAATGCTATAATTTTTCATGAGATAACGCCCATTTAAAGAAAATAAGATCCTTAGAATCGAGTTTGATAACTCTTTGATAATCCTGAGGCTGTTTTCTAGATAAATTAAGATTAACAGCTTTATTCCAACCTACGAGTAGGGTTTATCATGGACATTTCTACACAAAGAGTTGGTATTTCTGTTTGGTATACAATACCAATGACCTCAAAGCCTTTATGACAGGCCCGAAGTCTCATCGCGGAGCAAACAATGCCATCCCTTCTTACTCATTCCACCGTGCCTACTTAGCTGTGTACATGACGAATAACAACAGACAGAAGGGCACCCAGTGACGTTTTATTGCGAGAAATAATCAGTAAGAAAAATGTAAGCAACTATTTTGCAGCCCTTATTTTCAATTTAATGGATATCCCATTCCAATTACATTTAGAACTAATTAATCACAAAACAAAAGAACAGGTAGACACGGCTAGCAACCTTACTAACGTTGTCTGCCAATACATAACCCGAATTGAGAGATTTAGCAGGCCATATTGTTATAATATTTGGTTCCACACACACACACACACACACACACACACATATATATATATATATATATATATATATATATTCATTTCTAAATTGAACTTTAATAAGAGTGATACACGCTAGGGTTTAAATGAAATAAAACAGTGTAATTTATGGGTGTTCCTTTACTGCTATGTTTCTCAGCTTCCCCTATATATTGGTTGTGAAATATCGCTTATATTTTCTCAGAGGCCGCATTATCAGGCTTGAGGTTCTTTTAGAGCCGCAAATCTACGGCAGGGAACCACCGACTTTACCTATCTCCCGAAGGAAGCAATGCTAAGGACTTTTACAACCGAAAAAACCCACCGCCCTCCACCGGGTTTGAATCCTGATATTAGGAACCAGATGCCAGCATGTTACCCCTATACCACGAGGATGATGTTTAAATGATGATAACCTTTTTTCAATACTACATATTTCTGTATCTACAGTTAAGACTAGCACTGCTAAAGTATCAACACTCTACTACAAAAGGCTTGTAAAGACTTCTAAAGACATTTTGGTTTTCGGCCACTCGCCTTTAAATTGACTAATTGCGTCACTGTTGTATTTTACATTGTGAGCAATGGTTTTGATAACAACTCCCGTCCGTTTATCAGCTCCCCAGGGCAGCTTTATGAGAGTAATGAAATAACAAACAAATTGAAATGCTTATCAGGAAAATCAATATTCTTTCAATAACTATTAATAAAGCAACGTCGATTCAACCTTCTTTGTAGCAACAAGATTTCAGGTTAATTATAGAGTTGAATAATTTATTCCAATTAAGAATAAAAGCTGCTAACTGCTGGTCACCAAGAAAGAAAAGAAGGGGAAAAAAGAATAAGAAATAAAAACAGAAAATACATAGTATAAAAGACTATATAAGGATATCTGTCTAGTTTAGGTACCTGGAGAAGTGTTGAAATTAACTTAGAAGCTAGAAAAGGCCAAAAGGTGTTAAATTCCTACTAATCTCGAGTGTTTGCTAGCAGAAATACTTCCAAAAAAATGACTGTACTTACGCAAGCAAAGACAATGTCTGAGGCTCCAAAAGCACACAGGTGATTCCTGCATCATTTCTTTTCTTGAATTAAGGTCCACCTGAAAACATAATATGTAAACATGATGCGTTAATCCTATTACATAAATACTAGTATGGTGTTCATAAATACCAGTATTTTATATTCGGCTCAAAATTTGCCATCATTTACGGTCCAATAAATCCAGTGATGTGTTCCACTTATATGTCTTTTTCTAGCTGTCCCACGTATAAACTATTTTTTCAAAGGATTATTTTTATCTACTTCATGCTAATCGAAATAAACATTAGCAGAATTGGTCTTAGAAGTAGAAGGGAATATATTAGGCTAAAGCGATAGTAAAATGTTTTAAAAGCTATCCGCTGTGAGAAATAATAGAAGTTTGTTAGCTTTGCATGGCCAATAGTAAAACAAGAGAGAAGAAACGAAAGATGCCTTCTTGTCTGAGAAGGGTTAGCGTAGTTTAAAATTGAAACCAATAACAATGAATACCTCGAAAACGGTCACCTCTACAAGAAAAACGATCTGATATAAATGATGTAGCTTAACGAGATCTCATTTTTGCGTAGTAAGCTTTTTTCTATTTCTTACGGCTTGTCAGTTATGCAAAATTCAGCAAAATTCATAAAAAAATAAAAAGGTCTTTAAAGTCTATTCTCAGAAAATTCAAGATATACATTTTATTTGTAATGTAAGTATCTTTAACATACATAACGGTATTTTAATCAAAATTGTTACAGTCATTTTGATAGTAACCAAGTATTTTTGTTTTTGTGCTATGCTTTCCACACAAACACACACACACACAAACGGACCTTTTTTCTAAAAATTGTTTTTTGTATTTAGGGGACCTCAAAATATATATTTCCGGTGAAACATTTACATCGATTTTTTAGTGGAATACCTTATCTAACTACATACTATGTACATTGTATATTTTGTATGTATATTAGAGAAAGTCATTAGCGTACGTGTATTTGTTTGTGTTCTGTGAAGAGCATAACTCAAAAATTAAAATGCAATGTATAAGTTCGGTGTTTTCCAAAGATATGACGTGAAGATTTAGAAAATTCTGCCACAGTAAACAATTCTTTGCATAGAAATAGTTTCGTTAGTTTTAATTTTCTCAAATGTTGATTAAAATAGCACAAGTTTAAAATATTTATAAGACAAATAAAATGTATGTTGAATTTCTGAGAACAGCCTTTGAAGTCATCTTCACTATCAATGATTTTTACATAAATTAAACCGTTAGACAAAATGTAAAGCTCGTTTAAATACAGTTTATCTCAAATAATGTTTTGTTGTTGTTGTGGAGGTGACCTTTACGAGACATTGATTGTTATGGTTTCAGTTTTAAATGAGAAGTCGATACTCGTCTTTCTTTCTCCTAGTCAAACAAAGGGAATGGCATTTCAAAGTCGTCACATAGCGATCAAGTTCTTAAAATAATATATGTATCACCTAAAGCATCTACATTCCCCGTTGTAACTACAAGGAAATTATTAATAAAGTATTTCTGCAAATGTTTATCTCTTTAATGTGAAGTAAATAGAAGATGAAGCTTTTTAAGAATAGCCTGTTGACTAATGGTAAGAGAAAGTCATAATGTAATATATTAGGTTTTTATTTTTTCTAGAACATATTTATAATGTACACACCTAGTAGAGAAGACATTGTGTTCCACCCAAAAATGTTATTCCGCAATTTAATCAGAAATATATGCACAAAAATGATTTTAGAAAAAGACCTGTGTGTTAGGTGTGTATCTGTATCTGTGAACAGAATATTTCAAAAACGAATAATCGGTTAAATAACAAACTTGGAAACCACACTTTAAATACATTTTTCGAATTTTTAGATTTTTTTAAAAAAGTGGTTCTACAGACTTTGATTAGATAAAATGTATATTAAAGATGTTCATATGGCAAATAATATATGTAGAGCTTGTTAAACATATAATTTATGTCATTACTAATTTTTGCAGAACTAGCCTTTTTAGGGGTTATTGGTTTAATTTAAAAATACAGACTTTTTTCAAATATGAGCTCCTCATCTTGGCCATAAGAATCTCATTTCAATGTTAATCGCACAGCGGCAGCTTTCAAAAGATTTGACTGTCGCTTTAGCCTAGTGTATTCCCGTACTTCCCTTCTAATTACAAGGAAGCAGGTAATAAGATTATTTGTGTTCATGTTTACCTCGATTAGCCTGATGTAGATAAAATAATAATAATATTCTTTTGTAAAAATATTTTGTTTGTAGAACATGTACAGAAAGTCATATGAATATAACAAATACGAGTTTTAGAAGCTAAATCGCCAGGAATAACATAGTTATGTAAATCTGAGAGTTAATATTGTGAAAATACGGAAAGAAAGTTTCTAGCAATCGGCCTTTGTTTGCAGTTCAGTGCACTAGAGATTTAGATAAAGGCTGATATGCCCATATGTCATGCAGCAACCAAATACTTCTAGAATCAATCGATGAGATGTCTGCTACAGCCAATGCCCCCAACTCCGGTTCACTTTCAGTGTTTCCATAATACTGCTGTTGTGCTGTTGCACAAGATCCAACACCAATACTATATTTTATGTTTGTTCCAACGCATTCCTAACCAGTACCATATTTTCTTATACCTATGCGCCAGTCAAGTACGCTCTCAGAACCAGATCTAAATTTTCCTCACTTGGAACGCTATTTGAACCATTTTTAACTGTTCGTTCACAATCAATTATGAAATTGACAAAAGGTAATCAAAATAGTTGTGCTTTGAAGTACATCACGGAGCATCTGTCTGTTGTTTTAATTTTATTTTTTTTTTATTGTTACATGCTGCTTTCAGATTTACGACTAGGTGAATTATAAAAAACTTCCACAAAAACGATATAAATTTGCGTTAGCAACGGCAAATCCACCACAAACCCATTGTAATTTTATATATATTATTCTTGTGTATATCACTGAACTGCTTACAAACTGTTGGACCGATTTTGACGAAATGTTTTGTGTGTGTTCGAGAGGATTCGAGAATAGTATAGATTCACAATCAGATCCGATAGACAATGTTTTTTTAAGTAATTAATTTTTCTTTGTTGTTAATTTTTGGATGATTTACATTGGTTCCAGTAGGTAGCGCTGCGATCACGGAATCGAAATATTTGAAGATCGATCGGTGCTGCGATCGGATTCAAGGAAATTTCCTGTAAGTTTGTTATTTTTTCGCACATTCGTTTCTTGCGTCGTACCTTAGTGTTCTTATTTCATTGAAACCAATTCTGCGCTTACTGAAAGTATTAAACTAAAGTGTAATTAATGTGTGAAGCGTTTTGCAGTGTAATTAAAAATTATACATTGTGTATGTTGTTAATTTTGGATGATTTAATGTGGATCCGGCAGGAAGTGCTGCGATCGCGGAATCGAAATATTTGAAGATATATATATATATATATATATATATATATTTACTTTCTCTAGCCCCATATGTACAATGTACATAGGTATAGAGAAGGTATTGCACTCCACCCAAAAATTCGATACCAAGATTTCACCGGAAATATATGTTTTACGGTCTCCTGTAACCAAAAAATGTATTTTCAGAAAAAGGTCCGTGTGTGTGTGTCCGTGTGTCGTTGTGTCAGTGTGTCAGTGTGTCTGTGAACACGATAACTCAAAAACGAAAAGTCGGTAAAATACCAAACTTGGTATTCAAGTTTAGTATCTTCCAGGGATGTGACACGAAGATTTTGAGAAAAATCCCCCCACGCCAAACTACCCTTTACATGGAAAAAATTTCGAAAATATTATTTTCTTATAAATGGCTATAACGATTTTGATAACAATATCATATATTAAAGATATTTATCTGACCAATAAAATGTATATCTTGAATTTTCTGGGAATGGTCTCTGAAAACTTCTTTATTCTTAATTCAAAATCTTCTCGGGCTTCTAGCCAGGTAAAACCTTAGTTTTTACCTGGCTAGAAGCCCGAGAAGATTTTGAATTAACACGTCGCCAGGAAAGCTTCAGTTCTTATTTCTTTATTCTTGATGAATTTTACGGATTATTGCATAACTGCTAAACCATAAGAGATGGACAAAAACTTACCACACAGAAAATGTAGAGCACATTAAAACACACAATTTATGTTCTATACATTTTTTCGTAGAGTTGATCGTTTTTAAGATATCCCTTGTTTCCCTTTTCAGCTATGAAAAACAAATTTTGTTCATACAGGAATATGTCAACTCCTGTCCATACAAACAAAGGAGCTTCACATATCAACCAGCTTTTGACTACCATTTTAACCAATAGTACTCCCTTATTTCGCTTTTGCTTACAAGGAAACAAGTAATAAGACTACTTCTGCTAATTTTTTCTCGACCATGAAGAAAGTAGAAGTAAGAGCTTTTTAACAACAATTTGTTGCAGAGATGTGGAGAAAGTCATGTGAATGGAACACATCAGATTTTTTTCTATCTGCTTTATGATAATCGACATACACATTAACAGAGATTGTCTTAATTACTTGCTTCCTTGTAACTAGAGGGTAAATATGGGAATACACTAGGCTAAAGCGATAGTCAAATATTTCAAGAGGGTTGCCATGTGGTTGAAATCCATTTCTATGCATGGCCAGGAGTTTACAAATTTCCGTGTGTGAAAACTGTTTTAAATCTAAAACAAATACCGGTGAATAAATATCTCAGATATGGTCAACCTCAGAAAAAACGATTGTGACATAAATTGAAATATACATTTTTTGTGTAGTAGCATTCTGTCTATCTCTTACGGTTTACTACTTATGCAAAATTCAGAAAAACGTATCCAGAATAGAAAGCTCTTCAGCCGCTATTCCCGGAAAATTCAAGATATACGTTATATTTGCGATGTAAATATGTATAATATGTGATACTTTAATCAAAATCGTTAGAGCCAGTTTTGAGAAAAACAAATTTTCGAAGAAGGTTCCATCTAAAGGATAGTCGGGGGCGGGAGATTTTCTTGAAAATCTTCTTGATCCTCAGAAGATACTGAACTTTAATACCAAATTTGGTATTTAACCGACTTTTCCTTTTTGAGCTATGCTGTCCACAGTCACACACACATAACAAACGGACCTTTTTCTAAAAATGCTTTTTTCGGACTCCGGGGACCACAACACACATATTTCCTGTAAAATCTCGATATTGAATTTTTGGGTTGAATACAATACCTTATTCACTATGTACATTTTACATACGGGCTAGTGAGAGTAAATTTGTTCCTAATTTGAAAAAATAATAATTTATGCTTTGAAAAATAAAGAATCAAAGACTTTGAAAATTGGTCATGAAGTACTTAGTATACTTACGTGTGTTTTCTAAAAAGTTCTTCATGTTCAGTTTAATTGAATAGAACTTCCAGTTCTTAACAAAATTGTCCCTTAAATACTAAGTTTAGTAATCATCAAAATTTCATTTTATAGTTATGCTGTCCACACACGCATACATAGAGCTTTTTAAAAAGTGCTGTTTTTGGATTCAACGGGCCTCAAAACATGTATTTCAGACTGAACATTGATTTCTAATTTTGGTGTATTGCAATACTTCTGTTCACCTACTTTAGGCAAGAAATATTTAAGTGCAGCCAAGTGGACGAAACTCCGAAGATTTACACACTAGATACGAGTGAAAATTATGGATGACTCTGGACTTTAAAAAATCACCCCATACTTACTTTCAACCCCTTATTTACAGAATATATTAGTGGATGCAGGGTAAAGCAGTTAATTTCAAATGCAATATAAATAAAATGTATTGTAATTATTGTTTTTGAAAGATCCAACAACGCTAAAAGATCTAAACTCCATTTTTAATTTATTTATTTATTATTATTATTATTATTATTATTAATAATAATAATAATCACAATCAAAAATATTTCTGATTATACTAGACGTCACCAACTCGCTTGATTTTGTGTAAATACGTGACAGCAGGGATTGACTGTCTTCCTCGTATAATGCAGGGAACAGAAAAAAACCAACACGCAAGCCATCGAATCCTACGTTTATGCTGCCTAAGAGAAATCTCTCTTATTTATAGAAAGACGCAGAACAAGCGGCAAATTTCTGCACTCATAAAATTCAATTTACAACATAACTACGCAACCGATGAGTGAGTACAATAGTCACCAAGTAAAAGAACGTGTGTTTCAAATTGTGTGTTTGATCCCAATTATTTACTAAGAAGCCTATTCATATTTATGCTGTACATTTGAAACCTTTTCGTTATAAATTAATTGTTATACTGTTGGCGATACAATGCAATTGCAGTGACATTTATCAAGTTAAGGGGAGTGTTGTGTTATTATGTCAATACTACAATAATTTTCTTTATATTTTACAGTTATATATTACAAACACCAACTATCACCAAACCTATGAATATGTGTGTAAGTATGTTCATGTCCAAAGTATAAATATTAATACAAGAGATATCATAGATAAATTGTTCTACCAATAAATGAACCTGCAACAGGTGTATTAATCTATGAAAGGTTAATTACGTATTTCAAACCCAAAATGTTGTATACTGCAACAGCACTGAAAAAATTGTTTGCTTTTGCTTTCGCGCAGTTGGTAACGCAGTGCACAGTAGACGATTCGCAGGAGCATCGAAAAAATTTGCTTTCTTTGTTTCACTCAACGGGAAACCAGTTGTTGGCCCCTGATTATACCAATGATTCAAATTGTTGTTTATGTTGATATAAATTAATTTTTTCATTAAGTTATAAGTGCAGCTTTTATCACTCACCAAGATATAAAAATCTGATGTGTTCCATTCACATGACTTTCTCTATATCACTGCAACAAGCTATTCTATTTACTTCATCTAATGGAGCAAAAATTAGCAGAAATAGTCTTATTACTTGCTTCCTTGTTAGTGGAAGCGAAATAAGGGAGCACCATAGGTTAAAGTGATAACCAAAAGCTGGTTGCCCTGCGACTGAAGTTCCTTTGTTTGTATGGACACGAGTTCCCAAAGTCCTGTATGAGAAAAGTATGTCTTTATAGCTGAAAAAAAAAAGGAATATCTCAAAAGCAATCAACTCCACGAAAAAATGTATATAAAATAAATTGTGTATTTTAAGGTGCTCTACATTTGTTGTTGAGGTAAGTTTTTGTCCATCTCTCACGGTTTAGCGGTTATGCAAAAATCCGTAAAATTCATTCAGAATAAAGTGGTCTTCAGAGGCTATTCCCAGAAAATTCAATAAATACATTTTATTTGTCAAGTAAGCAGCTTAAATTTAAGAGATTTTAATCAAAATCGTTAGAGCCATTTTTAATGAAATCAAAATTTTCCAAATTTAATCAAAATCGTTAGAGCCATTTAGAAAATCAAAATTATCGAAAAAAGTTCCATGTAAAGGATAGTTTGGGTGGGGGGATTTTTCTCAAAATCTTCGTGTCGCATCCCTGGAAGATACTAAGTTTAAATACCAAGTTTGGCATTTTACCGACTTTTCGTTTTTGAGTTATCGTGTTCACAGACACACGGACACACGGACACACTGACACACGGACCTTTTTCTGAAAATACTTTTTTTGGACACAGGGACCCTAAAACATATATTTCCGGTGAAATCTCGGTATCGAATTTTTTGATGGAGTGCAATACCTTCTCTATACACTATATATACATAGCACGTATAGAGAAAGTAAAAATGCACAAGCAGTTTTAAAGTTCACTTATTTTTAGTCGCCCTCTGCGGTGTAATGGTTAACATGCTAACTTAAGCGGGTTCAAACCCGGCGGAGGACGATGGATTTTTTCGGGCGTAATTAGTATGGCTCCCTTCGGAAGGGAAATAAAGACGTTGGTCCCGTGTCGTAGATTTATGACACGTAAAACCTCAAACCTGATAAAGAGGCCTCTCAGCAAACTTAAGCGGTCTTTCACGCCCAGTATAGAACGGGACGCTGAGAACCGCAGCAGTTAAAGAGTGTCCATAAATAAAACTCCATTTCATTTCACTTTCACTTATTTTACGCAGTAAAAGTAAATAAACGAGTACAATTGTCATTTTAATATGAATGCGGCGAATCAGATTTTAAAATAAATTATTCGTATATTATAACAGAAAAATATTTTATCTATAAAAACTTTGTTTAAACCAGCTAATTTTAAAGTTCGCAATATCACAAAGTAATGACTCCTTATATAAGCTGTTGAAATAAAATTACAGAATACAATCTCGTATAGTAAAGTTCACAGAGCAAAACTGCAAAGTAACAAGTTCACTTAACACAATGAAATGAGATGTTCACCTTATCCGAATTGCACACGACCTCTTGCTGGTGTGAAGTCTTGTGCGACACTAAACTTGCTTCTTTCTTTCATATGTTTTATTATTTTGTTTCTTTTGCAGGGCTTTTGTTTTGTCTGGTAATGGACGATATCTTCAACATCCTCTTAAGGACGCCGCCCACTCCCATGTTCTAGTTCATCTTAAAAATAAAAGGAGACAGGGAGAGAAAATCGCACTAGGCTTTGTGTTGGAAGAGCAGTCTTTAACAAAATGTACTAACTCGCCTTCATTTAACTGCAGTTCGTCTGCTGCATACGTCACAACCTCCCGCTTGTTGCTAAAATGAAATAAGTGTCATTCACGTTTTTTCCTGGGATGTGATTACTAGAATTAGCGCAGTGTTTCGTTTCAGTAAGAATAGTTTCAGCACAAAGATCAATATACAGGTGTTAATGAACTACACCGAAATAATTTGCGAGATTGTGCACGTGAGTGATATAAGTAATTTGAGATCCGTGTTGCATGGTCCCCGGATAAACATACCGCAACTGCATAGCTTAAACGTGTGGGTATCAGGTGCTGATAAATCGGTGTTAAAGCAAAGCAGGTTGAAAAAATGGCTTAGAATGCCTTTAAAACTGCTGCCCGAGTATAGAAATATCGATTTCTAGCAGCTCATTACTAGCGTTCTCAAGATTTAATGTCGCAAAAATCTGTAAAATCTTGAACTAATCACTTGACAGTGCGACACTGAGCATTAACTACGTTTTTGAGTTATGTATCCTACTCTGGAGGACTCTTTTCAAGTTCTCTGGTGGCTTAATGCGTAACGCGGGAACCTGCTATCCCCAAGATCATGAATTCGAGTCCAGTCACATAGTAAATGCTTTTTATTATTATTATTTTTCATTTTAGACTAAGTGCCGCGATACGTGGCGTACTGGCCCTTCAGAAACTTATAGCCGTTACTTCGAAATTTCAATAAACAGGCCACAAGTCTCATATCTCAAATTACTTATTTAAGTAATCTACATATTCTGAGAGACTATTTCGGTATAGTTCATTAATACTGTATATAATGCCCTGTGTTCACATAATTTTTCTACAAAGTGACCACAAAGTATTCCCTCAAAAGCTAATACTTCGATCTACTCATCATTAATAAATTTGAGCCTTTATTCATAGTTATATTAGAAATCTGACTTTCTCTACATCTCTGTAACAAATTATTGTTAAAAACCTTATTCTTCTATCTGCTTTATAATAATCAAGATAAACAATAGCAAAATTTGTGTCAATTACTTGCTTTCTTGTAGGTGGAAGGAATATAAGCGAATATACTAGGCTTAAACGATAGCTAAATCTTTTAAAAGCTGGTTGCCATGTGGATGAAATCCGTTTCTTTGCAGGGCCAGAACTTTACAACTTTTCGTGTGAAAAAAAAGTTTAAGTATTTTAAATCTGAGATAAATAACAATGAATATCTCAGAAATGGTCAATTCAACGAAAAAATGTATATAACATAAACTGTGTGTTTTAACGTGTCTACACTTTTTGTATAGGAAGTTTTTATCATTCTCTTATAGTTTACTAATTACGCAAAATTCAGCAAAATTCATTCAGAATAAAGAGGTCTAAAATATACATTTTATTTGCCATATAAATATAATTACTGAGAAAATCAAAATTATCAAAATTTTTCCATGTAAAGGGTAGTTTGGGGTGGGGGGATTTTTCTCATAATTTTCGTGTCGCATCACTAGAAAATACTAAACTTAAATACCAAGTTTGGCATTTAACGGACTTTTCGTTTTTGAGCTATACTGCTTAAAGACACTCACACATACACACACAGACAGACAAAGAAATGGCGTGTTATTTATGGACGCTCTTTAACTACTATGGTTCTCGGCGTCCCATTCTATATTGGGTGTGAGAGACTGCTTCATTTTGCTCAGAGGCCTCTCTGTCAGACTTGAGGTTTTTTTACGTGCCGTAAATCTACGGCACGGGACCAACGACCTTACTTCCCTTCCGAAGGAAGCCACACTAAGGATTCTTACACCAGAAAAAAAGCCATCGTCCTCTGCCGGGTTTGAACCCGTGACATTGGGTATGTGAAGTTAGTATGGAAACCATTACACCACGGAGAGCGACAGACAGATAGACAGACAGATGGACACAAACAGACATTTTTCTAAAAATGTATTTTTGGATTCAGAGGGCTGTAAAACTTATATTTCAGATGAATGTTTTCGGTATTGAATTTTTGAGTGCATTAAATACAGTACCTTCTCTATACACTATATACATAGTGCGTGTAGAGAAAGCAAACATTTCGTTCGTTAACATGGCCCCCTCCAAAAATAATATAGATTTGTGGTTGAAACAATGCAATCAAAAATATCATTTGAAATAATCTGCGACGTTTAAGGAGATGTACGTTTTAGTTTATAATACGGTTTCGTCTATCTCTTATGGGTTGCCAACTTTACAAAGTCATTCAGAATGAAAATCACTTTATTTACTATTTCCTGATAATTCAAGATCCACGTTTTATTTTTCATGCAAATATCTTAAATAGATGATATACTTATAAGTAGTTAGAGCCATGTTTTGAGAAAATCTAAAGTAACAGAAACTTCTCTATACAAAGGGTTGCTTGGAAAGGGGGATTTCTTAAATATATATATTTTCATCCTTAGAGGATGATGGACTAAAATACCAGTTTTTATTTTGGGGCTATGCCGTTCACAGATACATACAGGCGTAGACGCTTTATCTAAAAGTAATATTTTTTTTTTAAATTCGGGGAAACTCATCTTACTTTTGGAAGCAATGCTTACTATATAATAAGTAGTAGAGAAAGAAAAAATCTTGAGTAACAATATATGTTAGGCTATTTATATAAAAGATTCGTCTGACTACTTTATTAATCTCAAACGCATCAAATCTGTATAGATATAAGTTTCTGGAAACCATTTAATCCAATTCAGATTTCTCGAAACTTGATTTCTTATATTAGTGCTATGGATAATTATATCTTTAACGATTAGTTTTAGTTTCCCCAAATGAATTAATCTGAAATAACAATCGTAGCATAACCCTTCCATAGCGGTATTTTACAAACTACCCCTACATTTCGATATTATAACATCGTTCATTGATTAGCTTTTATCTCCCTGAATTGTTTTATAGGCAAGCCATATAAACGAAAAAAAGATTAAATACCAAACTTGGCATTTAAATTCATTATCTTCCAAGGGTGCGACAGAAAATGTTCAAGAAGATCCTCCCCACCGCCAACTACCCTTTGCGTGGAATATTTTTAAAAATTTTGATTTTTTTCAAAAATGGCTCTAATGATTTTGCTTAAAATTTCGTATGTTTAAGATATTTTCATGGCAAAAGAAATTAATTTTCTGGGAGTAGTCTCTAAAGACCTCTTCATTCTGGATGACTTTTGTATAACTTTTGTATAACTAGTAAGCTGTAAGAGACAGACAAAAATCACTGTAAAAAACGTAGATCTTAATAAACACACTATTTATGTCATGCGCTTTTTTTGTAGAGTTAACCATTTTCGAGATATTTAGAGTTATTGGTTTCAGTTTAAGGAGCTTTAAACTTTTCTCAAAGACAACTTTCTTTTCGTCTCTCGTTTCTTTACTCTTAGCAAGCAAAGAGAACCAAATTTCAATTGTTTCATTTAGCGACCGGCTTTTAAAATATCTGAATACCCCTTTAGCCTAGTGTATTCCCTTATTTCCCTTCTACTTACAACGAAGCAAGCAATTGTGTGGATTTTGCTGAATTTTGCATAACTGGTAAAACGTAAGAGATACACAAAAACTTACTACATAAAAATGTGTATCTCGTTAAAACGTACAATTTGTGCTATACATTTTTGGTGGAGTTGGCCACTTCCGAGATATATCTTATTTTTTGTTTCTGTTTTAAAATATATACTTTTCTCATACGGCAATTTGTAAACTCCTGATAATGCAAAGAAACAAGAGACCACATGCCAACCAGCTTTTAAAGATTTGACTGTCGTTTTAGCCTGGTATATTCCTTATTTTCCTTCTACTTAAAAGGAAGTAAATAATTAAACCATGTCTGCTAATATATATGATCATTATGAACTAGATAAAGGAGTAAATTCTTAACAATAATTTTTACATTTGTTACCCTTCATGTGGAGAAAATGCAATGGAACACACTAGAGTTTTCTTTGATGCACCATCACTAGGAAAAAATGAAACACAATTGCAGCCGATTTTGTTTTCTCGATATGAGTTCTTGGTTGTTAGTTTTCTTTAGTGCGATCTTGAGGGCAGATATTATAATATCGGTGCCGATAACGTTCACTTCCAGCACCTGGTATATTAGGAGGGAGGTGATCGTTGAGCGGAAGACAGGGTCTACTTTCAGTATTAAAAACCCCAGCTCATTCTGCGACAGTAATCTGACATTGATCAATAGAGCACCTACTGCTGTGCCAGGGATCCCGGGTTTGATTCTCGGCTGGGAATTTTCTGTAGCCAAGATTATCCTCTATCTCCCAAATTCTGAAGGTATGAATGAGAGTTTAAATATGTATAATTGGTGTGTGTGCAATCTAATATATGAAAGGCATAGAAAAACTAGGATTCCAACCGCATTACATACTAGCAAACTTCATTCTGACAAGAAAAGTCTCCAAAGGTAAAAAGGCCGCTCATATGAGAATAATATTGTATTAAAGCGGGATATAATTTTAGGAACTGATAATATTAGTAACGCTTTGACTACATAAATTTATTTTATACATATAAAACAAATTTGCATTCTCTATCATGTTCTTACATCCAGAATATTCAGCCGGTAATGATTCATATACAAAAATCTCATCTCCCCATCTGAGAATTGAACCCGAGATCTCTGAACTGATAAACCAGGATTCTGGCCACTCCACTGGAAAGGCAGTTCAAAAGATTTAATATGACTCGAATGTCATTTATTTTCTTGAGATAAGGTGGATAATTTTCCCTAACATTCCTAGTTACTTCAACATCTTTAAAGTAAAAAATGTAAATATGTTCCATTCACATGACTTCCTCTACTTGTTCTACAAACTTCTTACAAAATATTATTCTTCCTTCTACTCCATGCTAATCAACATAAGCATTGTAGATGGTCTTATTACTTTGTTCTTTATAAGTAGAAGGGGATTAAGGGAATGCACTATGCTAAAGCGATAGTCAAATGTTTTAAGAGCTGTCGGCATGCAATGGTTATTGAAATTCTCTTCTTTGCATGACCCGGAGTAAAACAATAGTAAAACAGACGACTTCCTGTTTGAGAAAACTATAAGTATTTTAAAATTGAAACCACTAACAAGGAATATCTCAGAGATGGTTAGCTCTACAGTAAAAATTCAAAGGATATAAATTGTGTGTTTTAACGATATCTACATTCTTGTAGTAAGTTTTTTACTGTGTTTTACCAGATATTAAAAGTCATTCTAAATCAAAAGGACTTTAGAGGCTATTCAAGATATAAGTTTTATTTGTTATATAGATATATTTAATATACGGTATTTTAATCAAAATCGTTAGAGCTATTTTTGATAACATCAACATTTTCGAAAATGTTTCCACGCTAAGCGTAGTTTGGTGTGGCGTGTCGCATGCTTAGGAGATACTAAAAATAAATATCAAAAATTGGTATTTTCAAACTTTTCGTTTTTGAGTTATGCTGTCCACACACAAACAAACATACAGACATACAGTCACTCACCGAACTTTTTCTAAACATGCTCTTTTTGGATTAGCGGGGTTTCAAAACATATATTTCCGGTGAAATCTCAGTATCGATTTTTTTTTGGGTAGAAAACAATATCTTCTCTATCTTCTACGTACTTATAAATATGCGCTAGAGAAAGTAAACAGAACATAAGATAATTCTGAACACATAAGAATGGTGAATGCAAAATATCCTTAAGTATTACTTACAAGGACGTGGAGACAATGAAAAAACTGACTTTTGAGGCAGAACAAACCTTATGACCTTCCTTCAAATTGACAATTCTGAACGTAATGATAAATAGATAATTTCAAAAATACAAAATCATATCTGAACCGTAATTATTTGCCCATTGCAAAATCAAGTTATATAAGTGATATATATTATGTCATTGTTCAAGATAAAAATTCACATGTTCAATTAGCTTAGCTATTATGCAAACTTCAGTAGAGGTTCTTTCTTCTTAAGGGGACAACCTTTATTCTATTGATTTTTATTTTTAACTTTTATTTTTAGCGAGTAAGGAATTATCTTTTGCAACTTGACACTAATAAACATTCATCTGATCTTTCAAATTACTATCCATAGATTTTTTGAGCTAATTCCTTTCATGTTTATCTTCTCTATACGTACTATGTACATAGTGTATAGAGAATGTATTGTATTGCACCCAAAAATTCGATACCGAGATTTCACCGGAAATGTATGCTTTGAGACCCTCTCAATCCAAAAAGAAAACATTTTTAGAAAAATGTCCGTGTGTGTGTGTGCCTCTGTGTGTGTGTGTGTGTGTGTGTGTGTGTGTGTGTGTGTATGTGTGTGTATGTCTGTGAGCAGCATGGCTCAAAAATGAAAAGACCATTAAATACCAAACTTGGTATTTCAGTTTGGTATATTCCAAGGATGCGACACGAAGATTTTCAAAAAAAAATCCCCCACTCCAAACTACCCTTTACATGGAAAAAATTTCGAAAATTTTGATTTTATTAAAAATGGCGCCAACGATTTTGATTAAAATCTCGTATATTTAAGATATTTTCTTGACAAATAAAATGTATATCTTGATTTTTCTGGGAATAGCCGCTGAAGACTACTTTATTCTGGATGAATTTTACGAATTTTTGCATAACTGCTAAACCGTAAGAGATGGACAGTAACTTATCACATAGAAAATTTAGAGCACATTAAAACACACAATTTATGTAATATACCAATTTTTTCGTGGAGTGGATCGTTTTAAAGATATTCCTTGTTTTTGGTTTCAGCTTTGAAAAACATACTTTTCTCACACAGGAATTTGTCAACTCCTGTCCATACAAACATAGGAACTTCAGTCACATAGCAACCAGCTTTTGACTATCACTTTAACCTATGGTACTCCCTTAATTCGTTTCTACTTGCATGGAAGCAAATAATAAGACTATTTTTTCTCTATTATCATGAAATAAATAAAAACATAAACTTTTTAACAATAATTTGTTGATGAGATGTAGAGAAAGCCATGTGAATGGAACATATCAGATTTTTACTTTCTTTTTCGATACCGAGATTTCACCGGAAATATATGTTTTGAGGTTCCCTGAGTCCAAAAAAAGCACTTTTAGAAAAAAGTTCATATGGGTCTGTGTGTATGGGGGCAGCATAGCCCACAAACGAAAGGTCGGTTAGTTACCAAACTTTGTACTTAAGTTGAGTATCTTCCAAGGATGCGACACAAAGATTTTATAGAAAATCCCCCACCCCAACATCCATATATATTCATATATATGAATATACATGGAACATTTTTCGAAAATTTTGTATTTTATAAAAAATGGCTTTAAGGATTTCTATTAAAATACTTTATGTTTAAAATATTTTTATGACAAACGGAATATATATCTTGAATATTCTGGATGACTTTTTCTACATCATCGTAACAAATTATTGATAAAAAGCTTATTCCTCTATCTACTTTATGATAATCGAGATTGATTATCAGAAATTGTACTTATTACTTGGTTCCTTATAAGTAGAAGGGCAAAAATCTAAGGTTTTCCGTTCACATCTGTTAGGTAAACAAACCTTTTATTCAAAACATTGATCTGTTATTATATCATGCTAACTTTATTACTAGTTTCCTTGTAAGGGGATGGAAAATAAGAAAATGCACAGGCTAAAGTGATAGTCTCCTTTAAAACCGGTTGCTATGTGAAACAATTGGAATTCCAATCTCTTTGCTTGCCAGGAATAAAGAGTATGCCAGTATGCGGAAAGATCAAGTTCCACAATTAAGTTCCTGAACCACTAAATGACAATGACTGTGTTAAACTTTATTATTGGATAGTACTTAACAAGTACGGAGAATGTTTTAAATATAATTGTAATTAAAATAATTCATAGTCATGCATTACTATAAGCTATGAGGTTTTATTACTTTGTCTACACCTACTATGTACATAGTTTACACAGAAGGTATTGCATTTCACCCAAAAATTCGATACCGACATTTCACCCGAAATACATTTTTTGGGTCCCCCTGAATCCGCGTGTGTGTGTCTGTGTGTCAGTGGACAGTATAGCTCAAAAACGAAAACATCGTTGAATACCAAACTTGGTATTTAAGTTTAGTATCCTTCAAGGATGCGACACGAAGATTTTCAAGAAAATCTCCCCACCCCGAACTACTCTTTACATGGAACATTTCGAAAATTTTTATTTTCTTAAAAATAGCTCTAACGATTTTGATTAAAATATCGTATATTAAAGATATTTACCTGAAACATAAAATGTATATCTTGAATTTTCTTGGAATAGCCTCTCAAGACTACTTTATTCTGGATGAATTTTACAGAACTTTGCATAACTACTCAACCATAAGAGATGGACACAAACGTACCACACACACACAAATTGTAGAGCACATTAAAACACACAATTTATATCATACACATTTTTTCGTGGAGTTGATCGTTTTTTAGATATTCCATGTTTTTGGTTTCAGCTTTTAAAAACTTATGCTTTCCTCATACAAGAATTTCTCAATTCCTGTCCATACAAACAAAGGAACTTCAGTCATATAACGACCAGTTTTTGGCTATCACTTCAACCTATGGTATCCGTTATTTCGCTCTACTTACAAGCAAGCAAGTAGTAAGACAATTTCTGCTTAATTTTTCTCAATTACCATGAAGTAAATAAAAGCATAAGCTTTTTAACAATAATTTTTGCAGAGATGTAGAGAAAGTCATGTGAATGGAACATATTAGATTTTTTTCTCTTAATTGTAGGAGGTTTAATACGATGGCAATCCAGAATGTAACGAACGATTTGGCATAACTAAATGACAACGAAAAATATCAACATAGAACTTTATTTACAAAATATAAGTATCTTACTCTATTTGGCAACGCAATCTTCATTCTGTCAAGTGGTACCAGTTTTTCAATGCCGAAGGAATCTTTAATTAAAGGATGAATTTTACGTAAGGTTTATACATTAATTAATTTATTTGTCTATACTTTTCTACCGCCAAAGAACTCATTCGTTATTTTGAATGCACAAAATGTTCGTTCAATTGAATATTATAGGCAAATAACGCAAGCGTATAGTGATAATGCAATGAACGAGTCTTCAGTGAGGAAATGACGCATAATTTACTTGAAATCAAGGATGAAGCAGTGTGTACGAAAAAGACCAGAGAGGGGTTTCATCAACCGTTATGGTGGAGTTGAAAGCAACTGTTGATAAAATAATTCAGAAAAACCTGTTTCGCTTTGGACATCATATCTGACTTTTTTGGATGGAAAAGATATCCCAGCCATGAAGACTTCAAAATGGCAGATATCTTGGTTCAGATCTTTGGCAGTGAAAGAGTACATTAGCGGCTAAAAATGGTACCACGTAATAATAAATACCTTGATACCAATGACGGTTACTTGAAATATAGAGTAAGATACTGTAACCTGGTAAATAAAGTTTTGTGTTGGTATCTTTCGTTAGTATTTAGTTATGCCAAAGCGTCTGTCACAACCTGGATGGTTCTCATAGTATAAAAAAATAAGTACAATTTAAACAATAAAGCTAATATTAATAAACGTATTAATGGAAAAGTAGGTAACATATAGGATGCAGCAATAAAACATGTCCATTAAAGGAGCTTTGAAATATATATATATATATATATATTTATACCAAACTGTAGCATTAAGATAATTAATTTATATCCTAGATTTATGCTAAGAGAAGTAAATTTTTGAATTTATAATAACTAAGTATGTCTTCTTAAAGTAATTACACATTAAGTGATACCCTATTTACTTTCTCTGCCATGAACACATATATAAGGTATACATAGTAGATAGAGAAGGTATTGTATTGCTCCCCAATATCGATACCGACATTGCACCGAAAATACATGTTTTGAGACCCTCTGAATAAACAATCTTTCTAGAAAAAGCTCCGTCTGTGACCGAATGTGTGTGTGTGTGTGTGTACGAGCACGTGCGTAATAGTGAGCAGCACAGCTCAAAAATGAAACTTCAGATCAATACCAAACTTAATATTGAAGTTCAGCATCTTCCGAGGATGCGAATCGAAGATTTTCAAGAAAACTCCCATTTCAAAATACCCCTTTTCAAAAATATTGATTCTCTCTAAAATGGCTCAAACGATCTTGATTAAAACAGCATACGTTTAAGATATTTTATGCAAAATGAAATGTATATCTTGAATATCCTTGGAATAGCCGCTGAAATTCTGCTCTTTTGGCATAACCGGTAAATCATGAGAGAGAGAGAGAGAGAGAGAGAGACAGACAGACAGACAGACAGACAGAGAGAAAGAGAATGTTGTACTAAAAATGTTCATTTGGTTAAAACACACACTTATGTCAAAAATTGTTGTGGAGTTCACCGTTTCCGAGAGATTCTTGCTTATTTGTTTCAATTTAAAAACATTTATGCATTTCTCAAATGGAAAATCCTTATTGATTTTTCTTTATCCTGGTCAATGCATCACATAGCGACAGCTCTTAAAAGATTTAACTATAGCTTAGCACAGTGGATTCCCTTATTCCCGCGTATCTACAAAGATGTATGTATTTTACAAATGTTTGTATCAGTATCTGTGAAGTGGACAGAAAAATCAGCTTTCATAAAAATAGTTTGTTGCAGAATAGGTAGAGAAAGTAATGTGAATGTAAAATACATCATTTTTTTCTTATCATTGTGTATTATTAGCTTCAAGAAGTAGGATATATGCATTCACTTTTTGGTGCTTTTAAGCCAAAAATTAAATTTCTAATATCTCAATAACATTATGGAATAACTTAAAATTTTCCACAAATCAGTTCAAAGAGTACCAAAAAATCTATATTCCAATTTTTTTTGTAAAAAAGTATTTCAGTGAGTGTTTTTTCCCTACTCTATAACGTATACAGTTGCGTTTGCTACAATTTGGAACCTACAGACTGTAAGAGGTACAAATATTTGTAATTAAAGTGCAATTAACAACATTGCATCAATAGCTTTTTCATTTGAAGACTTTTAATTACTAGTGTATTTTCATTTGGTTAGTACCTCCAAGTATGCGTGGCTCGCACAAGATATACCTACTTAAGTTTATTTTCCGTGAGATGCGGGTTTGAAGGCATAGTCTTGAATGGGCAGGCCTCGCTATCGGAACTGAGTTTGAATGTTTTCTGCAAAGCCAATCACCCCACACTGCCTAGGCCACCAGAACACGTATTGAGTTGTGAAAACGAGGAACCAAAATGGATAGAATATACTGATAGGCGTTGCTCATTTTGAGGCGTAGTAAAGACTATACAAAATACATCAGGTAGTAGATTATGTGATTAGGAAAACGAAGAGAAAAAGAAAACACCAAAACACCTTTGTGGATATACATATGGAAATATACATATGTACGGAAATCCCTAATTGAAAATTGGCATTATGCAGAGAAAATGAATGGGTGTCATACATAAGGTGGTTAAATCCTAATATTGTACTTGTTTTACAGAATTAGGAGAGTTTGTTTTTCAGAATTTTAACGGGGTATTATCGAAGCATATTTTCCCTTTTTATTTTCTCTATACTTACTATGTACATAGTGAATAGAGAAGCTATTGTATTGCACACAAACATTCGATACGAGGTTTCACCAGTAATACATGTATTGAGACCCCCTAAGTCAAAAAAGACATTTTTAGAAAAAGATCCCCGTATGTGGACAGCATAGCTCAAAAACGAAAAGTTAGTATTTAAGTTAAGTAACTCCCAAGGATGCGACACGAAGATTTTCAAGAAAATCCCCCACCTCTTTATTCGGATGACTTTTGTATAACTGGGAAACCGTAAGAGATATACAAAAACTTACTACACAAAAAACGAGATCTCATTAAAAAACACAATTTATGACACATACTTTTTTTACTTTTTTTGTATAGTGAATGTATTATAATGCACCCAAAAATTCGATACCTAGATTTCACTGGAAATACATGTTTTAGTACACCCTGAATACAAAAAAAAAGTGTTTTAGAAAAATGTCAGTGTGTGTGTCTGTCTGTCCGTTTGTGTGTGTGTGTCTGTGTGTATGTGTGTGTGTCTGTATACAGCATAGCTCAAAAACGAAAAGTCCGTTAAATACCAAACTTGGTATTTAAATTTGGTATCTTCCAAGGACGCGACACTAAGATTTTCAAGAAAATTCCCCAGCCCCCAACTAACCTTTACATGGAAAAATTTTCAAAATGTTTTATTTTCTCAAAAATGGCTCTAACAATTTTGATTAAAATGCCGTATATTAAATATATTTACATGACAAAACAAATGAATATCTTGAATTTTCTATGAATATCCTCTGAAGACTACTTTATTCTGGATGAATTTTACGGAATATTTCACAACTGCTAAACCGTAAGAGATGGACAAAAACTTACCACACAAAAAATGCAGATCATGTTAAAACTCACAACTTATGTTGTATAAAATTTTTCATGGTGTTGATCGTTCTTTAGATATTCCTTGTTTTTAGTTTCAGCTTTGAAAGACATACTTTTCTTATACAGGAATTTGTCAACTCCTATTCATACAAAATAAGGAACTTCTGTCTTATAGCAACCAACTTTTGACTATCACTTTAACCTATGGTGCTCCCTTAAAAAAAACAAAACAAAAGAAAACATTCATTTTCCTTATTTCGTTTCTACTTACAAGAAAGCAAGTAATAAGAATATTTCTGCTAATTTTTCCTCGATTGGAATGAAATAAATGGAATCATAAGCTTTTTAACAATAATTTGTTGCAGAGATGTAGAGAAAGCCATGTGAATGAAACTCATCAGATTTTTGTTGTTTTCAATTTTAAAGGACGAGACTTTCGCTTTAGCCTGTATATTTTCTTATTTCCTTTTTACTTACAAGAAAGCAAGTAATAGATGCTTATGTTGATTAGCATGATGTAGATAGAAGAAGAATATTTTGAATAACAGGTTAGTTCGCCGTACAGCTAGAGGACATCATGTGAATGGTACACATTAGATTTTTGCCCTTCTACTTACAAGGGACCAAGTAATAAGTACAATTTCTGCTAATGTTTATCTTAATTAGCATGAAGTAGATAGAATAAAATAAGTTTTTAACAATAATTTGTTACAGAGATGTACAGAAAGTTCCATTTTGTCATTTATATAATTGAATATGTCGTGCCATTGAATATCCAAACGACCATCCACAGCAAATGTAGGTGCTACCACCTTTTGTAGGAGAGTGTACCGAGTTAGTGTCTGAAAAGGGGATAAAAGCAAACACAGCTACTACTTGAGAGCCAGAAATAAAACAATTGAGCCCTACTTATCGCCTCCACTACAATCGATAGATGACGTTACGATCGGTCCGGTTTCCTTTTAATATCAGCTGTTTTGGTTTTATTTGAAGCGTTATGACGCAATATGCAACTAGGGACTATTTTAATGTGCATCGTTAGTTATATAACCGTTACGCGTACACAATGTGATTGCGGTATTGATATCATTTTAGTTTCATGTTTACTAGAGATCTTTACGGACTCATTCACTAGAGTTCTGCAGTTCAAATCCCGCCAGGACTATCTTTCCTGACTAGGGTTTTTTTCAGGGGTTTCCTCAGTCCTCGTAACTGGTCAATGCAGGGGAGGTACCCTAAACTTAATCAACTTAAGCCTGGAACGCTACTTTCCCAATTATATTTCATTTCATGTATACCAGTGTCACAGCCTGTGGTGCCGTATGAAGTAACAGTAGATGTTAAACATTTTCAAACTATAAATTTCCGCAGCTCTGCTCACGATAATGCGTTAAATGCGAAGATTCTTCTGACTCCTGCTCTCTCACTTTCTCTAGCTCAAATTTTGTTTTCTCTCCCACTCCTCCTCTTTCCTTCTGTATTTTTCCCTTCCCGCGCTCTCCCACTCTTCCCTTCAATCGCCATCAGCTCCGTTCTCTCCTCTTTGAGCAACCTACATATATGTGCTGTTTTATTTTTCTTACTACTTTTACTTTTGAGAAGTTTTCCACTTGTCAGCGATTACCCTGAATTCCATTTTTATCCTTCTCGGTCGTTCAATTGCCATAATATAGATTCCTCTCTCATCAATTAGTAAACATGGATCCCTTGAAGCTGTAGGTCATCTCTTCGTCCTCCTACTATAAGGTGACCATTCTAACAATGTCCTAGGCCATCTCTCCTTATCCATTCAATTGTGTCCACACCTTGTAATCCTTTCTATAACTGACTCCTCCATTTCTATCATCTGTCTTATTTGATACTCTCGTTCCTCTACGGATTCCATCCATCTCCCTCACTTGTATCTTGTTTTTTGTCTTTCTGTTAAGATCCACCCTTCAGACCCATAAGTTATTGTAATCTCTGCTGCTGTTAGAACCATTCTCCTCTTTGTTTATCTACTAATAATCCGTTTCCTAGGATTTCATTCAGAATTTTGATTGCTCCTCTTGCCTGAATCACTATGATCCACGTCTACGTAGCAACTTCCCATTCCTGGATTTCAGATCCCAGATATTTAAACTGTTCAATTGTCTTAATAAACCTTTCAGTTATATTATTACAGTTTTCTTGATCACCCATCATTAAATACCCTGTTTCATTCATATTAACTCTCATCCCTACCATTTCAAATGCTTACATAGGTTTTCTTATCATAAATTTAGCATCTTCTCCACTTTGGGTCACTTTTTTCTAATTTGTTAATAAACAAGCGTTATGCTTGGTGGCATGATCGGAGTTGAGTGTTTCTTGGTACTAGTTAACGTGCAAGAATAATATCGATTAGAATCCTAGGATAATTCCTTAAATATTCATTGCTCGGAAGTTTTCTAATTAATAAAATAGGTGCTCTACACAGGATGATCCGTGTTGCGCCCATCCACGCAGGAGCGGATTTTTCGGCCCACGTATAGGACTTTTTTTTTTTTTGGTAGTGTTTAACGCCCGGTTTAACTACTAATGGCACCGCAGGCGGTGACACTGATGATACATGAATGATGATGGAGCACCGGTGGAATGCGATGGCGGGGGAGAAAACCCGCCCCAGCGCCGTTTTGTCCACCACAAATCTCACATGCGGTCGCTTGGGATCGAACCCCGGCCGTCTAGGTGAGAGTCGAGTGGTCTAACCACTCGGCCACGGCGCGGCCTACGTATAGGACTGCTGCTCTCTCAGCATCGTGATGCTCAGAGAGTGTTTAGTGTTTAACGCCCGCTTCAACTACTTGTGGCACCGCAGGCGGTGACACTAATGACACATGAATGAAGATGGAGCACCGGTGGAATGCGATGGCGGGGGAAACCGGAGAAAACCCGCCCCAGTGCCGCCCCACCACAAATCTCACATGCGGTCGGATGAGATCGAACCCGGCCCCACTCTGATATAGGTACAGGATGTTAATGAACTATACCGAAATAGTTTCACAGAATATGTAGATTACTTAAATAAGTAATTTGAGATAGAAGATTTATGGCTAGTTTATTGAAATTTCGAAGTAACGGCTATAAGTTTCTGAAGTGCCAGTACGCCACGTATCGCGGTACTTCGTCTGGAATGAAAAAAATAATAATAATAAAAAAAAAATTATTCTATAACGGGAATCGACCTTTGGGACGTTACGCATTAAGGCACCAAAACACTTGTAAAAAAAACCCTCCAGAGTAGGCTGCATAACTCACTGAATGCTCAGCGTCGCACTGTCGAGTGATTAGTTCGAGATTTTACATATTTTTGCGACCTTAAATCTTGAGAACGCTAGTAATGAGCTGGTAAAAATTAATATTTCTATACTCGGGCAGCAGTTTTAAAGACATTCTAAGTCATTTTTTCAACCTGCTTTGCTTTAACACCGACCTATCAGCACCTGATACCCATACGCTTAACGCTATGTATCCGGGGACCATGCATCGCCGATCTCAAATTACTTATATCAGTCACGTGCACAATCTCGAAAATTATTTCCGTGTAGTTCATTAACATCCTGTATAGCAGTCTATAGATTACAAAACCAATATTTCGATTGGGAGAACCTAGGTACTGACCGCAGTATTTCCCCCTATCGCCAGGATGACCATGGACCTCTGCTGTGTGCAAGTGGTCGTGAGCTAGGCAAACCTCTCACTTATTTAAATTTTAATCATATATAGATAAATAATCGATATAAATATTTGAAGAATATATTACCGCGATGATCACAAACAATGAAACTGAAAATCTGGTATCGTGTTCCGAAATAATAAATATATGTAGAAATTCAAGTAAAAATCCATATAATGCATATGACTTTTATAACGCGTAGATTGTGTTAATTTCGGGATTAACAATAATACTCTTAAAAAGTCTAATGTGCCACATGAATACGTTTCCTCTACACTTTATCATTTATTAGTGGGTGTAAATGTATTATTACTAAAGTTTATTTTCCTACTTATTTCATTTTAATTGAGATTATTCTTTCTGGACTTAGCCATGTTGCACATTTCGTTAATTGTACATACAAAGTGAAAAGCGATGGTACAAGGGTATATAATTGGATGCTACACGCTGGCTTTGAAAGTCCATACCTTTTCCATGAAATCTCTAGAAAAGAGAAGACTTTAACAAAATGGCAGAGAATTGAATAATTCGAACCATTAACAACGGACATCTTGGAACACAAAAAGAGATATTTCTTCACTTTTACTTATCGGAATACCCTGTTACATAGCTTTAAGTTTTTCCCAGTCTATGTTAGTCTTTTAAGATTAAAAACATGCGATTTATATTGAAATATTCGTTTTGTAATCGTCTTACCCTCCCCGTATTTGTAGGACTGAGACCCCCCCCCGGGACTTACAAGCCAATGCCTGGAGGGCAGAAACCTGTCGGGGAGCCAACGGCACGAAACCAGGTACTCAGGCATGAACATGAGGAAGAGGATGATATCAAATGTAAGCGAAATTGATGATTGGAAAGGTGATTGTTGGAATGAGTGGCCGGGGAAACCGGAGGACCAGGAGCAAGCCCGCCCAGATGCCGCTTCGTCCGCCACGAATCCCACATTCGGGAGCTTGGGATCGAACCCGGCGCCGCCTATATTGTAATATGTAAATAATTCGTTTGCCTGGTTTCTTAGAACAATGTCAATTTACTGCCTCTGTGGTCGAATGGTTAGCGAGCTGACTTCTTACCCAGAGGTCCCGGGATCGATTCCCGGCTGGAACAGGGAATTTTTCTTTAACCAGAATTATTCCCTATCCCGCACAGAGTCTGTAGGTACGAGAGTCTCGTATGTATGTGAGAGTGAATGAGTGAAATATCCGGTGAAATATCGATATCGAATTTTTGGGTGCATTACAACACCTTCTCTGTACTTATGAACATAGTACGTGTAGATAAAGTAAAAACAATGTCAATTGTTTTACTAGTTATTTCACAGGAAGCTTTCAAATTGTTCATATCATTTACATTTGGCGTTCATATGGCAAAATTCAGGACTACCAATACTTGAATAGAAACAATCACTAGGCAATAAAAGGTTGTAGTACAAGAGAGAAGCACTGTGTTAGATATAGTTTAGTGTTTATATGTAAATAAATGGATTTTTCTGTATTTAAGTGTAAATATTTCCATTGATGTTACCTCGCTTCGCTCGCATGCACTGTGTACGGTCTAGGTTAGTGCATGTAGGTACATAAACTAATTTTCCCGACTTTGGTTTCAACAATTTACACTGACACGCTGTGTTGCTTGTCAGTTAGTCATTAGATCGCAATCATATAAAATTTTAGTCACCTGGAGAAAATAATGCTGCAATATTTAGGAACCAAAAGGACTATTTTTAATGTTTTCTTTTTCGGCTCTCACATACCAGTGTCTATTTTCTTGTTCTTTATAATATTTATTCTTTCGTCTATAATTTTTGACAGTATTTTTGACTAAAATTGCTTTGGCTGTTTAGCCTTTTAACTTCCGCATTATACACATTTTAAAATGCGTACAATCCTTAACTACACAGCTATAACAACATCATCAACAGCAGAAACTGTCCAAAAATTTGCAATTAATAATTAGAATATTAAAATCATGTCTACCAAGCTTGAAAGCGTTCCTAAAACCATTAACCGAAAATAAATATTAGCCAGAAGTTTATTAGAACAACACTGTATTGTAACATTACTGTGATCGTAAATAATATAACTATTACTTATATAGTTCCAATGGTCAACCTAACGAAATCATAGACCATTGAACGGTGTGGAATATGAACTCAGATTGGATATGGATTATTAATAGTGAATGAATATTTAATAGGAATTTGTATATTCATTAATATATTTTAGTTAAGGTATTCACTTTATCGTTCTACAATTATTTGAATATATTGAAGCACCACTCACGAAATTACAGGACAGGCATAATATACTAAATAATTGGCTACCGGATTTGTATGTTCTTTACAAAATAATTTCCTAGCATCGCTATATGATTGTAGTATACCTACAAATCCAACTTTATTAGGACCTTTACGAAATTGAATATAACCTAACACCTTACGATCTAATAGAGTAAAACATCTACTCCTACCACTTTGTAGCGTTGACCATAAAATTTATGTGAATATTGCTTTTTTTAAATAGTGAGATACTTTATAAAGCAATTGCTTAAGTGAGCGTTAGGACTATCGTTTGTTGAAGAAATGGCTTAGATTGGAAGCCTCCTGTGAAAGCTTTCAATAAAAATCTGATGTTTCATTCACATGATTTTCTCTATCCTATAATTTATTTTATAAATCTAAAATTATTCTTACGAAAGTTTATTTTCCTATATGATTTATGTTAATCGAGATAAAATTTTGCAAATAAGAGATTTCAACATATATTTCCATGTAGTTACAAACGGAATAGAGGAAACGAATCGATACCCAGATGTCGAAAATCAAGTGGTTATAAATTGGTCTTGAAATGTCATATTGTTTCCTTGGCATAGAGGGAAATAATTGAACAGTGACAGCACTTAAAATGTCAAAATATAGAAAATTTGAAACCAATAACAACCCAAAAAGCTGTCTAAAATAATGTATGTGCTTTAAAGAGGTCTACTTTATTGTGGAGTAGGTTTTTATCCATCTCATTTACCAGTTATACAAAGTTATGCTAAAGAGCTTCTTAGACATTTCCAGATAATTCATAGATATGTTTTATTATTGGCATACATGTCATTATATTGGTAGGGTCGCATTTCAGAAAATATATATCCGAATTTTACTTTCTCTACTCGATACCAAGATTTCACCGGAAATACAGATTTTGAGACCCCTTGAATCCAAAAAAAGGATTTTTGGGAAAATGCCCGCTTGTGTGTGTGTGTTTCTGGACAGTATAGCTCAAAAAAGAAAAGACCGTTAATTACCAAACTTGGTATTTGAGTTTAGTAGGTATCTTCCAAGGAAGCGATACGAAGATTTTCAAGAAAATTTCCCACCACCAAATGCCCTTTACATGGAACATTTTTCGAAAATTTTGATTTTCTCAAAAATGGCTCTAATGATTTTGATTAAAATACCGTATATTTAGGATATTTTTATGAGAAACGAAATGTATATCTTGGATCTTCATTCTGGATGACTTTTGTATAAATGGAAAAACGTAAGTGCTACACAAAAAATGTAGATCTCATTAAAACTTTTTTTTTTTTTTTTAGAGTTAACCGTTTTCCAGATATTCCGGATTATTAGTTTCAATTTTAGCCACTTAAACTTTTCTCAAACGGCAAGACATCTTTCTTCTCGTTTCTCGTTTGTTTATTCCTGAAAAGCAAAGAGATTGGAATTTGAATTGTTTCACATAGGGACCGGATAGCAACCGGCTTTTAAAGGAGAGACTATTGCTTAGCTTGTGCATTTTCTTTCTTCCCTTCTACTTACAAGGAGCTAGTAATTAATTGTGCTATATTTATCTTGATTAGCATGATGAAGATAACAGTTTAATGTTTTGAATAAAAGGATTGTTTGTCGAACAGCTAGAGGACATTATATGAAAGGAACACATTAGATTTTCCCTTCTACTTACAAAGAACCAAGTAATAAAGACAATTTCTGCTGATTTTTATCTCTATTATCATAAAATAGAAGAAATAGCTTTCTAATAATAATTTGTAACAGAGATGTATAGAAAGTCATGTGATTGTAATTTCAGAATGTTTTTATTTCATTTAAAGGTGATTTTAGATGAGAGATTTCTTGAAAAATGTTGAAAGACACAAACACAGAGAGTTCCTTTTTATATCTCTCTAAATTTTTTCTTCTGATTAGAAGATCTCAGAATATGTTTTTACAATACAATCTTGATATTAAACTGTTGGGTGAAATATTGTACCTTTTATACCTAAAGATAGGTATGTGACAGAGAAAGTAAAACACCGTTATCACACTTCGCCTTTACCTAACTAACCACATCACTTTCTCCGGAAATTTAAATTATAATCGAACCATTTTTGTTACATTTTTATTACTTTCTCTATACGCACTATGTACATAGTGTATAGAGAAGGTATTGCACTCCATCAAAAAATTCGATACCCAGATTTCACATAAAATATATGTTTTAGGGTCCCTTGTATCCTAAAAAAGTATTTTCAGAAAAAGATGTGTGTGTGTGTGTGTGTGTCCGTAAACAAGATAACTCAAAAACGAAAATTTACTAAAATACCAAACTTGGTATTTAAGTTCAGTATCTTCGAGGGATGCGACACGAAGATTTTGAGAAAAATCTCCCCACCACAAACTACCCTTTACATGGAGCTTTTTTCGAAAATTTTGATTTTCTCAAAATGACTAACGATTTTGATTAAAATATCGTATATTAAAGATATTTACCTGAAAAATAACACGTTTATTTTGAATTTTCTGGGAATAGCCTCTGAAGACTACTTTATTCAGGGTGAATTTTATGGAATTTTGCATAACTGCTAAACCGTAAGAGATGGAAAAAAACTTACCAAACAATAAACGTAGAGCACATTAAAATACACAATTTATGTTGTATACATTTTTTTCGTGGAGTTGATCGTTTTTGAGATATTCCTTTTTCTTGGTTTAAGCTTTGAAAAACTTTCTCATACAGGAATTTGTCAACTCCTGTCCATACAAACAAAGGAACTTCAGTCACATAGCAACCAGCTTTTGACTGTCACTTTAGGTTATGGTACTCCCTTATTTCGCTTCTACTTGCAAGGAAGCAAGTAATAAGACTATTTCTGCTAATTTTTTGTCGATTAGCATGAAATAAATAGAAGCATAAGTTTTTAACAATAATTTATTGCAGAGATGTAGAGAAAGTCATGTGAATGGAACAATCATATTTTTTATTCAACCTATCAGATAAAAGTTATTACGTTACATGCATAATTACGGTATCACAGAGCTAAGCGTACTGTAACCATACCTGATAATGCTGGCAGAAGTGTGATGTGTGTTTCCTTGCTGGCACTTGTGGTTTCTGATGAGGATCTGCACATGTCACACACCTTTTGTATCAGCAGGAACTGTCAACTGCTGGCACCATGGTGATTTGTGTGATCACGCTCTCTCTGTGACAGATTTACTGCTTCTACCTGCCTCACATATAGCCTATACCGGTATTCAGTTCCCTGCTACCCGAAAATACCAACCAGCATTTAACCTAGAAGGCCTTTATGAAAGCGAGTGCACATTTATCAATTTTATTCTCAGTTGAACATATTACAAATTAATTATAAATTCAATTAAGTAATATTTTTACATAGGTCAATGTATTCTATTATTGCTTGCAATATATTGATTTTAATAATAATAATAATAATAATAATAATATAGTCTTTAACTAATTTTTACTCCTCTAGCAGGCATAAACAGTGCACATAGAAGGTAGAGAAGGTATGTATTCCACCCAAAAATTTTATATTAAGTTTTCCTTGGAGTACCTGTCCAAAAATAGAATTTTTAGGTAAAAAATCCATATGTATGTGTGTATGGACAGCATAACTCAAAAACGAAAAGTCGGTTAAACACCAAACTTGATAGTTAAGTTCGATATCTTAGAAGGATGCGACACAAAGATTTTTCGGAAAATCTCTCCACTCCAAGGCACCATTTACATAATAAAATGTTCAATAATTTTGAATTTCTCAACAGTGGCTGAAACGATTTTGATTAAATGTCGTAGGTTAAAGATATTTACGTGGCAAATAAAATGAATATGGTTCCAACAATTCCACCACTCATAGTTGTTTGTAAAAATTCAACGTGCAGCTTCCATCCCAATAGAGTACCGGATTCTGATGCCTACCATAGCTTTATCTGTCTGTTTGTAATGCATTTTGAGTTGCTTGTGTCATTGTATCAATATTTCTACGTATTGCTCGTCTATAACGCGCACGTTGTGGCGGCACGATGGTGCAAAATGGGAATAGCCTCTGAAGACCTCCTCATTCTGGATAACTTTTGCATAACTGGTAAAGTGTAAGACGGTTAAAAACTTACTAGACAAAAATGTAGATCTCGTTAAAACATACAATTTATGTCCTGTAATTTATTTTTTATTTTTGGAGTTAAGCATTTCCGAGATACATCTTGTTATTGATTTCAACTTTAAATATTTAAAAGTTTGTTTTATCCCTGACCATGCAAAGAGAACCGAATTTCAATAACATAGGAAGAGCTTTTATACCGCTTTAGCCTAGCTTATTTCCCTTTTACTTACAAGAAACTTAGTAACAGACCGTTTCTACTAATGTTTATCTTGATTAGTATAAAGTGGATAGAAAAATAATCTTTTGAAGAATAGTTTATTATAGAAAGGTAGAGAAAGCCATGTGAATGAAACATATAACATTTTTATAGTGTACTATTCTAGTATTTATACTTCTTGTTACCTCGCTTTCATTCCTCCCTGGTCAAGAAATAACATATTGCAGTGTAATTTAAACCACTTCAAGGTCTTGAAATTATCTTTGAAGGCTAAGGAAGGGGTAGTTTCTATGGAAATTTCGATAACTCTTGCCCATTATCTTATAATTGGTTGGAGTTGTGTGGTTTGACGCGAATATTGTCATTTCCATAGAAACTACCCCTACCAAACCTTTGAGGTGAATGTCAGAATCCTAAAGTAATTTAAACTCCATTGTACACTTACACGAACGCTGTAAATTATTTATTATTAAATTGTAAACTCGTATTTCTTATTAAAGCATTTAAAACTTTTTCGGTGTTGGTTCTTAATGATGACTTTAAGGGATAATAATCCAGGAAACTCGGTGAAGTCATTATTAATGAATATTTCTTGGTATATTTTCCTTTTATGATTCTTATTTCTTTATTCCATTAAAAGTATAATATATTTTGAGTTTCAACTTTTAGTGCAGGGACAATATGACTAAAGCACTTGATACTGTTTCGTCATTTAATACATTTCTTGCATTTTTATAAACAAGTATTTCTAGTTTTTAAAACTAAGAATCAATTTACTCCACCGCCCTGATAGAGCGGTTGCTACGCAAGTCAAACTACCCACTGCAACCACCTCGCTCCATGAAAGACTCGCGATTCGCTCATAATACCTCTTATAATAGATTATATGTTATAATAAACTCAAGGGAGTGCAATCTTCCTCGAAAGGAGTCATAGATGCCATGACAGATGCATTTTGTTTACAATTTTATATTATTTGTGTTTTGAGTTGTAGAGCATTTCATATGATTTATAATAGGAAATGAGTACTTTGATTGTAACCACTGATCATGTGTACATGTTTGACATTTTATTTTCTAATCACAGATGTGATCAAAGGTGTGATGTTGGGTGTAACTTTCATCACGAAAGTATCTCACCGATAGATGTGATCAAAGATGCTATTGCATATTGTAAAAAGTTACATCATACTTATGTGATCACAATTCTATAGCACAAGTATGCATGCTGTTTTATGACACTCCGCGTCATTCTGAGCCCTTTTCAAATTAAATCACATTAAATTGAGTGTTACTTATGGACGCTCTTTAACTATTGCGATCCGCTGTGTCTAATTCTATATTTGTCGTAAAAGACCGCCTACTTTTGCTCACAGGCCTCTTTAATATGAGGTTACTTTACGTGCCGTAAATCTACAACATAAGACCAACGGCTTTGCTTCCCTTCCTAAGAAAGCCAAGCTAAGGATTTTAACGCCCGAAATAATCCATCGCCCTCCACCCGGTTTGAGGCCGCGACTTTGGGAACCAGAGGCTAGCATGTTGCCCCTAGACCACGGAGTACGACTGATCCTTTTTCCCTTCGACGTCTTGTTGTCAATGGTGCGGTTTTATGGCCCGTCAATTCTGTACCAGATGATCCAACGTATGCAGATGTCCCTTCGTGTGTTAAAAGAGTTGCAGGGTTCAACGGGGCTATTCCAAGTTAAAACCCCACTGTTCCCCACTGCAACTTTTTAACGCACCAAGGGATAACTGCACACTTCAAATAGAGCAGCTGGGCAACCTGGTATAACAGAAGATCCTTGGAAGGTAGGAGAGCCGTAGAACAAAACACCGGTTTGGGATAAACTGTTGTCCCTTCAGTGGTAATTTGTTTTAGATGGTTTTTTTTTGCTTTCTCTAGCACGTATGTCCAACTTACGTAATAGATAGAGAATGTATTTTATATCACCCAAAAATTCGAAATATATTTCACCGGAAATATGTTTTGAGACCCCCAAATCCAAAAAAGGTATTTTTAGAAAAAATGCCAAGTGTTGTGTGTGTGTTTGTGCATAGTTAAAAATCGAAAAGTCCGTTAAATGCCAAACTTGGTATTTAAATTAAGTATCTTCCGAAGATACGATACAAAGATTTTTAAGAAAATCCCCCAACCCCAACTACCTTTTACATAGAACATTTTTCGAAAATTTTTATTTTCTCAGGAATGGCCCTAAATATTTTTTATTAAAATGCCATGTGTTTAAGATATTTTCATGACAAATGAAATGTATATCTTGAATTTTCTGGAAGTAACCTCTGAAGCCCTTCTCATTCTGGGCGACTTTTGTATAACTCGTAAACCGTTAAGAGATGTCCATATAATGCTCACACTACCCACTACCCTTAACAGTGCCATCAGCACGTTTCCAAGGTACGGGAATATTTTTAAAGATACTGGAGGGGGAACAGAAGACGACGTAATGCAGAAATCATGGTTTCACATCTCTACTTTTAAGTAGTAAGACCATTTCTGCTAATGCTTGTCTCGATTGGCATGGTGAACCTAAAAGAATCGTTTTTTGGAAGGAAAGTTTGTTTGTGGAACAGTTAGAGAAAGTCATGTGAATAAAACGCATCAAACTGTTAATTAAAACGGTTCTCGTTTCTATTTCTCAAAATGAAAAGCATATACATATATATTTTCTGTAAAATATATAGGTGCAGAACTAACGTGACAGATTATATCAGCTGAGGTTCCTAGTGCCGAGGGCTGAAGTTAACACCTGCCGGTGTCAGTGAACGACAAGGTGCATTGCTACAAAGTGGTAATTCATTCCCTAAGTACCTGCTTGCATATCTTGTTCACATACACGTTTTTGGCATGTTTCCTTCGGAGTCAGCCTAATAGAGGTTTTACAAAGGTGTTATCTTCAGTATTTTAACTCTTAGTTGCCTGCACTAGTATACAACATATGCCGTTTTTCATTTAATTCAAGTTTAAAACTGGAGTTCTAGTAAAAAGATTTGGGTATAAACCTAAACAATTATATAAAATAATAGAGAAAATAGATATGAAAATAAATGTAGATTCTTTATTAATATTTTTCTTCCCAATTAAATTCTTCTAAACCAGTTTTCATAATCCTGCCAAATGCGCTATCAAAAAAGTAGTTCAAATGACCATGAGTGTTAGGTGATAGGCAATGGACTGACCATTCACTCAAAGCCAAAAGTTGGAAGTTCAAATCCCACTGACGGGGATAAAGGACGGGGAGAACCCAAGTAAAATAATCGGTGTGATACTTGGAAGTTAATGGAACTACATTCGGCTTTAGTTATGTCGGTTTTCTCTTTTATTTATTTAAGAAAATCACTGCAATTTTAGAGCAAAAATTGTATATATTTTTACAATAAAAACAGACTTGATTTCTTGTCGTTTATAGTTGACTGCTAGTATAACATCAAATTAATCCTAGAGTACAACCCTATTTGTGTAGTTACCCTTAAAACAAGCAGAACTTATATATACCGACAGGCAACAAAGGGTTCTTGCCTGTTATTTATTTTAAAGTGGTTCTACTTTATACTAACTTCTGATATTGCATAGCGGATTATATTCGACAGGACCTTTGGTTTTTCTATTACGTATGTACAATATACATAGTGGATAGAGAAGGTATTGTATTCCATAAAAATTCGATACCGAGATTTTACCGGAAATACATGTTTTGAGGCCCCCTGAATACAAAACAAAAGCATTTTTAGAAACATGTCCGTGTGTGAGTGTGTATGTGTGTGTGTTTGTGGGCAGCAATGTTTAAACACCAAACCTGGCATTTCAGTTTAATATCTTCCAAGGATGCGCCAAGAAGATTTTCAAGAAAATCCCCCACCCCAAACTACACTTTGCATAGAATATTTTTTGAAAGTTTTGATTTTCTCAAAAATGTCTACAACTGTTTTTATTAAAATGCCATATGTTTAAGATAGTTTAATGACAAATAAAATGTATATCTTGAATTTTCTGAGATTGGCTTCTGAAGACCTCTTCATTCTGTATGAATTTTGTATAACTGTTAGACAATAGCTTACTACATAAAAATGTAGATCTCAATTTTAAGCTACTTAAGCATTTCTCATACGAGTAAAGAGAACAGCATTTATATTGTTTCACATCAATGACTTTTAAAAAATGTGACTATCGTCTTAACCTAGTGTATTCCTTTATTTCTCTTCTACGTATAAGAAAGCAAATAATAAGACCAATTCTGATAATGTTTATATCGATTAGCATGAAGTAGATAAAAGAATAATCTTTTGCAACAAAAAATTGTTTTCAGAACATCTAGAAAAAGTCATGTGAATGGAACACATAAGATTTTTACCATCTGCGCTACATACTCGCATAATAGGTGAAGCATTCTACACAACATTTTATGTCGCAGTTTCCTCGAAAATGTATGTTTTCAGGGGCCCTGAATTAAAAAAAAATTCTAATGTGCTCCATTCACATGACTTTCTCTACTTATCTGCAACAAAATATTGTTAAAAATCTCTTACTTCTATTTACTTCATGCTAATCGAGAAAAAATTAACAGAAATAGTCTTATTACTTGTTTTCTTGTAAGCAGAAGCGAAATAAGGGAGTACCATTAGTTAAATTGATAGACAAAAGCTGGTTGCTACGTGACTGAAGCTCCTTTGTTTGTATGGACAGGAGTTGACAAATTCCTGTATGAGAAAAGTATAAGTTTTTCACAGCTGAAAACAACAACAAGGGATATCTTAAAAATGATCAACTCCACGAAAAAATGTATATAACATAAATTGTGTATTTTAATGTGCTCTACATTTTCTGTGTGGTAAGTTTTTGTCAATCTATTACGGTTTAGCAGTTATGCAATAATCCGTAAAATTCATCCACAATAAAGTAGTCCTCAGAGGCTATATCAGAGAAAATTCAAGAGATACATTTTATTTGCCAAGTAAATACCTTAAATTTACGAGATTTTAATCAAAATCGTTAGAGCCATGTTTTAGAAATCAAAAGTTTCGAAGTTTTTTTCCCTGTAAAGGGTAATTTGGGATGGGAGGATTTTCTTGAAAATCTTCGTGTCGCATCCTTGGAAGATACTAAACCTAAATACCAAGCTTGGTTTTTAACGGTCTTTTCATTTTTGAGCTATGCTGCCCACAGATAAACACACAGACACATACACAGACAAACAGACAGACACACACGGGCATTTTTCTAAAAATACTTTTTTTGGTTCAGGGGGTATCAAAACATATATTTCCGATGAAATCTCGGTATCGAATTTTTGGGTGCAATACAATACCTTCTCTATACACTATGTACATAGTACGAATAGAGGAAGTAAACAGAAATGTATTTAGAAACAGGTCAAAGTGCGTGCGCTTGTGTGTATCTGTGTATGTGAACAGCATAACTGAATAATGAAAGGTCGTTATATATCAAACGAAATATTTACATTCGGTATGAATGCAACACGAAGATATTCAGGAAAATCGTCCATACCCTTTACATGCAACATTTTTCAAAATGTTCCATTTTCTCAATTGACTCTAGCGATTTTAATTAAAGCGCTAGAGTCAGGGTTAAAACTTAGTAACGTTATCATTTACTTAACTAAACCTATAAAAGAACATTTTAAAAATTCGTTAAAAATTAAAACTGACTTTCATTTATTGACCCTGGTTAACTGCGTCCCATTTTATATTTGGCGTGAGAGATCGCCTAATTTTGCCTCTTCATCAGGCTTGAGGTTCCTTTAAGTGTCGTAAGCCTCCGGCTTTACCTTCGTTCTGAAGGAAGCCATGCTAAGGTTTTTACACACAAAAAAATCATTTTGAACCCACGACCTTGTGAACCAGGTGCGAGCATGTTTCCGCTAAACCACGAAGGATGAATACATTGCGTTAAAAGGCACTAAATATGATATTTGCGTTTTTGCGGCATAGACTTGTTATTGATTTTAAAATTGCCAATAGTAGGTTTTTTTAAAATGGAAAGACGTTATTAATTTTTCATCTTCCTGGTCATGAAAAGAGAAGCAAACTTCAACTGCATTGCAGAGTGACCATCTCTTAAAGGACTTGAATATCCCTCCAGGCTGGTGTTTTCCCTTATTACCATCAACTTAGAAGGAACTAAGTAATAAAACCATTTCTGTAAATGTTTATCTCGGTTAGAATGAAGTAGGGAAAAGAAGAAGCTTTTATAAGAACAGGTTGTTTCAGAATGTGCAGAGAAAGTCATGTAAATGGAACTCATTTTTATTTTTTTGCTCCTCATTTTGTTTCAAAGCTGTTATTAGTTCAAATCAAACAGTAGCTATACAAGTACGCGATACATCGGATGTTGAACAGTATTTTAAAGACTTAAGGAAGACTTAAATATATGTATTTGATTTGATTTATTAACATGAATCTCTCTTGCTATTCTGGTTCAGAATTTTGTCTTCTGCAAACTAACTACAAAAAAAATTATTTTTCTACATACCTCATGTTAATCCAGAAAAACTTTTGATTTCACTATAAATACATGTTTTGAGGTCCATTGATTCTAAAACAGACAATTTTAGAAAAACATCCCTGTCTGGGTGTGTTTAAATTCTACGTCTTCCAAGGATGCAAAAGAGCATCAAATAAATCCCCCATCCCAAACTAATATTTACATTGAACATTTTTCTAAATGGTTATATCGATTTTGATTAAAAGACTACACATTTAATATATTTTCATGATAAATAAAATATGTATCAATACTTTTCTGGGTATATATGTATACCTTGAATTTCCTTTATTGTAGATGACATTTGTATAACTATTTGTTTTTATGTTTAACATCTATTAACCGAATAGGTCAGTTGGATGATAAATGAAAGAAATGGATCAAATTATGCTTAAATGATCCTGGGATCTTTAAAGCTTAAATTTGTCCGAAATTCGTCTTCTATGGAAAGGGAAAACCCCAAAGAAACCTTGTCGAACGACACATCCTCACCGCGTTTCGTACACCAGGCCTCTTGAATGTGAGGCAGACACTTTACTCCCACACTACAGAGGCAGTTTGCATAACTGGTAAACCGTAAGAGATATAGTACTCTTAACAAAAAGTGTAGATACGTTAAAGCACACAATTTATGTCAAACTCCGTTTTACTTTCTCTGCACATGCTATGTAGTACATAATGTATAGAGAAGGTATTGTATTCCACCTGAAATTTGATGTCGAGATTTCAACGGAAATACACGTTGTAGGGCCTCCTTTATCCATTTTTTAGAAAAAGGTACGTGTGGCTGTGAACACGATAGCTCAAAAACGAAAGATCGGTAAATCATCAAAATTGGTATATGAGTTCAGTATCTTCCAAGGATCCAACGCAAAGATTTTGAGAAAAAATTCCCTCACCTCATTCCACCCTTTACATGCGAAAAATTTCGAAAATTTTATTTTTCTCAAAAATGACTGTAACGATTTTGATTAAAATACTGTATATTAAAGATATTTACAAGATACGTTTTGAAGTGTCTGGAAATAGCCTCTGAAGGCCTCTTTATTATGCATGAATTTTGCTTAGTTTTGCACAAATGGTACATCGTAACAGAGACAGAAAAGCTCGCTGCACAAAAAATAGTTGACCATTTTCGAGATATTCCTAGTTATTGGTTTCAGTTTTAAAATAGTTAAAATTTTCCTATACGCAAATTTGTGAACTATTCCAACCACATGGCAACCAGCTTTTAAAATATTACCCTAATGTATGCCCTTATTTCACTTCTACTTACAAGGAAGCAAGCAATAAGACAAGTTCTGCTAATGTGTATGCTGATTAGCATGAAGTAGGTAGAAGAAAAAGTGTTTTTTTTTCTTTCTTTTTTTTACCGCCTGGATAGTGTGGTGGTAGCGTGTTTGCCTCACGTTCAAAAGGTCGTGAGTTCGAATCTTGCTTAGGATGAGTTACCCAGATAAGGTTTTTTTTTCGGGATTTTCCCTTGTCCTGAGAAGACGAATGTCGGGTAACTTTAAGCTCCATGGACCCCGAGATTATTTGAGCGTCATTTCATCAATTTCATTCATCGTCCCATATGACCAACCAGATTAAAGGACGTTAAAACAGTTTATTAACAATGATTTGTAGATAAAGTTTAGTTAAAACGATTCTGAGATATTTCTTTTATTGGTTTCAATTTCAGAATATGTGTACTTTCCTCAAACAACTTTTCTCATCTGCGGTTCTTTTGTTTTACTACTGGCCGAAGTTGTCATCCGTGTCTTTTGTTTTACTTCTGGCCATGCAAATAGAACCAAGTGTAATATCAATAGCCAAGCGACAACTTTTAAAATGGTTGCCTATCGCTTTGGCCTAGTATATATTACTTTATTTCCCTTCTATTTATAAGTTGCTAAGTGATAAGAATAACTTTGTTAAATTTTATTTCGATTAGCATAAAGTACCAAGAAGAACAATTTTTTGTAAATATATTAGTTTGACGGTTAGGTAGAGAAACTCATGTGAATGGGAAACATCAGAGTTTTTCCTAAACTCTATCAACAGGGCCAATCCTCTCAACAAGGATCGCAACAGAGAATGTGCTGCCAAGTCTGTTTTTTTTTTTTTAGAAATGATGTTTCTTCATGGTCTTCCTAGAGTTTTACTGAAGAGACGGTTTTAACAAATGCCTACGAGACAACGGAACAGTAAAAATAAAATATTGGCGACTGTGAAGGAGCAATTAAGCACACAAACTTCACAAAGTGTGCGGTGATGAAAGTAGCGGTAACTTTTGGTGTAGAAATATGGAAACTCAAAGAGCATCCCAGATGTGACGCAATTCATTTATTCTACAGAACATCGACAGTGCTGAAACCTTCTCATGTCGCGATCTTGTGTTACTGTTTAATATTCTCTCTGTTTCCTCATTTCCCCTCTTCGTTGTTTCTGAGGCGTGTACTTCAAACTGCTCTTGAACATGCAAACCTCCATTTGCTGCATTAAGTTTTTTTTTTTCTGCTTTTATATCATCTACTTTAGCTCGTTTGATTCCCCTTCCTTCTCTGTTTCTTGTTTCTATTTATAATTTTGACACTTGAAATTTCCACTGCTTCAGTTGTTAGCAATTTTGCTTTTGTATTGTTTCAGTGGCTTGGTTTCGGTAGCTTTTGTAATTATATACTTCATTAAAGCAATATAAAGGTTTCTTTTGTGCTTTTTTATCCCCTAACGAGCGCAATGTCTCGTCACATAGCGTGTGGGGCTCGCATGAGGAGGTTCCTTGATCAATTCTCGTTGAACCGGCCAATCTGTCAGGTTAGTACGCGGTGGTTTCTGTAAGGCCGTGAATTTCTCTTCCCCCGATTTTTTTGTCATTTCATTTTGTCATGTTTCAGTGTCGAAAGATCAGGGCAAGTGGACGACGTGATGAGGTCTTTGAGATGGAGTGCCCTGCCGTTCTGTATCTGACCTCTAGCAAGACCTTTTCTTTAGGGAGGAGGCTAGTGTGAGTTGAGCTATTGGATTCAAGATATCACATCTGGAAATATTGGGGGACCCTGTCTGCCTTCAAGCATGCTGCCCAGATTAATTTGGCTCTGTGCCCTTCGCTTCACTCCTTCCTCTCGAAGGTACAGTTGTTGCAACATGCTTCCTTTGTGTTTTTATGCCAAAATTCTCCTCCACATAAACCCGTCTGATATCTCTTTATATCGTGGGAAGTTTGACGCCACCTGAGAGTTTCTCGCTGAGATTTGTCAAAGGTCATTGCTTAACCATAATTGGAGTTACCTGTGTTTTGCATCAGTAAATTTGCATTAAATCAACAGAGCTGGGTTATAGTGTGTTTCTCATATGAGATTTGAGCAAAGTGGTTGCCGCCCTATACCCTGTTCTGGTCTCCAAATGCCTGTTCACTTTAAACTACGCCTTTTCAAAGCGCTGACAATCCCTCTGATGCTCTATGCCTGCGAGGTATGAGGTATGGCAGCGGACACCATGCTTCTCTGGTTACGGCAAATACGAATAGAGCGCTCCAGTCCATCGACTCTATATGTCGTTGCTTCCCAGTGAGGCTACTACATGAGGATTCGGCCCTCCTTGCGTGGAGGATGTAATTAGGCGCCGGGCTCAAGATATTACGGCAGATTGGCCCAACGTGAGGACGCCCTTGTCAGATCATGTGGGCCACTCACCAACTGAACGTCGATGTAGGCAGTTCCCGGTTCCCCTCATGGCTTGTGGTCACAACAGCTTCAAACCAGTCAACAGTAAAAAGCCAAACTAAGTACACTCCCCTCCCAGCCATGGGAGTGGTCATCAAAAACTTAACACCAACTAAGGTGAACTTAACAAGTCACCAGCGGAGCAGCGGACAGGATGCTACACCTGAAAAAAGCAAACATTAAGGAGCCTACCAGTAGCGCCACCTCTTTAACACCAATCTAAACTGCCGAAACTAAACTTTAACCCAATCCCCTATATTCCTAAGGCTAAGCCCTTACAAGGGTAACTACACAGTAACTACAACTAGGCCCACCATGAGTCTACCAGATCTAGCACGAACGCACGAATCGAGTGGTGGTACGAGTGAGGAGACAGTGAGCAGACGTGTGAGGAGGCAGCTCTTATAGGCGAAAGGAAGAAGGCATTAATAAGATGGCAACTAAAATTACGATCAGCACGGCACTGATAGAAATTGATAGAGTTGGAGGGAATTTTAGAGAAAGTAGTGAAATTGGATAGGACAACAAAGAAGAAGAAATAAGCAGGAAATTGGAAGAAACAAGGAGGAGATGCAGAACATAAGAAGACGTGTGGTTAAAATGAAGGACAAGATCAACAGCTTCCTAAATTACCATGCTTTCATATTTTTATTTTTCACTGTATTAGTTTAATTACTTAGATATCTCTTTTGGAATTATTCATTGCACTAACTGTAACATCAACCAAGAACTTCAGATACAGCTGTAGATGCTGTCGCGCCTTACGCACTTTCTAGACTATCCTGTTCCAATTTCCACTCATCTGAGCAAGAGTACATGCATGTACTCAACTTGAAAACCCGGAGCAGAGGTAGAGAGGGCACGTAATAGCTAATACATGACTGGACAAAGGTCATACACAATACTTGCGTCCTGCCACTTCATTATCAACAACCGATTCAGCCGTGAAAATAGCTTGCCCTCAATGCTGCGCTGTATTGCATGTTGTAGGTAAAATCTTCTTAGTCGTTAGTGACTGTTCTTCTTTTGGTGCGCACTCAAGTAGGGACAGCATATTATAGAACGTCATAATCCCTAGAAGTATAAATCATGACATGAAAAACAAACTCCATGCTCAGGCCCACATCCAATTAATACACAGGTCTTGCATTTTAGTTTCCGTGATCCGCAGATAGTAGTGGTAGTAGTAGTAGTAGTAGTAGTAGTAGTAGTAGTAGTAGTAGTAGTAGTAGCAGTAGTAATAGTAGCAGTAGTGTAATGAAAGGTATTCCAAGCCTCAGCCATTGAATGGCTTTTTGTATGCCAGGCCCCTGAAGAAAGAATGAGTTGAGTATAATTGCAAAGGGCGGCCGACCTCCAGACAGGGACAGAGCCGCAGTTAAGGGTCCCTAGCAGTTCACAAGTAGTGGGGAGCGTCAGGAGCCCGCCACTCAGTCCCGGAGAGACCACCCGATTCCGCAGTTACCCATTAGTGCCATCCCGCCAGCGAGAGCTGAATTTCCAAAAAGTAATCGCTTCCACAAAGTGGCGCCTCTATCGCAGGCCTCGTCGACACTTGCAATACTGAAAAAGACTGGGTAGGGTGAAATGAAGATGAAATGAAGCGACAGGAAGTTAGAGGGAATGAAGAATCTTCCGCAACATTCGCCTAGTGACTCGGGAAAAAAACCAAACAGCTCATGTCAGAGAGCTTGGCAGCAGAGAGCCGATCCCACGATCTCCCAAACACCAGTCCTAGACGAGACGACAGAGTCACCTGGCTCGCTGGTCTACAGATATTTCAACCAACTTTTGGTTTATACAATGATTTTTCCTTATACATCCAACAACTTACTTCAATGCATCGGAAAGATACAACGAGCCCAGAAAACTCCAGTATTCCAAAACATTATCAATTGTAATATAACGCGGTTTTATATTGTTCAAAAATTTTATAAGCTCTCAGGGCGAGAGAAGTTATCCAGACAAGATGAAATCACTTGTGGTATTTGCTAAGACATAGTTTTTCTTTTTCTTTTTTTTAGTAGCTTATAAATCAGAATAAATTGCAAATCAGGTGTCATATCTAAAGTAAACGGTCTGAAAAATGATTTGCATGATGTTAGTCAAGGAATAGCATGTGCCGTAAAAGAGAACGATAGACGTATTTCTAGTGTTCTATGAAAACAAAACACTATCGATTGTCCAATGCAATGATTTTCGTTTAGTTTTCAGTACTGAAATGTTTAAACTCTTATGTGGTCGCTGAAAGACACTATATTTTTGCAGTTTTAATGTTTTCTTCATAATAGGAATTTCTTATCTATAAAAATATCACTCGAGAGTTTGATTTTATTTATACATTTTGAGTGAATTTATTGGCAGCAAATAAAAGTTTTCGTAGTATTTATGTGACTATTTCTAATTTTAAAATAAAAAAATCCGGTGTGTTCCATTCACACGACTTTCTCTACTCAAAATTCTTATAAAATATTATTCTTCTATTTACTCCATACTTACCGAAATGATGCACTTATTATTAGTCCCTTATTTAGCAGAAGGGGACTAAGGGAATACTCTAGGCTAAAGTGATAATCAAATGTTTTAAAAGCTGTCGCTATGCAACTGTGAAAAGAAACACAGATGACTTCTGTTGGGAAATGTAAAAGTATTTTAAAATTTAACTATTTAGAAGGAATGTCTCGGAAACGGCTAGCGTCACAACAAAAATGTATAGTATGTGTTTTGTCGAGATCTACATTTTTCTATCTAAGGTTTACCAGTTATACAAAGCTCATCCATAAAGCAGAGGATTTTCCTAAAAACCTTCGAATTGCATTCTTGGATGACACTAAACTTAAATATCAAGTTTGGTGTCTAACTAGCTTAAGGTTGTTGAGTTAGTGAATAGACACACATGCTGAGTTGCTGTCCATCGACATACATATGGACCCTTTTCTAAAAATTGTTTCTGGACTCAGGAAACCTCAAAACATATACTTCAGTTGAAATCATGAATTTTCAGGCAGAATACAGTATCTTCCTTCTCTACTTACTATGTACCTATCCAGTGAGTGTTGAAAATGTGATATATGATAAAGTATTACAAGATAATAAAAATAGGATATAATAGAAGTATAAAAATAGATGTCATTATCTTTACTTTCTCTTTTACTATGTGTGTGTGTGGACAGTATAGCTTAAAAATTTCAAGGAAGCGACACGAATATTTTCAAGACTATCCCCCACCCCAAATTACCCTTTATATGTAAAAAAAATTAAAATTTTGGTTTCATCAAAAATGGCTATAACGATTTTGATTAAACCTCTTATATTTAAGATATTTACATGCCAAATAAAATGTATATTTTTAATTTTCTAGGAGTAGCGTCTAAAGATAATTTGTTCTGCATGATTTTTATTGAATTTTAATAACTGGTAAACCGCAAGAGATAGACAAAAGCTTAATTAAAAAAATCTCATGTGTACCATTCACATGACATTCTCTATATCCCTGCAACAAATTATTTTTAAAAAGCCTATGCTTCTATTTACATCATGCTAATCTAGAAAAATTAGCAGAAATGGTGTTATTACTTTCTTTCTTGAAAGTAGAAAGGAAATAAAGGAGTACCATAGGTTAAAGCGATACTTAAAAGCTGGTTACTATGTGACTGAAGTTCCTTATTTTTTATGGACATGAGTTGACAAATTCTTGTATGAGAAAAATTAAGATTTTCGACCCTGAAAACAAAAACAAGGAATATCTCAAAAACGATCAACTCCAAGAAAAAAATGTATACAGCATAAATTTTGTGTTTTAATGTGCTCTACATTTTTTGTGTGGTAAGTTTTTCTCCATCTCTTACGGTTTAGCAGTTATACAAAATTCCGGAAAATTCACTCAGAATAAAGGAGTCTTCAAAGGCTATTCCTAGAAAATTCAAAATATGCATTTTATTTTTCAGGTAAATATATTTTAATATACGATATTTTAATCAAAGTCGTTAGAACCATTTTTTAGAAAATCAAAATTTTCGAAAAAAGTTCCATGTAAACTGTAGTTTGGGGTGGGGTGATTTTTCTCAAACTCTTCGTGTCGCATCCCTGGAAGCTTCTAAACTTAAATACCAAGTTTGGTATTTTACCGACTTTTCGTTTTTGAGTTATCGTGTTCACAGACACACGGACACACTGACACACGGACACACACACGGACCTTTTTCTGAAAACACTTCTTTTAGATAAAGGGGACTCTAAAACATATATTTCCGGTGAATCTCGGTATCGAATTTTTTGGTGGAGTGCAATACCTTCTCTATACACTATGTACATAGTTCGTATAGAGAAAGTAAAAAATGTTGACCACGATAAAACACAAAATTTATGACATATTTATTCGTGAAGTTGTTTGTTTTCGAGATATTTCTTGTTATTGATTTCAATTATAAAATACTTCTCATACGGGATGTTATTAACGCTTGGCTTCGCAAAGAAACGGATTTTAATCCCATTGCAGCCACATTTTAAAACATTTGACTGTCGGTTTAGCTTAGTGTATATTGCTTCGTTTCCCTTCTACGTATAAAGCAACTAAGTAATATAACCGTTTCTGGTAATATTTTAGCATTAAATAGAAGAATAAGCTTATTAACAACGATTTGTTACAGAGATGTAGAGAAAGTCATGTGAATGGAACACATCAGATTTGATAGAGGTTGTCACATCATAGTTATAGCGAAATCATAGTAATCGTGGTTATTATTATTATTATTATTATTATTATTATTATTATTATTACTATTAAGCTTATTTCGCAAACGTAGTCTGACCACACTGGCCCGGTTTTTCTTTGGGAGGAAATATAATACCTACTATAAAATCAAAACGATTGTTACTCGACGAAGTTCTGAAACCCTAAATTGGAAATTGACGTTTCCACAAAGACTTGGTATAAACCCCTCTGGCGCTGACTGCTTGAAGATTAGATGCCGGAGGCAGATGGCTGGAATATCAGAGTTTGTTGACATGTTTCTATTGAATACCCTGGTCACGTACCGCGTACGACAACCAACGTGACAAAAAGAGCACATCACGAAAGGGCTGTGCCCTCAAGCGCCCCTGCTACCCATTGGCTCCTCTGCATTAATTATACGGGCAGTTCTTAGGAAGGAGGCGAAAAAATTGGTATTGGAAAATAAGAATATTTTCATGCATTTTATTAAGCACAATGCCTGCTCTCTTAGTGCGGTCTTTGTGGCGCTTCCCAATTGTTTGGCGGTTGCTTTTAAAAGCTGTTGTAAAAAACATGAAAAATTGTTTCTTTTCGATGAGGCACTTCAAAAACTTCAATGGCTGAATTTATAATTCTTCGTCATAAAACGAAAGACCAAGGGCCCTAGATCCAAAGAAAATGAACACGCCTGGGTAGTATGGTGGTAGCATATGTGCCTCACATTCAACAGGTCGCGAGTTCGAATCACGTTTAAGGTGACTTACCCAGATAATATTTTTTCGGGGTTTTTCCTTATCCTGAGCAGACGAATGTCGAGTAACTTAAAGTTCCATGGACCATGAACTCATTTGAGCATTATTTCACCAATTTCATTTCATCGTCCGATATGACTAACCAGGTTAAAGACGTTCAGCTACAAAAAAAAAAAAAACACTATCCCAATATGTTTGCAGTAAACCAAAAGTAACCACTGTTAATGGACTATCATCAAAATAACTTTATTTTAATGCAATAATTTTGGAAAGCATCCCCAAGACAATTAAAAAATTAGATCTATGAGCATGCTCTCTAATTTAACAATCGCTATTGAAAAAAAACATTCCTTCGCCCATTTTGGTGACCTTGTAACCACTATCAGCCACATCCCCCGGTGGTGGACATGATGGATTACTTTCCATTACTTAAGTAAAGACATAACAAAAAAAAAATCTCATGTGTTCAATTCACACGACTTTCTCTATATCTCTGTAACAAATGCTTGTTAAAAAGCTTAAGCTTCTATCTACTCCATGCTAATCGAGATAAATATTAGCAGAAATGAAAACGAAATAATCTACATGTTTTATGTAGTATGTAGTAAGCTTTCCTTTATATCTTACAGTTTGTCAGTTATAGAACAGTCATCCGGGATGATGAGAGCTTCAGAGCTATTACCAGAGAACCAAGATATACATTATATTTGTGATAAAAGTATCTCAAATATATTTTATTTTAATCAAAATCGTTAGTGCCGTTTTTGAAAAACTCAAATTCTCTTAAAATCTTCATCTGATATCCTTAAAAGAAGCTGAAATTAGATCCAAAATGATGCTTAACGGAGTTTTTGTTTTTGAGTTAGCTGTTCACAAAGCACACACACACACACACGCACGCGGACTTTGTTCTAAAAATACTTTTTATTCAGAGGACCTCAAAACGTACTTTTTAGAACCTTGAATTGTTGGAATACAATATCTACTTTATCTACCTACTTATTTTATTACTTTCCTCAATTGAGAGCTGCCATGTAGACAAAGTATAACAACACAATTAACATTTTTAAAAACAATTTACAATGCTAAAAATAAATCGTATAACTAAGTACAAGTAACATATAACATTAGAAATGATAAACTTCAAATCTAATACAAATAGCACATACAATCTTCTAAAAAAAACGCTTTAGTAAGTTCAAAATTACAGAACAAAATTTAATGAATCGTTATAGCACCAGCATTAAAACGAATACAAATGATTTCTGAGGATGAGAATAGATCTTCTGATTGCCATGATCGCTATTGTATGCAGTAGACGTTTATCCAAACCATAATCTATCCAAAATTGGTGTAATTTTTTGGGGATTGTCCCTTTGGTTCCTATCATTAATCCAGTGACTGATATATTTTTAAGGTTATGACAAAAGAGTGATAGAGAAAAGAGGAAGGAAATTAAGGTATTTAAATACAACGGCCGGTGTACTTATTTAAGCTACTTTTCGGAGGTGAACTTCATGAGACATATTTTGCACTGTCAACAGAACTATTCTGTATTGCTTGTCAGCTTTAGATTTTCCACGCCGAAAGACCTGAAAGAATATAGGCGTAGGCCACACGCAGAAAACATCTGATGTGTTCCTTCACATGACTTTCTCTACTTGTTTCCTTGCAAGTAATCAGACTAGCTGCTTTGCAATTGCAAGGGAAATAACAGAATGCATTAGGCTAAAGCGATAGTAACATCTTTTAAAAAGTGGTTGCTATGTGATTGAAATTCGTTTTTTCGCACGGCCAAGAGTTGACAGCCTGCCATAGAAGAAAATGTTAAGTATTTACAATTTAAATCAATAACAAGAAATATCTCGGAAACGATAAACTCCACAAAATATGTGTATGGCATAAACCATGTGTTTTAACGAGATCTACATTGTTTCTCTGGTAAGTCTTTTTCTATCTCTTATAGTTTACCAGTCGTACAAAATTTAGCAAAATGCATTCAAAATGAAGAGGTCTTCAGAGGCTATTCCCAGAAAATTCAAGATATTTATTTTATTTGCCATGTTAAAGTCTTTAATATGTACATTGTAATAAATATTGTTAAAGCCATTTTTGAGAAGCACAACATTTTCAAAAAAGTTTTCATATAATTGGTGTTTTGTGGTGAAGAGATTTTCTTGAATATCTTCATGTCACATCCTTGTAAGATACTTAGTTAAATACAAAATTATCGGGACCGAAATTCCTGATCAGTAGCTTCACACATTCTCCGAAATTCTTTAAACGAATACTGTAACATATGTTATAGACATTTGTTACACCAACATAGTTTTAAAAGGAGCTAATTTAATTGTGTGCGTCATTCCGTAGGATAGGATGAGACGAGAGTATTATAGACGGGTGGCCGAAACCGGACCATGGGGAAAGAACCACTGTGAAGGGTAACTAACATAGTCCAAGCAGTTCTTCATCCTGACACGGAGAGCGCTAGCAGCCTGCACTCCAAATCTGACCGAAAACCCTGAACCCCTACAGACGACTCCAATGCCACCTTGCCGCCGAGAGCTGTGTTTTCAAAGCGCATTCACCACCATAGAAGGACGCCATTACATCAGTACTCGCCAACATTTACTACCCTGAAAGAGATTGGTTGGATTAAATGGAGATGAAATAAAGACCCGGGATTTAGGAGAATAAAGAAATCTCCCCAGGATTCGTCTAGTGACTCGGGAAAACCTCGAAAAATTCCACGACCTCCCGAATGTTAATCCCAGACGAAACGCCTGAGCTGGGCAATTAAATTATGACGTTGGCGCCTCCAGTAGGGGGGCGGGATTCCGACCTCTTCAGCTGCTCCGGCGGAAGCGCTGCGGGCCTCGAGCACCCGTGGTACTCTTGACGTTACTAGAAGGGAGGTGTTCGGTTTGGGTTGGACTCGAAAGGTTATTGCTGGGCAGGGTTATGAGACGGCTCAGTGTCTTTCATCACTGACCTGGAAAGTTAGTAGACACAAGGTGGTAAATGTCTCCCCTTCCGAGTCTTCAGTAGTAATCCCCCTTTGGGGTTGACGCGCATATCTACTTCCGTCTTTGCACGACTAAGGGGTCGGTTTATAAAATAGATATCGGCCTAATGGAAAACCACACACATGTGATATCTGGGGTGAACGGAGCACCTGAGTAGTCAGGTCATTGCTTGCCGGGTTAATGTGGTTGCATTAAATATTTGTTTAAGTAGTAATCTCTCTGGTTCTATTTTCGATTATTCTTAATTTAAAATCTTCGGAAAACAACGAGTTGATGATGATGTGTATGATGTGATGTCTGAAGTGAATTATATTGTAATTTGTCACTTTTTCTTCCTTCTTATATTCAGTGTTGCAAAAGCTTAGATTAGAACAAGCAGATTTTAATGGGCAAAATTTACAAATGTTATGTTTTAGCAACAACATTGATATTTTACAGGATTTTAAACTCATTAAAACTATCATTACTTCACTATGCTTCATTAGAATTCCGCGGTCTTTCCTTCTTAATTAATCTATTTTTGCAAAGTAGTATCGACAACTTCAGTGTGGCTGACCTGATTAATTACTGGTTGTCCCTGGGCTAATTATACCTAAGTGTACTGCAGTCGGTGTGTTCTGTTCCATTATTAAAGAAAGGAAACAATCTTACTTATCCAATTCACATGACTTTTTCTATCTATTCTGCAAACAAATTATTCTTAATGAAAAATTCTATGCCATAGCCGGGATTTGAACCACGGATCTCCCGATCTCTAGCCTGTTGCTCTGCCAATGAGCTACCATGGCAACGTGCCGGCGTAGCATTGAATTTTACAACTGACTAACATGTTTTTTGGTAAACCACAAGGTGATCTTAAATTATTCTGAGATGACAACCCCAATGGATACTTACAATGTTGTAAGTACTTTAGACCCAGGATTCATAGTATAGCCAACTATTATGGTAATTTGTCATTAGAATAATAACAAAAAAAATTCAATGCTATGCTTGCATGTTGCTGTGGTGGCTCAGTGACAGAGCAACCCGCAGGAGATCCGTAGATCCGTGGTTCAAATCCCGGCTATGGCATTGAATTTTTTCAGTCTGACTTTACTTATCCAACTCCTTTCCTACACACGGCTTGTGTGAAAAACAAGTATTCCAAATTGTTCTTACTTTTATCTACATCAGGCTAATCAAAATAAACATTATCAGATATGGCCTTTTTATTTAGTTACTTCTAAGTTGAAGGAAAAATAAGGAAATAAATTAAGCTAAGGGACAGTCAAATATTTTAAAAGCTATGCTATATGATTGTCATTGAAATTTGGTTTTCTTTGTAAGTCAGGAGTAAAACAAAAGATATATGAAAGGTACAAAGATATTGAGAAAAGTTAGGTATTTTACAATTAAAACCAATAACAGTAATACCTATGAAATGGTTAGCTCTACAAAAGCTATAAATTCTGTGTTTTAACTAGATCTATATTTTTGTGGTGTAATTTTTTGTATCTTAAGATTTACCAGTCATACAAAAGACATTCAGAATGAAGTGGACTTCAGAGGTTATTCCCAAGAATTTCAGAATATACATTTTATTTACGATGTAAATATATTTAATAAAAGCAGGAAATTAGAGCGAAATTTTTATAAATTTAAAGAATTAACCAAGTAATTACAAGACGAAAAGTTGCAAGCACAGGAACAGTTCTTAAAATTAATCCTTAATGGTTGGAAAGCATTTTAGAATTACGAGAGAAGAGCAGAGGTAATAAAGAGGGCATACCAGACTTTTATGTTAATGGAAGTGCTGTATTTAATGATAAGTACAAAGCCAACATATTAAATTCACATTTGGTATCGGTTTTTCATAAATTGGATGATAGTTCCGAACAGAAAATTTGGGATGGTGGGGAATCACTTTTTCAAATAATGGTATCCAAATTGTGAAGAAGGATCAAGATGCTACATAATGGAAAATTGAAAGTATCGGATAACATACATAGGTAAATGCTAAAAATAGGGGGGAAAGCCATTATTCCCTATCTAATGTTCTTGTTTAACAGTCCAACTAACTACTGTGCTATACCTGAAGACTGGAAAACCACAATTGTAGTTCCAATATATTCACAGGATAAAACAGAAGTAAATAATTATTGACTTGTTAGTCTAATTCCATTAGTGTGTAAAGTAATGGAGCATTTAATTACTGAATACATAGAGAGGAGTTCGAAAACAAGGAATGGTTCAATGGGCTTACTTCTGGGTATTCGTGTGAAATTCAAATAACCTCATTATTTCAGGATTTGGCAGATAACGTGGATGCTGGGGGAAGGGGCACAGAACCGAAACCTCCCGTATCCAGGTAAGCTTAGCAGGTAACAACCCCCAAGCCTCCCGCGAAACCGATGAAATTAGCCAGTAAGTGGGGTGGGTGCGGGACCAAAATCTCCCGCCTCCCATGTTGCAGCAAGTAGAAAATTTCAAAGCTGAAAAAATTTCGAGAATGGAATACGTGAAGTAGATTTTTATAGGACCAAACCTGGAAATACATGGAAATAATATCTAAAAGGAAAAATATCCGTTATTTTAAAGACGAAAATACACATTACTGTATGATATAGATTTAGAATGTCAAAATAACTAAGCATCTAAAAGCGGATCCACTGTGAGTAAATTACACAAAATAAAAAAAACAACGACGAAGCTGATAAATGTGGAATCTTTTGGGGTGCAAGCCAGTGGTGCACTCTGGGTAACGCTAAACGAACTGGAACAACAACCACTAATTCAAATTTAAGCATTAGGGATACATTTTCTTTTGGTACTAGAGCCGTTATAAACGCAAAAATGTAACATCTTCCACTAGAAGTATGTAATGCTTCATCAAATACTATAAACACCAAACTGCAACTGTTGCCTGTTTCGACCGGGAGGCTATCTGCTTTGGGGATGCCTGGAGGCTATGTAATTAGGGATCTTTAAGGGTCCGGAAGGCTTCGGGGATATTTTTCTGACCGCAGGAGGCTCGGTCCCGCATCCGGAGGAAGGACTGGTGCAGTGGTGTTAGAGTTCCAAATATCTTTCTTTCCTTTACTCCTAATATTTTCCACCTCTTTCTTTATTTTCTTCTATGTAAAAACAGCAATTTTTAAGGCAACAATTACGTAACTAAAGAGCAAGTAGATCCAGTTAGTCAATTGATAAGCTTTTATTTCATGATAGCTTTGTGTATTAAATTTCTCCATTTAACCCAAAATATTACTTGATCAAATGTATTAAGAACACCGCAATTGTAGTGTGATGGTGACGCAGGTACTTTCATGTTCTTTAGCTAGCTCAAAAAATAAATGGCGTGTTATTTATGGACGCTCTTTAACTGCTGTGGTTCTCAGCGTCCCATTCTATATTGGGCGTGAAAGACCGCTTAATTTTGCTCAGAGGTCTCTCTATCAGGCTTGAGGTTCTTTTACGTGCCGTAAATCTACGACACGGGATCAACGGTTTTATTTCCCTTCCGAAATATCAATCGCATAACGATAGCTTTTAAAAATATTGAAAATCACTTTAGCATAGTGCATTCCTTTATTCCCTTCTACTTATAAGGAACTAAGTAATAACATTCTGCTAACATTTATCTTAATTAGCATTGTGTACAAAGAAGAAGAATCTTGTATAGGAGTTTGTAGAGCAGCTAGAGAAAGTCATGTGAGTGTAACACATCAGATTTTTGTAAATTTAAAATACAGCAAGGGAGGTTAATTCCCATCGAGAACGGAAGAGGAGGATATTGTACATAAGAGCGAGGGTTCCGTTATTCCTAAGTATCAGAGCACTGTAGGTATACATGTAACGCTAAATTTGTAGTTAAACTTCCCGTTAATTCTTTCTCATTATTATATTTTTTACTTCTTTATTACTTTCTCTACACGTACTTTGTACATAATGTATAGAGAAGGTGTTGCATTCCACCCAAAAATTCGTAACCGAGATTTCACCGAAAATATACGTTTCAGGATCCCTTGTCTTAAAAATAAGCATTTTTAGAAAAAGGTTCGTGTATGTATCCTTGTAAACACAACTCAAAAACAACAATTCAGTAAGATAAACTTGGTATATAAGTTTAGTATCTTCCAAGGAAAGGACACGAAGATTTTGAGGAAAATTCCCCCACCCCAAACTACCCTTTACATGGAAAATTTTTCAAAAATTTTGATTTTCTAAAAAATCTGATATGCTCCATTCACATGACTTTCTCTACAGCGCTGAAACAGAGTATTGTTAAAAACCTTATTCTTCTATCTACTTCATGATAATTGAGATAAACATCAGAAACTATCTTAATGGTTGCTTCCTTTAAATAGGAGGAAAATTAGGGAATACATTAGACTAAAACGATAGTCATATGTTTTAGAAGCTGGTTGCCAAGTGGTTGAAATCCGTTTCTATCATAGATAACTATAAACGAATAGATGGTTAACTCAATGTTAAAAAATTTGACTCGCATTCCACTTCCGGCGATCGACGCGACTCCAAATGTTCTCACACGGCAGCCAGAAGAAACATATACGAGTGCAATTCGGTCAATGGAGTTGGACAGGGATGGTTTCTATGCAGGGATTGGAGTTGACAACTTTTCGTATGAGAAAAGTTGAAGTACTTTTACATTGAAACAAATAATTAAAAATATCTCAGAAATAGCCGATTTAATGAAAAAAAAAAAAACAAACGTAAATGCCATAAATTGTGTCTTTTAACGTGGTCTTTTTGTGTAGTGAACTTTTTTTCTATCTCTTACGGTTTACCAGTTACGCAAAATTCAGAAAAATGTATTCAGAATAAGGTGGTCTTTAGAGGTTATTCCCAGAAAATTCAATACATACATTTTATTTGGCATATAAATACCTTTCATTTACGGCATTTTAATCAAAATCGTTAGAGCCATTTTTGAGAAAATTAAAAATTTTGAAACTTTTTCTATGTAAAGAGTAGTTTGGCATGGGGGGGGGGGGATTTTTCTCAACATTTTCATGTCGCATTTCTGGAAGATATTTAACTTAAATACCAAGTTTGGTATTTTGCCGACTTTTCGTTTTGAGTTAACGTGTTCACAGACACACGGACACACTGACACATGGACACACGGACCATATTCTGAAAATACCTTTTTTGGATACAGGAGACCCTACAGGTATCGAATTTTTGGGCGGAATGCAATACATTATCTATCTATACACTACGTACATATTACGTGTAGAGAATAAAAACTCAGAAGATTTTACCAATACCAAGTTCTATTCGTTTCTGCAATCTTTAAGCATGTTCTACAGAGTTCTATTCGACTAAACCTGGGTATATAAAAAATGGAGTTGTCTCAAGTCAACTTTGCGACTCCAAAACTATGGATTCGACACTATTCGTCGTTGTTTAATTTTATTACCTTTCCTACCACACACATAGTAGGAGAGAATTACAAAAACTGTATTTCTGTTTAAAACACGCAATTTATTCTAAATAACCGTTTTTGCACTTAAGCTGTTTACGAAATATCCGCTATTAATGATTGGAATTATTTTATTGTTCCAAGTTATTGTTCCTTACTGAAGCAGATGACTCAGCCGTTTCGTGTGGGACTGGTATTCGGGAGGTTCGTGGGATCGGTTCACGGCGGTCGACCTCTGTGGTTTTTTTCGGGGGTTTTCATTCCCCGAATTTCCTATTCCTCCATTTAATCTCCAATTTATCCATCTTGTATTTCTTTCAGGGTTTTAAGTGTCTGCGAGAACAGCGGTGGATTACGATATAGATGATTACGCTTTGGAAACTAAACTCTCGGCTGCAGGATAGCACTGGGAGTCGTCGGTATTCTGAGGGGCGTTTATTCAGACCTGAGGTGCTGGCTGTTAGCGCTCATTGCGTCGAGATGAAGAACTACTTGGGAACTGTTAGGGACTCTCCACGATGACTCCCTGCCGCAGTCTGGTTCCTTCTGTTCTCATCTCATCTTCTCCTCCCGGGGTTTGATGTACAAAAAGCCTATCACTGGCTGAGAATGAGGAATTTCCTCCGGTACACTACGCCATACCCTGCCTTGAAATGCATGATCGAATCGGTGATTTTTCCTTTTGGAATATATTGCCTATTAGCAATAGCATTCACTTATGTACTGCTTGTTGTCGTTAGACTTCTATTTTCTTTAATTGTATTCATTAGATCACACACACTCACACTGCACTCTCATTCCAGACTCTGGGGAGATAGGGAATAATTTGGGCTAGAGGAATATTTTGCAAATCTATTTGTATAGCCACTAGCAAACGTTAGAGATAGAGAAAGGCATGTGGATGTAACACATCAGATTTATTTACCCAATGTTATACTCATGTTGATGGGAGTTGAACTTGGTCTTAAAAGGCATAAGTTGTGCTGCTACTTATCTTAGTGACCCCGAAAATTATTGCGGCGACACAATAGAGATCGTTTTCAATTATTTGTATAGGCAACCCCATTCCAACCAGTAGTATTGTTTTCAGATTATGAGTCATATGTGTAACAAGTTTTGTTTAATTTTCTCCAGGGTTTCCAGACATGAACGTACGCAAACATACATATTTATTTATTGCAGGGGTTTTTATTAATTATTACCTTAGGCTACTACAAAAATTTTGAGATACATAAAAGTTAAACTCAATAAAATCAATCCTACTGATGAAGTCATTTATTATGCACCTTAGCATTCTCTCAAACCACTTTTTAAAGCACTCCGGTCACTATATTCAGGTAAGTATAAAAATCTCACTTTCATTCGCTGCAACAGTTCTTCAGGGCTCGAGAACCTCTTTTTACGTATACGATTTTGCAGTGTGGGGCATAAAAAGAAAGTGTGGGGAGATGAGTTATCAGCTTCACCTCTGTGGACTCCAGCAACTGGATCATTACATTGGATCTGTGTGCAGAGACATTTTTCTAAAACATGTATTTTCGGTGATATCTCAGAAACGAATTCTTGGCTGGAATAGAATACCTTCTCTCTAAGTACAGTGTACATACATGCTAAAGAAAATAAAAATGGGATCTATTTTATTATTCTAAGACGAGTGTATGAGGCGGGAAGCAACGAGTACATTCACTGCAGCTATGTGGTGGGACTAACTAACTCCATGGCACGACAGCTCACGGGGAACCTTGGCCTACCGCCCGGCCGCTGCGTCCCCCATCTCGATCCACTACAGACGTCATAGATGGGGTGCAGTATTGGAGGGTGAGACGTGGTCAGCGCCTCGAGCCCCTCCCGGCCGGTTAATGCGGTCCTCACGACCTGGAGCCGCTACTTCTCCATCAAGTAGCTCCTCAATTGGTCCCCCAGGGACCTCAAGAGGCTGAGTGCACCCCGGTCCAGGTCTCCCAGCGGGGGAAATATCCCCACGCCGGTACTGGGGATCGAACCCAGGTCTCCCGCTTGGTAGACAGCTGCGCTACCACCGCGCTAAGGAGACGATGTGGTGGGACTGCCTAACATTTTTGTTTGCCTCCAGTGTATTTCCATAGCCGTCTCTAGTCATGGCCTGGCCCTCCCTATTTGGCAATATTTCGAAGCGAGTTCTTTGTCTACATATCTGTTAAAGGCAATGCGTTGATCACAAAGTAATACAAATACACTGAGGTCTGTCTGCGTCCATTTCAATTTCACTGTAGTTGAAAACACAACATCCACTACGAGCACCTCAGATTGGCAATTTGGCGGATCAGTTGTACTGTGTACTGAACGTAAAACGACAATGATTCAAGTTTACGTATTGTGTTGGTTTTCGAGCTCTGAAGAAGCTGTTGCACCCTATGAAAGTGAACTTTTACACCTACCTGAAAATAAATGGCAGGAGTGCTTTAAAAAGTGGTTTGAGAGAATGAGAAAATGCATAAGAACTGGTGAATATTTTAAAATCTCCACCAGTCGGACTGATTTTACGTGAAGACTTAAAACTCAGAATTCAAGATGCAAGGACGCGACGCAAAGTCTGCGTGCGTCAAGCCACCTAAATATGACGTGACATCGATCTTCAAAATAATCCGCCGACGATGAGCCACCGTCGCCGCCCATTAACAGTGATCAGCAAAGGAGGAAGTGGAAACTGATAACCAGCCTTCAAGGACAGATGGCAGAAGTTCTGATGTGATTCCTATGTCGGCTTGAGAAGCCCTCCAAAACTCGTCTTAATATTAGTTAAGCTGGTTACATAAAGAACCTAATTTTTAAGCTGTTATCATAATTCACCAACATCTTCAAAGTTGGGGAGACTGCAGTTTGGAAGAGTGATTTTGTTGTCATGTTTGGTGAAAAACAAAAATCGCAGATGTCTTATTAGGGATAAAAGTTGAATCCATTCTGCAAACAGAGCATTTCTACTTCTTAGTATGTTAAAAGCTATACATTTTAAGATCTCATTTTGTAGACGTCCAGCTTTGTGTGCACTGTACACTAAGATCTTTGTTCACTATAATGCTGGGAGCTATTTTAGGAGCATTTGTTATGTCTAGTTTATGCACTACACAACTCGATTCATTTGTATATGCTTCCAGACATTCTTTTTAGGCGGTTAAAAGATGTATTATCTGCAAAGTTAGGAAATCCCTGTACCCGGGTTTCTTCCTCTGTTTATTTCTTTTCATCCTCCTTCAGTTTTTTAGGGCGATGATCAATTTCTTTCTTTTTTTTTCTGTCCTGGATGTTTACTTTCTCTACACGGACTATGTACACAGTATATAGAGAAGATATTGTATTGCACCCAAAAATTCTATACCGAGATTTCACCGGAAATACACGTTTTGAGACCCTCTGAATAAAAAGAATCACTTTTAAAGTGCCCGTGTGTATTTATCAGCATGTGTGTGTGCGTGTGTGTATCTGTGGGCAGCATAGCTCAAAAACGAAAAGTCCGTCAAATATCAAACTTGGCATTAAAGTTCAGTATAGTCCAGGATGCCGCCAAAGGGTTCCAGCAGGGAGATCTGATGTGGTTGTGTTTGCCCTATTCAGAATAAGGTAAAATGCCTCAAACTTCAAAACCCATGGAAAGGACCGTAGAGGATCAATAATGTAGTCTATCGCATCCAGAGGTATGACAATACTGGTCCTATGACAACGCTATGGCATTCTGGTCGAGACGAAGCAGCCGCGAGCCGCCGCCGTACGCGAAGCCAGTTGTGCACAGCTATTGTTCCGGTCAGCTAATAGCGCATACAAATAAAATAGCTGAAAAAACAAGGTTCATTACGCCAGTCCCAGTAGTTTGAGGAAAACAGTTTTGGAAATTCACGCTTGATAGTGTCTTGTATTTTCGAAGGCTGGAACCTTTGGCCTGATATACGGCACATATATAAGAGGTAGACGAGAGACCGGCCGAGCAGTCATGAAATAGATATTTAAAATAGTTAAAGAGTGTAGTGAGTTAACCAGTTGCGGAGTGTAATTTAGTTGAGAGTCGTGTATCAGTGGTTCATTGTAATTATTATGATTTGGCGTATCAGCTGCGTTGTATACAAGGTGTACGTGTTTTGTTACCTTGAGTTCCTCAAGGCAAATGTGGTACGTTTAGCAGAAGCTGTTGTTCCCATTTGTAATACCACTTCATTTCTCTGTATTTGTTAACAGTTTTTTCTCTGATTACAATTATTTACTGTGCTCTCCTAATAACTTGAATACATTACAAACTTAAAGGAAATAAAAGAAAAATCTTTCATGAAGATCATATAAAGTTGTGGCATTCAGAGACATCATTTGTATATATCTATAGAATTAGTTAAAAGTATTCAGAGGTTTGGCTCTGTTTATTACCTACATATCTCCAGTGTTTCATAAACGCCAAGTAAAACAATGAATATAAATTTGGATTGCCTGTCGCTTTTTAAACCGTTGTCTTTTCTTTATGAAGTTTTACCTCTAGGCCATCTAGTATTTCGTTTGCGACGAAATATATCCATGTTTATTTTTATATCCAGCAACTATTTGTATTCTGAGAAGCAACATAATTATTTTCTACTCCATGGCGTTCTCGACTAAAAGTTCTTCGTAAGCATGCTCTTTAACAGCTCTAATATTTAGGATGGGTTATCCGGTAAGGTTTTTATTTTCTCTGTACTTAGCGCTTAGTACAAAAAGAAGGTATTGCATTCCACCCAAAACTTCAATATCGGGATTTCATTGAAAGTACACTTTTTAGGGTCTCATTATTAAAAAAAACTCTGTGTGTGTCGGTGAACAATATAACTCAAAAAATGAAAAGTCGATTAAATACCAAACTTGATACTTAAGCTCAACATCTTTCAAGGATGCGACACAAACATGCTCAGAATATCCTGCCTCAATCTACCCTTTTCAAGCAATATTTTTCGATTTTTTATCAAAAACTTTTGTGATATTTTTTAAAAAGCCATATGATTAAGATATTTTCATAAGAAATGTTATGTATATTTGGAATTTTCTGGGAATAGCTTCTGAAGTCCTCTTCATTCTAAATTGCTTTTACCGTTCTGTTGAATCGTAAGAGGTAGACAAAATCTTACCAAACAAAATATATATCTTTCGTTTAGTATGGAATTTATTACAGACAGTTTTTCGTGAAATTAGCCATTTTTTTTTTTTTAGATATTGCTTGTTTTGAGAAGTTTCTTTTATTCTGAGAGGACGAATATCGGGTCTCTGGACCTCAGGCTCACCCATTTCTTTCTCCCATAATCTGATACGACCAGGTTAACGGACGTTAAATTTAACAAAAAGAAAGAAAGAAAAAACTCTAATGTATTCATATCCAAGCATAAGGACATCATAGAACCTTTTTAAAATGTTTTATAGTGTTTAACGCCCGCTTTTATTACTGTGGCACTGCAGGTGTTGACAGAGGTGATACACGAAATGAAGATGGAGTACCGGTGGCATGTGATGGCGGGGGAAACCGGAGAAAACCCGCCCCCGCGCCGCTTTATTCACCTCAAATCTCACATGCGGTCGCTTGGGATCAAACCCGGGCCGTCTAGATGTGAGGCGAGTCGTCTAACCACTCGGCTACGGCACGGCCCTTTTTAAACTGTTAGTAGTATATGAAAGTATGTAGTTTTATACAGTCATGTCTGTTAGAAACAATGGTATTTTTAATTTTCAAAGAATTATCAAAATATATTTTTTCAGAATACCCTACACGTACAGAAATGTTTTCCCTTTATATTAGTATACCTGGGTTAGAATCTCATTAAGGGTGAGTTTCATGGAAAAGGTTTCTTTTCCCGGGTTTCCCTTGTCCTGAGAATACGAATTTAGGGTAGAGGGTAACTAATGTTAACTGCGGGGTACACCTCGGCAACTGCAACCCCGTATGTATCTATTGTGGACTGCTACCCCCGCTCCAGGGAGAGGGGATGAAAGGAGGGGAAACCACAGGCCAGCACTCAGGAAACAACAGACCTAGCGCAGAGACCCTCGGAAGTACCTGTCACTAGATGGCAGCCCTGGCGCGCCACGGAAGCTATACAGTGTCAGGAGGCCGAAAGGATGTCTCTACAATGGCACCTAGCCTCAATCAGCGCAACCAGGAGGAAGAGAGTTTCACTCGAAGCAAGCAACCGTGCCATCTGCCTGCAGAGCCTCAAGCCACACCTGCACCGACCTGAAACATGAAGAAAGGAAATAAAATGAAGGAATGAAAAGGAAAGGAACTGTGGTAGATATACAGCACTCCAGCATTCGTCTAAGCGGCTCCAGGAAAACCACGGAAGGTCAACGGGGAGCGAACCTGAACCTCGAGTCCCAGATAAAACGCCTGAGCCACCTGGCTTGGTCAAATGTAGGATAACTAAGTTGTAGAAACCCCGGGCTCATTAGCATCACTTCAGCCATTTCATTCATTCATCATCTGATATGACATACCAGCATAAAGGATGTTAAAACTTAAAATATACATAGGTATCATAAATAAGAGTAGAACGTACATTTTTGCATTATATATAATATATAATGCATATATATATGCATTAACAAACATTGGTAAAACTGTCTGTGAAATGCGACTTACATATTCTCTCATTTCCACAAATCTTTAACGAAAGGACTAGCAATAAAATCCGGACACTAGTAGATGGGACATTGAGGATCAAGAAAAAATGGGAACCAGTTTCGGTGACTTTTAGTTTGGTATGATAGGTATATAATCTAATTCCTGAAAAGGAAGAAGAAGAAAAAAATTAACCGTAACAGTATGAAACATCGAAAAACATAACAGAGGACGAGCGTGTGAGAATGTCAGTTTGTTTCATCCTTACAAACAGGTTCTGCTGAACCGGTATGGCTTGCTCAGTAGTTGCAGTTAATTACTTTCTCTTATCTGGGTTGACATTTTTCATCACAAGACGTAATACTTGTTCAAGAGTGGTCGTCCTTAGAAAATATAGTACTCTTTTTCTCAGAATTTCCATCATGTTTGTCCTTGACACCATAATAAGCCCATGAGTGTGTTGCGGAAATGTTTGCTGTAATATTTCTGCAGAAGCCTTTTCTGTCATGAACATACCAAAAGCATTACGACTATTCATCTTCAAATGTGTGCAACTGCCTTCGATAAGTGTTTGAAGAAACTCCTCTAAGCCTAGTTTGAAGAAGCCACGAACAGAAACCAAAACGGAAAGGGTGAACTTCGCTTATTCGAATTGTGGCCCTAGGGTTGTGTGTGTTTCATATAGGTGCCTCTATGTTTCTGTGTGTCACTATGTTTCCGTTTGGCTCTGAACGTTTTTCAATTGGTATTTTGCTCTAAAAGTTGAAATATTTGTGTTTGAAAAATAAGAAATTATACTTAACTGCCTCTCACCATAAAACTTAGGGCAATTCTCATTCATCGTATCTCTGTGAACTTAGAATTCCTGTCACAAAAAGTGTCAGAGAAGAGTAAGGTGGATTTTACAGGAACCAAAATGGTGAAAATATTAATGATGAAAATACGGCGATTAAAGATTTGAATACCTACATAACTCACAATAAAATCCACCAGGTTGGAGGTTTGACCCTGAGATTTCTTTTACACCATCTCTGTTGCTGCTTCTTCTGTTTTCTTCTTTACTTGTTTCTTTTGTTATGAATAACTTCATTTAACACATTTCAAGATGCGAATCAAATATCGTTATGTTGAAGTCTTCCTTTCTGAGTTTACTACTGTTTCACTTCTGATGTTTTGCTGCAGCTAAAATTCTCCAGAAACAAACGCTGTTAATGTTTATAATACAATATTAATTAAAAATAAGTATATTAGCATGTTTAGAAAATTTAAAAAGCAGGTATCTGCTCCGTACGTCCAGGCATGCCGACCACCAATTATTTAACACGGGTCCTTCCCGTCCTAAAATACAGGCGGACAAAAGTTCCCAGCGTGTCTCGTTATCACCACCACCACACACCATATTTCCGGCTGTGAAACAGAAGTTTTTTTAACACTAGAGAGAGATTCAACTCGTACTAAGCGACTTACAGTTTTCTCTTTGTATATGTACGTGGGAGAAAGATCAAAATCGTTTAGCGAGCGTTTTCAATAAAATTTGCTGCAGATGTCATAGTAAAGAATTTTATATTTTAAGCATATAAACTGTTATTCAAAGTATTGGTGGGAAAAATATAACAAAAACGCAGGGACTTTTACAACCTATTTTGCACCAGTTATTTATGGATTTTGCATCAACTTTGCGTCTGTTGAAGATCCATAAAGATATTTCACCTTTAGGTCATATGAGTTCTGTCAATTTCACTATATTTTAAATACTCTCCGTGGGCTTTAAAAATAGCGGAATATGGTAAACAATACTATATTATGATAAAGGAAGAGCCGAGCTTTTTTAAAAACAAAAAGCTAAAAATGCGAATTTTGGTCCAAATTCTTAACATTTCCTTTAGAAATGTCTTAGATATCCTTAAATGAAACCAAAAATGAACCCCACCCACAAAGAACAAATAAGGAAAGTAAATAAGCAAGTAAGAAAGAATGAAAGAAAGAAAAAAAATCTCATGTGCTATATTCACATGACTTTCTCTACATCTCTGTAACAAATTATTGTTAATAAGCTTATTCTTCTATCTACTTCATGCTAATCGAGATAAACATGAGCAAAAAGGGTTTAATTACTTAGTTCCTTGTAGGTTGAAGGGAAATAAGGGAGTACACTAGCCCAAACCGATAGTCAAATGCTTTAAAATGTGGTTGCTATACTATAGAAATCCGATTGTTTTCGTGGCCAGATGCTGACAGTTCCGTATGAGAAAAGTATAAGTATTTTAAAACTGAAATGAATAACAAGGAATGTCTTAAAAATGGTCTACTCCAGGAAAAGAAACATCATACATCATAAATTGTCTGTTTTAACAAACTACATTTTTATGCAGTTAGTTTTTGTCAATTTCTTACGGTTTACCAGCTATGCAAAATTCAATCAGAATAAAGATGTCTTCAGAGGCTATTCCCAAAAATCTCAAGATGTACATTTTATATGTCATGTAACATAACTCCATGGCACGACAACTCACGGGGAACCTTGGCCTACCGCCCGGCCGCTGCGTCCCCCATCTCGATCCACTACAGACGTCATGGATGGGGTGCAGTATTGGAGGGTGTGACGTGGTCAGCGCCTCGAGTCCCCCCGGCCGATTAATGCGGTCCTCATGACCTGATATGTCATTTAAATATCTTTAATATACGATATTTTAATTAAAATTGTTAGAGCCATTTTAAGAGTCAACAATTTCGAAAAGTTTTCAATGTAAAGTGTAGTTGGGGGTGCGGAGAATATCTTGAAAATCTTCGTGTCGCATCCTTGGAAGATACTGAACTTAAATACCAAGTTTGGTATTTAACGGACTTTTCGTTTTTAACTATACTTCCATAGACACACAATGACCATTTCATAAAAATGCTTTGTTTGGATTCAGGGGGTCTCAAAACATGCATCTCCAGTGAAATCTCGGTATTGAATGTGTGTGTGACATTCCCTTCTCTATACACCATGCACATAGTACACGTAGAGAAAATGAACTTTCTCTACCTTTTGTGCAAACAAACTATTCTTACAAGAGCTTATTCTTTTATCTACACCATGCAAACTGGGATAAACATTAGCAGAAATATTTATTACTTGCTTACTTGTAAGTAGAAGGGAACTAAGAGGATATACTTGGCTATGGTGGTAGTAAAATCTTTTAAAAGTTGGCTGCTGTGGGAAACAATTAAAATTCGGTTCTCTTTGCATGGCAAGAAAAGAGGAATGAAACTCAGATAAGGTCGCTTTAATTAAAGTGCTTTAATTATTTTAAAATTTAAACTAATAACAAGGAATATCTCGGAAACGGTTAACTGTAAAAATATGTATATGACATAAACTGTGTGTTTTAACGAGATCTATATTTTTTGTGCATAATTATTGGTCTGTCTCTCACGGTTTACCAGTTATGTAGAAGTTATCCAGAATGAAGAGGTTTTCAGAGGTTATTCCCAGAAATACATTTCTTTTGCAATGAAAATATTTTAAATATATTATATTTTAATAAAAGCTTTTTGAGAAATTTTGAGAAGTGCTCCATGTAAAGGGTAGTTAGGAAGGTGGGGTTGTTTTGAAAAGCTTTGTCTTACATTCTTGGAAGCTCCTGGCTATTAAATACCAAGTTTGGTATTTAACCGACTTTTCATTCTTTAGTTATGCTCACAGACACATCCTTTTTTGTAAAAATGCCTTTCTTTCATGCGGTGAAGTCTCGGTATCAATATTTTGGTGGAATACAACACTTTCTCTACCTACTGTGTACATGGCACAACGTGCTAGAGAAAGTAATAGGTATGTGTATTATAGACGGATTTATAAAATACGGTCTGAGGGAGCAATGCCAGAAAATGCATAAATCACTGATAATAAGCCTAGATTATTTATTTTTCCAAAATGTACTTATACATTAAATATCCAAATCTTTACAAATATATTTATTCAGTGAATAGAGAAATTTCAAATGCATTAAAATATATTGGCTTCCTCATAAAGTCTACAACATAACCTGACCATAACTGAAGAGCATATATTTAATGTATTAGAAAATAATGTAAATATAAACAAAATACAAGAAATGAGTCATTAATTTCTCCATTCAACGAACAATATTTTATTTATCAATCTCTATGGTTAACTGAACACAATCTCTTCAATTCTTTAGTAAGTAATAAATAATGAACCATATTTTATAATTTGAACTGCACTGCACTAATTGTTGAAATGTATTCTAAATATGTGATATATGCTTATAAATATGTCCGTTAACATACAAAATAAAGTTTTTTAAGCTGGAACTGCAGATACTATTGAAGTTCTTGAGCGTAGTTCATCTCCGCTCGAAATGATGGGTCCCGTCCAGCTCAATCCATCCCTGTAAACAACAATATACATATATTGTAATATTTTAAAGCAAAGAGCTTGAGGAACACAGCTAAAGAATAAGTGTTTTAATAGTATCATCAACTGTAGTTTTTGCTCCTACTTCATACAAAAAGATATTAAATATTTGTAAATGATTGAGATAATAAAATAATTAATGTGCACATATGGGAATTAATCTCCAAATATTCTGTCAAACTTGTTATTTTTAGCAATGTCACACACCTAACAGTATCCGCTCTTTTCAATTGAAAGATCGTGAAATAAAGGTGTTGCTCTGCAGCGAATATATATATTATTGATGAGGTGACACAGAGGATAGCGGTGAACAAAGGAAGCTCTTAATGAGAATAAGAAGTATTTTCTTTTCACATTTGAAAACGGAACTAACAAATATGCTTTATGTGGACTGCGGCATTGGGTATACGAATATACTTATATCCTATAAACCTGGTTGTTGTGACGAGTTGAGGAAACATGTCTTGCACCATTTGAAATACGTGTACTGGCCAAAATGGGTCATATTCAATGGACAGACAAAATAGGAATGTTCAGTAGCGGTTGATCACGAATTTTTTCAACATAAAATCCTAGTAACTAACCAGATGATAATCCACATCAGTGGACAGAGAAGTTGAATCGGTTTATGAGGGTGTGTAAAGAAGTACAAAGGCCTATTCCATCAAAACAATAATATTTGCAAAATATTAGTATCAGTTCTCTAAAATAGTATGTGATTTTGTTAATGTTTAATTAAAATTATATGCTGACTTTGTTTGGTGTGTATTTCAGCTTGGCGTGAATTTCATTTATGGAGGCTGATGCAGCGTTATCAGCATCAGAGTAGCATTGTCCCAAATATCAAACAAGTCAAGGTGACTATCAACTTCATTAAAACTCTATCCAGAGCGAAGAAATACTATACTATCCATCAGGAGCTTTTTGCCTGGATAAAGATGTTGGGACATTTTCGCTAAACCGTTTTCCATATCAGATGGTCCAACTGCCTAGTGTTTGACATTTGCCGACATCTCTTCGTGCGTTAAAAAAGTTGCAGAACTCAAGATGCTTTTTAGAGTAAAAATTGATCAATGGGGAACTTCGTTTTGCCCCTATTGCTTATCACCGGAGACGGTCAGCGGTCACTGAGGTGTTAGTTCTGAAATCTCGCATTTTAGTTCTGCAACCCTTTTAATGCACCGAGGGATATAATATTTGATATACGAAGTACTTGGGCCGCATCTCATAATTTGCATGTGCAATGTGTTTTATTATATTAATTTCTCCTTTAGTAACTTTATATTGTGAGGATTATATGGACGATGTGTTCACATTATATAACTTTAAATCATTTTAATAATATTTATAAAATTAAACTTAAATCCACCTTCAAATTATATTTCGTGTAATATTATTAATCCATCCAAAGAATACAAATCTTAAGAATACTAGTAAAACAAAAGGTAGAGTTGGAAGCGGCCATGAAATGGGTTACTGTGCGACACTAATTTTTATTTCACATGATCACTTTACTAATATATTCGAAGAGAATTGTCTAAATCATACTTTCATAGCTGCATGAATTCAACGTAGTTAAAACATATGAAATATATATAAATTCCTATCAACAAATAGATAGGAGTATCCTTCGGCTTAAACCTGCTCCTCAGGATGACCAAATCACGTGCATCTTGATAAAGTGTTTATATCATCTATCGTCAGACTTCATTACACAAGACTTGTATATCACCTTCAAAGGTGAACATTGGAAAGTAAAGGGAGCGCAAGAAAATAAATTTCAAAGAGGCATTATATAAAAGAGAATTTAGTATGTAGGTCAGCCATCGATTTACGAAATAAATATCCTTCTCTTGACTTTTGAGCTTCAAGTACTTGGAAAGGTAGATAGCTCATTGTGTGTTGAGGTTGGGCACAACGGATTGATGGGAGAACTATTCTTTATTGTTTTAGCACTCATTTTAACTTTTAGCTTTCTGTTGTACAAAATTTCAACTGAAAGTGATTGAACACTTAGCTTGTGAATAGCGTGCTGTAGTTTTTCTCAGTTTACTACCACAAACCTTTGCCAAGGCACAGCATATTACAGACTAAAAATGGAAGTCCTCTACTGGAAAGTTTTAACTTGAAATAACCTTGTTGAGTTCTTCAACTCTCTTAAGGCACCAAGTGATATCTCAACACGCCAAATATGCGGCTGTTGAGCCACCTGGTGTATAAGTTAGTATGTAAATCAACTAGAGATTGATAGAGGATCAATTGTATTAATGTGTATCACCTAAAAGGTTCATCAACGGAGAACTTCCCAATAGGTGATTTAGTATGGCTGATAATCCATCTCAAGCCGTACAAGCCTAGTACAATACAAATAGCAGCTAATATTCTAAGAATATGTACTTTCTCGTCAGCTAAGTTTAAATATGAACCACTGCATAAATTAAATAAATTCATTTGATATATATTATATAAAGGAATTACAGTCACGAAAAAGTATAACTCCTGGTTACTGATTTAGATGTCTATATGTTTTCAGATTCGAAATATGAAGCAAGTACCTGAAGTAAAGGCATAGTTGTGTTGTTACTTGTTGTCGGATTGAGGGAACCATGCAGAGCAAGCTTCTGATGCAATTTCACACATGGCGGAGAGAGCCCTTCCTGCTGCGTCGTATTCTGCAAATAAAGAAACGTTTTTAAAGAAAGTTATACATACATGGGTAGTTTTTATATGTTTCAAAACCTATGGTTAATATTACGTAACCACTGCTTTGCTTATGTATCTGCATGAAGAGAAGGCATGTTCATTTCTGAACGAACATTATTTTAAGTAAAATCTGAAATAAATGAAATATTAGGAGTATACAGCAAGAATTTGAGAATTCGTATATAAAGCCACATTAATTTTTTTTTATTAATCAATATATGATATACTATATTCCTTATGCAATAAAAGTAGACAACAGAAAGTCTTCCATAATATTTATTTGTGCAACTTCTGCATCAAGTGAGTTTCCTTATAAGTGGGAAGATCTTCATCATTCGCTATGACAATGAAAATTCCACGAGTGAAAATAAAACCCCAATGTTCCTTAAGTTACGTACATAATATTATTTACAAGCAATATAAAAAATTCAGAATAAACAATTTTTCGAAATAAAAATATATGCAGCATGAAGGTGATATAATAAGGCGTATAGAAACATTTAAGTTTAAGGCTCATATTGAGAAAAAACAGTTGAATAGAACGCATAATGTTTCTTAAAGAGGAAGCCGGATTAAGATACTGGACTTGAAAAATCTATACTTCTCTAGCTTGATACTAATTAGTTATGTTGTGGTTTTATATGACCGTGGATAAGGTACCAAAGAACATAAGAAGATATTCTAAAAACACCTTTCTAAAGTTAACTAAAATTGTGCTAAATCATGTATCACTAACCCTCGAAAATGTGTCTACAATATTTTTGCTAATGATAATATTAGTTTTTACAGGTTTTCAATGAGGAGCAATTTACGGTCTTAGAGGATAACTTTTTTTCGCCACTAGGCACTACAAAAAGTATCATTTAAGTATCTTTATTTCCTATAGAAAAACATTATTTTACCCGTATATAAAACTTATTTTTACGTGTTTATATATATATTAGCAATGTCGTTCCCTTATATGAATCTATCTTTTTAATGTAATATTATATTGAAAATATTTCATATGTATTCATGTAACAGTATTTTAGAAGCTCAGTTTTAGTAAGTTTTCTACTTTTATTTTCCAGTATTTAAAAATAATTTATGAAACCGGTCTATTAATGGAATGAGTGGATACTCTTCTTTCTGGAATAACTCAAACTATACACACAAAGAGATAGCAAGTCAAAATCTAAAGTGTCCTTATTTTATTACTGTGAACCAAGGCCGCAGTGAATGCAACTGATATATCCTTAAAGTAAGCGTGACAAAATCCCTTCTTTCCCAGCGCACAAGGTAATCTGCGATGGGTGAAATGCACATGAAAACAGCGTACAGTTTATTTGAGATGAAAGGAGTTCAGATATAACCGCGAAGAATCTTTACGCCATCCCAGCGATTTAGGTGTCATGTGATTTCATTACATTTTCATAACTGTGGTGCGATTTTGAAACTCTGTCATTTATCACCTATTACAGAAACTATTCGTCGTCAGCTGTAATGGAGTTTTGCGCGATAGTGGAAGGTCTCATGACACAGGAGCTACAACAAACTGAATACACCATGTCGAGAAGTGTTCTTCATCCACCATACAATTTCTATTTGTTCGGTACTGAGAAAAAATGATAAAATTGACATTTATAGATCACATTTAACATTAAAATATTTAAAAGAACATAATTGATAAGAAGATAAATAAATATAGCTTCATACTTTTTAATTGGCGGTTTTTATTCGTGTTCCTTCACTTTAGATGAGACAGAATCGAGTAGTTTCGTCTGCGACTCGCATTCCGGAGGTCACAACTTTGCTTCCCGTGACCGGCCTATCTAACCCATGTGTTTTTAAGAATGTCTCCCGGGTCGCCAGGTGAATGCTGGGTAGGTTTCCTTCATCCACAAAATTTCCTGTCCCCAAATATAGTTTTATTGTCATTTCATTCATCTTTTATCCCATAGGGTTTTTTTAGGGTTGGAAGTGTCGGTGATGGCTCTCAGTGAGCCGTGACAGGGGAAAAAGGATACCCATAACGACTCTCTCCGTCCTGCGACTTCTGCTGGCTGCCAGGATAAGGACCGCTCCTGGCTGGGGCTTTCGAATATCTATGTCCGGTCTGTCTGTTCGACGTCGAGATGCTTCTATCTGGAAACTGTAGGGACCCTGTCATTGATGTGTCATTGCTCCTGGTTCCGGCCGCCCCTCACCTTATGATCCCAAACGTAACGTGATATCCAAAAGTCATTATGTGGCTGGGGATAGCATAGTCAAGATATTGGGAACGGTGTTTCTCTGCATAATTTGATTCAGGGGATATCGAAGTGATAAAAGTAGTTTTCCAAAGTATTAAGCTAGAGCTTTAATTTTTTGTACAGACATTATTGGTAACAAAAGGAGTTTACATACCAAGTTTCATTAAAATTTGTGTTTTCGTTCTGGATATTTTAATAAATGTATTCGATTTAATTAGCTACAATCAAAATCTATCTTCTCCTACAGATACTGAGCTATATGCGCCATTTTATAAATTGCATTCCTTAATACATTTTTCTAAGAAATTGTATGCTTGACATTTTCTTATAGTGGATAGTCTTTTTAATCAAAACTTATTTTATATCACAAAGTGTAAAGACTGCACAAAAAACATTGCAGGATTATACAAATGAAGGTTTTAACCTAATCTATCCGAATATAAATATTCCAACCAGACATTTTATTACACACATTCTGCACTGCTTTGGGAAAATTTTTAATATCTCTAACTCTATTTTTTGTGGAAAAGCATAGACTTTTTAAATGTGAGAAGACCATTAAAAACAAATAAACAAGCTTACAAAACTGAACCTGGGAATATGGCTTTAAAGTTTGACATAGAGAGTCATTTACTCAACACGTTTTAAAATAGCGTCAAAAATATGTATCACATCATCTATGAGAATCAAACGTTGAAAATATATACTTTAAAGTATAGTCCATTTCTTACACAAAAATCCAAAAATCGAAATTTTTTTACAGAAATTTCTAAAAAAAGCACCTCTGTTCCCCCTTAAAACCGAATCTTATCTTTTCTTGCTGTGCATTATCCTTAATTGTGACCGAAGTAAGAAAGCTGTTTTTCAAAAGAAAAACAAAAAACAAAAACAAGAACAAAAACAAAAAAAACGAAATACCAAATAACCATTGCATCTGGATTACAGATTTCCATATATCTGGAAGTATTTGGTTTTCATAATCTCTGAATTTCACAAAAGATTTAATTAAAGGAATTCTACCGCTCTGAGGTACTCAACATCATCTTTGCAATGCCAGTAAAGATGTTTTCTGACACACCGTCAAGAGCTGTGTGTACAGATTCAAGATGGTCATGTAATATGGTACTAGATTAAATTGGTAATAGATTAGTTGTGAATATATTATTAATATTTTATTACTACAAACAATAATAGTGAGCAAACTGCTCAAGAAATACATCAGTAATATAAACTTTTAACAATCCAGGTGGCCCAAGTGCCTCGTATTTGGGGTGTGGAGATATCCCTTAGTACGTTAAACAAGTTGCAGATCTCAACGGGGCTCTCTCAAGTTAAAGCCTGCCAGTGGAGATCTGAGCGAGAGCGATCCCTTTTTTTTCTTTCTTTCTTTTTTCACCAGTTAATAAAATCCATAAAAAATTATGAGAGTTTCAGAGATTGCTCCTATAAAATTCAAAATTTAAATTTTAATAGTGAGGTTTAAATTCAAGTTCCATCACCCCAAGTGGTATCTACTAGGTCATCATTTCAGTGGCTCCTTGATCGGGGGGATTTCTAGTTCTAGAGTCCACCACTTATTTTGCTCTCTTTTTTCATAACCAGCTAGCTACCTTTAAGCAATTCATAGCTTCCCGCTTCTTGTCACACGTATATGTACAGCGCACTGTTTCGCCATTGGAGACGTTAAATTTAGCTAACTATGATGCTCTTTTCTCAACAGCCTTTTGAAAGAGACGACTTCTTGACTGTCTCTGTGAACTCAAAATACTGACCAACCATGGGATACCAGTATTTTGCAGGTACCGCTTGCAGAAATGCATGATTTATACTACTAGGTTGCAACTGGAGAAATAAGCCATATAGTTCTGTACGCTTGTGCGTGGGGAAAAAATTCGTTTCATCCCTCACAATAACCGCGATCCGCTCACCGTCTTCGCTGATAAAAAGACAGTAAAGCGAAAGTCACTCTGGCCAATTCTGTACTAGAAGGTTTAATTTGAAATAGTCCCGTTGAGTTCTGCAACTCTTTAAAGGCATCAAGGGATATCTGCAAACGTCAAACGCACTTGGGCCACCTGGTATATTAGTGAACTTCATTGTACGTTTTCTGTTTCTTTTGTGCTGATAGAAGGTTCTGGACATTGAATGCATGTTTACTTACCAACAACAGTTCCTCGTTTGCCGAAGATGCTGCCATTGAAGGGAGGTTTTCTGTATGTAGCCATCGCTACTTCGGCCAGAAGGATCACCACCAGAAGAAGAACGCAAGTAGCAACACCTGATTTCTGCATCTTGATGTGGACTGAAGTCGTGAGGTTCTGAAACAAGTACGAATAGTTTATTTTAGAGGATAATTGGGACGCTGTTCCATTGACATACTGAAATACTTTTCAGGTGTTTGTGGAAGAGCTTCGTCTAACTCTTATTCATTCGTAACTTGTAAGTAGCAATTTTGGGTTAAACGTTCGTGTTTAAGACATGGGGATATGGGATCTTACCACTAAGGAAACATTCTGGATATCTTGATTGAAACTTGCTCAATTGGAATAACCAAAACCGGAATGAAATAATAATGTGTAACAGAATATATTAGTTTGTATAAAATGTATCCTGAACTGTTAGTGAGATGTATTAAAAATTCAGTCAAAACAATATAAAAAATATCTGATGCGTTAGATTCACTTGCTTTTCTCTGCCTATTCTGCAATAAGCTATTCATAATAAACGCTCAGTTTTCTATCCATTTCACGTACATCCATATAAACATTTGCAGAAATACGTTTTTACATACTCTCTTGTAGATACGCGGGAATAAGGGAATATTCTAGGCTAAAGCGATAGTCAAATATTTTAAAGGTTGGTCACTATGTGAAACAAGTGAAATTCGGTTCCCTTTACATGGCAAAACAAAAGATATATGAAACTAAACATGATTTCCTGCTTGAGGAAACTTTAAATAGTTTAAAATTGAAATCAATAACAAAGAATATCTCGGAAACGGATAACTCCACAAAAAATGTGTATGAACATAAAGTGTGTGTTTTAATGGGATCTGTTTATTTATGTAAAAGTTTTTGTCTATCCCTTACTTTTTACAAGTTATACAAAAGCCATCAGGAATGAAGAGGTTTTCATAGATATTCCCAGAAAATTCAAGATATGTATTTCATGTGCCATAAAAATGTCTTAAACATATGGTACTTTAAACAAAATCGTTACATGCATTGCTTAGAAAATCAAAATTTTTGAAAAGTTTTCCATGTAAAAAGTAATTTGCTCTCGAAAGTCTTTTTTTTTTTTTTTTGCATCCTTGGAAGATGCTGAACTTAAATACCAAATTTTGGTATTTAACGGACTTTTCGTTTTTGAGTTATGCCATTCACAGACAATGTACATTTTAAAAAAAACGTTTAGGGGACCTCAAAACATACATTTCGGCTGAATTCTTGAATTCGAATTTTTGGGTAGAATGAAATACCATTTCTGCCTACTATGTATAAAGTACTTGTAGAGAGAGTGATAAATGTGGAATCAAGATGACAATGGAACGGTTTGTACGTCCTATATGTAACAGTATTGTTAAAATACATTTTATGTCCTCACCACAAGAAGCTGGAAATGAGCAGCATATATTGACGGTAGTTTATGTTTGCCTCACAAACTGTACTCAAATTATGATTTTATTATTGCCTGTGTTTCAGCAAAAGTAACAACAATACGTATAACTCGACCAGAGCAAATGGTAAACAATACTAACCGTTAGAAGATATTTTTGAATTAGTGGGATATTTAAGCAAATGAATATTATTGGTTGCGCGGTTTGGAGCTAGTTTAGGACGTAAGCAGTGAGGGCAGCAACTTTATGAGACTATCGTGCTAAAACAAGTGAAGGGGCTTATGGATCTTGTTCTTAAAGCGATGTACACGAGAAATATTCTCTATGGATAATAGAAGCAATGATGTTTAAAACACATTTGTACACATATAATTCTTTGGTCAATATTTAAATTCATAGCCCTATTCTTCAAAATAATATACTACAGATTGTAAACATAAACACAAAATGTGTTATTTTTTTCTATTTTGTAGCTTTCATTGTAAATAGTGAGCAGAAATATGAAGAGGACCTATCACTCTCTCAATGTTTCGTTATAATCGAATAGAAACAGTTTTACACAGGCACAAACATCTCTTCATAGAGCACATAAATCTAAGATGTGATATGAACCTGATTGCATTGAAAATAGAGGTTGAGAAACCTTATATTTAGTCATATCCATAACAGAACTAACCATAACATAAATGTACTGAGAATAAGCTCTGTTAGCTATTCTTAGTCATCTGCTTCCTCCCAGAAATAAATAATCTGTTTTCTGTTTATATAATGCTACATATAAGTGTTTGAAAAGATGAAGTCGGATATTTAACTGTGCTGACATTCTTAGTTTGGATACTCTGATAAACAAAAATGATAATTTATTGAAGGCAAATTCCCGAGGAAGAATTTTAGCCGGCTAACACATGAATATAACATTCTATACATTCCTGTTTCCGTAGCAAGAAGTAGTTACCAATTCCTGCTGTGGTTTTAAAAACACTGAATTCTTCATGAGCTACTGCGTATTTTTGTAAGTTCGCTTTCCCTTCAACCGAACGTGTAATCGGAGTCATATAAGATATATACGAGTACATATCTAGTGTTAGTCAGGTCTTCATGTTCCATTTAATTTTAGTGGTTGCTGAAGCAATTCTGATCATTTTAGCGAAAGAATTGCATCGATATCTATTTTTAATCTTTGGAAATCGTGGCTATTTAAATTTTAGTGCAACTATTCTGTAATATAATCTTCATAAATAGCTTTCTGAAGCTAAATTTTATAAAATGATTTCCCAAAACTTTATGAAACTATTGCATGAACACCAGCGCTTATCCATCTTTTTGTACTGAAATTCATTACCACTTCGTAATTTCTATAGTAAGAAGGATTGTCTACATTCCATTAAAGTCGTACATTAATAGTTTTAAATATTATTTCATAGCTTATATATTTTTTCAAAATTTGGTTTAAGAATTATCTGAAGAAATTTGGAATTATAAGTGTTGCATAAACAGTATTTAGTAGTAATTTGGATTCCAAAATAAGAAGGTGTATATTTCCTGGACTTCAAATATAACCTCTTAGAATGTTTAGTAAGTTCATTTGAAAGGATTTAAAGTGTAGTGTTTATTTGACAGTGGTTATACGTTGAAATATAGTTCTGTACAGAATCGTTTACTGTTTATGTATTTTGTATCTACCCCCTAAATCTTTTCATGGATGTGTAGTAACGTTGGAAACGATCTAAGAGAAAAAGTGAAATACTTGAAACGTTTTAAATCTGACCCGGGTATCGACTTGATATTTATGAAACGGCTATATTAAATTTTATAAGAGGAGTTATATAGCATAGATTCTCTACCCACTTGAGTAAATATTTAAGTTGCTGCAAACTGTAACCCCTTCCTCACACTACAACAGAATATTCTCTTATTCTTTCTGAGATAGAAACAATGGTTTAACTCATCAGAAAGCGCAGATAGATATTAACTGATCAATAAGCCTTCTTAAGGCCGCAGGAACATCACTAGCCTTTTTATAGAAGTCTGGTGTTTTTTAGTATATCCTATATCCAGAAAAGTATTTATGTGATCCTCTGGGGTGCTTTTTGCTGTTTCCAAGCAACCGCACGTATGGTCTGCCACTCGAAAACTCTCCATCATGACATGATTCTATTTCCAACAAGTGTGGGAAGATTTCTATCGATATCGGCAGTAGCAAATCTCTCTTATAACTCAAAAAGCATAAACTAAAATATCTCCAGAACTAAAATTATTAACTACTCATACTGTGGCAATTTTTTTACGTTATTATTTGAACGTTTATGCCTCTTCCTCAGAAATCGAGGATTCGGTTCCCGGCTGCGGTGTGAGAATGTTTATTTAATTGGATACACAGTCCGTCATTATAGTCGGAAAGTGGGAATGTAACAATGAATGGAGTGCATTTCGAGATAAAAAAATATTAATGTAATGTAAACGCCAAAATAAGCCTAAACCAATTATCTCTAAGATCAAAGTCGCAGATGCGAGCAGTTAGTTAACTGCCACTAAATAAATCAGTTTTAAAAAGATGGTATAGGTCAGTTTTTTTGTGCTAAAAGTATAATAAAGATTTCACGAAAAATATGACACACAGTGTCCCTTTTGGTATCCAATGTGTAGCAATGCTTTACATCGTAAGCGATTCTTCCCTACTAAAATAATTAACGCTTTGAGTATCAGAATGTAAAAGATATTACTACAAACAGATATAGCTCAAAAACAAAAATAGTTATATGCTAGAAGCACGGAATTGGAATGTGTAACTTCTTACAATTATTTTTGTGGTGCTTGACAGAGCTTATAAGAGAATGTTTTTATTTATTATTTCAAAATACTAAATGTATTCACAATCTAGTTCTTGGAAGCTCTCGCTTCATGGCTAGAAAAAATAGGTGCTTTCAAAATATCTTTAGGTTTTACCTTCAATATTTGAATCCATAATATTATAGTTTGCACGTTGTAGAGGACGCTTGAGTAACGCTGGTTGTAATTATAATGCTCTAGAAAGCACAAAAATTACTTGAAATGGATACCTTAAACCAATAAAGGTCACAGTTCTAGGAAAACAGAATATACAGAATTTGAATTTACCTTTCATCGAATATTGCTTCAAAATGTAACAAATAATCTGAAATGGTTTGTGCAAAAGTGAAAGAAAGGTTGATTTGCTCCTAGAATTTGAAAGCAAAATAAATACTAGGTTATAACAAAATACTCCATTTTATTTGCCAGCATACCTTCTAGGCAAAATATGAAATCCATAGCTGCTGTGATGTTAAACTGCATAAATTTTAGAACAATAGATTGATAAACTATCAAATAAACTGTGATACTTGTTTTAATAAACATGGTTCTTTGCACATTTAATGATGTAGTAATGAACATGTTTAATAAATGTTTTGTGAAGAATGGGAATGAAAGGTATTATATTAGAGGTATTTTGGAATAGTGTTTCCTGCTTAGTATTCAAGCACTGATTAATTTTGCAAAATAAATACTAGGTTATAACAAAATACTCCATTTTATTTGCCAGCATACCTTCTAGGCAAAATATGAAATCCATAGCTGCTGTGATGTTAAACTGCATAAATTTTAGAACAATAGATTGATAAACTATCAAATAAACTGTGATACTTGTTTTAATAAACATGGTTCTTTGCACATTTAATGATGTAGTAATGAACATGTTTAATAAATGTTTTGTGAAGAATGGGAATGAAAGGTATTATATTAGAGGTATTTTGGAATAGTGTTTCCTGCTTAGTATTCAAGCACTGATTAATTTTGCTGAAACTCCATACTCCGAAAGAACCTTTTCCTCCGCGATACTTCGTTTACCAAGCAAATAGCTGAAAATCATGTCATATAATGCAGTCAATTGAGCAAAATTTGCAATGGTTTTTGTTTCGATAAAACCCGTCAACCTTCGATAAAACCTGGTGGTTAACATTCAGAGGTCTGAGGTTCTATTCACGGCTAGATAATAGGCAGGATTATTTCTCATTCTTCCTATAAGTGTGCAAACATGAATGAGAGAATATTATTTGGTTAGAATATTTTGAGACAGCACAAAAGACAAAGATAGTAAGCTGTTACTCGTCGGTTACGTAAGTCAACTTTTTTGTGGTAGCTGCCGGTGCAGCCACGTGACGATCTTATCTTTCCCTTCTAGAGGAAACTGGCAATACTCTGGCCAAAGAATAAATGTGTGTGTGTGGATTTAATGTTAATAAGTAAACACTCAACGTAAACAAAGCCAAAGATACACAGTAGTAAACGAGTGAACATTGTTGCCGATGAGCAACCGTAAATGTATCAAAAAAGTCGAACACCCGTAACAGGTTAGACTGAAGCCTTTCTAGAGCTTCAAAAGCAATACTGCTGCTTGAACTCGTTTTCACTGCTGAAACACCAACGACTGTCCGAGTCATCATTACAAACTTATTACATTTAGCTAAACTAATTGATGAATGAAAACTTAAATGATAACAACACGGCCTCCTGAGTTCTCAACTTAGAGGTCCCGGGTTCGATTCCCGGCTGGGGCGGGAAATTGTTCTGTAATCAGAACTATTCTGTATCCACCACAGGTCTGGAAGTGTGAATGTGGAGTGAATGTGCTTGTGTTTTATGGTGCAATACTGAATAAAGCATACAGTTCACCGAGAAGAACACCATGGGCTTTTTCTCGTGAAAGCCCCGATATGACCATAGAAATTGTGAGTGCTATACGATGAATGAAAAAGGAAACACAGAATGCAGTATATTATTGTTGTTTTCCAATGGTCCCCATATGGTCTAATCTACCTTCGGAGAATATCTCCTTCTATCAGGCGATGTGAAATGGAGGTATCCAGCAGGCGATGTCCTAATGTAATCCTCCGATAGGGTGATGATGAGGATGGCGGTGGCTTGAGAGGACTTACACTTTTTACTGTTGACTCTGAACCACGTTGGTGGAGGTGGAGGCGTAGATAGGGCCGATTTAAAATCGCCACCCTAGAGAAGAAAGTCGAACCACAGACCTTCAGCACAAAAGCCGCATCCTGGCACCTCACAAGTGCATAAATTAGTATTTGACGCCACGTTAGGTTCTCCGGGGAGGACTTAGAAGTGCTCTGTCTACCTAACCAGCTTTCAATCAATATTACAGCAAGCGATAGAACATATATAAAATATCCACCGCTACGTTACAAACAACACAAGGCTTTAACATTATTGGATATGAAATCTGTGAAACTTATAAAATGATTTGTATAAAAAATCGGATGTGTTCCATTCACATGATGCTCTACCTCTTCTGTAATAAACTGTTTTTTCTAAAGCTTATTCTTCTAATTAAAATAAACATTAGCAGAAATAGTCATACTGCTTAGTTCCTTATAATTTGAAAAGAAACACTAGGCAAGCAATAGATAAATATTTTAAAATCTGGTTACTATGTCATTGAAACATAGCCAGAAGTAAAACAAAGGAAAAACAACTGACATATTCCCTTTCAGTAAAGTTTAGTATTTTAAAACTAAAACCAATAACAAGAAATATCTTGGAAATGGTTAGTTCTACAAAAAACGTGGGTTTTAAAGAGACCTACATTTTTTGTGTAGTAATTTTTTATCTATCTCTAATGGTTTACCAGTTACACAAAAGTCATACAATGAAGAGGTCTTTAGAGGCTAGTCTTAGAAAATTCAAGCTATAGATTTTATTTTTCATGTAAATTTCGTTACTATACAGTATTTTAATTAAAGTTGTTAGAGCCATTATTGACAAAAACCAAATTTTCTAAAATTGTTCGAGTAAAGGTAGTTTGGAGTGGAGGAATTTTATTGAAAATCTCTCTGTCGCTCCTTGGAAGATACTGAAATTAAATAGTTGAAGTTTGATGTTTAACTGGCTTTTCGATTTGAATTATTGTGTCCACAGACACATGGACACACAAAGGGGTTTTTGCTAAAAAATACTTTCTTTTTGGATACAGGGAACCTTAAACCATGTATTTCCAGTAAAAGCTTGATATTGAATTTTGGATGGAATGCAATACTTTCTCTGTTTAATAGTATGTATGAAGTAGAGAAATTAAATTGAAATTTTAAAAATGTTTTAAATACGGAATCTGTAAGTAAATTTGAGGTCCTTATACTTCTAATAAAAGAGGAATTGTTAGGTAGATGGTGTGTTACTAACCTTAGAAGAGCTGAGGAAGTGACAAGTGTTCACGATGACTGTTTCGAGAGCACTACGTCCAAGTCCAGGGAACCCTGGGTATTTTATACCATCCAGCATCCGGCCGAGAAAGGAAAGGGGGCAAGGGAAGGAAATTGCAATAAAAAAATATATTCTCCATTCCAGCGATAAACTAGGCTTTCATAGAGGGTAAAGTTCAGCGCAGGGTGGGACATGCTAATAGCGCCGTCTCTGATGCTGATTCGATTACCCGAGCCCATTTTCTGGTCGTCCTCCTGTGTACGGAAACAACGGAGACACACGTACAGTCTGACCACAACACTCTGGTCCTGCACACCGAGAAAATCACCCAACTTAACACACCTGTTAACTAAGTTCACACAATTCTGAACATCATATGAGGATCCCTGAAGTAAAACATAACTTAGTTCTTTCAAATTCATATTCATCGGTATTTACTTATTCGGTTTAAGAGTTGCAAACTCGGATAAATATCAATTGCATTTTTTAACGTAGAGTTTTGAAACGACTTGCGCTTAAAAATATATTTTATGCAGCTTATACCTCATTTTTACTTTCCCTTACCACTATGCGCGTACATAATAGATAGAGAAGGTCTTTATATTTATTTACTTTTATATTCTTATTTTTTACTTATTTATTTTTGTAGCCTAATGCTCTTTAACGAAATTGGTCACATCGGACGATAAATGAAAACGGTGAAAATATGCTCAAATTATCTCGGGTCCATGGAGTTTAAAGTTACTCGATATTCATTTTCTCAGGACAAGGGAAAACTCCGGAGGGGGAGGGGGGGGATCTGGATAACTTACCAAGGGAGATTCGAATTCGCGACCTTTTGAATGTGCGACAGACACGCTACACCCACACTACCGAGGGGGCTGAGAAGGTATTTTATTCCATCCAAAAGTTGATGTCGAGGTTTAGAGGTGCCTGGGTCCAAAAAAAAAGCATTACAAAGATCCATGTGTTCATGTGTCTGTGAACACGACTCAAAAACAAAAAGTAGGCAATATACTAAACCTGGATTTAAGTTAAGTATCTTCCAAGGATATGACACGTAGATTTCTGAGTAAAATCCCCCCAACCCTAACTACCCTTATATAAATAAAGTTTCGAACATTTTGATTTTCTCAAAAATTGTCTTAACGATTTGGATTAAAATATTCTATGTAATAAAATGTAAATGACAATGACAAATAAAATGTAAATTTTGAATTTTATGGGTAAGCCACTGAAAACCTCTTCATTTTGGATGACTTTTAGATAACTGTAAACCGTAAGAGATAGACAAAAGCTTACTAAACAAGAAATGTAGATCTCGTTAAAACAAACAATTATGTCATATCTTATTTTTTTTCGTGGATTTGTCCATTGCCGAAATATTCCTTGTTATTGGTTTCAGTTCTTAAATACTTAAAGTTTTCTCATGCAAAGAATTGAATTTCAGTCACATGACAACTAGCGATTAAAATATTAGACTATCGCTTTATCCTAATATATTCCCTTATTTCCCTTCTGCTAAAAGGATCTAATAATAAGACCATTTCCACCAATACTAAATATATATAAGAATAAGCTCCTTAATAATAATTTATTACAGAGAAGTAGAGAAAGCCATATGAATGGAATACAATAAATTTTTATATTCTGTATCTATGAAACAGTAGCAATTTTTAGCCTTCTCTACTACATATAGTAAGTACTGACTCGTCTGAAACTGACATTCGGGAGGTCATGATTTCGATTCCAGATTCCAGCCTCTCTGATTTATGGATTATTTGGGGTTTTCCCGGGTCACCAGGCGAATGCTGGAGAGGTTCTTCATTTCCCGAACTTCCTACCCCCTTTATTTCATCTCCACTTCATTCCAGCAGGTCACTTTCAGAGTTGTAAGGGTTGGCATGATTATGGTGGGGGCGCCCCTCCGTGGTGTTAAGTGCGCTTTGGTGATACAGAACTCGGCGGCAGGGTGGCGTTGGGGTTGTCTTTTTGTTGTCATACCAAGGGCGCGGAGTTCTAACGTTCCCCGCGTTGAGATGATGAACTGCTCGGACTATGTTAGGGACCCACCACAATGGCTGTTTCCCCGCGGTCGGTTTCTGCCACCTGTAGGATACTCTCATTTCATCCTATCCTCTTGGGGTGTAAGGCTAATAAGCCCATGGTGTCCGCAGTGTGGAATGTATCGACCAACAAACATACAGTAAATAGAGAAGAGTAGAGAGTAGTCTACTAGGGGTCACTTTATGCACTGTAACTTACAAAGATATATTGTGGTTAACACCCTCCAGGAGGAAGAAATGAATTGAGAAAGTCATAGAAGGCCACAGAGACGCGCGGAAGTTTTTAACATTTCCAAGCTCGATGTCCCAGTCTCGGCTGAAGCTGCCAGAAAGGGCGATCAAGCGACCAGTCGAACTGGCAGCCATGGAGATTCTTTCCAATGATCATGCATCCGCGGCATCTGTTCTCATCGCCATAGACTTCCAGCCTCGAAGCACAAGAGAAGGAAACGGAATGAAAGGGAAGTGATGGAAAGGACATAGTGGTAGATAAGAAACCACCCAGCACTCGCCCGCCGAACCCGTGGAAACTGTGAAGACCCCTTGGCTTAGAGTGGGTAATCACCGGGATCGAACTCGGGGCCTTCCGAATACGAGTCTCACACCTTACTACGAAGTCACCTTAGTGGGTGAAGTAGGGAAAATATTGCCTTAAAATGTATACGTAGATTTCTCTGGAAATACACGTTTTGAGACTTCTTGAAACAAAACATTTTAAGAGATTATACGTGTTTGTGTGTGTGCGTACGTGTGTGTGTGTGTGTGTGTGTGTGTGTGTGTGTGTGATGTGTACAGCATAGCTCCAAAACGAAATCCCGTTAAACACCAAACTTTGTGTTTTTTTATTACTATTGTTTTAATTATCTTTTCTCTTTTTTTACTTTCTCTATAGGCATTATGTACATAGTGTATATTACTTTCTCTATAGGCACTATGTACATAGTGTATAGAGAATGTATTGCACTCCACCAAAAAATTCGATACCGAGACTTCACCGGAAATATATGTTTTAGAGTACCCTTTATCTAAAAAAAGCATCTTCGGAAAAAGGTCCGTGTGTGTGTGTGTGTGTGTCCGTGTGTCTGTGAACACGATAACTCAAAAACGAAAAGAAGGTAAAATACCAAACTTGGTATTTAAGTTTAGTATCTTCCAGAGATGCGACACGAAGATTTTGAGAAAAATCCCCCCCACCCCCAACTACCCTTTAAATGGAATTTTTTCCGAAAATTTTGATTTTCTCAAAAATGGCTCTAACGATTTTGATTAAAATTTCGTATATTAAAGATATTTACCTGACAAATAAAATGTATATTTTGAATTTTCTGGAATAGCCTCTGAAGACTACTTTATTCTGAGTAAATTTTACGGATATTTGCATAATTGCTAAACTGTAAGAGATAGACAAAAACTTACCACACAAAAAATGTAGAGCACATTAAAACACAGTGGAGTTGATCTTTTTTTTAGGTATTCCTTGTTTTTGTTTTCAGGTTCATAAAAAACTTTTGTCATACAGGAATTTGTCAACTCTTGTCCATACAAACAAAGGAACATGAGTCACATAACAACCAGCGTTTGACCATCGCTTTAGCCTATGTTACTCCCTTATTTCCCTTCAACTTAGAAGGAAGCAAGTAATAAGACTATTTCTGCTAATTGTTTGTCGATTAGCATGAAGTAAATAGAAGCATTAGCTTTTTAAAACTAAATTGTTGCAGAGATGTAGAGAAAGTCATCTGAATGAAACACAACAGATTTTTATGAATCATTTCAATATTTCGAAACAAATTCAAATATGTTTTTATCCACATTAGCAGCATGTAGGTATATATAAAAATCTTATGTGTTCCAATCACATGACTTACTCTACATTTCCGTAACAAGTTATTGTTAAAACGCTTATTCTTTTATATATTTCATGCTAATCGAGATAAACATTACTTGTTTCCTTGTAAGTAAAATGGCAATAAGGCACTACACTAGCTAAAGCGATAGCCAAATCTTTTAAAAGCTGGTTGCCACGTGGTTGAAATCGTATCTTTGCATTGCCAGGAGTTGACAAATTGCCGAATGAGAAAATTTTAAAGCATTTTAAAACTGAAACCAAATACAAGGAAGATCTCAAAAATTGTAAACTCCACGAAAATAATGTATTTGTTATAATCTGTGTGTTTTAACGAGATCTACATTTTTTGAACGATGCGTTTTTGTCTATCTCTAACGGTTTACCAATTATTCAACATTCAGCAAAATTCATTTAGAATGAAGAGCTCTTCAGAGGCTACTTCGATAAAATTCGAAATATAAATTTATTTGCCATGTAAATATTTTCAATATACGATAATTTAATCAAAATCGTTTCAGCCATTTTGGAGAAAATCAACATTTTCGAACATTTTTCATGTAAAGTGTAGTTTAGGGTGGGGGGATTGCCCTCAAAATCTTTGTGTTGCATCTTTAAAATATATTCAAATTAAATACCAAGTTTGATATTTTACGAACTCTTCGTATTTGAGTTTATCGTTTTTGAATTTTTCTCACGGACCCACGAAAAACACACACACCCGCCTTTTTCTAAAAATGTGTTGTTTTTTTATGCAGAGGATCCTAAAAGTGTATTTCCGGTGAAATCTCGATATCGAATATGTGAATGAAGTGCAATATCTTCTCTACCTACGCACATCACTATGTAGAGGAAGTAAAAATCTGTGTTTCAATAAACAATTAATAAAAATAAAATTAGTAACTTCCAAGGATGTGACACGAAAATGGTGAAGAAAATTCCCACATTTCAAACACTCCTTTACAAGGAAAATTGTTAAAGAATGTTTCTATATTCTCAAAAATTGCAGTAACGATTTTGATTAAAATGATGCTATTTAAAAATATTTACTTAACAAATAAAATGTTATTTTGATTTTTCTGGTAATCTGTGTAAGGCCATTTTCATTTGGAAGGAGTTTTTGTTGTATAACTATCTTCCTGTAGTATAACTGATGAACGTTAAGTATAGATGAAAATGTACTAAACAATAAATGCAGATATCTTAAAAACACATAATTTATTTTAAATAACTTGTTTATGGCATAAGCTATTTCCGATTTGTTCAATATTTTATCATTTTTAAAAGTTTTTTCGATAGTTGCTTCTCACGATTGCATGGCAAGGTATAGAATTTTAAGGCCAGTAGAGAGTCATTTTTCTTAAACATGTGACTTTTATTATTCCCTTTGTATGTATAACGAAATCTGTTATGTAGCTATTTATACAAAGGCTTATCTCGATTAAAATGAAGTAGATGAAAAAATTAAACTTTGTGAGAATAGTCTGTATATCCACTAATAAACGATTAATGGTAAAGAAACTCATATAATTGAAACATATCAGGCATTTTTTGCTGTAAGTTCCATAAAATGTGGCATGTTAATGGGCTATCCTGAAGCCAAAAAGAAATATTTTATGATTTTGTGTATACATACCAAATGGCCCCCCTGCCCTGTATTTTACGTGTGCAGAATCCCTTCGTGTGTTAAAAGAATTGCAGAACTTAGAATTGTTATTTCAAGATAAAGCCAGGAAGCTGCTAACTGGCGAGAGCGATTTTCACTTTATTTGATTTTTTTGGATAACGTTTAACGCCCGCTTTTACTATAAAGGCACCGTAAGCGATGACAATGATACATGGAATGAAGATGGAGCACCGGTGGAACGCGATGACGGGGGAAACCAGAGAACCCGGAGAAAACCAGCTCATGCGCCGCTTTGTCCACCACAAATCTCACATGCAGTCGTTTGGGATCAAAGCCGGGCCATCTAGGTGAGAGGCGAGTGGTCTAACCACTCGGCCACGGCAAGGCCACTTTCGCTTTACCCGTCTTGTTAATCAGCGGAGACGGCGAGCGGGTCACGCTGTTCGCGAAGGGTACAATGAATGCCATTTATTCCACTGGAGGGCTTTTACTTGACATAGGACTGTCACCATGGCCGCGGTCACTAAAGTGTCTAGCTTTTGTGCTTGTGAGGCATGGGATCGCGGGTTCGAGTCCCGCTTTGGACAGGCGTGTTTGTGTGGTGTTTCTGTGTTTGTGTTCAATTTAAGTCATTCTCTCTCCCCTGATGATCAGTTAGGTCTCCGTCTGAAGGCAAATATTTCTGTAAGTAAAAAACATTTTTAAAAAAGAACAACTTGAAATCACCCAGATGAGTCCTGCAACTCTTTTAACACAGGTAGGTCTGGGTAGCTCAGTTTGTTAGGCGTTGCACTTCTGATCCCTAGGTCGCGAGTTCAAACCCGGCCCAGATTAATGTTTTTAAGTGATCTTAAAAGCAACAGCTTTAAGACACGAAGGGATCTGCACACGTCATCTTTGGGGCAGTTTGGCCACCTAGTATTGGGTGTGTGTGTACTGAATGTTCATTAATATTCATGATTTCCCGTGCAAAAAATGTCGTCATCGATGCAATCGTTGATAAAGCGAGTTTATATATTTTCGCTTTAAGCCAGAAAACCATACTTATTGTGATGTCAAGGATGATACGAGTTTGATAATGGTACTCTAGCGGCAGAAGCTCCTACTTATATGATGCTATTTTGATGAGGTGACCACAACCATAAGATGGCAGCACTACTGAGACTTAATTCTGTCGTCTGGTGTCCTTGTGCGTGATTTGAACATTGCTATCTAGCGGCAACTGCTCATACTTGATGTATGTATCTATGCAGCAATATAAATATTTATATGAACCATAATAATGCAAACTTGCGTCTGTTGTGTTCATATTCAACTTGTCAACAAAGAGCAGAGCAAGCTTTGAAAGTTATCCATTACTGCGAAGAGAGGGAGCGTGGGAGGGTTGGTTGTATTAGTAACGTAACCACATATGGAACACTGTCGTTTCCTTTCTCTTCTATAAACCATCATCACACTTTCTAGGTAGAGGTCGCTGTGACTAATTTCTCTTCCAAAAAGCATAGTCATTCTTTTTAGGTATAGGTCACTATCGCAAGTGATTACCGCTCTACCTGATAGTGCTTGGCTGAGATGTAGGCTTACTAGTCAATTAAGACGTCATTCTTACTTAATCGATGTGCGGGAAAAAAGAATAAAATACAATAAACAATAAATAAAGTACATTTTGAAAATTACCGAGCGAGACATCCCCTCAGTAATATGTAAGGCTCGCATTTGAAAGGTCCCGGACTCGATTCGCGTCGGACCTGTTACTCTGATCTTGGCTTTTTTCGTGATTTTTCATGATCTGTTGGTGAATGATGGGGTGATTCCTCTTCTACAACTAATTTTCTGTCCATCTTTTCCTTTCATCTGGTTTACCTTATCTGTTTCGAGGTTTTAGGAGCAACCGGGGGCAATTAAAGTGCAATTTATGCTGATATGTCTTCCTCTTGAAGATTAAATACAGTTCTACACAAATTCTAAGTATTTGGGAACAATAATAAATAGTTTCAATACGTGTGACGTAGATGTTAAGTCCAGAATAGCGGAGGGAAAGAGAGTTGCAGAATAGTAATATTCAATTAGACATTAAGATAATAATATTATATATACATTATACCTTACGGGGAGGAAATGTGGCTTCAAATAATGAAGAATCATAAATATAGTTATAACAGTGGAAGTGGATTAGCTAAACAGTGTTTACAGCTTACAATACCTACAGGAATAAGGCGCGAATTCAGAAATTATGGATACAAATGGAATAACATGGTTTATAACAAAATCATTTAGAGAATAGGGAATACTTCATCGGTACGGTCACTCACACAGAATGCGCCACTAAGATGGCTGAAAGAAATCTTTAAATGGACTCCAAGAAGATTAAGATAAAGAAGACATACGCTAAATTGGGAAAAATGAATCCAGATAGAAAATACGGTGAATTGAATGAAAGACGCTAGTGGAGGCTGAGAACAGCTAGCTCCGAAAAAGAAGAAGAAGAAAATGAAGAAGACGATTTGGTTTTTGGCGGGACTGCTTCTTCCTAGGAGACGGTCTTGCTTATTCCAGGACCCCCAGATTGCGGGTGGCTTAAATAGGGCTAGCCTAAGTAAGGGTGTTGGTATGTTAAGTATTTTGGTTTGGCTAAGGCACATCGTCGTCTGAATCTGATCACTCTTCTGTTCTCCTTGTCCTCCATTCCTCCCATTAATTACGTAGGAAGCACAAAGAGCCCACTATGGCCTACGTGCTGTGCTATACTACTCTATCTGGAGCCTTTCAGACTAACTACTCCTAATATATAGAAACTTAATGGCATAAAATTCCGCGATGTGCTATTCATTATTGAAGGATATTTTGTCTGACTTCTGTCAGCCGTCGATTCCTGAAGAGGAAGACTCCAACATCTTTCAAACATAAAGTTTTATCTTACTAATCCTTAATATTTAGCTTAAGCCGATATACGATGCGGTTTGGAAAAAATGCATAAAATATTTGTTTTCAAAACATTCATTTGTATATAAAATATCATTCCTTAACCTATTTTTGATACAGTTGCCACCTTGTTCAGGCATTTGTCATTGCGGGGAATCAACCCTTGTATGCCCTCTTCAAAGAAAGCAGCCACCAGTGAAGACAGCCACTGCTGAAAATCATGTTTTTCGCAGTCATCGCTGACCAAGCACCTTCACCCGTACTCACGCTACGGTTCAAGAACAAGTGGAAATCAGAAGGCGCGTGATCGGGTTGCACTGCGGATGATTGAACTGCTCCCAAACGAATCGCTAAATAAGGCTTTGTGTGACACCAACAGCATGGAAATGTGTTTTTTCAAGAAGCAACTGAGCCTTGACAAAGCGTTCTACGTCTTTTGTTTTGAACTGCGAGCCGAAGATTTCTCAATGTTACACAGATTGTCCTGCATTGATGCACCTCTAGGAAGGAGCTAAACAAGCAGAATGCCGAGTCTGTCCCAGCACACTGTACACATGATTTTTCGTGATGACACATTGTTTTGAATTTTTCTCGTTTGGAGGATCTGTGTGCCTCCACTCCACTGACTGTTGTTTTGTTTCTGGAGTGACATGACAAAACCCAAATTCATCACTAGTCACTATCCTGCTTAAGAATTCAACTCCATTATCACTGTCAAAACACTGTCCAGTTACTTCGTTTTGTAAACATTCGTGAGCATCTTTAGAACCCAACAGGAACAGAGTTTATGATAATTTAAGTGCTTTGTCACAATCTCATGCAAAACAGTTTTTGAAATGTTTGGAAACACAGTATAAAACATTCTTATTGTGAATCATCTGTTTTCACGAATTGCCTCATTCTTTTGTTCCACCAATCACTGACAACAGAATGCTGTCCACTTCGTGGCTTTGCAATGAACATTGGATCGTCCATCACTGAATTGCCTAATCCACGTCCTAAGTACACCATCTGTCATTACATTTTCACAGTAAATCTCTACAAGTTGACAACGAATTCCATTTTGCTAAACACAGCCTGAGTTCAAAAACAATATTACGGAATATATTTCACTGTTGGCGGGATCAGAAATTGTCTTAAACATCTTGAACGATCACTAACAACTGTAAATTCGTCACAATCCGGCTGCAATTGCGCCAGCGGACAAAAAATGAACCAGAGAGACGATTGTGCATGCATGGAACACTAGCCACTAGCGTTGCGGCGGCGGTGGAACAAAATGGTACTTATTTTCCAGACACGCCTCGCACTTTTATAAGCTCATATGGGATCTTTCCATAAGAATTGCATTCTTTAACTCAATATTACCTCTGAAGCAAGTCTTTTATTTGGCTACCTGTGTGTATGAGTGCGATCTTTTCTCCATGTTGTTCCAATCGTATTTCGTAATCAATTTTAGATCTTCCTGAATGGCAATTTGCTCGGCCGATTGTTGGAACTTTTTTTGGGGAAGTTTGTATTTTTGTTGACTAACAAGTTTTTCTTTTACGAATATAGTAACTCCTACTCCCACCCCATGTTCGTTCTTGCTACCGTCAGTGAATATTTGCAAGTCGGGTGGTTTTGGGGTGGCATCTTTTATTTCACCTATCACGGCAGGTTGAAGCCAATTTTTTTTTTTTTTTTGGCATTTCTGGGATGTCAATTTCAAGCCGATTGTGTTGCCTTCGCTTGGAAATAGTGTACTGTAGAACAGCTTCACTGATTCATATTTAATAGGAGTGATAACTGGCATACGTAATGTGTAGAATTTCACTGGAAATAGTTCGAAAGACTTTAGCTATTTTCATATGTATAAGTCTCTGGACTCTGTTGAATTTGATCCTGTTAAACTCATTGTTCATAGCTGCTTCGCAAACTGGTGCCCCATAAAGCATTAGCGGAAGAATTGCACCTTTATATATTGTTTTCAGAGCTTCGTGTTTTTACGGTCACGTGTCAGTTTTGCAGATTTTGAAAGACCATGGATGAATCTTGTTTTTTCTGCGACGTAGGTAATGTGTTCTGAAAATGTCAGGTTGTGATCTATAGGTACTTCAGTTTCTGTGCTTGGTTTAACAACTGATTATTGAGGTAGACTTTTAATTATTTTTGTCCTCTTGATTTTCTTCTGGATATTAGAATAATTTTGGATTTTTGATCATAAATTTTATTTTGTTCTGTTGAGCCCAATGCAGCTTTTTGAAATCTCTAAATTGTCGAAATTATCTACCTCTTTTATTGTGTTTCCTCTTACTGCAAGGATCAAGCCGTCTGCAGAGACTAGGGCCATTGTTCTCGTGGTGAAGTTGATGTTTATTAGGGAATCCTATTACAAGCAGGACCGCAGCATGATCCTTCTGGGAAACCTCTTCTATCTATCTTTTCCATTTTTTGACTGTTGGTCATTAACGTAGCTGTTCTGTTTTTGAAATAGTTTTTAGATAGGTCATACGGGGCTTAGGGCAGTAGAAATTTCATAGGACATTTAGGATGGCAGGTCACCAAGCGCCGTCAAAGGCTCCTTGAACATCTAAACTCACTAAGGCTATGACTTGTCCTGAGGTTATGCTTTCTTCTGCGAAGTCCTTGATTTTGATAGCTACATCTATTGTAGATTTTTGAGGTATAAAGCCAAACTGATTGCCATTCATGTGATTATTTGTGTTGATATGGTGGTTGATTCTAATTATAAGTACCTTCTCTTGTTTCTTACCGCCTGTATTGAGAAAGCTAATGGGTCGAAATATATTTAATCCTTAGCTGTTTTCCTTCCCTACCTTTACGATTGGTATAATTTTGAACCTTTTCCATATTTTGGGAAAACAGCCTCTCTTGAGGCATCCATTGAGTGTAGTTGTTAATAGTTTATGGAAGTTTTTAAACACGCGATCTAAGATGTTATTAATTCCATCTTCTCCTGATATCCTCTTGCTATCACTACTATTTCATTTTCAATAAAATTCCTGTCGTCTGGAGCTACCATTGGGTCCGCAACTCTGGCTCTGACTTGTTAATGGTAAATAGTGTCTTCATCTTCATAGTGTCTTCGGTTGGAACAAAATAATCAAGTATACAGTGGACCGTTTCCGGTAGATCTGTCGTTATTGTTCCTCTGGCTTTGCAGCGTTGTGAGGTTGGGAACAGTTTTAAGTTTAAGGGCGGCTAGTTTATAGACTATATTCCAAGGATTAGTTGCAGACGTCATATTGAACATTTGTTTCCAAGAGTTAATTCTCTCTCTTTTAATAGTTGCCTAATATTTCCTTGGTTCCTCATAGTACTGTTTTTTGTGCATTTCCCTTAGCTCGTTGTTGTTTTTGGTTCTTCGATATCTTCTATGTATAGAATTAAGTCTTTTCCTCATTATGGTGATTTTGGGACCACCAGGGTATACTTTTCTTTTCATTTTGTTTCAACGGTACTCGTGCCGTTCTGAAGTATTTTTGGCACGTTTTCTCTAAGGCATCATGTAATTTCTCAACTTGCCAACATCATTGAATTATCACTAAAAGAAGTGCAAATCCGAGTGCGACACTCGATACTAGAGCTAAGAACTCGTATGCAGGCATTTTTACTTAGACATACAACAGAACACAACATAATCACAATTACTCTCTCTTCTCGCACTTCTTTACTTTAGAAGGCACTAACGCCACTGACGCGGATTTTTGCAAAAGTGCATGTGTCCATTAGAGGGTATGGAGCGAGGGATGTGGTTTCCAATCATATAGACAGAGCAGGTAGAGTGCCCCAAAAGACAAGAACAGAGCCAAACCTGGTAAGTGAAATCTCATAGACTCTACCATTGAGGAAAATTAGCTGCCGATGTGTACGTTGGCCTGGGGGAAACCCACCCGCCTGAGCAGGCAGGAGCCGGTAGAGCAAATGCAGAAATGTAACCTCTAAATTGTTAGTGGATACTACGTTTCGGTAATTTGCATCTCTCCCATCTTCAGGATATTGAAAATGTTGTTTTAAAAGATATGACTACAATACGTATTAAAACCATTTCTGCAGATGATTAACATGAAACATGTCTTCCAATGCATCCTGATGGAATAGAATTATTCATTGGTATTGAATCTCCTGCTGGAAATGTGTACGGCATCATGCAGCATGCAAATTTGGAAAGCCAATTTTTTTGTTTTTTTTTTTTTCTTTCTTCCCACATTTATAACCTTCTAGTAACACTTTCGTCTGGAAAACCTTGGGGATATGTTCCATTTACATGCCTTTCTTTACCTGTTCTGCAAACAAACTATTCTTATAAAGGATTATTCTTCTGGTATGTGCCTCATACTAATTGAGATAACATTAGCATAAATGATCTTATTACATAGTTCTTTTTATGTAGAAGGGAAATAAGGGAAAACATTATGCAAAAGGGTTCCTCAGATCTGTTAAAGACTGTCGCTGACTGACATTGAAATTAAGTTCTCTTGGATGACCAGGAATAAAACAAAATAAATACACTGACCACTTCCTGTTTGAGAAAAGTATAAGTATTTGAAATTGAAACCAATAACAAGGAGTATCTTGGAAACTGCCAAGTCTACAAAACAAAATCTGGTGTGTTCCATTCACATGACTTTCTCTACATCTCTGCAACAAATTATTGTTAAAAAGCATATGCTTCTTTTTGCTTTATGCCAACCGAGAACAAATTAGCAGAAATAGTCTTATTACTTGCTTCCTTGTAAGTAGAAGCGAAATAAGGAAGTACCATAGTACTGATAGTTAAAACCTGGTTGCTATTTGACTGAAGTTCCTTTGATTGTATGGACAGGAGTTGACAATTTCCTGTATGAGAAAAGTATAAGTTTTTCAAAGCTGAAACGACACACCAGGAATATCTTAAAAACGATCAACTCCACGAAAAAAAATGTACTAACATAAATTCCGCTAAAATACTACCGGTTTAACTCTTGGGTATGCCAATCAGCGTTTATTTTACATGGATCCATCCCTTCCTTTATCACACTCATTAGCACTGAATTTCAACCAAAACATTGAAAACTAGATCAGTGATGTTCCATGCTTTTGAAATGCAGACAACAGAGCTACCAATAAAATATCAGGCAAGATCAACTTTTTAAGGCCCATCCCATTCTGTCAGTTTTCAAAAAGCAATTTCGGTCGAAAAAATACGGGCTGGAAAGAATTAAGTCCAGTGCTTTGTAGTTTAACCAAATATTTTATAAATTAACAATGTAATAAGTGTTGATAAAGAATCAACTTATGGTGGAGAAAATAATCTGTAAAACTTTCTTTCCTGTACCTAGTGATGTGAATATTGTTTCTGTTATTTACAGTTTGTTTCAAGTAAAGATGTGCCATCTACAGAATATTTTGATTTTTTGCTGCTTTAAGTATTGTATTCCACCCAAAAGTTGGGTAAAGGTTACACCGAAAATTCATTCATCTCATTTCATGCTTATAAAATAAAAGTCATATGCAGAACATTTGTGGTATTATTTCTTGAGCATCCTGTGTGTGGGATACAATTTGAGCTGCTATTTTCATCTGGTATCGCTAATACGATTCTACAGGATTATTAGAGGAGAAATTGCGTTGGGACATTGTGGCCACCAGATTATTCCAGTGCTAAAGGGTCAGTATTCCCTCGGCTTCACTAACCTACTTACTTGTAATTTCGTTCTTGCTTGGTGTATGGCCTTCAGGAGTTGCGATAAACCTCACTGAGAGCAAACCACTCATAAGAAACTTGGCTCGGTGCAGAGACATCATGCATTTAATATGCATGTTTATGCTGCAGTTTAAGTGATGTTTAACGAATAAAAAAGTTCTTATTAACTACTTATTTAAATGATTTTGAGAAATTAAAAACTGCTATTTTTACTTTCTCTACACGTACCATGTACATAGGGAATAAAGAAGATATTGTATACCATTCAAAAATTCGATACCGAGATTTCACCGAAAATAAATGTCTTAGGGTCCCCTGTATCCAAAAAAGTACTTTTAGAAAAAAATCCAAGTATCCGCGTGACTGTGAACACTATAATTCAAAAACAAAAATTCGTTAAAATACCAAAGTTGGCATTTAAGTTCAGTATCTTCCAAGGATGTGACATGAAGAAAAGTCCCCCACCCCAACTACCCTTTACATGGAAAAATAATCGGAAATATTGATTTTCTTAAAAATGATTGTAATGGTTTTATTTAAAATATTTACATGAAAAATAAAATGTATATCTTGAATTTTCTGGGAATAGCCTCTGAAGATCTCTTTATTCTGGATGAAATTTATTACATAAAAAAAAGTTAGATCTCGATATAACACAGAATTTATTTTTAATGGAATAAGTTTTTATCTATCTCTTATGTTTACCAGTTATGCAGAAGTTGTACAAATGTCATCCAGAATGAAGAAGTCTTCAGAGATTATTCCCAAAAAATTCAAGGTACCCATTTCGTTTGTTATGAAAATATCCTAAAGATAAAAATCGTTAGACATACTTTTGAGAAAATCAACATTTTCGAAAATGTTCCATATAAACCGTAGTTGAGGTGGGGAGCTATGCTGTCGATTTAGAGCTATGCTGCCCACAGACAGACAGACAGACAGACACACACACACACACACAGACATGCTTCTAAAAAATGTGAAATCTCGGTGTCGAATTTTGGGTGGAATACAATACCTTCTCTATCCACTGTGTACATTGCACAAATATGCTAGAGAAAGTAAAAACGAACAAGCGGATAATATTCACATTTGTGTTACAGACCATTTAAGAATATCAGATGATTTTTCAGAAAATCATTCCATTCTAATCAAATCTTTATATGAGAAAGATTTCGTTTTTCTATCTCTTCTTTGTTTTATCGAAAACAGTCCCAAATATGGAGTAAAAGATTATAAGTCGGTTTGCTTAGGAATTTGACTACACAAAATGTATCTATATCTTGAATTCTCTATGAATGGCCTGAAAGACCACTTGGTTCTCTGTGATAAGGAAAACTGCTATAGCACAATGAAGATCTCGTTGAAATATGTAAGTTCCTTGCATTAACAATTCTCTGTTGAGTATGAAATTTTCAAATATTTGATCATACGCTTTTTACTTTCTCTGCTGATTACCTGTGTAATTCAATTTAAAGTTCAAAATAGGAATGTATTGGGTTCCACCAAAATTTTACATTAAGATTTCGGTGGAAATACATGTTTTTGGTCTCCTGAATCCAAAATAAGCAGTCTTAGAAAAAGGTCCTTGTGTTAGTATGTCTGTGATCAGTGTAAATTAAGACAAAAAGTCGATTTAATAACAAATTAGATATTTCAGTTAACCTTCTTTCAAGAATACAGCTCCAAGCTACACTTACAAGAAACATTTTCGAAAACGTTTATTTTCTCAAAAATGGCTCTAGCTCTCAAAGTCGAAAAAAGAATAAATGAAAACATGGTTGGTAAGCTGAATTCAGTTTTTTGGACTAACAATATTGTAAGTAAGACAAAACTATAGTTTATAATTCATTAGTTCAAAGTTTTATTTTATATGGAGCTGAAACTTGAAAATTATGAGGACTGACCACATGCAAATAAATTATTTACAGAAATGGACTATTGCGTAGAGCTGCGAGAAAGTCAAAAACGAATAAAAGTATAATTCAAAGGAATATAGAGTTGATGAAACTGAATTAGAATATTCTTGAAGTAAATGAAGAAAGAACATTAAGATGGATGGACATTAAAAGCATAAGAGAAAACAGAATTATGAAGACGTTTTTGGAATGTAATATCGACGGTATAAGAAGATAAGGAAAACATGAAAATAATTGACGGGTAGGATCAGAAGTTTGAATAGGATTAAACTAATGGAATAAAATGCTCAAGACAGCAATTTATGGGGGGATAAAATTGCTTGAGCTGAAGGAAGAACTATTGTAGTACAGAACAATTCCTAAAGTACAGAACTGTCCCTAAAGTTTTCATTCAAATACAATATGTTAAAGATATTTTCATGACAAATGAAATTTATATCTTAATTTTCTGACAATAGCATCTTAGATCCTCTCCATTCTGAATAACTTGTAAACAACAAGAGAAAGACAAAATATTACTACACAGTTAATGTAGATCTCGTTTAAGCATACAATTTATGTAAAATAATTTTTTAGAACTACCTAACCATATCTAAGAAACGTTTTAAAATTATTATTATTATTATTATTATTATTATTATTATTATTGCATCAAATTTTCAAATACTTAAACTCTTCTAAAGTGAGAAAACAGATTTCTTGGTATTTAAATTCAGTTTCTTCCAAGGAGGCAACTTGAAGATTTTCAAGAAAATCCCCACATCGAACTAACATTTACATGGAAGATTTTTGAAAATTTAGATTTTCTCAAAAATGGCTCTGGATGAATTTTGTATAACTGGTAAACCGTAAGAGACAGACAAAAACTTACTACACATAAATGTAGATCCCGTTGAAACACACAATTTATGTCATATAGTTTTATTCTGAAGAGTTAACCGTTTCCGAGCTATACCATGCCATTGGTTTCAGTTATAAAGTTCTTAAACTTTTCTCCAACGGGAAATCATCTTTCCTTTTGTCTCTCTTTTGTTTACTACTAGAAAACAAAGAGATCTGAAGTTCAATTCTTTCACATAGCGATCAGCTTTTAAAATTTTGACTATCGCTTTAGCCTAATCCATTCCCTTATTTCCCTTCTACTCACAAAAAAGTAAATATTATGACAGTTTTCTGTTAAAGTTTATCTGGATTAACATGATGTAGATAAAAGAATAATCTTTTGTAACAAAAGTTTTTTGCGGAACAACTCGAAAAGTCATGTGAATGGAACACATCATATTTCTCTCTCTCTCTCTCTCTCTCTCTCTCTCTCTCTCTCTCTCTCTCTCTCTCTCTCTCTTCTCTCTCTATCTCTCTCTCTATCTATCTCTATCTCTCTCTCTTTCTCTGCTGGTCATGCAAGAGAAAGGAATTTGTACCTAAAAAATAAATATATAATAAATCAATTTCCACAAACATTTATCTGGATTAATAAGAAGTAAGCTTTTATAAGAACAGTTAAGTGAAAGCATGGACAAAGAAAGACATGAGAATGTAACACAATATTTTTTTAAAAGTGATTATTCACCATTGGTTATTTATCGTGAGATCATGCAAAGAGCACATAGAAGCTTAGCAAATTCTTTTAAATACATGTTTTGAGAGCTCCTGAATCCGAAAGAAAAAAGTTTGATAAAAAGGCCCTTGAGTGTGTACGAGTGTGTGTGTCTATGTGTATATATATGTAAGTGGGTGAGAACATCATAACTCAAAAACAAACATCGGTTAAATACCAAACTTGTATTTTCAGTATCTTCCAAGGATGCGCCACGAAGTTTTTTAGAAAACCCCTACCCCATACTACAATTTTCATGGAAAAATTTTTGAAAATCGTTGTTTTCTCAAAAATGGCTACAACCATTTTGTTTAAAATACTGTATATTAAATATATTTACATGACAAATAAAATATAAATCTTGAATTTTTTGAGAATTTCCTCTGAAGGTCTCTTTATTCAGGAGTCTTTTGCATAACTTATAAACCGCAAGAGATACACAAAAATGTAGATCTTGTTAACAAACACAATTTATGTCATATACACATTTATTTTCGTGATATTCCTTGTTATTGGTTTCAATTTTTATCTGCCTACGTAAACTTGTCATAAACTTCAGGCCGAACAAAGAACAATGAAATTCAATTATTTCACGTAGCAACCAGCTTTAGCCTAGTATATTCCCTTATTTCCCTTCTATTTAAAAGGAAGCCAGTAATCAGATAATTTCTGGTAATGTTTATCTCTATTAAGATTAAAAAGAATAATTTTGTATAAGAAAAGTTAGTTTGCAGAATAGGTAGAGAAATTCAAAATAATGGAACACATCTTTATAGTAATTTTTGAGAAAATTAAACAATTTTCCCTGAATAGCGTAGTGTAGGGCAGGGATATATTTTTAAAAATCTTCGTGTGACCTCTTTGAAAGATTTTGGGCTTAAATAACCGAAGCTTAATATTTATCCGAATTTGCAGATAGACATATATAAGACACACACAGGCGGATCCGATTGCAAACAAAAATGTTATGCTTATTTTTTGTTCAGGGAACCTCAAAAGATATATTTCTGAAATCTTTTTATAAAATTTTGGGAGGAATACAACACTTTCTCTGCTAACTGTAGGGTTTGTTAAGGATAATTTTGCCTGATATTGTTTTACATTTTTACTCTATCATGGACAGAAAAGATATTGTATTGCACCCGAAAATTTGGTAACGAGATTTTACTCGGTTTTAGGGTAAACGTATAAAAAACACAATTTTAATGCCCATACGTGTGTGTGTGTGTGTGTGTGTGTGTGTCTGTGTCCGTGTCTGAGAACAGGATAAAGTTCGAATTAAGATTCTTAAAGTTGTTCCTAGTATTCTTGCTCATGCAATAAAAGTAAAATATAGTATTTTAATGGCTTTATGATCATCGTTGCAATAGAAAACGGTTAAAATAGCTTCATAAACGAAAAATGGGTTAAATACCAAACTGGATATTTAAGTTCAGCATCTTTCAAGGATGTGACCTGAATATTTTCAAGAAAATACTCTCACCCCAAGCTATCTATTACAGGGGGAAAAATGTAATTTTCTAAATTTTATTAAAATGCCGCATATTACTGGTAAACCGTAAGCGGTAAAGAAAACCTTACGATACAAAAAATGTATATCTCGTTAAAACACACAGTTGTGTCACATATGTACATTTTGTAGAGTTAAAGATATCCAAGATATTCCTTGTTATTGGTTTCAATTTTAAGATACATATACTTTTCTCAAGCAATAGGTCGTCAGTCGTTTTTCTTTTGTCTTATTCCTGGTCCTGCAAAGGGACCAAATGCTAATGTAATTCGCAAAGAAACAATTTTTAAAAGTGTTGACTGTCGCTTTATACTGGTGATTTACCTCATTTCCGTTCTACTTATAAGGACTAAGTAATAAGACAATAATGCCTATGTTATCTGAATTAGCATGAAGTATGTAGAAGATTCATCTTTCGTAAGAATATTTTGATTGCAAACGGTAGAGAAAGTCAGTGGTTTGTTTTAGAAACAATAACAATGTGTATCGATACAGAGAAACACAGTACCTCTTCATATGTAGCTATCACTTAAATCGGATTCTTTTTTACTTTCTCTACATGCACCATGTACATAGTGTATAGAGAAAGTACTGCATTCCACCAAAAAATTCGATAATGAGATTTCACCGGAAATATATGTTTTAGGGTAACCTGTATCTAAAAAAAGCATTTTCAGAAAAATGTCCGTGCGTGTGTGTGTCAGTGTGTCCGTGTGTCTGTGAACACGATAACTCAAAAACGAAAGTCGGTAAAGCACCAAACTTGGTATTTAAGTTTAATATCTTCCAGGTATGCGACATGAAGATTTTGAGAAAAATCCCCCCACCCCAAACTACCCTTTACATGGAACTTTTTTAAAACATTTTGATTTTCTAAAAAATGTCTCTAATGATTTTGATTAAAATATCGTATATTAAAGATTTTCACCTGAGAAATAAAATGTATATTTTGAATTTTCTGGGAATAGCCTCTGAAGACGACTTTATTCTGGATGAATTTTACGGAATTTTGCATAACTGCTAAACCGTAAGAGATGGACAAAAACTTACCACACAAAAAATGCAGAGCACCTTAAAACACATAATTTATGTTATTTACATTTTTTTCGTGGAGTTGATTGTTTTTGAAATATTACTTGTTTTTGGTTTCAGCTATAAGAACTTATACTTTTCTCATACAGGACGTTGTGAACTCGTGTCCATACAAACAAAGGAACTTCAGTCGCAGAGCAACCAGCTTTTGACTATCACTTTAACCTATGGTACCCCCTTAATTCGCTTCTACTAACAAGGAAGCAAGTAATGCTAATTTTTGCTCCATTAGATGAAGTAAATAGAATAATTTGTTGCAGTGATATAGAGAAAGTCATGTGAATGGAACACATTAGATTTTTTTTATTGTTTCATTTATATAGTAGCCCCCTTTAACATCTAAGGTCATCTTGGGGGCTTTGTACTTGAAACAACTCGTTGTTTATAGGTTTAAATCATTTTGTTTTCCTCAAACACACACATTCACTCTCACATACATACTTCCAGACTCAGTGGGGGATAGGGAATAATTCTGGCTAAAGAAAAATTCCCCGCATCAGCCAGGAATCGAACTCGCGACCTCCGGTTTTCTTTGTTCATTTGGGAGAGAATGTTTTCGCAAAGCTGGGATCCTGAATAGAGTTGCCAAGTTACTGGGGTGACGGAACTTCAATTATCGCCCACCTACCTAAGTTTTCAACTGCGGCTGTTGAAGGTCGCTAATTCAATAATGGCTAATGGACGCTTAATGGGTTACTTATTAATGTAAGGATAATTCAAAATAGCAGAGGGCGGCAACAAGCTGTTACTGAACGTGGTGTAGGAGTGCCATAAATTGCTGATGAAAAGAAAGGGAGAATAACTTTATTCACCTGGCTTCCAAATATGATAAAGGTGACTGATATAGGAAAACCGCTTGACTTCAAAGTGTCCGGTTTTGTACACAAGATGAATACTTTGTCCGCTTCGGTAGTGTGGCGTTAGCGTGTCTGTCCCACATTGAAAACGTCGCGAGCTCGAATCTCCTTACCAGAAAAAGGGTTGTTTTTTTTTTTTTATCCTGAGAAGACGAATGTCGATTAACATTAAGCTCCATGGACCACGAGATCATTTGAACATCATTTCACAATTTTCATTCATCGTCCAGTGTGGCCATCCAGGTTAAAGTACATTAGCTACATAAAACCATATGAATACAAAATTCTTAAAAAAAAACATCTGTGGAATTTTATAATAAATAATATGTATTACGAATTATACACTTTAAGAAGACATGTTTTCCACTTAGAGCATTTAAATTACCATTTAGCAGAAACTATAACAGTCGCCCTCCGTGGTGTAATGGTTACAATGCTAATTTCAAATACCCGAGTTCGCGGATTCAAAACCCGGCGGAGGACGATGGATTTTTTCGGGCGTAAAAATTCTTAGCATGGCTTCCTTCGGAAGGAGAGTAAAGCCGTGGGTCACGCGTCGTAGATTTACGGCACGTAAAAGAACTTCAGGCCTGATAGAGAAGCCTCTGAGCAAAATTAAGCGGTATTTCACGCCCAGTATAGAATGGGACGCTGAGAACCACAGCAGCTAAAGAGCGTCCATAAATAAAAGACCATTTATTTATTTTTGACAGGGTAAAAGTTCCATCCATTACATACTGGTGCAGCGTATTCTTTCTAAATCATACCAACTTTAGAAAAGAAGAAATCGCTATGATATCGACTAGGTTGGCAATTAAGAAAGCATACCATTTATTAAACGCTATGTTAGAACTGAGTATTATTTATAAAATGGGCATATTACGAAACATTAACGTTTTAAGAGTAATTTAATAATGTAGAATTGTGGGGGTTATGCTGTAATAATTATTTAGGTTTTTTGTAGCACACTGCCACCTGTAACTATCTTTTGGTTGTCCATATAGTAACGCTTTTTACTTTCTCTATACGCACTATATACATAGTGTATAGAGAAGGTATTGCACTCCACCCAAAAATTCGATACCGAGATTTCACCGGAAATATATGTTTTAGGGTCCCCAATATCCAAAAAAAGCATTTTCACAAAAAGGTCCGTGTGTGTGTGTGTGTGTGTGTGTGTGTGTGTGTGTCCGTGTGTCTGTGAACACGGTAAATCAAAAACTAAAAGTCGGTAAAATACCAAAATTGGTGTTTAAGTTTAGTATCTTCCAGGGATGCAACACGAAGATTTTGAGAAAAATCCCCCCACCCCCAACTACCCTTTACATGGAACTTTTTTCGAAATTTTTGATTTTTTCAAAAATGGCTCTAACGATTTTGATTAAAATTTCGTGTATTAAAGGTATTTACCTGACAAATAAAACGTATATCTTGAATTTTCTGGGAATAGCCTCTGAAGAGTAGTTTACTCTGGATGAATTTTACGGAATTTTGAATAACTGCTAAACCGTAAGAGATGGACAAACACTTACTATACAAAACCTGTGGAGCACATTAAAACACACAATTTATGTTATATACATTTTTTTCGTGGAGTTTGTAGTTTTTGAGACATTCCTTATTTTTGGTTTCTGCTATGAAAAGCGTATACTTTTCTCATACATGAACTTGTCAACTCCTATCCATATAAACAAAGGAACTTCATTGACATAGCAATCAGCTTTTGAGTGTCACTTTAGGTTATGGTACTCCCTTATTTCGCTTCTACTTACAAGGAAACAAGTAATTCTGCTATTTTTTTTTTCTTTCTGATTAGCATAAAGTAAATAGAAGTATAAGCTTTTTAAGAATAATTTGTTGCAGGGATATAGAGAAAGGCATGTGAATGGTACACATCAGATTTTTAAGGAGTGAAATTAGCCTTATTATCCAGTGCGGAAAGTCTATGTTATTGTCTGGATATGGTGTAACCCACCTAGCCCTCCTTGTAGAGACACTTCCTTATATAGCAAATTTTACATGATGGGGAAGATATAACAGCGGTTATTAGGCGGGAAGCAATTGTTTCCTATCCAGAATCAATGAAATGTAGATGCTGTTAACGTATAAACGTTTACCAGAGAAGAAACCTGTAGAAATTACTAAAAATTAAACACACGAAAATTATTTTATTGGCTCACAGACACATACACTAACCTATACTTAGCACAGCGCATGCTCTCTTCGCTCGCATGCTTTTGTGAAACCAGTGAAAATTATTAAAACCAAAGTACAGGAAAAGCACATTATTTACACACCTTGAGTGCCTTAACCCAGACCTAACACGGCCCTTCACTCTAGTTTTTCGAACGTTAATTTTGATATATGAAGGCAACTATGGATGATATGAGCGTTTGAGTACCACCTGTCCGTCAGATAGTGAAACACTGGAAATTGTATAAGAAGCCAAAGCAAACAAGGTACTTTTGGTATGCTTTAATATAAATCGCGTGCTTTATTGACATTTAAAGACCAAAAATTGACTTGATAAATTCTTAAAGCTTTGTGAGAACAGTGAGAAAAAGTGAAGAATTAATATCTAAATAGTTTTAGTGGCAGTGTAAGTGATATAACCAACGTATATGAATTATTATATCTATATTATGTGATACAAATATGTATTGTTTGTTAAAAATACCTTTTACGAAACATTCAGATTTTAATATTAACATTTACAGAGGCCATGGTTAAGGCTATGCATTGATAATTATTTCGGGTTGTGGCACAGCCACCTGCAACAGAACTTTAACTATTTGCTAAATATAATATAAAACATCTATATTTTAAATTAACGCTGCAGAGTCCGTGAATTAATGCTTATAAAGTTATTTTGGGTTATGTTGCCAACTACCACATGTAACTCCGTGGAAGACCCGCCTCGGATGTGTGGGGGTAGAGTGTGTAAGGACATGAATGTATAAACACACTGATCTAGTTAAATGTTTCAGAATTAGTAGTGCGGTTTTTGTAATGGCGTTAGTCTGTTGTTAAGTTGGAATCTTTCTGTTAAAAATCTGATGTGTTCCACTCACATGGCTTTCTCTACATCTCTGCAACAAATTATTGTTAAAAATCTTATGCCTCTATTTAGTTCATGCTAATCGAGAAAAAATTAGCAGAAATATTCTTATTACTTGCTTCCTTGTAAGTAGAAGGGAAATAAGGGAGTACCATAGGTTAAAGTGATAGTCCAAAGCTGGTTGCTATGTGACCAAAGTTCCTTTGTATGGACAGGGGTTGATAAATTCTGAATGAGAAAAGTATAAGTTTTTAAAGGTGAAACCAAAACCAAGGAATATCTCAAAATGACATACTCCACAAAAAATGTATAAAACATAAATTGTGTGTTTCAAGGTGCTCTACCTTTTTTGTGGCAGATTTTTTGCATCTCTTACGGTTTAGCAGTTATGCACAATACCGTAACATTCATCCAGAATAAAGTAGTCTTCAAAGGCTATATCCAGAAAATTCAAGATACGCACTTTATTTGTCAGGAAAATGTCTTTAATATACGATCTTTTAATCAAAATCGTTAGAGCCATTTTTAAAAAAATCCAAAATTTCGAAAAATGTTCCATGTAAAGGGTAGTTTAGGGTGGGGGGATTTTTCTCAAAATTTTCGTGTCGCATCCCTGGAAGATAATAAACTTAAATACCAAGTTTGGTATTTTACCGACATTTCGTTTTTGAGTTATTGTGTTCACGGATACACACACGGACCTTTTTCTGAAAATGCTTTTTTGGTGATAGGTGTCCCTAAAACATATATTTCCGGTGAAATCTCGGTATTGAATTTTTGGGTGGAGTACAATATTTTCTATGTACATAGTATGTGTAGAGAAAGTAAACAGAAGGGAGATAAATAAAACAGAGTTTGTGAGATATAAAAAAATAAAAATGTAAATTACTACATTATGCTTAAAAAAGAAAGAAAGAAAAAAAAACAGATTAAATATACCACCGCAAGATAGAAACCGACAAAGCTGGTGACCCCGACATGATTATAGAGAAGGAACATGGAAAGACCAGCGCAGAAGCGAACACGACCCAAAGAACAGCGAATACCGCAGGTAATCTTGAATTGGACAAGTTGAGAGTAAAATTACCAACTTTTTGGGTCGAGAAACCTGAAATATGGTTTGTCAGGCAGAAGCACAATTTCTGATTGCTAACATAACAACTGAACTAACGAAATTTAACTATCTTCTCGCACAGTTAGAGCCTAGAGTAGTTGAAAACATTTGGGATTTAGTAACCAGCACTGAAAATAACAACTATTCCTTCTCAAAGGAAAGGCTATTAATGTTGTTTAAAGAGAGCGAAGAACGCCAAATAAAATAATCTGATGTGTTCCATTCACATGACTTTCTCTACATCTCTGCAATAAAGTATTGTTAAAAAGCTTATGTTTCTATTTACTTCATTCTAATCGAGAAAAAATTAGCAGAAATAGCCTCATTACTTGTTCTCTTGAAAGTAGAAGCGAAATAAGGGAGTACCATAGGTTAAAGCACAGTAAGTTGAGTGTATTCCGTGGTTAAAGTGATAGTCAAAAGCTGGTTGCTATGTGACTGAAGTCGCTTTGTTTGTATGGACAGGAGTTGACAAATTCCTGTATGAAAAAAGTATAAGTTTTTCAAAGCTGAAACTAAAAACAATGAATATTTGAAAAACAATCAACTACACGAAAAAAAATGTATATAACATAAATTGTGTGTTTTGATGTGCTCTACATTTTCTATGAGGTAAGTTTTTGTCCATCTCTTACGGTTTAGCAGTTATGCAAAATTCCGTAAAGTCATCCAGAATAAAGTAGTCTTCGGAGGCTGTTCCCAGACAATTCAAGATATAATTTTATTTTTCAAGTAAATATATTTAATATACGATATTTTAATCAACATCTTACAGCCATTTTTGGATAAATCAACATTTTCGAAAAAAGTTCCATGCAAAGGATAGTTGGGGTGGGGGGATTTTCTTGAAAAAATTCGTGTCATATCCTTGGATGATACCAAACCTAAATACCAAGTTTGGTATTTAACGGTCTTTTCGTTTTTGAGCTAAGCTGTCCTCAGACACACACACACACACGCGCGCGCGCGCGGTTCCTTTTCCAAAAATGCTTTTATTTTACTGAGGGGGACCTAAAACATTTATTTCCGGTGAAATCTCGGTATCGAATTTTTGGGTGCATTACAATACCTTCTCTATACACTATGTACATAGTCGTGTAGAGAAAGCAAAAATTGGTGGGTGAAATAGAGCTTGGTGACAGGAAGCCCAGCCAGCTATTGGAAAAAATGAAAGGTTATGGGGTAACAAATGTCTGAGAGAAAGTTTTAAAAACTCTCTGGCTTGATAAGCTCTCTAATAAAATAATAAGCATTTTAGACATTTCAGACGAGAATGTCGATAAAAAGGCGCAAATGGTAGATCGCATATTTGAGAGGCAAACTATTCATGAAATACAGATAGCCACATCGCAAACTTCAGTAGCAGCAGACACGTTAGCCCAAATATCGTCTGCTCTGTCGGTTCAAGATCTTCTTGCTAGGATTGAAGAGTTAGAAAAGGAGGTTAGAAGAAGCCGGAATCACAATCTAACTCGAAGGGATTGTAGCCGAAGTAGAAGTCGCCCCAACTTTGACAAGAATGGCAAATATTGTTACTATCTCTTTCGGTTTAGATCGCGATGCCTACCAGAAAAATCTGATGTGCTCCATTCACATGACTTTCTCTACATCTCTGCAACACATTATTCTTAAAAAGCTAATGCTAATCGAGAAAAAAATTATCAGAAATAGTCTTATTACTTGCTTCCTTGTAAGTTGAAGCGAAATAAGGGAGTACCATAGGTTAAAATGATAGTCAAAAGCTGGTTGCTATGTGACTGAGATTCCTTTGTGCGGACAGGAGTTGACAAATTCCTGTATGAGAAAAGTATAAGTTTTTTAAAGCTGAAACCAAAAACAAGAAATATCTAAAAAAAAAAACGATCAACTACTCCAAAAAAGTATATAGCCTAAATTGTGTCTTGTGTCTTTTAAAGCCTACGTGTTTTGTGTGGTAAGTTTTTGTCCATCTCAGTTATGCAAAATTCCGAAAAATTCATCCAGAATAAAGTAGTCTTCAGAGGCTATTCTCAGAAAATTCAAGATATACATATTATTTGTCAGGTAAATATCCTTAATATACGATATTTTAATCAAAATCGCTAGAGCCATTTTTAAGAAAATCAAAATTTTCGAAAAACGTTCCCTATAAAGGGTAGTTGAGGGTGAGGGGATTTTCTTGAAAGTCTTCGTGTCGCATTCTTGGAAGATACCAAACTTAAATACAATACCAAGTTTGGTATTCAACGGCCTTTTCGTTTTTGAGCTATTCTGTCCACAGATACACACACAGACACACACACACGCACACACATTGACCTTTTTCTGAAAATGTTTTTTTATGGATTCAGGGGACCCAAAACGTATTTCAGGTGAAATCTCGGTATAGAGTTTTGGGTGGAATGCAATACCTTCTCTATACTCTATGTACATAGTTCGTGTAGAGAAAGTTAAACTATGTTCTAGAGCCTTGTACACTAATTTCATAGAAAACAGACGTGGAATGGTAAATGAAATAACTGAAACACCATTCGAGTTTAAGCAGTTACCGGATAAGCCAGCTAGTAAGTAATAAATATGGAATTTATTTCTTTTCAATGTCTGTCTAATACACAATACGAGTATATGACCAACACCAAACCTGCTATATTTTAAATTCTAATTCCAAATACTCTTAATAATTTCTCATGAAATTTGATAAATGTGCTGTAATAACAATTCTTGCACTCATATGCTTTTCCCGATCCAACATGATTAATATCGTCTTCTTTTTCCTCTGTTTACACACCTTTCCTGTGTAGAGCTTACACCCTAGGACTTACAAGCCAGCGCCTGGAGATAGATGCCTGTTGAGGAGCAAGAGAACTCTGGATCAGAGAGAAGCTAGGATGGGTGATCAACACGACTCTCGAAATGAGAGAGAGGAAGAGTATGTTATGAATTGACGCTGAAATGTAGGGTGATTATAGAGCATATGTGGGAATGAATAGCGGAGGAACCCGGAGAAACCCCCCAACGCTATTTTTCCCCACCACAAATCCCAAACGCAGTCGACTGTCATCGAACCAGGGCCGCCTTAATGAGAGATGGGCGGTCTAATTATTCGGTTGCGATGCAGTCAATATAATCTCCACCTCTGTATTATTTTCTCTAGCTTACAGTGCACATAATAGCCAGAAAGGGTGTTGTATTCCAACCAAAAATTCGAAATATGTGTGCGCGCGTGTGTGTTTGTGGATAGAATATCTCAAAAACTGAAAGATTTTAAAGAAAATTCTCCGACCAAATACCATCCTTTACATTGGAAAACTATTTTTAAATGTTGTTTCTCACAATAATGCATCTAACAATTGGATTAGAATACCGTATATTAAAGATATCTACATCACAGATTAAATGTATATTCTGAATTTCCGGGAATAGCCTCTGAAAACCTTTATTATGCACAAAAAATGTAGATTAAATAAAATACATAATTTGTCATATAGTACGCTTTTATTGTAAAGTTGACTGTTTTTCGAGATCTTCCTTGTTATTGTTTTCAATTATAAACTAACTTAATTTTTCTCAAACGGGACCATGCAAAGCGAACCGAATCGAACCTCAATTGTTTTACATAGCGACTAGCTTTTAAAAGATTTGACTATCGCTTTAGCCTAATTTACTGCATTATTTCCTTTCTACTCACAAGGTAACAAGTAATAACATCAATTTTGCTTATGTTTATCTCGAATAGCATGATGTAGATAAAAGAATAACCTTTTGTAAGAATAGTTTGTACATGGAACAGCCAGAGAATGTTATGTGAATGGAAAACATCAGATTTTTTAACGTTGTGTTAAAAGGTTTTGCCCTGTTATTAGCATAGTTATATTCATGTTATTTTAACAATTATGTCGCTAGTTTTGATCAATTTATGTCATATCAATCACAATGAACACCCTATTCAGTGACATTAAAAAGGTATTCCTCCCGACTGGATGTGAATTAGGATATTAATGCTATTTTAACAATTGTGTCGTTAATTTTGATCAATTTCAGTAATATTAATCACAATGTACACTTTTCACTGACATCAAAATTTTTCTCCTCCGGGCCGGATTTGAACCAGCGACCTATGGATTTCCGCTTCTCTACCAACTGAGCTACCAGAGGAACTGTCCTCTATGTGTTCTCAATATACATCACATAGTGAAGCGGTCAGCAAGATGGCCTCTCACCCGGAGGTTTCAGGTTCAGTTCCTAGCCGAGGGGGAAACTTTACTTTAATTAGGATTACTCCCTACCCTCCATAGAGTCTGGATGTGAGAGGCGCTGACCACGTCTCATTTTTCAATATGCCGGTCCCCATGGCCGCGCTCGCCAAGGCTTTGGTGCTTCTTAGCGCTGGGGATCGTGGGTTCGAGTCCCGCCTTGGGCATGGGTGTTATATGTTTGTGTTTATGTGTGTGTTGTAACAGTAAAAAAACAGAAATCCAGTAATAATACAGAAAAACAAGGTAAAACAAAAAAAAAAAAGGTAAATTAAAGTAGGGTATACAGTGCCGGAGTCCTGATCAGACTCCGGTACCGTATTTAAAAAAAAAATAAATAAATAAATAAAAAATAAAAAAAAATACTGCACCCCATCCATGACGTAGCGGCCGGGCGGTAGGCCGAGGTTCTCGAGAGCTGTCATGGCATGGAGTTATAGAAATTATATGAAAATAATATTTTATAAGAAAGTTGTTCTATGGAACAGCTAGAGAAAGTCATATGGGTGGAACACATCATATTTGTTTAATGTGTGTATGTGTGTGTGGTGTGTGTGTGTGTGTGTGTGTGTGTGTGTGTGTGTGAAAGAGAGAGAAGGGTGAGGGAGAGCACTTAGTGCATCCTTTGCACTTAAGGATGCTAGAGCCGATTGTTATGGAAATAAGTCTTAAACAATATTTGTTCTGAATTAGTTGTCCCAAAATTAGAGAGAGAGCTCTAATTTAGAATAAAGTCCAAAGAAATAACTGAATATTATGGAAAATGTAATGCAGTATGTAGAAATAGGAAAAGGGAAAGGATACAAACGGAAGGGACTAGGCACCGTACCTTATATTGATTATTGTACCTACGCGCCGCAAGGGGGCACCACCGAGAGGAAGGGTGAGGTGAGAAGATATACCGGGCAGTCGGAACCAGGAGTGATAGCAAGACCTAAAATCACAATGAACATACTTTTTCCCTGCTACACTTTACCGAGCATGAGGAATCGAACTTGTGACCTAAATATGGTCCACAGAACCATTCGGCTCGGTAATATGGGAAGTAAATAAATATATTTACTTTATAAGGCATAGTAGTGGTAGTAATAACTAATAATAATAATAATAATAATAATAATAATAATTTCTTCACTATTTGGTAATTAAAGCAATTACAATAGGCTTCCTCATAACTTTTATACATGGGTGTATTATACACAGCGAGTAAGTTGTGAACACATTTACATATTGTAAAACATATGTGTTATAGAATGGGGCTTTTATTAGCCACATATACATTTCATCCTTAAATATTTGGGTATTTACATTGCGTATTTCCAAAGGAAGTGAATTACATCTTTTTATGCAATTTGACTTGTAGATGCGGTATATCCACTCTGTTCTTATTTCTTATGTTGTATGCGTGTATTTCACTTCTGGTGTTGTAATTTTGTACATTTTCTTTCAAATATATAAGAACATCATCAAGATATAAATTGACGACAGTCGCAATTTCTAGTGCTTTAAAAAGTTGTTTACAATGTTCAGTTTTATGAGACCGCCTGCGGTGCCATAAGTAGTTAAAGCGGGCGTTAAACACTATCAAATAAAAAAAAGTTTTATGAGAGTTTGTCGATATTTTAACAACTTTTTTCTGAATCCTTAGCAATCTGTTACTCGTGGCCATATCTAAAAATCTGATTTGTTACACTCACATGATTTTCTCTAGCCGTTCTACAAACTTCTTACATAAGATTATTCTTCTTTCTGCACCTTGTTAATCGAGATATTCAGCACACTGTTCTTATTACTTACTTCCTTATAGGTAGGAAGAAAATAAGGGAATACACTAGACTAAATCGATAGTCAAATGTTTTAAAGCCGTCGTTATACGATTGTCATTACAAATCGCTTTTTTCCTTGGCCAGGAGTAGAAAAAAAGGAAAACGGACACTCCCGTCTGAGAAAAGTGTAAGTACTTCACAACTCAAACCAATAACAATGAATACCTCGAAAACGGTAAACCCCACGAAAAAAATGTATATGACGTAAATTGTGTATTTTAACAAGGCCTACATTTTTTGTATAATAAGTTTTTGTCTATCTCTTACGGTTTACTAGTTATGCCAAATTAAGCAAAATTCATCCAGAATAAACAGGTCTTTAGAAGCTATTCCCAGAAAATTCAAGATATACATTTTATTTGTAAGATAAATATCTTGAATATATGATATTTTAATCAAAATCGTTACAGTCATTTTTAAGAAAATCAACATTTTCGAAAAAAGTTCCATGTAAAGGGTAGTTTGGGGTGGGGGAATTTTTCTCAAAATCTTTGAGTCGCATCCCTGGAGGATACTGAATTTAAATACCAAGTTTGGTATTTTAGCTAATTTTCGTTTTTGAGTTATCGTGTTCACAGACACACGGACACACACACACACACACATGGACCTTTTTTCTGGAAATGTTTTTTTTTTTGGATTCAGGGGGTCCTAAAACATGTATTTCCGATGAAATCTCGACATTGAATTCTTGGGTAGAATACAATGCTTCTCTATCCCTATGTACATTGTACATTCGGGGCTAGAGAAAGTAAAAATACTTTGAAAGAATGAAAAATAGGTCATACGAACAAAGTCATTTGGCAATGACTCATTGGGTAAATGACTACCACATGATAATGATTTGTTACTAAATTCAGATCCACAAACGTTTTGTTTAGATACTAATGGAGGCCGTAGGCAATGTGGTTTACAAAAGGCAGGAAAAACGTAAAATACTCTGTAGCTAATGTCGACACATTTTGTGCATCGCCTGGTTAAGTCGAATTCTTAGCAATTAAAAAAAAAAAAAAAAAAAAAAAAAAAAGTGAAACTCTGATGTGCGGCGTGAACGGGGACGTCCATAGTTATGTTTGTTAGGAGGTAAGTTGCCTATTTGGCATAAATACCTCTCCATCTTGGTTGGAAACATGGTTTCACTTGTTAGACAAATATTTTTAGAGCCAGCAGGATTCGCTTTCAATTCTCCCAGAGGCGTCTCTATATATTCTGCGTTTGTGTACAAGGCTATCATTGTTCGTTTTCATTTGACGATAGCCACAAAAACGAATACTGTAACACAATTATAGTGTAAACGAAACGTTAACATTTTCAAGGATAGCCATCTAGTTTTTCAATACATTATTCTAATTGAGGACATGTAAATTATTTAATGTTTTAAAAATATACTTATAACATTTAGGTAGCTCTAAAATACAGCAATCAGGGTTAATATATAAGTATTTATTTAACATTCAATCATATTTTTAAATTTAAAAAAAAAACTATTCGTAGAAAAACTAAAATAAGATGCAAGCGTATAACAGACACCTCATACTAGTAACATACGGAACAGAAATAATAGAAATTATAAATAGAAGTATTAATCCATTCACGGGAATTTCTCTGTCTTGAAAAAATCGCATACATGGCATCATTTCAAAACTTCCCAGTCTAAATAATAATGTATTTAAGTGTTTTAATCTAAGTAGAAAAAATATCAACATAGATGTTGAAGGGGAGCTTAAAACTGATCTTAATTTCATTTTAACTTTCACCCCATCACCTTCAGCCACCCCTCACTTTGAAAGTTCAAATGATATCCCTGTATTTTTATGGTTCAATATGGAAGAGCAAGTCACCGATGTCGTAAATGCAGTACATACATTTGAAGAAACTGGTTCTGTGTGTAGTAAAATGAATAAACAACCATAGAGAACTCGACAAAATATTAAGTCACTTCAATATTGAACACACTGCGACCATTCCAAAAGTAGATGCTGTAACAAGCACTTCGGTTGTTACATAGAGTGCTAAAAAGAACAAATTTTATTCCTACACAATTCAGATTCACCAGCAGCTCAGCAAGGACAATTTTTATAGAAGAGTAGAATTTTGTGAACAATAGTTTCATAGAATCAATATGATTCAAATTTGACATAAAATATAAAATAAAATAAATAAATAAATATGATTTCATTCTCTTTTGAATGATATACATTTTGCAAAAATGTAATACACAATACATGTCCAAAATGATCTTCCACAATAACAACAATCCAAGTTGTAAAAAAAAAAAAGCTGATGTGTTCCATTCACATGACCTTTCTAGCTATTTCACAAACTTTCCTTACAAAAGATTATGCTTTTATCTTTTTCATACTAATCAAGATAAACTAGCAGAAATTGTCTTATCTGTTGTAATTAGAAGAGAAATAAGGGAATACGCTAGACTATAGCGTTAGTCAAATCTTTTAAAATCTGTCGCTATATGCAACAATTGAAATTCGGTTCTCTTTTGCATTCCCGGGAATAAAACAAAAGAGATGAAATGAAAGTTGACTTCCCGCTTGAGAGAAAAGTTTAAGTAGTTTAAAATCGAATCCAGAAACACGGGATATCTCGGAAACAGTTAACTCTGCAGAAAAAAATGTATATGACATAAATTGTGTGATTTAATGAGATGTACATTTTCTTTGTGTAGTGACTTTTTGTATACCTCTTACTAGCCAGTTATATAAAAGTCATCCAGAATGAAAAGGTCTTCAGAGGTTATTCTCAGAAAATTCGAGATACATATTTCGTTTGTCAAAAAAATATCTTATACATAAGGTATTTTAATCAAAATCGTTTGAGCCATTTTTAAGGAAATCAAAAGTTTCAAAAAATATTCCATGTAAAGGGTAGTTTGGGGTAGGGTTTTTTTTTCTTGAAAATTTTCGTGTCATATCCTTGGAAGATACGAAACTTCAATACCAAGTTAGATTATCTAACGGTCTTTTCGTTTTTGAGCTATGCTGTCCACAGACGCACACACACGCACACAGGGACCTTTCTCTAAAAATGCTTTTTAATTCCTCAACATGAACTAGATCTTTATAATGTTCGATTACTTGAAGTTGATTCTGAAGATGAATTACAATTCGTGTTTAGTACCTTTATTGGTAAAGTTGTTCGATTATATATAATTTCGTAATGAGGGCAATAATACAAATACTTTTAGCTGCAATAATGGTAAACACGATCAAAAATAAATATACTCCGAAAGACAAGTTTAGAACGAGAGGACGGTGTCCCGTTAAGGGGTTTTTCCACCATTTCCGATCCATGAGCCTGACAAAAAAAAGAGAGGATATTAGCACTGTTCAACTACCCTGCGGGGGGGGGGGGGGGACAGGTAATTTATTGTTATATATTTAATGTAAGGGTCTGGAATTCAATGCTCATTTGCGTGTATGCAGTGGATTTCTTAACGAAAAAGATACGAAACAACCAATGGGAAAATATGTAACAATCACGTGGTAAAGCCAAAACACGGTAAAGGCTTGAAGCCAGTAGAGGTTCACAACTTTGACACTCACAGTCGAAAAGCACCCCAGTTCACTCGGGAGGCCCGCCATTGCACTCGCCATTGGAGAGTCGGGCACGTAGCAGTGATGTCAATTATATTAAGTCGAATCAATAAAATTACAAAGGTGAATATTATTTCTAAATTACTTTAAAATTACGGTGTGTAATAACAGCGTGCGTGTGTGTGTATATATATGAAACGCACCTACAGTCTCAAACTGTATAAACTTACAATATAAGAAAATATATTTAATGCATGATATTGTCCAGTTTCTTGGTACCCTAATTATATTATGCTGTGTACTTGTTATGTAATCAAATAGGTCTACATTTACCTTTTTATTCTATTAATTATTTTTAAATTCTCATTTTTTGCACTTATATTTTTCAAAACAGTCATATGTATTTCATTGTGTCATGAATCATTTGAGTATCCACTATATTGAATTACAATAAATTCTAATTCTACTTCAATCAACATTGATTGCATCTCAACTTCTTAGACAGCAGAGCGCTAGCGTATCTCTTGGCAGAAGAGTTGAAGTGTAGTAATAGTGTGCCTGTCATTGTAGTTGACTGCTCTCGTTTTAGGAAGAAGATAAAGAGGTACTCCGCTCAGGTAAAATTTGTTTCGCATGTAAATATTCATGCCTCCCCTTCAGTACCAAGAAACTCATTTGGTTTATATCATTGAATTGGATGGCGCGCTCGCGCCGCTTAATCACAGTAAAGTACGCATGTATTTCAGGCGAAATCTTGACATCGGATTTTTAGTTGGAATACGGTATTTGCTATATCTAACTGTCTGTTTGTCTCTCTACATTGCAGATAAAGAGAAAGAAAAAATCGGTAAAAACTAAATACAGAGATGAATTATAAGATAATCGTAAACGTACGATAAAACGGCAGCAGATGTCAGCAGCAAACAAAGGTTTTGTAGTGCTATCTATCAACGTAACTGTGAAACTTTACGAGCATCTGCAGCAACCGATCCCTACCCTAACCGCCATGACTTTGTGGGCTAATGCCACGACATCTATCCTTCGCTTTCAAAAGTGCATATTGACATTTGAAGACCATAGGCGCAAAAAAAAAAAAAAAAAAAAAAAAAAAAGTTTTGTTGGTTTGTGCTAGCGAAGGTTTGTTTGGAAAATTAGTGAGATGAATCACTGAGGAATTTAATTTAAACGATATAATTTTTATGCTTAACGACTTGGCCTATAGGTGGGTATACCAGTATATTCCATGTAGATACTTGACACATTCATATTTTGGGCTTGCCGCATCGTCGCAGATCTGTAACATAACCTAACATTTATTTATTTTTTTGCTAGTTTACGTGCCAATGTCGCACTTAAAGAGACCTCTAGATGGACAGGATCCAGATTATGAGGATAACACTTCTCATGAGGCGAAGCGGCTTAGGATTTTGGAACGAAATGGTAAGCTGTCATCTTCCTGCTGCGGTTCTTACAATGTACCCAAAACGTTAGTTTTATGCCCCTGTTTGTTTTGTTTGCAGCAAAAGCTGAGTTTTCACACAAAGCTTCGATCATCATTCAAGAGGAATTTAACAAAGAATTAGCTAATAAAGAAAAGGAGGTTTTCGAAATTGAAGAAAGACTTCATCAAGCACAGAAAACAGTGCACCTTCTTCGTTATGCGATTGTCTCAGCTTTCTATAATAAGAAGCAAATCCAGGTTGGTGATCTTTGTATTGCAGGTTCATTAGCTAAGAATATGGGTCCAAATTTGTCATTATGTACAGCATGTACAGTTACAAGCTCAGTATGAGGCAAACAAACTTTTTGAATTATTTCTTAAAAGAGAAACTTCTAGCTGTTTCACTAAACAATTTAGTTTATGTACCTATAGTATTTAGACATATGCAGGAAAGTGCAAAGGTTGTCAGTAGATACCGACACACTTTTTGGATTAGAGGCCAGATGTTATGTCATCAATGTAATACGCATATGCCCTGCTGTTTAGGGTAAGTTTACTGATATAAAAAATATGAAAAATAGTCTGCACAGGCCAGATGATTAACATCAAAATGTTCCTTATGTAAGTTAAAGAGCTAATTAATAGATAAAAATGTTATAGCTTTATGTATATTTATGTTTTAATGAGAAATTATCCCCTTCCATGATTGGCTTAGTGTTTATGCCATTTACAGAGTGTAAATATTGTTCAAATCACTGTAATCACTGTCATTGCATACTCTTTTGCATGAGAAAACAAGGAAAAAGACCACCAGGAATGTTCATTAATTTAATGCCCCACAACCATAATTCCAAATGTCACTGTCATAAATATTTCTATGAAATGACAAATACCTGGCTTCGGTTGTGTGATTATGATCAAAGTCTGTCCTGGTTGTCCGATACTAATAATATTTTAACAACTGGTCAGTTTTACAATTGTCATGCTCTACTTTAAAGTTGACAGCTGAAATGCACACACCTATAATATCCATATTTGAACTACATGTGATGTCATTGTAAATTAGCATAATTTACACACATTAATGTTGTCATATTTATTCCTCACAAACATGAAATTCTGCATTTGATGATCACATTAAGCGCTATTTTATCTTCTTTACAATACTTGAAAGCACATTTATAAACTCATATTTCAGTGTTTTGTTAAATAATTGTTAAACACTAAACACTTACAATGGTCACATTGTTCAAGCAATCCACTGCTACCTTAAAAATGTGACAGACCATTCTGCATTCCTAGCATGTGAAAATGTTCTTTTCCTTCAACAAGGGAAGGTGGTAGCTGTAATTGAAACATGCTGCCACTGCCAACTTGAGTATTACTTGGAACTTATTGAAAGTTAGCAACCAATAGTGAGAGCTCAATAGGATGACTTTGAACTTGCAATTATCAAAGCTAATTATAAATAAAAAAAAAAAAACACAACAATAATTATTAAAAGGGATGTATTACCTCAACAACATCTCTGTTAGAGACACCTTTGGTAATATGAAATGCTCCTTAGACAATGGTTTATTATATTACTTCCAAATCTTTAATTTGAGCTTAGTATATAAATATATAGAAATTGTTGTGTAGACAGTCCTTGATTATAATTAGTTTAAGAGAAAACATCTCTTTAATTATTGAATATTTTAACTTTCTCATATGAGTTATGGAAAAAAATTAACTTCATCTGAACTATTTAGTATTCTTTAACTGGTGAATAATATTATTAATTGTTATATTAATATTTGTATTGTTTCATTGTTATTACCTTGAGTTTTTCATAGGTATTATAAAATATTGAAATGTATTACTCCGAAAGTTCTCAAGCTATAAGTTATAAACCATGGCTCAAGGAGCATTTTAAAAGTTGAAAACAGTAATTGAGAAAAATGGAGTTTAACCCAGCAGTGCAGGTGCGTGGAATCCTGACCTCATTGTACACTGTTGATCTCACAAACCCTTAACAGTCTTCATCGCTTTTAAATTGGTCATTGTGATATATCATGGAGAGAAATGTTAGTAACTTAACTAGTATCTTACCAATCATTTTAATACATTTGTTTAAAACAAAATGTTTATATTCTGATCAAAAGCATTTATGTAAAGTGGATATACATATGAAGGACCTGCATTCAAAATAATGTATGTAATGAATAGGATATTGGAATATATATAATGTTCAAAGCAAATTAATTTGTTGCAGTTTTTATAAACATATCTGGTTTTTCTGTTTTTACATTTGCAGACCATAGTGTTCTCATGAGCTTACAGTTTATTTCAATTCAGAATTACAAACCTCTTGAATTCATTCAGTTACTATTTTTGACAGTGCCATTTGCTGAACATGATCTTGTAGAAGTGTAGAAGTGTAAAAGAAATCTGCCTCAAGAACTATGAGCTTGTCTTTCAGTCATTACTTCGTCAGACAGCTGTATAATTCCCATATCTTGTAAGATGTACCTAGTTACAACAGTTACAAGATACTAAAATAAGGTACCAAGCAAGAAAATGTCAGTTGTAACACTGAACAAAGCCAATATGACTTACATGTACACAATGGAATAGCAAAATGGAGCTAGCAATAAACTGACATCTCACATGTGGTTGGTCCATGACACAATAGAAATGTTTATAATACACTGACCAAAAGGGCTATTGTTGAAATATCAGATACACCACACCAAATGACTCCTATTATGTCAATTTGAATGTGTAGAGGAGATAGTTTCTTAGAAACAATTCTCAGACATTATATTAACGCAAAAATATTCTCACCTGCGTGTGCTCACAGCTTAAAGTTTAATGCAAGTTTTACTTAAGTGACATAAGATAAAATAACCATTCGAGGTGTTAACATTTTTATATTAAAAAAAATTATATGGCATAGAAATACAAGCTCTAATAAAAATCCAATGCCAAAAACAAAAGTTGATAATTTGCACATTTTTACTTTCTGTAACACAATTGTACAATGCACATAGTAGGTAGAGAAGCCATTGTACTCCACCCAAGGTCTTGTTTTGATGACCCCTGAGCCTAAAAAAAAACATTTTTAGAAAAAGGTTTGTGCATATATGTGTGTGTCTGTGGGCATACAAAAAGTAGGTTAAATATCAAACTTGGTATTCCAAGGATGCGACAAGAAGATTTTCAGGAAATTACTACCACCCCAAACTATCCTTTATGTGGAATATTTTTTTAAATATTTGAATTCCTAAAAATGACTAGCAATTTTGATTAAAATGCAAATTAAATGTATATACTGAATTTCTTGGGAAAAGAGCCTGAGGTCTTCTTCATTCATAATGTCTTGTGTGTAACTGATAAACCATAAGAAATAGACAAAAGCTCATTGCACAAGAAAGGTACATGTCTAACACACAGTTTATGTCATATACAATTTGTGTAACAGGTAACCATTTCAAAGGTATTCCATGTTGTTGGTTTCAATTTTAAAATACTTAAAATTTTCCCAAATGGGAAGTATCATCTGTTTCAATTCTCTTTTGTTTTACTCCTGGCTGTGGAAAGAGAACCAAATTTCAATGACAATCACATAGCAACAGTTTTTAAAAGATTTGACTGTTGCTTTAACCTAGTGTGTCCCCATATTTCCTTTCACATATAAGAAACTAAGTAATAATGCCATTTCTGGTGTTGCTGTTTAACTTGATTAGCATTACGTATATAAAAGAATAATATTTTATAAGAATAGTTTGTTTGCAAATAAGATAGAGAAAGCCATGTAGATGGAGCACCATCAGGTTTTTTTACCAATATCAACAATGCATTTGCCTTAAATCTATTGACTGGTTTCTATACTGGACCCACTCTAAGAAACACTTTTGTATTACTCTGCAAAACACATGAATAACTTCTGCTATTAGTGGCTGACAGTTTGTTCATTATTGTACATGAGAATTGAAATACTAGTTAAAATGACTTCAATGCATAAGAATAGCTTTAGTTTCTGTCTGAATAAGTAATGTTCACATATTAAATGTATGTTGAGAAGGTATATAAAATAAGCTTAAAATGAGTGCACAACGTTAATCAGGGTTACAGTTGTCATTGCTGGCAAGTAGTACAGTAACTCCAAGTCTGAATCAGAGGTAATATTGTAACAAAACTATATTTTTCTCCAACAACTACTCTTTATTTTTTTTTCACAAATTGATTACAATCAGGTTCTGCTCACAAATAACTTTCCTCAATGCTTTCACAACAATCTTGCTGTACGGTTTCTTTTTGATGTGCCCTGTGGTGACGATACAGCTCGCTACAAAATTCCTGCCAAACTCATTGAACTGTTGCATGTGATACATTCCCAGTGAAAACTAAATGGTGGTCAAGTCTTTGTTGTCTTTTTTATACATGTTGGTCACATGACTGGAAATTTCCAGAAGTCATCGCATATGTAGTGCATTACAGGTGTTCACAAATTCACTCCAGTGTAGTAATGCCAGCTTCAATGTCAAAGAACATTCATCAGAATACATGCCCACTTGCACACGTATCACAATCATAACTGTGATGTCAAAAGAACTTGCTACTGGCACAGATATCCACCATCGTGTGTGCAGTAATGAATGCCAACAGTGATCTATTATTTGCGAAGCAAGCTATGCACATACATTTGGCAATTACGGCTGCAGGACATAGTTACACTGCTCCTTCCTCAAGACTAGTCATTCCGACCAGCTCCGTTATAACAGGTTAGACAATCCAGGTGTACTACTAGCCTCTTACCCTGGGGCAGCCTCCAGATGCAGTAGACAACACCATTTATCCTCTTCATACAAGGTATGGCCCTTGCCATGCTTATTAAAGCATGGTGCACCATCCCTTGGTCTGGGTAGGGCATAAATCACCCTGCTGGAAACCTCGGCTGTTGGCCTAATGATGTAACAGGTCATCTGATGCTTTGCTATCTGGATATATTGACCCACCATCTCGTGTTGTAAAGCTGGTCTACAAGATTCTCCAAATAGTTGAGTGCTGGCTGTTCTACCCCAGGAGGACTTCTAAACATTAGGTCACATGCTAGACGCAGCCTGCTACCAAATACCAAACTGGCTGGTGTCAACTTGGTGATGTTATAGGTTGATGAGTGGTAAGCCAGCAAGAAAAGTGGCACCCTAACACCACAATTTCTCTGGTGATTGGCCATAACCTTCCTCAATTATTCTTCTAGACTCTTGATGTACCACTCCATCAGGTCGTCTCTCTACTGGTTGAGAAGTGTTATGCACATCTTGTGCACTCCAAGTCACTCCAATGTCTGTCTCATCAGGTTAGACTCAAAGATGATGCCTGAATCATTATGCAGCTCCAATGATATGCCATAGTGACAAAACAATTCTTCTTTGAGGCAGTTTACAATGTCTTGGCCTCCTGGTTAGGGATGGCTTACATTTCCAGCCTCTTGGTGAGGTAGTCCATGGCGACCAACAGGTACTTGTTGCCCCTGTCTGCACACGGAATGGCTCAGCAACATCATTGGCTTTGCGTTCAAAAGGTGCTACAATGTTGCACAGCTGCATGCGACCCTGGCCATGGTCTGAGGGCCATGACTTGCCGCACACACATGACATTGGCAGTGGTACCTCTTAACACTTGCCGATGGTTTCAACCAATAGTACTGTTGTTGGAGCTTGTTGGTGGTTCAGTTGGGGCCCAAATGGTCTCCCAAAGTGCCTGCATGTGCTTCCTCCAGGACTTCAGAGACCTTGCTCCAAGGAAGGATCAGCTGCTCTCTCTGGGTCTTCCCATTAGATGACTTCCATACTCCAAACACTACTCCTTACTTGGTCTTCAATGAGTCCCATTGGCCCAGTAGGACTTGAACATACTATTCCTGGGTGTGATGTCTTTCCAGCTCGATCTAGTCCCTGCCTCTACTTCTCTCAGGAGTGGCCCCAAGTTAGCGTGTTCCAGCTGCTCCCTCCTCAGGCTTGCACCATCCCATCCTGATGCAGGCACCACCAAAATGACGCAGACAGTTGCGACTTGCTCTTTCCCCTCAACTTTGGTGCAGTGGCCATGCTTCCTCTGGACAGGGTCATCCTGGCATGGCATCTGCATTAGTGTGGCTCCTTCGTTTGTGATGTTCTGATGTGAAGTTGTACCCTTGGAGCCTCTGGACCCAACAAGCTGTCTGGCCCTCCAGGTTCTTAAAGCTCAACAGCCAGGTGAGGGTGGAGCGGTCAGTCTTCAGGTGGAATGGCTGACTGTACAGGTACTTTGGAAGTGCCTTTACTACTGTCAGGAGCTCTTGTCGCGTAATACAGTAATTCTTTTCTGCCTTGGTGAGCATTTTATTGTATAACATGCTCCTGGCCATCCTAAACCCTGATAGAATGCCTCTAATGCTTGTGTTACTGGCATCTGTGTCTACAATAAAGTGACTACCAAATTGGTAAATCCTAAAATAGGCCCACTGCAGAGAGCCTGTTCTGACCACAAGCCAGTGCTCCCCTGTCAGGGCATGGTCACAATGTTAACTCTCAACTCATGTTTTTGAAGTATTAATGAGATACTCTACTCATTAACCCAGGTCTCATCCCTTTACGTATATATCTCTGTTTTCCCTCCTGTAATGTTAAATGCTTCTTGGGTATGTACGTCCCCACAGCTTAATATCATCGCTATCCATAATACCATTGACATTATTTCTCTGCACAAAAGAAAATGCCATTTTTAATAACATTCACTCATTTGCTTAAAGTTTGGTAAATCAACACTTTATTGCTGTTCATTATTGTCAAAAACAAAGCCTATGTGCGTTATAGTGAATCAGAGAGTTGACAAACTCGTCTCTCCTAAAGTTGTTTTAGTTAAGATGATAATTTAACATCACCAGTATCTTTGAATTAGAATTCACCATATTCCGTGGTTCTAATTTTGTCAAATTGTTCATTGGAAACCTGCATAATACTCCATTAACTTGTAAACATTTTTAAAACAAGTTGTCTCTCATAACTTTTCAATATTAGGGTACTTTTGGTAGCATATATGCTCATTTTAAACACTATGGCATTCACACCAGCCACAAGCTTGCTGTCATATTCCTCACTCACAGTCTGTTGTTTTCATTCTCAGTCATAATAACAGCTTAGTTTTAGTATCATGATTGGTTTCTATTTCCTAATAACAATAAAAATGTAGTTGTTGTAGAAATAATTAAATGCATACATTAGCACACTTTAGAAGTGATAACAGTGGAAAATAAGGGATCTGTTGTCTACTCTTAGCCTGAATATTACAATCAGAGGCAACGACAACGCTCACTCCAGTCATGTGCTTGGAGCTACCTCGCTTATTGTTTACCTCAAGTGTGTTTGTAGGTATTATCATCATTACCGCTCTTCCTAGGCATGAAAACTATTTCAGTTGGCTTGATGAAGAAAAATGTTATCAGTTTAAATATAATATTGTTTTTAAGGATATTCAAAATATTCAATTATTAGTCTTTTTTACTTCTCTCCCACTAGCAATCCTATATTAAATCTTTCATTAGCATGCTCAATATAACTCAAGACTATGATTATGACTATTGATCACACAAACTGTCATTTCTATTTGCTTGCAATAGAACTCCTACAATTATACTATGATGTTGCTTGGCTGCATATTGAAATGAGTTACAGAATATGCTCTGCCTTAGACATCTCATTTCCAAAAGTGTTATTCTTTTCATACTATTTATATTTACACTGTTGATGCAGCCTCCTTGGAGTTAAATGGCTGTTTTCCAACATGGAAATTAAATTAAATAAAGTTTTATTTATGGGCATCTTTAATTGCTGCAGTTCTCAGTGTCCCATTCTATATATGACATGAAAGGTCCGCTTATCTTTGCTAAGAGGGCTCTTTATCAGGTTTGAGATTCTTTTACGTGCTGTAAATGTATTACTTCCGTTCTGAAGGAAGCCATGCTAAGGAATTTTATCGCCCACCTGCCGGGTTTGAACCCACAACGTTGGGAAGCACAGGATTGCATGTTATCACTAGACCATGGAGGACGACTTCCAATATAGTAAATGTTTCAACACTCTACATAATGGTGAATGATCTTTGGTGAACTCTTGTTCCAACAAGCAATGGCTGGACCCATTTATTATCTGGAGACACCCAGCAGGTGTTGTCCATTACCTCTGATGGTAGGATGATGAGGATGGCAATGGAATGAGAGGACCAATTTTTACTTAGAACTTTGTGGTAAATGCTGGATACTATTTTATTCATCTTTAAATCTTAACTATCAGATGTTGAATTATGCTTTTAGCTTCCCTGTTGGCACACATGGGAGAAGTTTTACCCTATGAGCTGTCTTCAGCCTGCAGTATGTTGGTTTAGATTCTTTTGTTTTTCTGTGGTTGGTTACCCTCGCTGAGAGAGTGGGTCAGTCTTGCTGGTTCTCAATAGTGTGCCTAATAAATAAAAGAGGCCATCTTGCTTATTTACAAATGTCTGGCTTTTAGGTTATGTTTTAATGTGTTTATGGAATTTAGTTTAACATGTTGGGGTTTTACTCACAGCATGTTCATGAACTCTCTCTTTGGGGTATTTTTTAGGAAGATAATGTATGTGTATAGGTGATGAGGTGTACGATTTTGCTATGGGTGTAAAGGCAGTTGCATTCTGATTAGACTTATATAATTTGTAATTGCTAGTTCAGTTAAATTTAACTCATGTGCATGTTGTGGGGCAAGATAGAGCTTAGTTTTGTTTCTCTCTGGACAGTCATTGACTCATCATCAAGTCAGTCAGTAGTATTGCTTTAGTCTAATTTCAAGATTATTTATTGCTGGATGCTTTTGCCATTTATTTTAGGAAAGGTTTATTTGACGGGGTGTTATAATTCAAATTTCTCTATTTTCAGTTATGGCACTTGCTTAAATGAGTCTTGTCTTTGTGTCATTTGTACCCTTTATAATTACAAATATTTTCAATGATTAAGTGAGCATCATTTAATGGGATACTACAGTTTAAATTGTATACTCTGAGCAATTTTATTTTAGGGCTACGGTGCTGATGCCTAAGTGGCTTTTCAGAAGCTGTGCATATAGACTCTTGGAGCTCTTTATCCCTGGCTTTATTCAGTGCTAATAGTCCATATAAAATGTATTTACATTCTTTATTTTGACGTAAACTAAGCAAGTATTTTCTTGGGGTATTTTAGGTTAATGCCAATCACAGGCCACTCTTTGGAATTTGGGAGAGCTTTCATATAAGTTATCTAGGTCATTATATTTAAAGTACATTGTGAGCAAATATACTGCTGTGAAGTAGACAGTTTTGTCCACTTTATTTTAAGTGCAATTATATGGCAGTTCTTAGAGGGTTTGATAAAGCTTGGTTTTCCACTATAACTTAAGGTGGTATAGTGGGCACTTCATATTTTGCAGTTAAATAAGTAGTACTTTCTAGTAATATTTCATATTCATTGTAATTACTTGTCAGTTACTTGGCATTTCAAAGAACTTTGATTACTTAACTTGATATAATAACTAATGAGAAATTGCACTATTAAGGGGGGTGATGGGTGAAATTTAGGTTTTCCATAATTTTGATACTAGAGGCTTCAGTTTTGGTATACACATCAGGGGTATAAAAAGACAATGTTCTGTTGAGTTTCATATCTCTAACTCCAATAATTTTTAAGTAATTAACATTTTTATTTTAAAATATATGCATTTTTCAAAATTATCTTGTCTTACAGTTTTTGAATAAAACAAATACATTTTTTTTGGCAATACAGTTGAAACATGTACAAAATCTTCCAACTATCAGATTCTTTATTACAAAGGGAAAAAAAAAATTATATTCATTGTAAAAGCAACATTTCTAAAGCGTTTACAGTTTAGTGATGTAATAAAAATAAAATTCCAATACTTAATTTTGTTAACAATAGTTTTGGGAAGAAGCAGTAAAATTTTAGCTTACAAGCATGTATTTTCTGGCTCACATTAAGTTTTGAACTGTAGTAATGTTGTAAAAATTAAAGTCTAAAAAAATGACTTAAAGTTTTCTTGCAGTTTGCACAGAAATTTGACTTGCAGGCTTCTTTAGAAGTTTATAAGCAGTTTCTTCCCTTACCCTGACAGCTTCCAGGCTTTAACTGTAGACTGATGGTAAAATAACCATTGCTTTTGAACAGAACAATAGCATCCAAACCAAAGAGAATATTTTCCTTGTTCTTTTATGGAAAAACACAGAGATATTACTGCTTCTTATGCTGCCATCTACTGATGATTTGCCGTTATAGTAGTACATACACCACAGTGGACAATGTAATTTGAATTAGCGCAAAAAATCCTTTGAAAATCATCAAATTAAAACAATTTTATACATGTATCACAATGACAGCACATGTCATGGTCACTACGTAGTAATGCAGACCTTTAAATATGATGTAATTAAGGCAACTTGCAGATGTCATAACCTTGCATGCATATACTTTAATGTGTCTAATTATTTTCTCTACAGACATTATATACATAATGTATAGAGAAGGTATTGTAATCCACCCAAAAATTTCATACCAAGATTTTACCAAAACTACTTGTTTTGAGATCCCCAGAATCCAAAATAAGTACTTTCAGAAAAAGGTATGTGTATGTATGTGTGTGTGTGTCTGTGGACTGCACAAGTCAAAATGAAAAGTCTTAAAACCAAATTCGTGTTTAAGTTTAGTATTTCCCAAAGATGTGACACAAAGATACGATTTTGATTAAAATATTGTATACTAAAATAGTTACATTATAAATAAAATGTGCATCTTGAATTTTCTGGGAATGCCTCTGAAGACTTCTTTATTCTGGATGAATTTTGCAGAATGTTGCATAGCTGGTAAACCATAAGAAATAGACAAAAATTTACTACACAAAAATGTAGATCTTGTAAAAACACACAAAATATATACAGGATGTTTCAAAAATATGGGGCATAATTTCAGGTATGTATTTCCCACATGTAGACAATCAAATTAGTTCATTATAACATGTGTCCGGAAATGCTTCATTTTCGAGTTATGGCCTTCACAACATTGAAATTCACTGGAACATTTTTCTTTCCGCAGGTTGTTGTCATTACAGAAGATGTTCAAAATGTCCACCTCCTGCTTTAATACAGACCTCACATCGATGTCTCATTGACCTGCCAACACGACCCCAAACTCCAGGAGTATTGCATATGTCCTCACAACTTGCCACAATTCGATTCCGAAGGGATTCCAAATCCGGCACCGGAGATGAATAAACCAATGATTTTAAATGGCCCCACAAGTAGAAATCGAGAGGGTTCAGATCAGGTCGCGTGGAGGCCAAGCAATTGGGCCACCTCTACCTATCCATCGATCAGGAAACCTTTGATCCAAGTACCGGCGAGCCGTAAGACTGAAGTGTGCAGGAGCGCCATCATGCAAGAAGTGAATGTGTTGATGATTGATCAGTGGAGTGTCTTCGAAAATGTCAGGTATGGTGTTTTCCAGGAAGTTTGTGTACACCTATCCCGTAAGTCTGTTTACAAGTACATGGGGTCCAACTAATCGATCACCAATGATACTGGCCCACATGTTGAGGGAGAACCGCACCTGGTGATGAGATACAACAGTTGCATGTGGGTTTTCATGCGACCATACATGCTGATTGTGGAAATTTGTTATGCCATCTCTTTTGAACTGTGCTTCATCTGTAAATAATACGACGGCAGAAAAGTTCGGATTTACACCACTGACAGAACCTAACTCGTGCAGGGTAATCTGCTGGTGACAGGGCCTGTACACGTTGCAAATGATAAGGATACAATTGATACTCGTTCAACAGTCTCCAGACAGTCGTATGAGGAACATTGACTTGCAACGCTAACCGTCGTGTGCTGATAGAAGGAGTCCTGTCCACAGCCTCCGGAATCTCCTCCTGCACTTCTGGAGTTGTAGATCTTGGTCGTCCCCTTCCCAAACCAGGAGAGGTGAATGTTCCATACTCGCACAGACGGGAATGGAGACGTACAAATGTCTTCCGATCTGGACATTGTCGCTGTGGGTACCTCTCCTGGTACAAACGACGAGCCAGCACAGCATTGCCGTCCGCCTTACCATACATGAGGTGTATCTCTGCCAGCTCTTGATTTGAATACATGTCGCACAGTCTTAACGCCTAAAGAACACTGAATGTAACCTTCCTCAGAATGAACTATCAGAGCGCCCTCTTAATGTCTCCTTTGACGGCAAAGACCTGCAGAAAGAAAAACGGTCCAGTGAATTCCAATGTTGTGAAGGCCATAACTCGGAAATGAAGCATTTCCGGACATGAACTATTTTGATTGTCTACAGGTGGGACTTTCAATGTTGTAAAGGCCATAACTCGGAAATGAAGCATTTCCGGACACATGTTATAATGAACTATTTTGATTGTCTTCATGTGAGATTTGTGGTGGACAAAGCGGCGCTGGGGCGGGTTTTCTCCGGGTCCTCCGGTTTCCCCCGCCATCGCATTCCACCGGTGCTCCATCTTCATTCATGTATCATCAGTGTCACCGCCTGCGGTGCCATAAGTAGTTAAAGCGGGCGTTAAACACTACCACAAAAAAAAAAAAAAAAAAAAAAAAAAAAAAAAAAAAAAAAAATTGTCTTCATGTGGGAAATACATACCTGAAATTATGCCCTGTATTTTTGAAACATCCTGTATATATATATATTTTGTAAAATATTTCTGATATTCCTTGTTATTGATTTCAGCTTTAAAATACTTATTCTTTTCTCATATGGAAATTTGCCAACTCCTGGCTATACAAACAAAGGACTTTCATTCGCATATCAACCAGCTCTTAAAAGATTTGACTATCACTTTAGTCTAGTGTATTCCCTTATTTCCCTTCTACTTACAAGGAAGCAAGTAATAAGACCATTTCTGCTTATTTTATCTTGATTATCATGAAGTAAATAGAAGAATAAACTTTTTAATAATAATTTGTTACAGAGACGTAGATAAAGGCACATGAATGGAGAACATCAGATTTTATTTTTCCATGCAAAACCCAAAAAGCATTGTTTTACTATAAATGGCTAAAATTTCATGTTACCACCTCTTAAAGAAGCATTATTTTTCCACTGCCACTTCATAATTATATAGTTCTTTGGGGGTTTGAGAGTCTTTTCGATTGGCTATCTAAATTTGGCTTTGTCAGCACTTATACTTTGCATTAAATGAGTAGCACCTCATAGTGACATTTCATGTAATTGATTGAAATAATTCCAAGCTAGCAAGTAATTACAGAGAGCTTAAAAGCGACCTTTGCAAGTTTGATGTGCATATTGAGCTGGGATTTTTTTATAATAAAACTACATCTAAAACAAAAATGTCCATGTCTCAGCTTTCTGTCCCATAAGGAAATAAATGTAAAGTTTAGGTCTGTCTTTTGTCCAATGATCAGCTGCTTGGTACTATGCCAAAGCTGAAAATGAACTCTGCCTGCACTGAACCTCTAAGTATAGGTTGCACGATCATATTAAAGATAACTTATAATCAAGATTTCATGTTGCGAAGACAAAATTGGCCACAATTAAATGATGGGCGCCTTAAAAAAAATCTTGTGTGTTCTATTTACATGACTTTCTCTACATCTCTGCAACAAATTATTGTTAAAACACTTATGCTTCTATATACTTCATGCTAATCGAGAAAAAATTAGCAAAAATAGTCTTATTACTTGCTTCCTTGTAAGTAGAAGCAAAATAAGGGAGTACCATACGTTAAAGTGATAGTCAAAAACTGGTTGCTATGTGGCTGAAGTTCCTTTGTTTGTATGGATACGAGTTGAAAAATTCCTGTATGACAAAAGTATAAGTTTTTTAAAGCTGAAACCAAAAATAAGGTATATCTCAAAAATGGTCAATTCCACAAAAAAAATGCATATAACATAAATTGTGTCTTTTAATGTGCTCCACATTTTTTGTGTGATCATTTTTTGTGTATCTCATACAGTTTAGCAGTTATGCAAACTTCCATAAAATTCGTCCAGAATAAAGTAGACTTAAGAGGCTATTCCTAGAAAATTCCATATATACATATTATTTGTCAGGTAACTATCTTTAATATACGATACTTTAATCAAAATCGTTAGAGCCATTTTTGAGAAATTATAAATTTTCAAAAAAAGTTCTCAAAATCTTTGTGTCGCATACTTGGAAGATACTAAACTTAAAATACCAAGTTTGGTATTTTACCGACTTTTCGATTTTGAGTTATCGTGTTCAGAATTGTGTAAAATTAAACAAAGGCCCTTCCTCCCAAAAAAAGATAATTTTTGCCCAAAATTCAACCTTTTAAAAACAAATGAAAACATTGGTTCTATTAACAATACTTTTAGTTTAGTTTATTTTTATACTCATAGACACAGACACACACACACGCACACACACACACACACACACACAGACCTTTTTCTTAAAATGCTTTTTTTGGATACAGGGGACCCTAAAACATATATTTCTGGTGAAATCTCGATATCAAATTTTTGAATGGAGTGCAATACCTTCTCTATACACTATGTACATAGTACGTGTAGAGAAAGTAAAAATGTAATATAAATTATGTGTTTTAATGAGATCCACATTTTATGTATGGTAAGATTTTGCTTTTGTCTTATGTTTTACGGGTTATACAAAAGTCATCCAGAATGAAAAGTTCTTCAGAGGCTATTCTGCAAAAATTCATGATTTATATTATATTTGTTATGAAAATATCTTACAAATATGGCATTTTAAAAAAAATCATTAAAGCCTTTTTTGAGAAAATCAACATTTTAAAAAAATATTTCATGTAAATGGTAGTTAGGGTGAACAGATTTTCTTGAAAATCTTTGCATCGCAGCCTTGGAGGATCCTGATCTTAGATACTATCATATTTAACCGACTTTTCAGTTTTGAACTATGTTGCTCACACACACACACATTTTTTTTAAAAGCTTTTTTTTTTATTAGAAGAGTATATATATATATATATATATATATATATATACTCTTCTTAGTTCGGCTTCCAAACTATATGCCAATATACTTAAGCATAAGTTAGAAAAATATTCTGAAGATATATTAGGGGAAGAACAATGTGGTTTTCGACAGGTTTATCTCAGATCATAGAAAAAAGAAGAGAATTCAATTTACCACTTTTCATACTATTTGTTGATTATGAAAAGCCTATGATAGTATAGTGTAAATAGATATAAATTATGGCAAATATTGTTAGATTATGATATCCCATCTAAATTAATAAGAGCTATCAAAAGTCTATATACAAATTCAAAAATCCAGATTAAATATAATGATGACAATATGACAGATCCAATAATAATTAATAAAGGAGTAAGACAAGGTTGTGGACTATGTCCATCATTGTTCAATATTTACATTAACAAAATCATAGAAGACTGGAAACAAATTTCGACACATGGACTAAAATTTCATCAGAATAAATCAGTACAAACCATTTTATATGCTGATGACCAAGTTATAGTAGCCACATCAGAAGATGAATTACAGAGAGTGGCTTATAAATTAAATAATGTAGCCAAGCAGTACTCAATGAATATTAACACTGAGAAAACCAAAACTATGGCAATGTGTGGAAAAAGTTTAATAAGAGCCAAAATTGAATTAAACGGCAAAATAATTGAACAAATTACTAGTTTTACATATTTAGGAAACTTAATTTCAGAATACCAATCTGATTTATATATTAAAATTCAAAAATATAATAGATTAAATGGAACAATTAAACGACATTTTGGCAAACAGATGTCAGTGAATACAAAATTGAAAATCCACAATATTACACCGAAAGCTGCACTTCGATTTGGAAGCGAAACATGAATTTTAAACAGCAAGGAACAGAAACAGCTAGAAGCAGGTCAAATGCGGTTTTTACGGCCCCTTCTTGGACTTACAAGACTTGATAAGAAAAGAAATACTGACATCAGGGAAAAATTAAAAGTTGAAAACATAGTGGATGACATTAAAAATTATCAACAAAATTGGATGCAACATGTCGACAGGATGGTGGATCACAGATTACCTAAAATGGCCAGGGACTACAACCCATGAGGGAGAAGAGATAGAGGACGTCCACAAAGGTGATGGCGGGAGCAGTATCACCTATTCTGAGTCTCCGAGTACAGGATTTTCTAAATCCTAAATCTCTCAATGTTCATAATGATGATGATGATGATATATATATTTTATATTTTTTTTTTTTTTTTTTTTTTTTATTCAGTGGGTCTCAAAACATATATTTGCAGTAAAATCTTGGTATCAAATTTTTGGGTGTAATACAATACCTTATCTATCTAATATACACAATGTAGGTACATGCATGCTAGAGAAAGTAATAATGCATTACATCTTAACATAGAAAACTTATATTATTTATTCAGGGAAATGCTATATCAGGTGCCAGATAAAAAAAATGAAAACAAATAAACTTGAAAAGATTTGTGCATTTGTAACATGTACGTAAATAAAGTGCAATTTTCTGTGTAATTCTTCACAGTTAGTGCCAATACAGAGAATGATCTCAGAAGATGATTTATACGGTTTGATTATGAAGGCCTCCATCAGAGCATCTCTTCCCAGTTCCTTTTCAAAGTTCAGCTCCTGAAGTTCTTCTCCATGTTACACTCAATATGTCTAGGTGGAAACTTTTATGCTGTCGATTGCCTCATGTGTGAGCTTTTCCATATCTACAGTATAAAGTATGCTATTTTTGCTTTCTCCACATGTACTATATACATAGTGGATAGAGAAGGTATTGTATTACACCCAAAAGTTTCATGCTGAGATTTCAGAAATGCATGTTTTAGAACCCCCAAATCCAAAAAAAGCATTTTTAGAAAAATGTCTGTTTATGTGTGTCTGTGGACAGCATTGGTCAAAAACGAAAAGTTAATTAAATACCAAACTTGATATTTAAGTTCAGTAACTTCCAAAGATGCGACATGATTTTCAAGAAAATCCCCCATCTCCAACTACCCTTTTTTACATGGAAAAAATTTTGAAAATTTTGGTTTTCTCAAAAAAGACTAATGATTTTGATTAAAATCTTTTATATTTAAGATATTTATAAATAAAATGTATATCTTGAATTTTCTGGGAATAGCTTCTGTAGACCTCTTTTATTCTGCCCAAATTTTTCTGAATTTTGCATAACCATAAGAGATAGACAAAAACTTACTACACAAAATATCTGCTTGAAGCACACAATTAATGTCATATACTTTTTTGTACAGTTGACCATTTTCGAGATATTCCTTGTTTTTAGCTTCAGTTTTAAACTGCTTTGCTCATACAAGAACTTTCAACTCCTGGCCATGCAAAGAAATGGAATTCGCTTCATAGCAACCACATTTTAAAACATTTGGCTGTTGATTTATCCTAGTGTATTCCCCTATTTCCCTTCTACTTATAAGGACCTAACTAAAAGACCATTTCTGCTTGGGTTTATCATGATTAGCATGAAGTAGATAGAAGAATAAGCTTATTAAGAATAATTTGTTTTAGATATATAGAGAAAGTCATGTGAATGGAATGCATCAGATTTTTTTTCTTCTTATGTACCTCTTTATCTGTGACCATACCATGGGGCTGCAGTGGCAATAATATGGAGGTAACCATACTACATGATGTCCTTGTGATGTCCTACTTCAAACATATATCAGGTTTGTGCACTTGAATCAGAAGTAACAGCTGTGACCTGATTTGTGTGCTTCTGTGCATATCTCTAGAAGTGAGCCATGAAATTGTCTGATTTGCTGGCTTTTGTGCACAAAGTTTTATTTAATCTCAGCGAAAATGGGGATCAAATTAGCTAGAAACATAATTTAATATAGAGATGGAGGTTAAGCAGCAACTTGGGAGGAGTCATTAATATTTAGTATTGCTGTATTTTCTTTATATGCTCAAGTGATTGTAAAATAGTAACTAATTGTATTATTAAGTGGAAATAAATGCAATTCAATAATTTCAGCGAAGGACTATCCATCATTGTAACTGAATTTGGTGCAATATATGACAAGAACCAACACTCAAACCAATGCTTAAACAGATGATATATAATTTCTGAGTGATAGTCTTCACTCTGTTGGATTTACACTTAAATAAGTTTGCTAGGAACAGAGTTTGCAACCAACATGCAACACAATTGTATTTACCAAATGGGACCTTTAAGTCACCAGAATCATTGCCGAAACCTTCCTAACAGACAGGCACTCTCATACCATGGTTCTTTTTCTAAAATTGGTTTCTTTGATCAGGAAGAGACTGTGTGTTAGTTACTGATCCACATTATATGCTTTGTTGGTTGCTCAAATAATATTTAATGTTTATCAACAATCATTACTAAGGAGGGTTCCATATTTAAATCAAATTTATTATTTCAGAGCACATCAAATACAGATGACAAGCATCAAAGGATTCATCCTGCTGTAAAAAAGCTCATTGGCAAACAGCCTCCAAAGTGGGAGCCATTGCAGCAGCGCCCTTCTAAATACAGACAAGTAGCATCAACAAGTAGCAGCATAGAATGGGGTCAAGGGTATGCAGACACATCAAAATCTATGATTGACATGTCAGATACCGCTCCCAGCACGAGTGGCACTATTGCTGACACTCCAGCTAATTCAGAAATCCTTGCTGACACCAAACAAGGACTTTCAGATACATCAAACAAGCAGCTTGAAACAAGAGAGACTGTTACAAAAGTCCCCCGCTACATTCCTCCAAAAGCAGATCCAAAGTCAGTTCCAGTCCATCCTATTAATGACACACGAGGAATGAGACATAAAGTGAAGAAACGGCTTGTTATTGGAAATATATCTAAATGGGTGCCAGTGGATACACGAGAAGATGCTGCTAGTCATAAGTGGATGATGTATGTGAGAGGTCCAAAAGAATCTCCTAACATATCAGATTTTGTGTCCAAGGTTCGCTTCTTTTTGCATCCGAGCTATCGGCCACATGACATAGCTGAAGTTACGTAAGTAAATTAAAGACACTTACTAGGATTCAGATCTTATTCATTTTTTGGCCTTATATTCCCTTTTGCTGTTAAGACACCTCAGTATGAATGAATTATTTATTTCCATAATTTGTTCATTAAGTTTTACAATTTTCTCTATACATTACTTCAGTTGCGCATTTATCTCTTGATCTACCAAATATTTTAACAATTGCTATTTATGCATAGTGAACCTTAACTTAGCTCATGTTCTTTTTTATTTTTTGTACCATTTTTCTCTTGTTCTTCCCATGAATTCCCGTAGCATTTTTATATTCCCTTCCTTCTTTAATTTCATTGTCCCAATTTTTTAAATTTCTGTACATGTATTTTTCTATTTTGTGGAGGTATACTGTTCCCTCCACAATCTTGTTCCTTCACATCCTATTATTCTATTAATGTAGTCATTATCTGCCTCCCTACATAGAGGTCATCTAACTTCATCCCTTTTCTGTTTCCTCTTAACCTGTGCAGGTTTAATGTACTCCATGCCCAACCTTCTCTCCCTAATCCATTACATACTTCTATAGACATATAAGTATAGATCAGCTTATACTGAATATATATATAATATGAAGAATTCTAACTGCATAGCAATCAAGATTATGAATGACATTTTCACACTGCTTATCTGATATTAATGTATGAAATGAAAAGGGAATATTTTGTTTTAATACTACGTTTTATGTTCTTACTTATCTGCATATATTTCTAAGAAATATAAATATGCTTTTCTTATTTTCAATGTCCAGAACTTGTACTCAAAGTTATCCTTATTTGCAGGTCTCCACCATTCCATTTATCTAAACGTGGTTGGGGTGAATTTCCTGTGCGGGTGCAAATTCATTTTTGCCACCCTCGAAATAAGCCAGTTGATGTAATACACCATTTGAAATTGGACCGCACATATACTGGACTTCAAACTTTAGGTTAGTACACATTAAATAATGTAAACTTAAAAATATATAACATGTAATTTGTTAGGCATTTTAAGGAGATAGTACACTGTTATTTGGCACTAGATAATTCTTTGCTCTACTTCCTATGAGGATGGTTTGAAAAGTTCTCTACCTGATAATGAAAACATCAATTTATGTTTTCATAGATGTTTTTATTTTTTAATATAATCTCCTCTAATATCAATACATTTCATCCAGTGATGTTCCAATGACATTATCCCTTCTTTGTAGTGCTTCTCTGGAATGCTGCAAAGTAGGTACCCATCTACAGCCACAATGGCTTCTTGATTGGACCAGCAAGGAATTTATTCAGTTTTGAGAATTAGATGGAGGGAGCCAAATTTGGGGAATAGGGTGATGTTCCAGCACTTCATAGTATAATAATAACTACATGGCACGACAGCTGACAAGGAACCTTGGCCAACCTACCACCCGGCCCCCATCTCGATCTATGACAGACGTCATGGATGGGGTGTAGTGTTGGAGGGTGGGACGTGGTCAGCGCATCGAACCTCTCAGCCAGTTAATGCGATTCTCATGACCTGGATCCGCTACTTCTCCATCAAGAAGCTCCTCAATTGGCCCCCCCAGGGACCTCACAAGGCTGAGTGTACCCCGGTTCAGGTCTCCCAGCAAGGGAAAAATCCCCATGCCAGTATCGGGAATCAAGCCCAGGTTTCTCGCTTGGCAAGCCGCTGCACTACCACTGCATTAAGGAGACAACCACTTCATAGTATGCATTCTGTCAAGAAAGTACCGGTAATTGATAATTTAAAAATCCTGTTTAAAGGGGGATTCGAAATTATTGTTGTCGCTAAGTTGGTACAATTTTCCTCTATACCCACGTGGAGTTTGAGCGTCATCTGTCATCTAGTTTGTATGACATTTTGTTAGTTCATCACAAAAGGTGATTTGCGATCTTACAATGGATACAAATATTGAACAAAGAATCTGTTTCAAATTTTGCATTACAAATGGTATTTCATGTGCCAAATCACTGAAAATGTTACAGAGGGCTTACGGTGAATTAACTTTATCAAAAACATGTGCATATGAGTGGTACAGTACATTCAAAAGTGGCCGAGATGTGGTGGAAGATTTACCTCGCTCTGGTCGGCTTTCAACAGTTTCAACTGAACTGAAAATCGCTAAAGTGAAGAAAATGGTGTCTGAAAATCGTCATTTAGGTCTGAGAGAGATTGCCGCTAACTTTCTGTGTCTCACGAATTGATTTGTACCATTTTAAGTGATTGTTTGGGCATGACACACATTGCAGCTCGGTTAGTCCCGAAAGACTTGAATTTTCTAAAGAACTCAATCACGTAAGGATTGCTGAAGACACGCTAGAACGAGCCAGTTCCGACCCCACATTCATGAAATGCATTGTAACTGGTGATGAGACATGGGTTTACGAGTTTGACACTCAAACCAGTCTGCAAGCTTCTGAATGGCATCTTCCATCTGAACCTAAACCTAAAAGGGCACATCAAACTCAATCAAAACTGAAGGTCATTTTGACAGTTTTTTTTTTTTTTTTTATTATTATTATTGCGGTGTCATGCACTCAGAGTTCTTGCCAGAAGGTCAGATGGTAAATAAAGACTATTATCTGAACGTTATGTGGCGCTTAAGAGAACAAATACGGCAAAAAAGGCCAGATTTGTGGAACGAAAACTCATGGATTCTGCACCACGATAACATTGTGAACGAATTTCTGGCCAAAAACTCAACAAATTTCATCGAACAACCACCGTCTTCACCTGATCTGGCTCCTGCAGATTTATTTCTGTTTCCAAAACTCAATTTACCACTTCAAGGCACACATTTTCAGTTGATAGAAGACATAAAGGAAAATTTGCGGTGACAATTGACATTGATTCCTAAAAGTGCCTATAAAAATGTTTTGATGATTGGATTATTCGTTGGCATAAATATAAAATTTCAGAAGGGACCTACTTTGAAGGCGATAAAATAAAATTGGATGAATAATTCATTTTTTTGTGTTTTATTGGCAAATTCCCAGAACTTTTCTTGACACAGTAGTAGATCCCTCAATTTCACCATTGCCAAGATACTTTTGTCAGGTGTATTGTACTGATGGAAAACTAATTGTTTTCTTCTTTAAGCTGGGTCTATTTTCACGAATGCTTGCGTCCAGTTTCGCTAGAATTTATAAGTAGTTTTCTCCAATTATAAGTTTACCTTTTTCAAGATAGTCAATTAACAAAATTCCATTTGCATCTCAAAACACTGATGCTAATACCTTTCCTGCTGATGGCACCATCCTCACCTTCTTTGGAACTGAAGAACTAGCTTCTATCCACTGCTTAAACTGATATTTAGATTTAGGTGTGTAGAGGTGAATCCATGTTTCATCCACTGTCATATATCGATGCCAAAAGTCATTTTTGTTTTTCTTAAAACATGCCAAGTACTTTTTTTTGGAAAATATCATGCAAATGCATTTGTGATGCACAGTGAGCACATGTGCCACCCATCTTGTGCAATGCCTTTTCATGTTCAATTTCTGCTGCAAGAGTGGCCAACATGTTCCTTTGATATCTCTAGAGCATTAGCAACTTCACGCCCCTTTGTATGCTAATCTTCCAAAATCATATCATGATATTTTTTGATGATTTCTGGTGTGGTAGCAGTTTTTGGATGTCCTTCAGGTCAATAATCTTGGATGCTTTCACGACCATGTTTAAACTTGGCTACCCCATTTTTTCATGGTGGAAATGAAAAGTCACTGTCCATATTTACAAGCTACAAATGAATTTCTGTTGGTATTAAATCTTCTTTTATGAAGAATTTTATTACTGCACAATACTTGATTTTTTCCATTTTCAACAGCACACGTTCCACAACTGCTGCCTGGAATAATTTGCAATTTTATTTGCTAACATTACCAAAGTAAGAGGGAAAAGTCATGTAAGTAGTGCTGTAATCTCCAGGCAAGGCCTAAAACTTATCAAACTGCCTTCATATTACATAACTGTGATTTAATAAAACTAAAGAATGAGTATAATAAGAGAGTTGGTAAAATGGTAACATTACATCACTGAAAATTCCACTTACTTGAACACGTTTTCCTATTATCAACAATTCTCCAATTGGAGAAATGCATCCAAGTAAGTGGAATTTTCAGTGATGTAGTGTTACCATTTAGCAACTCACTTATCATATGATTATGCATCACAGCTACTAGCTTCTATTCCCTCAAATTAGTAAAGATATGAGCTTTATATCTTTATGCAGTTTTTCAGTTTTTAGTAATAACATTAAATTTTATCAAACACAGCAGACAGTTTCTTTTATTTCTTTACTTTTCAAAGGGAATTGCTACTCATTTCAAAATTACTATGGAATATAACTTAAAATTTGTTAATAGATGTCAACACTAGAAATTATGATTCCTTAAATAATTCACCAGAAAATATTTTATGTTTATATGCATTCTTCCAAAACTTCCCATGTCTTATTAATTAGCTTCTTACCCCACTAGTAACATTGTAGTAATGTATAAATTTGGTTTTACTTTTTCTACTACATAAAATATATATACATAGTAAGTATAAGAAATATCAATATTACCCAAATTTCTAGCCAAAAATTCGATATCAAGATTTCACCAGAAGTACACATTTTAAAACTCCCTGAAACTAAAAAACTCATTTTTAGAAAAAGATCCATGTTTGTGTTTTGTCTGTCTTAAACAGCATAACTCATAAACAAAAACTTGGTTAAAATTGATATTTTAAGTTCCAAAGATGTGAGATGAAAATTTAAAAAGAATTCCCCCACCTCAATCATTTAAATATTTTTGTTTTTATTATAAATGACTCTAATGATTTTGATTAAAATACCATATACCTATTAAACATATAAATGTGACTAATAAAATGATTATCTTGAATTTTCTGGGACCTGTGTAATCCTCTTTATTTGGAAGCAGTTCATATAAGCTTTTATACCGATAAATGTTAAACGATAGTTCAAAATGTACTGCACATAAAATATAAATCCCTTTAAAATACACATTCCATTTCTAATTTTTTTTTTTCTTTTCTTTTTTTAGCATTTTCAAAGTGCTTGTTATTAATGGTTCAAATTGTTCAGTACTTGTCATTCTTAGTCATTTTGATATTCAATTGTTTCTCATAATTGCATGGAAAGAGTAAAGACATTTTTAAACATTTGATTTCTGAAAAATTTGATAAAAATGAATAGATAGAAGAATAAACTTTCCTGAGAACTCTTTGAATCTCCGCTAATGATAGTGCTTTTATAAAGCTAATGACGAACATAATCCCAAGAAGTGGGGCATGGATGTCAGAAATTTCCACAAGTAGTAGAGGAGTTTAGGGCAGGGGCGTGTTTCACAAGTTTACATTGTAATTTTAAAAATCTGATGTGTTCCATTCACATGACTTTCTCTACATCTCTGTAACAAATTATTATTATTATAAAGCTTATGCTTCTATTTACTTCAAGCTAATAGAGAAAAAATTAGCAGAAATAGTCTTATTACTTGCTTCCTTGTAAATAGAAGAGAAATAAGGGAGTACTATAGGTTAAAGTGACATTCAAAGCTGGTTGCTATGTGACCGAAGTTCCTTTGTTTGTACGGACAGAAGTTGACAAATTCCTGTATGAGAAAAGTGTAAGTTTTTCAAAGCGGAAACTAATAACAAGGAATATCTTAAAAACCATCAACTCCACGAAAAAAATGTATATAACATAAATTGTGTGCTTTAATGTATTCTACATTTTTTATGTGGTAAGTTTTTGACAATCTCTTACGGTTTGGCAGTTATGCAAAATTCATGCAGAATAAAGTAGTCTTCAGAGGCTATTCCCAGAAAATTCAAGATAAACATTTTATTTGTCTGGTAAATATCTTTAATATTTGACATTTTAATCAAAATTATTAGAGCCATTTATAAGAAAATTAAAATTTTTGAAAAATGTTCCATGTAAAGGGTAGTTGGGGGTGGGGGGATTTTTTTGAAAATCTTCGGGTCCCATCCTTGGAAGATGCCAAACTGAAATACTGAGTTTGGTATTTAACAGTCTTTTCGTTTTTGAGCTATGCTGTCCACACACACATGGACCTTTTTGTAAAAATGCTTTTTTTGAATTCAGGGGGACCCAAAACATGTATTTCTGGTGAAATCTCAGTATCAAATTTTTGGCTGGAATACAATACCTTCTGTATACACTATGTACATAGTACGTGTAGAGAAAGTAAAAATCTTTTTCACAATGGAAGTTTCTAAGTTGAACTTTAAAAACAAACTTAAAATATTTACAAGTGAAATTTTATAGAGGTTTAAGTGTTTTATTTCACAATAAAATACTAGTTTCACACATTTGTAATTTGTATTTACAAAGTAAGCAGTTTATCTACGAGTAGGTTAAGGTTTATAGCATAACTTATATTTTAATATTAAAAAAGAATGCATAGAAAAGTACATAGCATTATATCTGAAAACTGCAAACAATGCTATTTAGTAGCAGTTTCAGTGATTCAGATACTGATGTTCGTGCAAGGGAAAGCAGAAGACATAAACATTAAGGCTCAGAACTAAAAATGACTTTACATCTCTTTATGAATATAGCGAGAAGTTTTAGATGATTCCTTTTGCAGTGTAATTGTTATTGCAAGTTATATGTAGAACATCACATTCAGCATGCAGTAGGAAAAAGCAGAGTCCTGACCTAAAAAAAAAACAGCTTTCCACTGGAGGAACTGGCTGGCAATTTCATGGAGTTGCAGATATGCATGGACTTTCTAAGGCTTCAATATGCAGAAGTGTGCTTAGAGTAACCTACATTCATGCTTAGATAAATCTCCACGCTATACAATGTAATAATGCACATTTGGCAAACAACCAATGAAATCTCGATCATCAGTACAGACGATATACTAAAACGCGAGACTTCATAATTGCATGTCATTAATATTTGTTATCTCTGATTCTTCAAATTGATGAAATAGAAAAAGATACTTGAAAGGAAGTGCCTGTTATGAATTGCTTCACAGTGTTTGATTCCATCAACAATTTGTTTGGATATGATTAAATAGCTTTATATAATACATTTCAAATTGAATACATACACAAAACATATTGATTGTGCTAGATATATGTAAATATAACTTAGCTCTATTAAATGAAAAGAATTTGAGCAAGAACACAAAACATCACTAAGTATTAGTTACTGAGACCTGTTTCAGGAACACTTTTTCCCATTTTCAACCCCTAATTCCAACTGAATCATTCTTCGTTGGCTTCAACGATAAGGTTGGAGGTGCATTACTTGTGGAGGCATCTGGTGTTGAATTTATGAACTTCCAAAGGTTGCTGTATGGCAGTAAATCGAAATTCATAATATGGTTCTTTTTCTTCATAATGTAGCTCTTCTCCCAGGCAACAAATTCTGTTTATAAGCTGGTTTTAACAGTTTTATATTGGGTGTGATTTATGTCCTGATGTCCAGAAATGATGGACAACTGCTGATTTTTCTGTTTTTTCTCTTGTGTTCTTTTAATCTGGTTTCCAAACTTCTTTTTGTCCTTCCTATGTATACAAAATTACAGTCTGAGCATTCAATTTCATAAATTCCCAGTTTTTTGTTTGCTGGGATAGGATCCTTTAAATTTTTTGTAATGCAGTTTCTGAATACTGTAGTTGTTTTCTGGAGCTAAGATGATATTATAATTCTTGAAATTTGTTGTATGCTCAAGGATGATAGGCGAATCTTCTGAACTGAGGTGGGTCACAGTGGTTCTGTAGGGTTGTTGTGTGTGTTATGGGCTCAGTTTTTGTATTTGTGTATTCTTTTGTCTGTCGCACTTTTGCGGAAGTCGTCGTTGATAGCTATTTGGAGTATCTGTCAGTATTCTTGTGGTATTCACTATTTTCCATGGGAATGTGTACTAAACTTCAGGACTGCATATTTGTGTGCTGTATTGTAGTTATTTTGCTTTATGTAGTTATCTGTATTTGCGGGTTTTCTGTGTATTCCAAAGTTAGGTTTTGCATTTTTGTTCTGCTTATTTTGATGTCCAGAAATGAATACTCAGGCTATACATAGGAATTGACAAAAGAAGTTTGGAAACCAGAATAAAAGAATATATGAGAAATCTAAATTACAGAAAAATCAGCAGTTACCCATCATTTCTGGTCATCAAGACATGAAATCACACCTAATATAAAACTGTTAAAACCAGTTTATAAACACACAGAATTAGATGTCTGGGAGAAGATCTACATCTTGAAAATAAAAGGACCGTATTGTAAATTTTTATTTGCCATCATACTCAACGTTTGGAAGCTCATGATCCAGCACCAGATGCTTCCATAAGTGATGCACCTCCACCCTTATTGTTGATGCCAATGAAGTGAGATTTAGTTGGCATTAGGGGTAGAAAATGGGAACAAGTGTTCTCAAAACCACTCTCAGTAAGTAATTACTAAGTGGTATTTTGTATTACAAAAACGGACTCGATTCTTTTCATTTAATATTAATCACATCAGTGTCACAAACTTATAAAATTTTAAAATAACTGAGTTCTTTAGTATTTTTTGTAATACGTGGTTGGGGAAGCATTGAAACGGGAGTGAGACAGAATGTGCATAATGTTTACGTTTGTAAATTATATATCTGCATTTGTAAAGTTCTTCAAACTTTAAACAATTGTTATTGAAAATAGAGTTTACAAGAACATGTAATATTTCCCTTGTTATTTAAGTATAAATGTTAGTATGTAATTGTAAATATTGTAAAACAGGCCCTTGGTTACATTGTAATTTACAACAAAGAAAGAAGCACAAGAGTATGGATTTCCAGCAAGACAGTCTCAAATATTGAACAAACCATGGTTGCTCACCTGGGTAGCTGGTGGTTGCGTGTCTGTCTCACAATCAACAGGTCGCGAGTTCGAATCTCGCTTTGGTTGGGTTGCCTGTATAAGGCCTTTTTTTTCGGAGTTTTCCCTTATTCTTGAGAAGACAAATGTCAAGTAACTTTAAGCTCCATGAAGCCTGAGCTCATTTGAGCATCATTTCACCAATTTCATTCATTGTCCAATATGATCAACCAGGATCACACTCAAAAATCTTTGCATTTTTGTTCCTGACATTGCTTGGAGCACCATTCACAGGATTTTTGGCTGAAGAGTTGAAGTATCTGAAGGTGTGTGCAAGATGGGTCCCATGAATGCTCGCAGAAGAACACAAACAGTAGCACACTAGCTCTTCCAGGCAACTTCTGTGAAGCTATGCAGAGGAAAAGCGTAAATGTTGGATGACAAAACCTGGATGTTATACTTTACAGCTGAGACCAAACAAATCACATGGTCTCTTGCGATCCCTCTTTCCTTAAGCTGGAAAAATTTAAAGTAATACAGTCTGCTGGTAATCAGTGTTTTGGAATAAAAAGGAAATCCTGTCATGGCAGATATTGTGACACACTCAAGAAAAAAAAAAAACTCAGCTGGGCAATGGAACTAAAGAAGAGGAATGTTGAGCAAGGGCATATACTTCCACTACAATGCACATTTCCATATCACCTATCACTCTACTGCAGCAGTTTGGAAGGGACATTATCACTGACCCTATAGTCTAGATTTGGCACCTAGTGACTACAGTTGTTTCCGTAGTTGAAGGAACATTTGGTCAGAAGGCGTTTCAAGGATATTGAGGTGAAAGATGAGGTTCAACGTTGGCAAACTGGTATGTCACAGTACCTACAAAAATACCTTGACCAAAATAACAAATATGTAAAAAAATAAAGGAATCAAGCTTTAAAGCTATACATCAATTACTGCAATAACATTTTCTTTCCATTTCTAAACAAATATAAGACATTACTTATCATCTTAATTCTCTCTCTTTTATTATTTGGTTAAAGTCATAACTTATTTTGTGCTCTAGTTCTCTCTTCCTTTATCAGTCGATACATTTTTCTTTCTCTACCAAGTAAAGATGTACATAGTAGGTAGAGAAGGTATGCTTTCCACCCAAAAAAATTTATACCAAATTGATTTCACTGGAAATTCATGTTTTGAGGACTCCCAAAATAAAAACAAAAGCATTTGAAGAAAAAGGATGATGTGTATATGAGAAAATCTCTCCACTCCAGGCTACCCTTTACATGGAAGAATTTTCAAAATTGTATATTTTCCCAAAAAGATTTGAATTTTATTAAAGGTATTTACATGAATATTCTTGGGAATAGCCTCTGAAGTCCTTTTCATTCTGAATTACTTTTGCTCAGCTGGTAAACCGTCAGAGATAGACAAAAGCATACACTACACAAAATGTAGATATTGTTAAAACACGCTATTTGTTATATATAAAAAGTCTTAAGAGACTAGATCTAGACTGTAGGGTTGAGACAAGAAATTGAGTTGTTTCTCATGTATTATGGGCAGAGATATTGTAAAAATGTAAATGCCCTGTTATTTATGGACACTCTTTAACTACTGTGGTTCTCAGCGTTCCATTCTAAATTGGGCGTGAAAGACCGCTTAATTTTGCTCAGAGGCCTCTCTATCAGCCATGAGGTTCTTTTATGTGCCATAAATCTACGACATGGGAGCAACAGCTTTACTTCCCTTCCGAAGGAAGCCATGCTAAGGATTTTTACACCCGAAAAAATCCATCATCCTCTGCTGGGTTTGAACCTGCAACCTTGGGTATGTGAAGTTAGCATGGTAACCATTACACCACAGAGGGCAACAGGAAGTATTGTCATGGTGCATGCAGACCAGTCTTAGGATGCTTTGTTCTCAGTTCATTGAAGACTTACAGCATCTGCAAGTGATGTACCTAGCAGTAACTCTTTTGTCCCTCAAGTGGTATTGTCACAATATGGCCACCAGCTGAGAGGAAAGAACAGACCATTTTGTTGCTAATCCTGCTTGCTCACCTCACTTTTGTTAGGGGCTCCTCTCTTGGGAAGACCCACACAATGTCTGCCACTTGGTTTCTGGATCACATTGGTATATCCAGCTTTCATCCCCTGTTATGTTAAACAGCTATGTTTTGGATCTTCTCCCATCAAATGCTTCTATAATTTTTAGCACCATTGCACACATATTTTTGTTTCTGCTCATTTGTTAAATGGTGGGATCTGATGCCTGCAGACTTTCCTGATGTAAAGATTTTCTTTAAGGAGTGTCCTCACTCACACAATTCAATTTTCAAAGCTTCTTGAATTTGATAATATGCACAATAATTGACTTCCAAAACATGGGCTCTACTTTCACCACATTTTTATTTTTTGTTGTTGTTCTGCGTAATTTTCATCTTTCCTCTTCTAAACTCAGCAAACCATCGATAAATGGTAGATTGTAAAGGGCAAAGATCCCCAAATGTGTGATGCAGCCTTTCAAGACATTCTCTCTCCCCAAAACTGACTTCAAAGTCGAAGAAAATCAGAGTGCAGAAATGCTCTCGCTGAAGATCCATCCTAGTGTCCAGCATAACAATACTTGCACACACATAGCAGTGCTGAAACTGTATACAGTGTTGGAACATGTCCATGCAACTGTCTGAACTTCAAGCTAAAGCTAGGAAGAACTGCTTTGGCTTACCACAATTCCTCGTTATAGATTCTCAAAACTTTCGATGATCTCTCATATAGCCAAAATGTGTGTTGAACCTATTTCTGAAAATATTTATTTATTATTTTATTTACTTAGTGCTAAGAAATTTACAGTATACAGGGTTGCCTTTGAAATTTTCCTTGGGCACTCATTTTATAGATTCCATCCACTGCATTCCACATATAATATTGAAAAGATTTATATCAATTAACCTGAAGTAGGAATAAAATAAAAGTTTGTAGAAGTTATATAAAAATAAATGGTAGTAGGTAGAGTAAGTCATGTGAATGTCACACATCAGATAGATATATTTATGTTAAGAGTTCTAGCCTGATAAATTTTCTTTTTACAGGAGCTGAAACAGTGGTGGACATCTGGTTGTATACAGGTCCTCAAGAAAATGGCCACATTGAGGAAGAAACTAGCATTGAAATTCTGGGTGCCAATAAAATGCATAGTGAAAACAAGAATTCAAGTTCCCTAAGTAATCTTAATTCAGAGAGTTTTACAAGCACAACAGCAGTGATACCACATACATCAAATACAAATGAAGATAGTGCAAGAACTACTTCTGTGATAAAACCAAAGGTGGAGCCTGAGATGGACTCCAGTTCACAAACTGTAAGTGAAAATGTGTGGAATAGTCCACTCAGTGTCAGTGTTCCATGTGCAGTTTCACTTGATCATGATTATATTGGCTCCATGTCTGTCATGAACACACTTGGAGATAGTGGTTTTTATTCAGAAAGGAGTGGTGAATCTGAAACTTCTACTCCAGGACACCCATCTCAGAATTCAGAAGAAAGCGAGAGAACTAAACTCAGTCCTACTCTGCTGGAACCACAACTCTCGGAAAATGTTGAAAATGTTTTAGAAGTCAAGGAAACTAAATCATATTTGAAAGAAAAAAGTAAATATAAAGAAAGTGTTAATTTAGGGGTATCCAAAGACTTTTCAACTGTAGTGAAACAGATTGATGTTGAGGATAGGACTAAACAAGAAGATAATGAAAAGACACTTAAGAAAATAAGTTCCCCTTCAAGACAAACTGCAGCCTCATTATCAGTGCCAAATAATCGGACTACAGTTGAAGGGAATAACAACAGTGGTGCAAAGAAACTCACAACTCTTGTCAAGTGTATGGATAAATCTGGTAATGTTTTCTACATTACTCTTGGAAGGGCAAATCTTAAACAACAGGTTAAGTCTGGAAACGTTTCTCATCAGAAAGCTGGACTTCCTCAGGAATCAACCTCTCCAGGAAAGCCGCCTCCATTGTTAGGTGCAACTTCACTCTTAATTCCGAAAGACAAACAAACAAAGCAGGATCAACAGTTAGAGTCAGCTAATACTCTTCTCCGAAATGCCCCTGCTGCAGTGGTCAATAATTCAACCTCTCTCTTGTTGCCAAGAGCAGATACAAAAACCCTGTTATCACGGAAAGTTACATCCACCATTCCTGGTCAGGTACCAGGGAAGAAAACATTGCTCAGTAATTCAAACCTTCTTACTCCCAAGCAAAGACAGTTGTTTCGGTACACAAACATTCCCACAAATGTGTCAGCAACCAGTTCTGTAGATAGTGGATCAACGGCTTCCAAGCTTGTACAAGGTACTGTAGCAAATGCTGCAGTGCCAGTAAGGATGGTACCTGCCAATCAGTTACTGATTGGAAACAATTTAGCTCAAACGTGTTTAGTGTCAAAGATGCAACCTGAAAAACAGTCAGTTAACTCTGCATCACAAGAAAAGAAGATTACTAATATCCAGATGCGGCAAGCAGCAACAGAAGAACAACATACGCTCATAATTAAAGATGGTCAATTCTATGTAGTGAAAAATCCTCAGGTTCCTTCTACAAGTCTAGCAAAACAAACACAGTCCACAAGTGAAACTACTAAGAAAATACACAAATCAATTATATCACTGGAAAATTCAAGGCATGTTCAAGTTCCTAAAGAAACTTGTAGTATAACAGTATCAAAACCTCAAGCTCCACACATAGTTAGTGTTAATTCCATTATTCCTCCACAAAAGGCAACAAATGTGATAAAAGTGGTGGACAATACTTCATCAGTTAATAATATTAGAAAAACAGTGTTAGCTGGAGCTTCAAGCATGAGTCAGACAATCAAGTCAGGCTCAAGTCTTCTGAAAAAGTCTGTGAATTCAACAAATGTTGCTTCTACATCTGCAAGGTTAGAGGTCAAAGAAGAAAAACCATTGAAAATAAAAAATAAAGAAGAAGCAAAACCTATTCTTTCTGGTCGATCATTGGTGTTGAATAAATACAATAGCAAGCATGTGGGTGGTTCTAGAAAATTGCAGTTTGAAGAGCAACTTAGGTAAGTTTACAGTGCATGTATATGCTCAGTAATTCTATATGTTAACTTTAAAACCTGATGTCCTTCAAAACCAAACTAACAAAAACTAATTTTTATGTAACAAGTAGAACGATTTCATTACTTACAAGCCGGGGGTAGGACAGGAGCTGGATAGGTAGTCAGATGAAAAATTCAGTCCCATAGCTGGGATTTGAACCATGGATCTCCTGGTCTCTAGCCAGTTGCATTACCACTGAGCTCTGGCATGTTGCCATGGTAGCTCAGTGGAAGAGCAACCGGCTAGAGACCGGGAGATCCATGGTTCAAATCCTGGCTATAGTACTGAATTTTTCAGTCTAACTCTACCTATCCAGCTCCTGTCCTACACATAGTTTGTGTGAAAAAACAATTAAACAATACCAATTGACCATAATAGTTGGCTGTACTATGAATCCTTGGACTTAAAGTACTTACAACATTGTAAGTTGCCATTGGGATTGTCATCTCAAAATAATTTGAGATCACCTTGTGGTTTACTGGAAACATGCGAGTCAGTTGAGAAATTTAGTGCTTGCCAGCATGTTGCCATGGTAGCTCAGTGGCAGAGCAACCAGCTAGAGACCGGGAGATCTGTGTTTTAAATCCCAGCAATGGCATTGAATTTTTCAATCTGACTCTACCTATTTTACTAATACTCCTGCTCTAAGAATACTTGTTCTCATCTTCAACTGAATGTCGACTAAATGTGATTGAAGATGGAGCAGGGTAGCGGGGATTCTGGTACTGACAAAATTAACTGATATAGGTTGACCATTGCAGGCAACTCAAAGTTCATTACTTGCTCCTGTTTTTTAGTATAAATGTGATGCTTTGCTCCTCTGCAGTATTTTTTTTTTTTATGTGTAGCATAACGACCTTTAACCTGTTGGTCATATCATTAGACAATGAATGAAATCAGTGAAATGATGCTCAAATGATGTTGAGGCCTATGGACTTATTATTCGACATTCGTCTTCTCATGATAAGAGAAAACCCCCCAAAAAAACGTATCCAGGTAACTCACGCTAAGTGAGATTCAAACTCGCGACCTCTTGAATGTGAGGCAGTTTCTGCAGTCCTATTGTCATTGATTCAGAAGCATGATATTCATAATGAGCCAAATCAGACTGTGAATCATGATGGTTAAAAGCTCTTCTAATTTTGGAATGGCTCACAAAAATTAAGAGCTCTTTGCTGATCAAGTGCACAATAGATGGGTGACTGTCTCACTGAGTACAAGTAGAATTCACTTGCTGTCGCATTATGTACAGGTGCCCTCTAAGGGGGCAGTGTCTGCAAGCAGGCCTGTTCCATCAGAGTTTTTCCCTGCTTGATTTTAGCAGTTCTCACAACTACTTCTGTCCAATATACAAATGAGATCTTTGGAGTGCCTGAATCCTACTTCTCCTAAGTAGATAATTTGAACCATGCACAACAATGTAAATATTTAAATATTAGTAATTCTGGTAGAAGATTTCACATAAAATCCAAAAATATCAGAAACCAGTTAGACCTGTTCCAAGGCTAAAATGGTCACTCCGTCTCCTGTGTGGCCATCCTATATCTCTGCATCTTCTTGGTCTGTATTCTAATGCTTGTTGGGATATCTTGAAGGTAGCATCCTAAGAACTTGTTCCCTCCATTCCTTCTGGTATTCTGTCTTCTGCAATGCTGGCTTCTCCTAATTAGGTTTTTATATCCTCTTTCCTATCTCTTCTAGTCACCCCACATAAAGGTATGAAAAAAATAATGTGTGCTGCTTCAAGTCACTTTGTTACATGCTTGAATTGTTCATGTTTCACTGGTATATTTAATTACAGGTTTTGACACTTAGTCTTATATCCTGTCTCATGCTTGTGTTAAAATTCTGTTTGATGCACCATTTAGTTTGTTGAATTTTCGGCTCTTCTTTCCAATATGTGACATGGGATTTTTTTAGAAGGCCAATATGAGCAGAATATTTTTTCAAAGTGCAACTTTACATTTTATTAGCTAATAAGAATTTAAAACTATTTTTACTATGATTTCATGCTGGAAAACATTTTCTGAACATAACTTAAGGTTTATAATTCTTTATTTATTTAATTACAGCACATGTAGCCATATTGAAGAATGCAGTACAGCCAAATTGTCCATTTTGAATCAGATAATGCAAGGCAGCCAACAGTCTTTTATTGTTAATAAATTACACTACCTATACAGTTTGTCATTCGCTGTTGCACTATGTAAGTAGGAGCTCCAATGACATTGACTATGGGCCGTAGTAGTACTTCTGGTTTGTGAACTTTAGGTGGTCTGTACAGTCTCGGAGGCTGGGCTTCTGTGCTCATGAGTTGCTGTTGATTTCCTATGCTCGATAAATTTGTTGGTTTTCTTTAGAATGTGTGAGGTAGGATCACTTGGAAGTTTGCTGTAGGTGTTTGGATCTAGTAATTCTGAGAATTTTTGTTTGTAATCACCAACATTCATGACGACGGTGGCATTTCCCTTATCTGCTGAGCAGATTAAAATCTCTTTGTTGTTATTGATGGTTTTTAGGGCAGTTTCTCCTGTTCAGATAGGTTACTCTTGGGAGGTTTCACCATTGCAGAATTCTGGAGCACTCGCAGCATATCTTCTCTGCAACTGTAACAAAGAGATTATGGATACCAGCTTCTACATTAGCTATATCTTTTGTTGGTGTTGTGTTGGGAGTGATGGCAAAGTTGCCACCCTTTGCCAGAACGGCAGTTTCAGAATCTGATAGCTTGTAGTTGGATGTGTGCTGGCTGAGCCAATCAGAGCAGAACAAGTGGACCAATTAGGAGCGAGCGCCGCCCATCCAGTCTACCCAGCCCATGTATATAAAGCTGGCAAAACCCCAGGATTTGCATCAGTCATTGCCAAGAAGTACAAAGCAACAATCTCCAATGCATCTTCAGACGAAACATATGGAAAAACTGTTTCCAATAGACCACAGCCTACAAGGCCAGAATTTCATATATTATCCAACTGTAAATGTCATTATTACAACTTAACTTTGAAAGAGGTCACACTTTCTTTGTTGATCTGACATCATTGCAGTACAAGGAGATCAGAGAAAGGGAATATGGTTCTTGGAATTGGTTAATTCCACAAAAAAGTATTTTATTCACAAATTCTGTGCTTTTATGAGATTTGCATTTCTTTGTGAACTAAGTTTTTTTCTATCTCTTATGATTTACCAGCTATACAAGACTTGGGATATGAAGGGGACTTATGAGCCATCCCCAGAAAATTCAATAGAATATCTTAGTAATGTTGTGTTTTAATGAAAAGCATTAGAGCCATCCGCAGAACTGAAGATAGGGTTAAAGTACCCTGAAACCAGTTTTCCCAAACGAGGGCAAAGTTGGAGCAAAAAGTTGACTCAATTCATTTAAATCATTAGAGTGTTTTGGGGAAAATAAAAAATAATGCAAAATTTTCTGTGTAAAGGGTAGTTTGGGGTGGGATGTTTTCATGAAAATATTTGTGTCACATCCTTAGAAGATGGTGAGCTTAAGTATGTTTGTTTGTGTTTAGTTATGCTGTTCATCAGCACATTGTCATTTTCTAATTTTTTTTTGGTTTATTTATTTATTTTTTTGCTTTCAGTGAATCTCTAAACATGTGTTCCCAGTGAAATTTTTGTTATACAATTTTTGGGTGCAATGCATTACTTCCTCTACAAGTTGGTAGAGAAAATAAAATATGGGTTTTAGAGGGGTAGTACTGGTGAAGATTCACTCATGTAATTTTATATTTTAAATAGTAGTAAAATCTACCTTAGGTAAATGGTGCTAGCCCTCAGAAACACAGAACTATTGCAGTGATGCATGCACAGTGCAGAAAAAATTACTACTTCAGTTCATTGATTCTTGATATGTCATGACAATTAGTGTAGTACTTTGACATGCAGGGCTTCACAATAGTTACATAACATGTAACATGGCAGCAGATGAATACAGGATCAATATTGACTTATTTATTTTAGTAATTTCACATTTTTACATAGTGCATCTCTCCTTCACTCCCATCCATATGCTAAGTCTTTTCAATTTCTTGTACTCTCCTACACATCTATTTCTGTCTCTCATTTGTCTAACTGCTCCTCTCTCTGAACTGCTGAGTTCATCAACCATTTTATTAGCTGCTTGAACACAAAATATGTCTTATGAACCTTATAAGCAGAAACAAAACTTTGGGAATATGTGTCAAATAAACTGGAAAATTGAAACACTAAATCACTTTAATCAATACAGTAAAACCTTATGTTTACGCTCCCAATTACAACCTATCCTGTTTATTGTGTTCTTTTTGTGAAGTCCATGGATGTTTTATATCAACACTGCATGATGTTTACCCCCCTGAATGCTTCCAAATCCTGTTTTTAATGTTTTTTTTGGGTCAAAATGAATAAAAATTGCATATAATTAGCAATTTTTACTGTTTTAAAAGTATGGTGTGAAAATTGTTTGATTGTACTCAGTGGTCATTGCAGCTTGAGGGATTTATCTGGAAAATCCCTCTGTCGGCTCTATTGGTCATGTACCTTTTTCTGAAAGGAATTTGCACTTTAAAATGGTTCCCTGTCAATGTGTTTTATTATTTTAGTGTTTCTTTGGATTCTGTGCAGTGTATAATGAGTTGTCATACACTAATACAAAATAGCAAAGCGTAAATGTAATAATTCATGGTAGCAGTCTGAGTATACACCAATCGTCAATTTAAAATTTTCTTTTGTTCTTTGTTTTGTACTGTAGTGCACCCGAATCTTCAGCAATAACATTTATTGTACTGTGTTTCCTGTTAAATTGTGACAAAATTGCTTCCTCATACCTGATAAATCATATTGTGTATATAATGCTATCCCTATCATTATGCATTGGTAAAGAGTGTAATTACAGGGTTTTACTTAAACATATTTAGAGCACATGCTTAGCAAGTGTCCAACGGGTTCCTAATGGATGAATTATGTGGCGTTTTGAACAGAGCATGATAATTCCAAAAAGGCCAGTTTTGTAGTTATCATGTATTGACCAAACACCACAGAATTTTTCACAGAATTATCCAAAGTGGTGACATCTGTTGTCAACATAATGAACATTCAGATGATTCTTTTTATAATTTATATACATAATTTTCTGCATATCTGATTTAGCTGGATAATTAGAGGGCTTTAGGAAGTCTATGTTGGATGTGATTTCATGATTAGTTGACCAGAAATATTTGTACAATGTGGTCACTATATTGCAGGGCCGCAGATCACCCATATGCTTGCTCTGCACACTATCTAGAACACAGGAGGGTTTTTCATTCTAAATCTCCTGCAAAAGTTACTCTTGAGTGATAGTAACACGCACTCTAATCTTATTATAAGAGCCCTCTGCATTGAGACATTCTTGGAATTCCTCATCATCACAAGGTTCTAATTCATGAGCAATAATCACCCTAAACAGTTTCAATTTTAAAATTTAGCAGATATATGAACAGAGGTTTATAAAACACCACTTGCAGTGCAACACATCTTAAAGACTTACTTGGAGAGCATTCGAATGATGCACCTATTTTTTAGTATGTTCCAACATTTAATTGCCCGCCTGGGTAATGTGGTGGTAGCATGTCTGCCTCACATTCAAAAGGTTGTGAGTTTGAATCTTGCTTAGGGTGAGTTGCCTGGATAAGGCTTTTTTTTTCTCGGGGTTTTCCCTTATTCTGAGAAGACGACTGTCAAGTAAACTTTAAGCTCCATGGACCCGGAGATCATTTGAGCATCATTTTACCAATTTCATTCATCGTCCGATACGACCAACCAAGTTAAAAAAAAGAAAATTAATTCTTAGGCTAGCATTTAGTGATCCCATAGTCCTCAACTTATTAATCAGACATCTAACAACTTCTCTATCTGGAATTGGAATAAGGGAACTTCTCCTGAAACTTGTCTACATGATTCGGTTTTACATGTATATTATTTTTAAAGTCACCTTCCGTGGTGTTGTGATTACATGCTAGCCTCTAAGGTTGTGGATTGAAACCCATGGTGGGTAATGGATTTATACTTTCTCTAGCACAAATGTATAATGTACATAGTAGATATAGAAGGTATCGTATGTATTCCACTAAAAAATTCAGTACAGGGATTTCAAGGGAAAATTCATGTTTTGAACACCCTGAATAAAAAAAAAAGTATTTTTTAGAAAAGTTTGTTTGTGTGCATGCATGTTAATAAATACCAAACTTAGTACTTAAGTTCAGTTTCTTCCAATGATACGACACAAAGATTTTCAATCATTTGCATGGAACATTTTTCGAAATGTTTAATTTTTTAAAAAATGGCTCTAATGATTTTGATTAAACTGCAGTAAATTAAAGATATGGTATTTACATGACAAATCCTGAATTTCTTGGAAATAGCCCCTGAAGTCCTCTTCATTCTGAATGACTTTTGCATAAGTAGCAAAATGTAAAAGATAGACGAAAACTTACTACACATGAAATATAGATCTCGTGAAAACACACAACTTGTGTCATATACAGTTTTTTGTAGAACTAACCATTTCCAAGATGTTCTTAGCTTATTACTTTGAATTTGAAAATACTTAAACTTTTCTGAAATGAGAAGTCCTTGTCTGTTTTTTATTTCTTTTGCTTTACATCTGGCCATGGAAAGAGAATCAAATTTCAATGCTGATCATCAGAGCTAAGAAGAGTGTACCAGTTTCCTTATGCAGAGTAAGAGCAGCCAGGCTTGATATATACCACACAGTGCTAGCGAGCAAAGGTCAACTTAGAGTGCAATCCATTACTGCAAACAGCTATCACTGCATAACACAGTGCCACAATGGTAGGAAGGAAGACGTTTGGAAAATATCTTTGTTCTGCTTCAATTGTGAGCAAATTTAACTGCCTTACAACCATAGTAAATTTTCTAGCACTATACTTATTCATGTAATTTGTACTTCACGTTTTACATTTACATTTCAGTGGGATACTTCAGTAAAAAGAGAAATCAGATAGAGAAACAAAACTGAAATGATTTACGAATTTGCAACAGATTATGTATCAACTAAAGGATAAACACTTCACTGTTATGCATGTGATGTGGAAATAAAACCTGCTAAATGATTGCTTCTTAAGTGACACTGTGCCACACAAAAACACCTGCACATTTTACATTATTGCAGAATATGGATCCAGATAACAAAGAGGTGTCAGAGAATGCAACGTTAACAAGCTGATAGTCTGCATTCTTTTTCCAGTTATATTTAATGTTAGTATGCTGCAATATCCTGTTTCATAAAGTGAAAAACGTTTTCAGAATATTTATGGGAAAATATACAGGTATGAAACCGCCATCGCAAACAACTCTTTGGAAAACGTATCTGCAAAATGATGTTTGCATGACATAAGACATTCGGTGGTAGAGAAAAAGATATGGGTATCCGTACTAAACTATGGACTCCATAGGATGCTTTGTGGTGAACAGTGTTATCAGGATTCTTTCTGCGGATCATCCTGGTAAGAGATTTCTTCTTAATGACAGAAATAATTGAAAAGGTAAATCATGTGATAATCACATCATTTGAAAGGGCAGTGACCATCTTATGGCCTGATGGAGTCAAGGAAGATAATGTTCCCCTGTTCATATCTGACGGTGTGACATACATGGTAAAAGCTGCCAAACAAATTAGTAACTTGTATCGTAAACTGATACAGTCGTAACCAGATGAGGATCTTGGCTAGAGGCTGTAATCTATTATGCCGAATATTTTTTCAAGATTGTTTCAGTATTAACCAATTTAGAAACCAATGGCAGTTCTAATATACAAACTGCCAAATGTCTAGTAACAGATCAGCTTCACAGATATATATTATTGATTGCAAATTTGTTCAAAGAGTTACCCACAACTATCATCATGTTACAGTCCACAAGTATGGAGCTGACTGAAACTGTGCAGCCTGTAGAAAATCTGTCAAGACTGATTTACCAATTCACAAGCATCTTACCTGAAATAAAAATGAAAATGTATTAGAAAAGAATTCAGGGTTTGGGGTGCTGTATCTTATACGAGATGCACTTTTAGATCCCAACAAATTCTATTTGCTTGGTGATACTGATGCAGAATATGGCTGTAGATGAGTAAAGATTTAGTTTAATTCCTGCTTTAGTTTTTGTCTGGTAAAAGTCTTAAAATATTTAAGAAATTAATGTATTATTTGTATATTATTTTACATTCAATCAGTAAATATTAAAATCCACATTATAATTATTTGGATATTTTCATAATTGCATATGTACATTACAGTCGGTTGCAACCTATATCGGAATGGCAAACGTTGCAAACTTCCTAGCTCTAATGATCACATAGCAACAGCTTTTAAAACATTTTATTCTTACTTTAGCCTGTGGTATTCCATTATTTCTCTTCTACAGTTATAAGGAAATAAGTAATAAGACAATTTCTAGTAAGGTTTATCTTGATTAGCTCAATGTAGATAAAAAAATAATCTTCTGTAACAACAGATAGTTTCCAGAACAGATAGAGATAGTCATGTGGATGGGACACATCAGATTTTTTTGGATGCAGATATCCTTATCATGCATCCTTAGGAGTTGGTTCTATGTAATGGTTATTTCCACATAAAAGAACCCCATACCTTAAAAGAAAAGGTCGCTGGGCTAAATTTTCCAAGTTTTATGTCCACAAGTCATGATTTTGTCCTATAGTGTCATCTATGAATGATGAGTTGAGCATGGTGAACTTGTAAACTAAAAAGAGTTTAATAAGAGCTATAGTTTTCCTGGCAGCATAAATCTTCAAGGTTCTCTCGGACTTCTACCCAGATGTAGATATGGTGAGGCACCAACGTTTCAGGAGCATACATTGTTCCTGTCTTTAGGGTTACTGAATGAATTAAACTAATGTGATCTTATTAATATAGGTATGCTTGTGAGTTCCGCGTGGGCCAATCAGCGTGTCGAGGCATGGTTGGTGAGGTGGAATGGAGCATGGACATGAAAGAAAACACTGTGATTCAGGAGACTTCTAGGGGTCTGATTTGTGTTTCGCTGCTGACTTTTTTGCAGGTCTAAGACCAGTTTCCAAGCACTGCTCACTTGCAGTCCTGAATCTTTGAGTCTTGCAAAAAAGTCAGCAGAGAAACACAAATCAGACCCCTAGAAGAGTCTCCTGAATCACAGTGTTTTCTTTCACGTCTGTGCTCCATTCCACACCAGCCACACCTCGGTGCACTGATTGGCCTGCGCGGAACTCACGAACATACCTATATTAAAAAGACCACATCAGTTCAATTTATTCAGTAATCCTGAAGACAGGAACATAAAAAAGAAAATAAAAAAGACTTTGATGAAGAAAACACTGTAACCAGTGTCCCAAATATGCTGACATGGCTTGATGGAACTTGGATGTGTCATACATAAAAATTTATTTTCAAGAGTGAATTTGTCGATAAGTATTTCAGTTGACTAATAACAAGACAAGAAAAGCTACAATAACAAGAACACTTTTGAGCAAACCATACACTACACAAATATCTTGAATAAATTTTCACCTTCGATATGTGTTGTACAAACATCAACTAGTGTTTATTATCATCAACGGAAGGTAGCAACTGACACAGTACGAGTAGAGCTGGTAAACATAGCCTTGAACAGGTCATTCATCATTAGTGTACAGCAGAAAATATTGAGGTCACTACAATGAAAGCAAACTTTGTATATACATGATCTATGATCCCAACCCAAAGCAAATGCATGGTACTTTATGGTTCTCTTAAGTTTTAGTTTTGTTTGCGCAACATAGATTTGGCTGTAGTTGGAGCTCTTTATTTTGTATATATCAAATTTATTGATGTTTGGATGTTAGCAATGCCATATGCTGAGATTATAACTTGGACTATCACTAGACCTACCTGAGCTGGACAACAAAAGGGATTGTTCATTGAATGTTATTTTATATCTCTTATGCTTATCCAGAACTGTGATCAAGAACTCTAAATTTTCAAAACCTATCTTATTCTGCAGCATTTTCTTTGTGGCAAACAGCAAACATACCCAGCAATGAACTTTATTGTGGACAGCATAGCTCAAAAATGAAAGGTTTGTTAAATGCCATGCTTGGCTGACCTCTTAAAAGATTCAATGGCGAGAGCTTTAGTACTGTTACTGAGTTTGTTAAATAGATTTAATGATATTATTTCAAAGGAATGTTGTATCTTACTATATTTACATCTATTTATGTAAATATTGGAACTAGTTCTGGTGTGATGAAGATGGATTTCGGAACATAGATTGTATTTATGACTATGTTTTTAGCAAATAAGAGGCAGTGGAACACAAACAATGAAGTCAAAAGTTAAAACACCCAACTTAACAAATAAAGGTTTACAATGAGTTCTGGGGGCTACACCACATAAAATTTGAATTGCCTTTTTCTGTAATAAAAGTATCTTTTTAGCTAAAGCATGGTTCCCCCAAAATAAAATACCATAACTCAAATGGCTATGGATTTGTCCATAATAAACTGATAATAAAACATTGGAACACACATGATTTTTAACACACGTATCATAAATATACCTCTGCTTACTTTGTTGGTGATATAATTAATATGAGAATGCCAACCTAGACCAGGTTGGAAATGAATGCCTAGAAATTTTGTACTAGTTTCAGTTATAAAAACAGGACAATATTAAAAGTGAGAACAAGACTGTTGTATTTGTACCATTTATCAATTTTTTCAGTAAGTGCATCAAGTTTATCATGCAGACTGGCATCAGAATTGACAGAGATAATTACTGCCAAATTATCCTCTTACAAATATGTTTCTAGGCAATCTTCTCGGATATTAAAAGGGAGGTGATTAATATAAATTATAAAAAATAAAGAGTGGAGCACAGAGCCCTGTGGGACACCATGCCTAACTAATTTAAAATCAGAGTAACTACCATTTATATAAACAGACTATCTATTACAAAAATAAGATTTGATAAAATGTTGTTCTTGTCAAAACCGTAAAATTCCAATTTCTTAAACAACATTTCATGAGATAAAGTGTCAAAAGCTTTTGTTAAGTTGAGAAATCTACTATGAGCCAAATCACCTTTATCAAGACATTTAAAACATGTTGTCATAAATGCAATTAGAGCATCAATGCAAGAAGATCTAAAGCCAAAATGGCAATTGGTAAATAACGAATTTTCATCAAAATAGTGTGTCATTTGTTTATTTAAAATAATTTCAAAACCTTTGACATAATTGACAATAATATAATATATTGCTGCACAGTTGTCATGGTTGGATCCAACCTGGAAACAAAGAGAAAGCCTCTCTTGGGAACAGTTTTTAAACTAGAAACCTGATTGGAATGCTTAACACCCACAATCACCTGTATCTGTTGCTTTGCTTTTTTATTATTTTTTTTTTACAACAGTAGACCAACTACCCTCTTTGATGGCTATGTGCGGTTCACCTTGTTTACATTCACTAGCACTTTCAACTTCAGGAGAAAAATTCACATTAACACATTCGTTAACTCCTGCCATTTCTTTAACAGCACATAGCACTTCTTCTTTTTCACAAGGATTTAATTTGTTGTTAACTGGTGCACTAACAGAAGGCACAGCGTATTGTTTCGTCAAATGTAATTGTTCCGTCAATAACCTTACCTTCTCGTTCAGTTCAAATATAATAAGATCCTTTTGATGTATTATATATTTTATAATAGCTATGTCAATTTTATTGTCTGAATCAGCTATTTCACATATAATGTATATAGTAGCTAGAGAAGATATTGTATTCCACCCAAAAATTTGATGTTGAGATTTCACCAGAAATATATGTTCAAAGAAAGCATTTTTAGAAAAAAGTGTGTGTATGGGTGTACAGCAAAAAGCTCAAAAACTAAAAGATTGTTATACCAAACTGGTATTTAAGCTCAGTATCTTCCAAGGATGAAGATTTTCAAGAAAATTCCCCAAACCCCAACTACGCTTTACATGAAAAATTGTTTGAAAATATTGATGGCTCCTACAATTTTGATTAATATAGAGTATATTATAGATATTTGCATCGCAAATAAAATGTATGTCTTGAATTTTTTGGGAAGACCGTTCATTCTGGATGAATTTTGCTGAATTTTCCATAACTAATAAACCATAAGAAAAAGACAAAACCTTAATACACAAAATATGCAGATCTCATTAAAACACACACTTTATTCATATGCATTTTTGTTATATAACTGACCATCTCCAAGATATTCCTTGTTATTGGTTTCAAGTTTAATCTGTTATTCAAACAGGACATCTCGCTTTTGTTTACTGCCAGGCTTATAAAGTAAACTGAACTTCAATTGTTCACATAGCGATCAGCTTTTAAAAGATATGACTATAGGTTTAACCACATTTTCCTTCTGCTCACAAGAAAGCAATAATAAGACCATTTCTTGCTAATGCTTATCTCAGTTAGCATGATGTGGAAAAAAAATATATTTTGTAAGAATAGGTTGTTTGCAGAATGGGTAGAGAAAGTCATGTGATGAAACTCATCAGATGTTTTTCCTTCTGCTCATACTGAGAGTGCAGAAACTGGTGTAGGTCTCCCCATTAGGCAATTGCCATCTTATATCGTATTTCAACTGTGAGAATAGTCTGTTCATTAATTGTTTAATTACATATCTTCATCTATTTTAAAGAATTAGCACTGGCAGCTGTCTTGGCACACTGTACATTTTGAATTGAAAAGTACTAATATATACTAACACTCATAACTATTAAGGATCATAACAACAGTAAATTATACAATAACTTCAATAAAAAACACAATATGCTTTTAACTTTAAGTAATATGCACAGTTCCAAACAAGGAAACAGGCCACTTGTGTACGCATGATATTATTCTAAGACATTCATGTATGGTATGGGGGTTTGGTTTTCCGTTGCCTTCACTTGCTGATTCCTGCATCATGATAGCTGTTGTCTACCCACAACTCCCAAATATGTTTCAAGGACTACATCTGCCTTTGATTAATGGGTATTTAACACCTAGACTGGATAACTGTCAAGCAGTTTCATCAACCATGTCTCCTCTTTACCAATTAAGCAATGCTTATGCTTGAAATACAGGTGAGCATGTTTACTATGTGCACACCTTTTCTTGGGTACTTTGCTCCCAGGTCTTCATTTGGTAAGTTTCACACAGTTTTAGAAGCAGAGCAGCATTTAGGCATGAAGTACACTAACACCCTGATATCTATGGCTTCAATGTAAAGATTTTATTCAGTCTGTAGATGTCAGAGTTCTCGCTCATGCACATACAGTATATTTCACTTAATAATTCAGCTAGTTCACAGTAAATTAGATAATGACTCTGGGTCTCAAGGAAATAAATTTTCTTTGGTTGGCAATACTGGAGAAAGATAGGCAGGCAACCTCTCTTTTCTTACCCCCGGCCCTCGCTATACCAAGAAAAATTGTGCACATAACCGGTTTGAGCAGTTATACTACCATGGCTCAATCTCCAAGGCCTCATTTCCTAAAAGCAAGATGCACCACAAGCAGGAAGAAAATAGGAAAGGCTGTGAGAGCCACTCCACTACTCTTTATTTCCCAGTTACTGATCATGACATCTATTCAATGCAATATCAAATAACATCAATATGTTATATTTCAGGAATGCCATAACAAAGTGCAGGTTTGCTGATATGTCTAAGTGTGTGAGGTGGTTATTGCGGCACATGCCCCTTATTACTCCTTTGGCATGCTTTCCGGAGTATAAGGTGCTCCACCCATATACTGCTCCAGATAGAAAAACATTTCTACAGTGGAATATAGGAAAAAGACGAGCAGCGGAGGTAAGTTTTACATTTTCAGTAGTGAACCAATACTCTCAAATGAGCAAAAACATTTTGAGTTTAGTAGCAGAGTAAACTGTTAAAATCTTGTATACCCTCATTCTGTCATACCTTCCAGATGTTGCTGACAAGATTGTTTGATACTATACCAGTGCACATAAACAGAGCTCAGCAATTAAGCATAATATATTCTATTATAATTTTTTTTCATAATGGAAGTATAACAAAAGAAATATTGTACACTGTGCATGCCTACATCTCCATGGAGATGGGTAGTTCTGTTGCCTGTCTCTAATACATACATGTTGCCATTAGCTTTGTCCTTTTCATATTGTCACCAAGTTGCTGATAATATTATATAAATATTCAGATGTTATAATTTTCAGCTTTGAACACCGTATCCTTTGCAACATTTTTTCTGTATCCGATTACATCATTTTTAAAGGCTTTTAGATTTCTGTGGGTCTAGACTTCTAAGGAAAACATGTTTTTTTTAATAAAATTCCCATATTTGCTACGTCTTTGCTTATCACGCAGTAATAATAAATTAATGCCACTAGCCCGTTCCAGTTCATGCTATCGCTGATGGCGATATCGCTAGTGTTGCTGTTGCCTATTGAATGTAGACTACTAAGAGGTTGCAGGGAGTTATGCAGATCAAGTGCATGCTATAGTCCGTAATGAGTACTATAAATAGTGGGTATTTATGTTAGTGTTCCATTTATTTCATTAACACTAAACTATGGGCAATACTTATCAGATTTATTATAACTCGCCTACTGTAATGTCAACATTGCTGTAAAGGGGCATCATATAAGATTAGTGAACACATTCGTTTAACACATCACTGTCCTCGAACACTCATTTAATGCACACTGATTTTGACAGTGCCTATCCAGTATATGACATAACAATTAGTGCAAGCATTTGCCACCAGTAACATGAGGTGGGACAGGTAATACACAACATTTTATTCTTAGCAAGTGTATACTGCAGTGCATTATTTAGGACTCCTAGCTAGCTGCTTTGTGTACCTGGAAGAACTGAAAGACAATATAAGAAGAAAAATTACTACAATTCAGAAGAAGCATTAATGTGTGTTAATAGAAGTTGTCTTAAAAGGTATTAGAGATATTTAGCAGCAGAAAGACATAATTTCCAACACATTCTGTGATAAAGATATGTGGTTATTGTGTGCATGTATGCATATAAATCTAAGTGCTTGAATTGCCAGCATGCTATGCATGTTCAGTGCCTCTGAATATTCAACTTGGCCAGCAGCAGCCGCCTAGGAGTCAGAAATAAGGCATTGTATAATGTTGATACATACCTATCTTTCTATATCTGTAATAAGATATGAACATTATGATTTTTTAAATAAAAAATATATGGAAAATTCTATACCTATGCATTAAAGAAGTCCAGCAATGAGAAACTTTTTTGTTATTGGATTTACAATAGAGACTAAGCAAGAGAAGATGTTGACAAGGATTGGAGAACATTTTTAAAACAAGCTGTAATCCTGTAACTTGTGGCACTCATTGTCCATAACAATAAATAGTCCTCTGTCCATTCAGCTCATAGTCGCCAGGCAGCAAGCAGATGGCGTGCTATGGTAAAAGTTAACATAGGTTTGTTAGAAAATGTATTTAGCATGTGGAACTGTGATGTAGGTTATTTATTTTGTGTTTTACTGAAATATTTACAGTAAGGAAGGAGAAGCTTGGAAGAGATGAAATATTTATAAAGTAAGAAGAAATGCAAACTAATAATGAATGTTTTATTATTGGAGTCGAGTATATACACATGTGCTTCACAAAAATTACTTACGCAGAACTAATAAACACTAGTTCTACTGCAACACATTTGCAATAAATAATCAACGCTGAACACAAAACTCTGCCAAATGAAACAACACCGGCAGAATGAATACTCAGACTAGTCACAATGCAAACTGGCAGGTAGGGGTTACAAGAGTGATAGTGAGGGGAAGCAGGTTTAATGTGGGGGAACCAAGGTCTGTCAAGTTTGCCCTTATGTTCCATGCTGCTATCGTTGAAACTGAACCCCTCCGATTTGTATCTGGTCATTTTGTATAGAATATTAAGGTGCTTTCAACTACAATTATCTATAAAAATGTTCATTGTTACCCATCAAGTCAAACACTTTAATAAAAACAATATGCTCATCTGTCGAGTTCATCCTTATGGTCAGGAACATCTCAATTCATCCTTCATGAATTCGTTGCAACAATCTTAGTTTTAAAAGCACAGGTGCAGGCTCCTTTATGAAAACAATCCACCTTCAAATTATATTTCAATAACAATACATAAGAAATAAAATGTATTGTAGTCCATTGTTCTAGTGTTGAAAGCAAATACTTGCACACAATTAAAAAATAACAGGGCAACTAAATATTCTAAATACACCAGAAAATTTACAAATATTTTCTAGCATATATCCTCTTTTTTATTCTTTTTGAACATTAAGAAAGCATTTATTTGATAAGTTCATGAAGTATTTACTAGTTTTTATTTTTACTTTGAGCATTACATAGCAACTCTGATGGACATAATCTCAGTACTAGAAATAAAGATGATTTAGAAATCCCCAGAGATTGATTACACTGTTTTTCTAGTTTCATGGAAGTAAAGTTATACAATGTCCTTCCAATTGATATTAAGCTGCATAATAACAGCAAATTTGAAACAGCATTAAAAAGATGTTTAATAGACAAAGCATATTATAGCATAGATAAATTTGTAAGCTCTTATCAGAAATTTTAATGACTATAATTGTATGACTATAGTTTTGAAATTGTTCATTTGTGTTTTCACACTGTAATGATCAAATAAATAAATGTTAGTTTTGGATGAGACTTTTTGTTCTCTATTTATACTCTTAACTTCCTTTTTTAATAATGTAAATTGCTTTAATTTCTGTAGATAATTTAACTTTTCTCTTAGTTATTTTGCATAATTATATGGCATTAATTCTATGGCTTATGGCAAAACTTCAATTCCTGCTTCAAGTGGCTACAATTTAATCTATTAGGATTAGAGGATTACAAGCCAAGCAAATGTTATAGGTAGTATGACAAATGTTTTCAGTGGTGTCGAGCAAAAGCTGTTCAGAAGGCACTTCTCAGTTGTGGAGAGCGTAAAGAAACCAAAGTTTGGAGCACTCATGCCATTGCAGTGTGGGCGAAACTTCATGGTTACACTCCCCTGCCATCACCGAACAACAAGGAAACCTTGCAAAACCAGGAGCTGCAGGAGGAAATAAAACAACAGTATTTACCTACAACATACTCAGAACCAGTCAAAATAATGGACTGGCTAGTCTCAACAAACCACAACTCAGACCTTAACTCCAGTACTGAGATGGACATGGAGTTGGATATTTTAAGCGTAGAGCTTCCAGAGCAAAAAGGTAGGTTTTGAAATGTTTTAAGACATAGGAATAGTTTCCATTAGAAATATCACTCTGCTTTCTGCAAGCATGAGGGTGGTTTAATAAATCTGGTAAAAAAGCAAAAAAAATATTTGTTTTGTAAATAACTTATCTTACTTTTTGGCATAGTCTCTTTTGAGAAATATACACTTGGTTCAGCAATCCTCCAGCTTTCTCATCCCCTCTGAAAAATAGGTGTCAAACTCTGCAAAATACTTGTTGACTGTGACTGTCACTTCCTCATTTGATGAAGATTTCTTCTCACCAAGCCAAAGTTTCAAGTAAGGGAACAGGAAGAAACGAATTGAAAGCCCAATGCATGCCCTTTCACCATTATCGCTGATGTTTGGTGTGGTGCATTATCCTGGTGAAAGATTAGTTTTTAGCCTGCCTGCCTTGATATTTTTTCAGCCAATGCAAGTTTCAAACAATCCAACAATGAAGCATAATATATCTGTTATGGTTCTGCCTTTTTTCCAAATAATCTGTGAGGATTATCCCAAAAAACAGTGGCCATCACCTTACAGCTGACAAAATGGTGCACTTTTACCAGTCTTTGTCATTTATTTTGACTGCTGTTTTGACTATGGTGTGTAATGATGGATCTGGTTTCATCGAGTCACAAATCAGTGCAAAAAAGTTTTGCAGATTGTGATTAAACATCGCTAATATTGTGTTGAAATGCTGTTTTAGATGCAATTTTGGTCAACTGTGACAATCGCGGCATCCACCTAACACATAGCTTATTCATAGCCAATTCTCTGTGTAGGATATTATGCCTTGCTCAGTTGAGATGCCTATAGTCTTAGCAATCACAAATTTTTATTCGGCTGTCTCGCAGTACCATAGCTTGGATTTTGTCAATGGTTTCTTGTGTGTTGATCTCAATTGGATGACCCAGCTTCGTACTATATTTATACCAAATTGTTCTTTATTTTCTGGAGGGCTCTTGTACTTTCATATTTATATCACTATTGTGGATCTGGATGACACAGGATTCAGTGTGTTAATAATGAAACTTTCTGACAACTCTTTGTATCATATCTGGAGGTGCCTACATTTGGTTTATTTAGCATTGTTGAAGTAATATGCCTTTATTTACTTAATTGTACCAATGGTTGTGGTTACAGTTAGAAGGAATAAGACTCTGATAATATCTTTGTTGTGTTATGTCACTCATTTTAATCTGTTTAAGCACTAACTGTACAAATAAAAAAAACATTTGCGCACAATTATGGAGTTGCTGTATCTGTTACTAGCAAGAGGCTGATTGCTATTGTCCAAACGATTGTGAACATGATTATCAGATATAAACAATAAATATTATCCCTTTATCTTTAGAGGCAGTGCAAATAAAGAAACAAGATAAAGTTTTATAAGTAATAGAAAGAGAGGGATAGCATACAATGTATCTTGCAGGGAAATATTGGAGTCAAGGAGGTATTGTGTCAGCTGATCTTGATTAACATTCATAAACAGAAGCATAATGTGTCCAACACTGATTTAAACTTAAGTTGCAGGATAGTTGTGCACATATTTGTTTAAAAATATTTTGCTCTGTCATTTATTACTGTTAATTCTGCACCCATAAAGAGAATTAAATTGAGATTATGCTGGTATTTCAAAGTTATAATTAAATGAGTAGAAATTATATAACAATTATTATTTATTAAATAATTATATGGAATGTTTATTGAGTAGATATTTTAGCAAAAAGTAATTGTATAGCATGAAAACACAATTTTTAAGCTTTAAGTCATCTCCATGGTCTAGGGGTAACATGTTACCCTAGCTACTGGTTTCCAAGGTCACAAATTCAAACCTGGCAGAGGGTGAGATAGCTTTTGGTTTCCAGGGTCACACATTCAAACCTGGCAGAGGGTGGGATAGGGGTAACATGCTAGCTTCTGGTTTTCAGAGTGGTGGAATCAAACCTAGCAAAGGGCAATGATTTTTCTTATCATAAAAATTCTTAGCATGGCTTCCTTAAGAAGGGAAGTAAAGCCTGTGGTCCCATGTTTTAGGTTTACTACACATAAAAGAGCCTGACTGAAAAAGAGACCTCTAAGCAAAATTAATCGATTTTACATAGCCAATATATGTGGCACTGAAAAATGAGTATCCATAAATAAAAGTCAATTTCATTTAAGCTTTAACATATAATTTAGCTCAACTTTTATACAAAAACAAAATTGTGGTGAAACAAAAAAGTTTTAGTTTACAATAGACTTTATAGTAGCTTCACTCTGTGAAAGTTTCAAAATTCACACTTTGAAAATAAAAGTTTTAGGCTTTCACAGCCAGCATCCAAATTAATAAAAAAAAAGAAGGTTTTGCTTGTCAGGCTTTCTATTAGTTTGAAAATATAAGTTTTAAGAAAGAATCATTTGTGTACATTAGTGTTCATGCACTACAAGTTTGATATCATAAAAATAATAAAGTTTGGCAAAATCGAAAGTACAATAGTGTTTTAACCCTCTATTGCATGAATTATTTTGTTATATATGCCATTCTTCCTCTAATTTTCGAGCTGGTTTTTATATCCCTTTCACTGGCACCACAACTCAAGCGACTTGAATAGCCATGATCATTAGTACGTTACAAAGTGGATTGGCCATCCATTCAAAGCCGAATGTTGTGAGTTCAAGTCCTAGTAACTGCAGTCAACTGTGCCTGTGGTAAAGGAAGGGGAAGGCCTAAGTAATAACTGGTGCAATTACACGTTTGGATCTGACTTAGTTTCATTTGACTGCACTTGCATGGATTTTGCTCTTTATTATTAAAAAAAAATACTATAGTTTCATTGGAAACTATTAACATTTTTACAATATAAAACAGCTATAAATAGCCTAATTTTATTATTGAAGGTCAGTATAGTTTCAACATTGGAATTATTAACTTCAGCTACCTCAGTTTTTGTGCAGTAGAGGGTTAATTTATCTATAAAATGTGCAAAACCTTAAAGATTAAAAACAGAAATACTATTAACAGTGTAAATAAGTGTGACTCGCCAAAATTCCATAATGCAAAAACTTGCAATAAAGTTTTAAAAATTGAGATCAGAAGTTTGTTCAGTTTGAGGTGGAATGACGCATATAGTATATATGTTATTAAGGTCTACATTTTTTATGCAATAAGTTTTAAAATTTTTCCAGGTATACAAAATGTATTGAGAATGAAGAGGATTTCATAGGCAGTTTACAGATAACTCGTGATATATATTTTATTTTTCTTGTCAGTACCCATTAACTATTTTAATCAAAATCATCATAGCTATTATGGAGAAAATTAAAAATATAGAGCATGATTTTAAAGGGGCATTGAGGAAATGCTTTGGAAACCAGCTTGCACTGCAACTAGCTGCTTCAAATAGATTTTGTATTTATCCTGTTTTCAGGTTATAGTTTGTGTCAAATGCAATATTTTTTTCGTAGATAAGAATTAGAGAAAGTGAAAATGCTTTTCTTCTGCAATTTAAACCTGTTTTAGTTTTATTAGAACACTAAATTGATAATGTATTTTTTTTTTTTCATTTTTAGTTCCAGTTGTGAAGGAAGAAATCACTGTTAAAACCGAAGAATTAAAATCAGAAGCATTAATTTTAGAAATAAATAGTCCAGATATGGAAGCAGAATGTCTCCATGTTCGAGAAACTTCTCGTGAACTAGGTTTCAGACTTGTGCCAGAGGAGATAATACCAGGAGCATTATATGGTGCTGCAGAGAGAGTCGTTGTGGAAGTAAGTTGATTAATGTTTAGAAACTTACATTCATGATAAATCTTTTTCTTTTCTCTCTTTTATTTTAATTTGAAAGCTCAGTTATAAAATGCCTTCACAGAAATAGTAAAAGAGAGAGATAATAAATATGTTTCTTAATATTTTTCTTTTAATTGGTTGTAGGCTGTTAGATCTCTAGTTGATGACCTGCTACGTCGATCTCTATGCAAAGCAATGAAGAGGAATTCTAATAGGTATGCAAAATAAATTAGGTTTACAATTTATATATAGGCTTTATTTACAGATTGAATGCCTGCAATATTGAGACAAATTATTTAGGTTACTTTAAGCTCAAGTTTAAATCACAGACATGTACTCAAAAGAAAATATTCCTGTATGTTTCTTCTACAAGTGTTCTGTTTTTTAGTTTCAATTACCATATATTTTGGTGGATAACACAACCTTAAGATTACATGAGGTGTAAATTTTCATCCTATAAGATGATCCTCAAACTATCAATGGCCTGTAAATTTAGTGAACATTTGGATAATCATACATGCACTGATTTGGGTAATGACCTTGAATATTTACAAAAAGTATTGTATTGGCAATTCTGTTTTGCAATATACTTGCTCTGTGCTGCTAAAATACGATGGTTGCACAAGTCATAAAGCAAAATTACAGTTTTGCCTGTAGAAGCACATGCTGAATAACCAACTCATATGTACCGCTAACAAATATCTAGGTTGTGTCATATGTTCAAACAGTTTGTGCTATAAGTGTAAGTAGTATAAAAAATTTCAATCTATGTTTTATATCTGTCATATAAGGTGACCTCGATTTAGTGCCTTTTTTATACTTCAACTATTGTCTTATCTGTTGAAATATTTGATAAAATTACTCAAGAATCCAGAATTAAGATTGTGTGTTAATTCGACTATCCTGATTTATTGTCCATTAAATGTTCCATTTTAATAAGGTGTTTTTAACCTGCATAATAATTTCATACTATTTGCATCCTTTTGGAGGTCAAGAGAATCTTAAAGATGGCACAGTTACAGACATATGGATAGAAATCAGCAGTTTTCTTTTTTTAGCATCACATTTGTGTGGGCTAGTGGCATGCATTATACAGAATGGACCAGTCACAATCAGGCAGAGCTTGTAATCAAGTAACATTTCTGAAGCAAAGAGAATTCAATTCAATTCAGTTCAATTCTATTCATTTATAATAAAATTTATATGTTGTTAGATAAGTCTTTAGGTTTAAAAATAAAAATTATTCTAAATAATTATTAATTACCAGAGAAAGAGGGAGGGGGAGAGACCATCTGAATCCCAAAAAAAGTACTATTAGAAAAAGGTCTACATGTGCACATGTGTATGGCATGCTATAGAGACAAATGCCAAAATCTAAAAATGAAAAGTTGGTTAAATACTAAACTTGATAAAAAACAAAAAAAATTGAGTCAGTTTTTGTAACACAAACATAACTTATTTTTACTTACTGGGACCAGTTTCGGGAACACTTGTTCCCATTTTCAATCCTTAATTCCAACATACCTGTCCCAGTAAGTAAAAATAAGAGATGTTTGTGTTACAAAAACCGACTCAAATTCTTTTGTTTTTTATTTAATTACATCACTATCACAAGCTTCTATGCATATTTGCAAGTTTTCAAACTAAACTTGGTATTTAAAAACTTATTTAAATTCAGTATCTTCCAAAGATGCAACTTGAAGATTTTTAACAAAACTATCTTTTACTAACATGAGAGATTTTTCTGTAAAATTGTGGTAATAATTTTTATTGAAATATCATATGTTAAAGACATTTACATGGCAAATAAAATGATATCTTGAATTTTCAGTGAATAGCCTGTGAAGTCTTTTTTATGAGAAGAAATTCTGAACAATCCTGTATAACTGTAAATGTTAAGCAATAGACAAAAACATGTTGCTCAAAAAGATGTAGATCTCTGTAAAACACACAATTTATTTGAAACAACTTTTTGTGTCGTCAGTCATTTCCAAGATATTTCTTATTAATTGTTTAAATTTCTCAATTTTTGGTCATTCATTTGAAGTCATTTCAAAATTCATTGGTTTCTTGCAAAGAGTAGCATTTAGGACCCAGGTTTAAACATTTGATATAGCTATTCCCTCTAAGTTTCTATAACAAAATGTGTACTGTAGCTTTCTCATAAATTTTGTAAAATTGTTTGTATAACCCACTAATGAATGATTGAGTGTAGAGAAAATCATGTGACTGTAACATGTTGAGTTTTTAAATTTATTTTGTAACATTTTTGTTTGTTTGTTTATGTAGAAATGTATAGAATCCTAATATAAATGGCTCAAAATCCCAGATATTGTCATAGCCATAGGGTTGCAAGTGGGGAACACTTGGGAACTCAGATGGAAGAGACTGCACTCACTTAAAACTGTAGTTTTTTGTGCTAAGACATACTTTAAAATTTGCAAACATCTTGGACTGGGTTGCCCATCCTTCTGAAACGAATAGTAAAGACTGAATAAGTTATATTTTACTGTCAGAAACAAACAAAATATTTTGAATACCAATAGTACAGTTGAATTTCCCTCACAGGGGCTTACCTTTAGAGATATGTCAATAATGCTGAGAGTGCATGAAGAGTCGGAAAAGGTGCCCCGCGTAGAATGTACCTGTGGACAAACGATACCAGCCCTTTATATAGCTGAAAGTTACCTAGAAATGTCTTCACATTATGGCATTGGCTTTACCAAATATGATGTTCCAGTGCTCTAGGTTTGATTTATAACAGCCAATCAAAATAGAGCATCCAAATTGTTCTAGAACATTCCTAGTGGTACATGAAAAACCAGAGTTCCATGTAATGCTATGCAATTCTGCATGTAGCTATGTAGAAGCTGATGTCATGGTAAAATCCATTGGGATAGCCATAGGAAGTAATGGGCCATAATCTTCCTGTTACACACTGGGAGCTGTCAAGCTCCATGATTTAAGAACTGGTTTGAAATATAATATCTAAATTAAAGATCTCTAAAATCATAAATAAATGTTCATAATTTATCATAACACGTTGCAGCTCTCAACAACATGAGTGACATCGCATACCCCTGCATTCATTTCCTGCTTCTTATTTCAGTGACTTTCAAAATGTAAAAGTATTGCAAAAATATTTAATTGTAAAAATATTTTAATTATTGCTGCTGATTTCAGTAGCTTTTAATACTGATACATTACTATTGCAAATATTTTTTCAAAAAATGTTGTTAAAATTGTTTTAAGCTACTTGAAAATCCAAGTTTTCTCTTAAGGCTGGATCACAGCAACTAAGAATGGTAATCTGAAAGAAAATAACAAATTAATAAAAATACAGAAATTAATAAACTGAAGTCTTCTTTAATTTCTAACTTGAGCTGAGCTTAATATGTACACACTCTTGAGATATCAGTTACATTTTGCATCAGTAAAGCAAAGAAACCTAGAAAGTGTGATAAATCATGATCTTCAATTTTCTTCAAATGTAAGTAAATTTTCAAGAGTGAGTATTAGCTCAACACAAGTTAGGAATGAGAGTAAAAAAGTTGGAATAATGTAATTTAATAAGAACGTTCTCAATTGATGATAAGCTTTCCCAGGCTCCGGAAAGGGAAGAGAAGATTGGCTGGGTTTTAAGTTTCTCATTCTTGTTCTCAGGCATGGTATGTGAGATCCATATGGGCATATGGATTCTTCGCTGTAAAGATTATTCTAAGCAGCTGTGACATAACAGCCCCAAAAGCTCACTCTATTTTGGATTTTGACATAGGCTAATCAATGTAATGTTGGTTGAATTGGAAGGAGATGAAAAAATATTTATATATAATCTAATATGCAAAATCAACTTTCCACTTTGAGATCGATATGTTTATCAATATGCAATGATGTAATGTAAAATCAAAATCTTGTAGGCTGTATTGCTTCTCATTCTTGTTTCTGTTTTGGTTACTGTTTTTGACAGCCTTTAGGACAGCCTCACTTAAAATCAGTGGTGTTGACTTTCATTAATGATCTGTTATTTATGTTTCAGCTGTCCTGAAACACTCAATGAGGAGGATATAAAAGCTGCACTCCTAAGTCGTTCAGAATTTGATATCTTTACGAATTGTGGTTTAGGTGTACAAGTGACAGATACAAGTTGATCGATGGAATTATAATAATGCAGGTAATAAAGCTATTACTTTCTTTATTATTCTGCTGAAAGAACAATAGGTATTTGTTTTTTTAATACATTGATACATTTTCTATTGCATATACTCATACAGCATGCAGCAAAACAAATAATACTAAATGTGATAAATAACAAAACTGGAAGTAGTACAGAGTGAAGCGAAATGATAACTTTTAAAAGTAATATGGGATCAAAATTAACACTTAAAGCCACGCCGTAGATTCATCAGATGTCCAGTGGTTGAACCTTAAGAAAAAGGTACCACATCAAAGGTAGTTTTCATGCAGACATCTGCAAAACATATGTTATTACATGTAAGTATAATTAATGAAGCTTTAAGCACTAATTTCACCTCGATGTTGCTTTTAAAAATAATATTGAGATTCTCAATCATTTGCTAAGTTGCCATTGCAGTTAGGTATGTTTTCCCCTATACACAGTACTGCCATAAGTTCTGTCAGTACTTTCAGTGCATATACTACTATATAAAACTATGCAAATCCATTAATATACATATATTCTGAAAGAACACAAAAAATGTTACAAAATGAACATTCATTCAAAATTATCGCCATGTGCAGCAACACGGCAAGAAAGACATTGAGGCCACTCATGAATCACATCCAGTGGAATTTTCTTGATAGCTAACGAATTTATTTTTTTTAGCATCTCAATATTGCGGTGCCTTTTTTGATATGCTATTGCCTTGAGTTTCTGCCACAGAGAATAATCAAATGGATTGAGGTCCTGACTTCTACTAGGCCACTCAGCGGCAGCAATAAACCATGGGACAATGGTTGCCAACCACTATGCATGATTTTTGCAGTGTATTTCTTTCCTCCTCATATGCTAACAAAGCCTGAGATCAAACTCGATGTATCGCCTTTAATTTTTCAGTTAGCAAATGCCTTGTGTATTTTTTATGTGCACTAGCATATAAATCATCCTTCAAAATATGTGACATTATTGTGAAGAGATGTTCAATTCACAAGACTAAATTGTTTTATTATGCAAAACATTTTGTCAAATCCTTGTCCAAACAGCATTCACAACTTCTTTGTGCATACACACCTAGGACAGCCAGATCTGACATGATCAACAGTTGCACCTTTTCTTTATGCTATGCTATTATCTGAAACAAATTTTCATTGATACCAAGAGGTTTCAGCATCGAAAAAATTACCTTAGCTCACTTTCCACACAAAATAATGCCAATACAGTGATACGATTTTTGACACTCCCCATTCCATCTCTTTCTCTTGCCTATTACTGGCACATTCCAAACTGGTTACTTACAGAGTAGTAAAGATGACCTAGTGGATGACAATTGCCACATTTCTTCATTCACAATTTCTATACATTTAAATTTTACTGGCAGAACTGTGGAAGTATTGTATATTTAATAGTTTGACATGTTGGGAATTCAATTTAGTGTTGATTTATACAATTATGTTTCTCACAAAAAAGAAAACGTGTTTATTGTGGAACATTATTAACGGATGGATTTTTTCGGGTGTAAAAATCTTTAGCATGGTTTCCTTCAGAAGGGAAGTAAAGCCGTTGGTCCTGTGTCATAGATTTATGGCACGTAAAAGCCTCAAGCCTGACAGAGAGGCCTCTGAGCAAAATTAAGCGGTCTTTCACACCCAGTTTAGAATGGAACGCTGAGAACCACAGTAGTTAAAGGGCATCCATTTTTCATGTTAAAATCATAGTATGAGAAGAGATAACAAGCAGTCACCAAATAACAAAACATTGAAGTCCTATTTCAACATAGAGCAACAAAAGGTTTCTCAAAAGCTGACTTCACAAAGGAGAATAAGGGACTGCTCCAGCAGGTGTTAGCAGTCTCCAAAGCATGGTCTACAGCAAACATTACTGAAACTCAGATTGAGCAATGGGTCTCTCTGGAGGATACTTAAAGAACGGGATAGATTTCCATTGTAATTTTTAGCATTTAACAGGAAAAGGATGAACAAGTCTAATTGCAGTATTGCACCTATGTACAATGTGTGTATGATGTATGATGATCCAAATTTCTGCTGCAACATATGGTTTTCAGATGAAACTCATATTCACCTTCACTTTGATGGAAACGCTTTTAGGGTTTCACTGGTCTGATCTCGTTACACAGAGATCATTGCACAATGCATGTGTTACATGTAGTTTTATGTCAACAAGTTAATAGTTTTCAGAAATGTTATGAATAACATGTGACATATGATGTTATGTATTTTGAACACATTCTGTATTAGCACTATTAACTTGCATATTTATCTTGCCATATTTTGCTTAATATGCATTAAATTGTGCATAACTTATTAATTGGTTTTTTTTTTTTTTTTAAGGAAAATTGTATTTATGAGGGGTGTTCAATAAGTCCTTAGAAAATCTAAGAAATTACACTCGTAGCATCGAAAAAAGTTTGTATTTAGTAACCGTCCTTTATTACTAAACAGTAGTTAAAGTTTCAGCTATATGCAGCATGTGGTTTCATTCCCATAGGCGATTGAATCAGCAATTTTGTGCTTCTTTAGAAAGATGGAAGGAAACAAGTTTCATGTGGTGATTAACCACTTCTGTTTAAAAGGCTTAATGCTGAAAGAGATAAAACTGAGTTGAATGAAGTTCATGGCACATCTGCTCCTGCATTTGCATCAATTTACAATTGGATCAATGAATTTAAACATAGCCATACATCCACAAATGATGAACATTGTACCTGACGTCCAATAGAAGTGACTTCCTCCAAAATGCTTGACAAAATCCAGGATATGGTTTTGAGCGATCAACAAATCAAAGTTCATGAAATAGTGGAGGCCACAGGTATATCACAAGCTACAGTGTTTTCAATTTTGAATTGTTTCATTATTTTATCAATCAAAAAAATTGTCCCATTAATACTAATTTCCTACATATTAATCAATAATTATTTCATTCAAATTATAATTATTCTGTCTACCAAAAATTAGTCTGACAAAGGTCTCGGCAAGATGGATGCCACGTTTGTTCTCAGTGGAGAATAAACTCAATCTAGTGATCAATTAGGAAGTTGGTTTGGCACTTCTCTGTCACAATCTTGACGAGTTTCTGCGTCTATACATACCTGTGGATGAAACATGGATACACTACTACACTCCAGACATAAAGGTGCAATCAAAACAGTGGGTTTTTAAAAGCGAACTGGCCTGAAGAAGGCAAATGTGGTGAACTCTGTAAACAAAATGTTTGCCTCGGTTTTTTGGGATGCACGCGGAATCATCTACATTGATTACTTGCAGAAAGGAAGAATAATAAATGGAGGGTATTATGCATCGTTATTGCACCGGTTGAACAGAGAAATCAAGAAATAACACCCTCATCTGACAAAGAAAAAAATTCTCTTCCATCAAGACAGTGCACTGTGCAGTTTCAGTGGCGAAAATTGTAGGATTAAGGTTCAAATTACAACATCCGCTGTATTCACCAGATTTAGCTTCCAGTGACTTTTTTTTTTATTTCCAAAATTGAAAAAGCCACTCAGCAGAAAACGATTCACATCAAACAAAGAGACTATTTCCCAAACAGATGCCTATTTTGAGGCCTTCTGAAATCTTACTTTTTGGAAGGCTTAAAAACCATCGGAGAAATGCAGGTAAGTGTATTGAGCTAAAAGGAGATTGTATTGAGAAATAAAAAAATCTACCAAAAATAATTTGTTTTTCTGTCTTTTTCAAAGGACTTATTGAACGTCCCTTGTAAAATGTTTAATATCAGGTAGTGATAGAGAATACCACTATTTCTCAATACTTAATATCAATTCTCTGTACTCATTTTAAAAGCTGTAAAGGTGATAGCTTGTTTACTGCATTATGCTATTGGTAATTTTCTGTGTGTAATGCATGTAACCAATTTTCATTTTATGCTAATTCCAAAATTGTTCTTGTTTGAATTATCCAGCGATCAGAAATTGTTTATCATGTATTATGCCCCCTAAAGTCAAAGCTGATGATGATGATAGAGAACAAATATTTCCATAGTTTATTATGCCATAAGTTCTGATTTGTTTACTGGATTCACAGATTTTGGTCATTGGAGTAAGTAAATGTAATAGCTGAGAGTGAATCACAATCCAGCCTATTGTAGAGCATGTAACTTCTTTAACCCTCCTGAGAGTCTTTGCAAGTATGTTCCTTTAAATGTGTTCCTATTCTAAATCACTAAGAGATAATATCTGAATAGAAAAATGTTTCATTTGAGGCTAGTCTAGCAGCATAAGTATATAAACGAAACCTAAATAAATGCTTTGCAAACCTTTTTTGCTATTTTAGTAATGAATTTAAATTTAAATTATAAGGTGTTTAATAGTCAATATCTGTAACAAAGAATACAGAATTTCAGTAAATCGATTTTTTTTTTTTTTTTTTAGTTTTAATATTTGTATTATCAATAATTTTTTTAAATATTAGTCGGTGAAAGAATTCAAAATTGGTTGAGTTGTTTTTAAGATAAGCTCACATACACATATATACAAATTTTCTTTCATAATATTGTTATAGTATACATTTTGACTCAACAGAAGCAGCATAAGAAACTTCATGATAAGTACATCAGATATTATCAGGGGTAAGGTTATGCGAACTCTGACTTAATTGTCTCCCTGCTTTTTATTTTTCTTCCTTTCTCCTTGTTCTACATCAAACTTTTTATTCACATGCAATCTTATATGTTTCTACAAGCTTTAGCAGTGTTTCGTAGTCATCAGGAACAAAGTTTTGAACCTTGCTTCGGTTTGTCATTTCCAGTTGATTGTAAAATGATGACAATAGAAACTACTAACAAACACTGTAACTTCTTCTATTGATAATACTCTGCTTTTTATTTTATATATATAAAACATTATACAAGGTAATGATTTTTACTTTCTCTAGCCCCATATGTACAATGTGCATAGGGATAGAGAAGTATTGTATTCCACCCAAAAATTTGATGTCGAGATTTCACCGGAAATACATGTTTTAGGACCCCCTGAATCCAAAAAAAGCATTTCCAGAAAAAGGTCTGTGTGTGTGTGTGTGTGTGTGTGTGTGTCCGTCTGTGAACACGATAACTCAAAAACGAAAAGTAGCTAAAATACCAAACTTGGTATTTAAGTTCAGTATCTTCCAGGGATGCGACACGAAGATTTTGAGAAAAATTTCCCCACCCCAAACTGCCCTTTACATGGAACTTTTTTCGAAAATTTTTATTTTCTTTAAAATGGCTCTAACGATTTTGATTAAAATATCATATATTAAAGATATTTACCTGACAAATAAAATGTTTAACTTGAATTTTCTGGGAATAGGTTCTAAAGACCTGTTTATTCTGGATGAATTTTGCTTAATTTGGCATAACTAGTAAACCATAAGAGATAGACAAAAACTTACTATACAAAAAATGTAGGCCTTGTTAAAATACACAACTTACGTCATATACATTTTTTTCATGGAGCTTACCGTTTTCGAGGTATTCATTGTTATTAGTTTCAGTTGTGAAGTACTTATACTTTTCTCAGACGGGAGTGTCCGTTTTTCTTTTGTTCTATTCCTGGCCAAGAAAAGAAGTGATTTGTAATGACAATCGCATAACGACAGCTTTTAAAACATTTAGCCTAGTGTATTCCCTTATTTTCTTCCTACTTATAAGGAACTAAGTAATAACATTGTGCTGAATACCTCGATTAACAAGGTGCAGAAAGAAGAATAATCTTATGTAAGAAGTTCGTAGAACGGCTAGAAAAAGTCATGTGAGTGTAACACATCAGACTTTTTATTATTAGAGCCAGTTGAAAAATTCACTGCCACAGCTGGGATTTGAACGTGGTTCTCCCATTCTCCATGTGGTTGCTCTAAGCAATGAGTTCTGTGACAACACGCCAATATGTCATTCAATCTTCCAACTGGTTATATGTTTTTTACCCAGTTCAGCCAGCCAGTATGTCTCTCTTTAGAGAACTTAATGGCAACTTTCTAAGTACATGTCTGGGTAATATTAACATGTTATTGACCAACTATGGAAGCTATCTATTATATTGGTAATATGCCTTTCTTATATATATTTAAGATCACACAGGGTATGATTTTTACTTTCTCCATACATACTATGTACATAGTGTATAGAGAAGGTATAGCAATCCACCCAAAATTTTGATACCAGGATTTCACTGGAAATATGTTTTAGGGTCCCCTGAATCCAAAAAAAACATTTTCAGAAAAAGGTTGTGGGTGGTTGGGTGTGTGAACACGAAACTCAAAAACAAAAAGTCAGTAAAGTACCAAACTTGGTATTTAAGTTTAGTATCTTCCAGGGATGCGACACGAAGATTTTGAGAAAAAAAAAAGAAACCACCCCAAACTATCCTTTACATGGAACTTTTTTCGAAAATTTTAATTTTCTGAAAATAATGATTTTGATTAAAATATTGTATATTAAAGATATTTACCTGACAAATAAAATGTATATCTTGAATTTTCTAGGAATAGCCTCTGAAGTCTACTTTACTCTGGATGAATTATATGAAATTTTGCATAACTGCTAAACCATAAGAATTGGACAAAAACTTACAACACAAAAAATGTAGAGCACATTAAAACACACAATTTATGTTGTATACATTTTTTTCGTGGAGTTGATCATTTTTTAGATATTTCTTATTTTTGGTTTCATCTTTAGAAACTTACACTTTTCTCACATAGGAATTTGTCAACTCCTGTCCATACAAACAAAGGAGCTTCAGTCACATAGCAACCAGCTTTTGACTATCACTTTAACCTATGGCACTCCCTTATTTCCCTTCTACTTACTTACAAGGAAGCAAGTAATAAGACTTAATCTGCAAATTTTTTCTTGATTAGCATGAAGTAAATATAAGCATAAGCTTTTTAACAATATTTTGTTGCAGAGATATAGAGAAAGTCATGTGAATGGAACACATCAGATTTTTACTTTCTCCATACGCACTATGTGCATAGTGTATAGAGAAAGTATTGCACTCCACCCAAAAATTCGATACCAAGATTTCACCGGAAATATATGTTTTAGGATCCCCAATATCCAAAAAAAGCATTTTCACAAAAAGGTCCGTGTGTGTGTGTGTCCGTGTGTCTGTGAACACGATAACTCAAAAACGAATATTCGGTAAAATACCAAACTTGGTATTTAAGTTTAGTATCTTCCAGGGATGCGACATGAAGATTTTGAGAAAAACCCCCCCACCCCCAACTACCCTTTACATGGAACTTTTTTCGAAAATTTTGATTTTCTCAAAAATGGCTCTAACGATTTTGATTAAAATTTCGTATATGAAACATATTTACCTGACAAATAAAATGTATATCTTGAATTTTCTGGGAATAGCCTCTGAAGAGTAGTTTATTCTGGGTGAATTTTATTAAATTTTGAATAACTGCTAAACCGTAAGAGATGGACAAAAACTTACTACACAAAAAGTGTAGAGCTCATTAAAACACACAATTTATGTTATATACATTTTTTTCATGGAGTTCGTCGTTTTTGTGACATTCCTTATTTTTGGTTTCTGCTATGAAAAACGTATACTTTTCTCATACAGGAACTTGTCAACTCCTATCCATATAAACAAAGGAACTTCATTGACATAGCAACCAGCTTTTGACTATCACTTTAACCTACGGTTGTCCCTTATTTCGCTACTACTTACAAGGAAACGAGTAATTAGACTATTTCTGCTATTTTTTTCTGATTAGCATAAAGTAAATAGAAGTATAAGCTTTTTAAGAATTATTTGTTGCAGGGATATGGAGAAAGTCATGTGAATGGTACACATCAGATTTTTATTATTAGAACCAGTTGAAAAATTTAATGTGACAGCTGGGATTTAATACAGTTCTCCCACTCTCTGTGCAGTTGCTATAACCATTGTGCTACTGTGACAACATGCCAGTATCACATTCAATCTTTCAACTGAATATGTGTTTTTTATTCAGTTCAACCATCAGTATGTGTCTCTATAGAGAATTACTTTTATGGCGACTAACCTTCGTAAGTACTTAGTACTATCTGAGTAATATTAACATGTTATCAACCAACTATCCAGTAAAGGCTAACTTATCAGGACATCGTAGAACTGGCCCTTATTATTTTTAAGATTTAGAATTGCAATCTCTTAACTCCTGCTTAAGATTATTAAGATATTAAACATAATAACAGTAAAAATATTCAAAATTTTCTTTAGAAGTTTTTCATTTTTAAAGTTTACATGCACATACACAATACCATCTTTTGGGTATACTTAGGACAGCAGGAATAACTTGGAACAAAACTAGAATATTTTAATTTAGATATTGGCACAATTGTTAAAAGATGAATCTTCATCTCTGGCAGAAGTGCAGAGTTTATCATGATAATAAGATTTGATGGGTATTAATGAGGTAATGATTTTGGTCTTAAGAAACATTAATAAAAAAGGAAATAAACAAACAGTTTTGTACTCAACTTAAAAGACCAGTTTCCACATAATAACCTCATTTCTGAAGTATCTCGGCCATTTGATGAATAAGATTAGCCATTATTGGAAAGAAAAATATAGGGTGTATTCTAAAAACCACTATCAATGTCTTACTTAGGATACTCTTCTATTTCATGGGTAAATACTTAATCAGTTCTTGTGTTTTCTGAACAGTTTTGCATATCCCACTTCACCCCAACATGGTGAAGCAACATAAAGTAAGGAAATACCTTAATTTTTCAGAAGATAACTAAACTTCTAAAAGCAGCTTATTAGGCATATTTTCATTTATTGATGTCCTATGAAATAATATTTTGGGGCAAGTCAGTAGATGCCAAAAATGTGTTCATTATGCAAAAAACGGTAATAAGAATAATGGCAGGGGCAAGATGATCGACTTACTGCATGCAAACCACTTTTCAAAAAGTTTGAAATTTTACCATTAGCCTGTGAATATAATTGTCATTTGTTATAAAACCCCAGAAAAGTTTACAAAAAATGTAGATATTTATAACAAAGAGACCAGGCATAGACAGGGCTTACATAGACCAACAAATAATTTGCAGTAATTCCAAAAAGGGGTTTACTACAAAGGAATAGTTTTGTTTAATTCATTTCCCTCTCATATAGAATAATTGCACATGAACAAAACCAAGTTTAGATTAGAATTAAAAAGATACCTTATTAATCACATCTTCTATACAGAGGAGGATTTCATTCAATCAAAAAATACTAGGGTAATTATGTACCATTATAAATATAATAAACATGAATGCATATGTACAAGTAGGTTTTTGGAAACAGGCATGTAGTTGTAAATCATGCAAAACTGATGCCTCTGAAAATTTACTGTCAGAGTTATTATTCGTAAATAAATGCATTAATAAGTATCAATAAATGTAATTCTTGACATGATCTACATCCTAGAGTTTGGACACAGAGCCTAATCTCAAAATAGGATCTACAAATTGCAATGTTATGTCTGTATGTAAAAAAGCCAGTAGAAGCTTAAGAAACACAGAATTGAGTATACAAAAAGCTACAGAGAGATATGGTATTCCCAAAAGTTTCATAAATAGGAAGTAAACAACAAAAATATTGGTACATATGGCCATCCTACAGCTGTTAGTGCTACAAATGAATGATGCTTGATGAAAAATCTTTAACTAGCAGCAAGCTGGAGCTTCATGTAAGATTATTAGTAAGAAAAATATCTGAACAACCAGGGATTTGTAGCGCACAGGTTTAACAATTATCCATCTGGTTCAAAATGGGTAAAATTATTCTTAAACAGACATAACGATGAACTTAAAATCTGATTTTCAGAAAATGTAAATAGAGCTAAGGCTGCTGTAAGTGAAGACATTTTGCAATCATACTTTGAAGAGTTGAAAGTTTCACTAGATTGAGTTTTACCAGATGCAATATTGAATTATGATGAAACAAATATGGCTGACGATTCAGGGAAAAAGTAATCATATGGAGAAACATTAACATCATGAAGGAACTATTGACTAAACAAAATCAAGTATATTAGTAATGTTTGCTGGTACAGCATTGGACATGTCTTCATCCATATGTATTATATAAGGCAGAACTGTTGTACCACACTTGCTGAAAATCAAGGTATTTCAAAGTTACACTTTTCAAAAACTGATTTTTACATAACTGCATGTTCATATCTAAAATGCTTAGGTTGGAGGTAATTTGGTAAGTCACATCTTTTTGAAAGTCATAAAGGAATGTGAGAAGAATAATACGAGGGCCGTTCAGAAAGTAGCCTCCGGTTGATTGCAAGAAATTCACCAAGTTAAATAAAAATATTTTAATATATACATCTTACAACTACATCTTTGCACTATTTTTCTACATAGTTTCCATAACGATTGAGGCACTTATTGTATCTGTTCACAAGCTTTGAAATTCCTTCTGCATAAAAATCACCCGCTTGTGCCTGGAGCCAGCCTGTGACCGCATCTTTGAGCTCTTCGTCGTCATCAAACCGCTGGGACCCGAGCCATTTCTTCATATGCATGAAGAGGTGATAATCGCTTGGTGCCAGATCTGGGCTGTAAGGTGGATGGTTGACAACGTCCCACTTGAAGGACTCAAGAAGGGCTGTTGTTCTGCGAGCAGAGTGAGGACGGGCGTTATCGTGCAAAAAAACGATACCGGAAGTCAGCATACCACGGCATTTGTTCTGTATAGCCCGTCGTAATTGTTTTAGTGTTTCACAGTACACGTCTTGATTAATGGTCGTCCCACGTTCCATGAATTCAACCAACGACACCCCTTTTGCATCCCAAAACACCGTTGCCATCAATTTTCGGGCAGAAAAATCTTGCCGGGCTTTTATTGGTTTGGTAGGCGAATTTGAATGTGCCCACATCTTTGATTGTTCTTTTGCCTCAGGGTTCACGTACTTAATCCAGGTTTCTTCCCCGGTCACGATTCTGTTTAACAATGGTTCACCTTCGGCCTCATAACGTGACAGAAAGTCTAATGCAGAGGCCATTCTTTGAGTTTTGTGGTGGTCGGTAAGAATTTTGGGCACCCATCGTGCACAGAACTTACGGTAACCCAATCTTGCTGTCACTATCTCGTACAAGAGAGTCTTAGAAATCTGTGGAAAATCAGTAGACAACTCCGACATTGTGAAACGTCGGTTTTCACGAACTTTTGCATCAACTGTCTGAACGAGTTCGTCCGTGACCAATGATGGTCTACCACTCCTCTCTTCATCATGAACGTTTTCTCGTCCACTTTTAAATAAACGTACCCATTCACGGACCACTCCTTCACTCATAACTCTTGGTCCGTACACGGCACAAAGCTCACGATGAATAGCTGCTGCAGAATATCCTTTGGCTGTAAAAAACCTTATAACAGCACGCACTTCACATTTGGCGGGGTTTTCTATTGCAGTACACATTTCAAACGGCCACAAACACTAAACTAGCGCAGGTACGACTTTCACTCGACCACGGCTTGATGCCGACTGACCTGTTGAGTGCGTGAATGCACAGATGGCGTTGCTACTCCCCCCACTACCCGCACTGTGACCGATCGGAGGCTACTTTCTGAACGGCCCTCGTATATGCATTTTGTTATTATCTCTAAATGCAATTAATCTATGTGGCCTCTCAGCTTGGCTTTCTTTAGACCATTGAGGTGAAATAGAAGTTTTGGAAGAATGTAAAGCAAATATTGAGGTTTGCTTCTTAAAGATATATCCTCACGTCTTCTGGAGAAAGTCTGAGAAGCTGCAATAACCAAGCTGCAAAACTTGATTAGTGGATTTGAAACAAGTGGTATATATCCTATAAATCCACCAAATGTGATTTCAAAGATCTCAGTTCAATTCAATTTATTAATCCTCTAAAATCAGTTCTGTACATAGTACTTTGATGCAGAATATGTCAGTAATTAGATGTACCAACAATGAAGAGTAAATGCTAAGATGCAATGAATCATTTCAAAGTGACATGAGGATAATAAACTGAAGAAGCAGAAAAAGATGCTGAAAAATAAAAAAGAGAAAGCAATAAACCAGAAATAATTAAAAAAGCTAAAAACACCTTATCCTTCGAATAAGAGGAGAAGAAAAGAATATCAATGTCATCTTCAGAGGAAGAAAATTACCACTATTTTCTTCATGATTTGTCATCTGATCTCAAATTTATGATGGAAGAAGATAACAGCCAGCAACATCAAGGACTAGATAACATTGGTTGGTTTCAGCATGAAGGACCAACTTTCCAGCAGGAATCACTAAAAGTTCAGTGTGAAAATCCCAACAACAAAAAATATGATAGTAGGCAGTGCTCTTTGGAGAGTTTAATGTCCTTTAACTGGTTAGCTAGCTCTTTTTATATATATATATACACACGCATGTACATAACTTCCTGTATTGAATGAACTGTTGGTATCACTTTGCAGGAATTGGCTCAGCTATTTCATTTTCTCTTGCTGCTATGTATGTTTTCATTTGTACCTCTGTATAATAAGATACTTCAGGCATGAGCGTTTCCTGGTTTATGAACTAGAACTAGTATATGATCTTCCTGCATATGATAGAACATATTATGGAACTTTGGTATATATGACAGGTATATGCCCATGAATGATGCAGCTAAAGTTTCAATTGGAAAGTTGTTGCGGTAGATTCTAAGCCATAAAATGTTGGCCTTCCTTATTGGCAACTACTTTCTGTAATTTGGACTTATGTCCGTTGAAGGAAAGTAAATACATTAATAAACACTTAAATTTGTTAAACCAACAAGGAAAAAATCAAAATATGGTTTTATGCACCAAAATACTCTCTTCAACCTAAACCAGTATATTTAATTGCATTTAAACCAATTGGAGTACTGAATGATTGTGAAAATAAATCTGTTATTCTATTAAAGGGGAAATCTAAGTAAATGTTTTGCTTCTAAATGAATTTCACAATTTTGTGAATCCTATGCATGTTGAACATACGTGGATTTGTACTCACTACCATAAAAAAATAACAGTTTTTGAAATGTTTGTGCCACAATAAATATTGTCTTGATCCATTTAAACAATTATCATTTGCAAAACACATGCAATTAAAATTCTGTGCAGGTAACATTTTGACTATGCTTGTATCTTCATATTTGTATACGCAACTTGACATAAATGTAGAAGTATTATGCCAACTCAGAATATAGATCTCATTTATTAATGAACATCTGAAAATAGCTATAATGTAGGTAACCTAGATTTTAAAGAAATAATTGCAAATGAAAAAGAATTGAATAAAAAAGTTTGGTTATGTTATTTTACTGTAGCCCAAACTGGATATAAAATAAATCTATACTGCTTATCTAAGAATCAGCCAGTGGCACAGAACTCGTCTCTTGTTTCTCCATCTATTGGTTCATTTCAACCTATGTGGATCTAACCAACTTTGTGGGGTGCATGTCAAGTGGTTCTGAGTTTGCCCATATTGCATTAAATTTACACTTAAGTTTATTATTGTTATGTTAATGCTTAATTTTCATTATGAACAATCCCTAACATACAGAAGACATTAAATTGCACTAAACATTGAAAACATATTTGTGAATTGGCTTGCTGTTTAACATAAAATATTTTCTGACTTTATACACATAGTGTAAAGAAATGTAGTTATTTCTGAATAACATTATGCAAGATCCTGCATTCTTGGGTTACTTTAGTTCATATGTTGTATGAATTATACCCCATGCAATGAAATGTAAGTGCAGATGTAGCATAAATGGGAAATTTATATATTAATCAATGTAAGCATTCACATAGACACGCACAACACACTATACAATGCAATGCAATATAAGAATTTACAAACTCGAAACTTTATCCTTGCATTGTCTACATAGAGAAAGAATTCTGCATTCCTTCCTCTGTGCATTGCCTGCTCTTCAACATCATTACAATGCAAGATTTTTGCGGTGCCTACTGTACATACATGCTCTTCTATTTGACCATGCTGCAACATATCTCATTTCGCTCAATATGTTATGGCAGTCTCCTTATGAATCCTCCTTTGATTTAATGGATGTACCCATCATCTGCTTCTAGATTTCTTGGCTCTCATAAATCGTAAAGTGTAAAGAGGTAATTCACAGTTCATTAAATGTGCAGCTTTATCACTTTCTGCAGTCTCTATGCTTGCATCATTTTAAATATTTTTGGATAAACAATTATTGTGATGTCATTGGCACAAGCAACAGTTGTTAGTATGTAATTTTTATAACCTACTTATTTGTAGAAGGTTGAGAAAATGTTCATTTATGGTATTGTTGGTTATGTTATTGAATTTGAAACTTGCAGAGCGCTTGGAAGTTAGCTACATTTATGAAAGTTACAAACCTAGAAACCCACGCCAATATCTTATGTTACAATTACGACTACATTGTGAATCATCTGCCCCTGTGCTTCACTTATGCTGTATTACATCTGCTGTTCTTGCATCTCATTGTGAATGTGGCTTTACTCTTGTACAATGTTGTACTTATTGCATGTGTAAATATAGTTGGTCATCAACTTTTTTATATTAAAAATGGTTGCCTTTTAATGCATAATGTAGGCGTTAAGCAATATTTCTGAACATTAGCCATAAACACTTGTTCATTAGCTTAGCATCAGTGGCGAAGCGTGGCTCATAGTTTTGAGGAAGCACAATTTTAAGAACTGCTAATTTAACTACTAGTACTACAACTACTACTATTATTATTATTATTATTATTATTATTATTATTATAATAATAATAATAAACAATAAAAAAATAATTTAGCTACTTACCTTATTTTTTGTAGTGCAACTTTTTCGGTTGCCCATCTTCTATAATTTTAAGTTTCTCATCAAAAGTGAGAGTGTGAAGAATAATTTATTTTTAAATTGTTCAATTACATAACCACATGAACTAATTTCAATTGTTAGTAATGTGTTGCTAGTACCTGAAGTACTTGGTTGGTCAGAGTTTGAATCACACACGTGGCTTTGGAGAACTGGCAAAACCAATGTAGTTACGACTTCTCAGCGCATCCAGCAGGTATACCCACGTTCCTGACTTCTTAAAATAGATTATTTCTTGCATAAATAACAGTACCCTTATCACTACTATGTATAGCACTGTAGATGCAACATGGAAAACACAGTTAACAAATCCACAGTAAAGAACTTCCGATAGATTTGTGGAATACTTAAAATACCAATACAGTAAAGGGAACTGCTGAAAAGCACTACTGGCTCCCCCCTGCAAACAGAACCAGGGCACAGGGCATAGGTGGGAAAGGAAATAATGCACTTGGAGTGTACTGTCACGTATGTGCCTGACACCGAAGAAAGAATCCTTGGCACTCCGTGGAAAGAAGATTGGCCAGAAACAAGGAGACCAAAGCAGTGAAAACTAATCAGTTGATATATCAAGCCTCTCAAAAATAATTTCAGACCACTAATATTTACGTATGTGATGAAGAGAACATTGAGTATTGTATGAGTTACATTTTGCATCTGTTGACACAGAAGCGGCAGTTCCAGCGCCTACTTGGATATTATGCTACTGCTTAGCATATATAAGTAAACTTAAAAAAATCTGATGTGTACCATTCACATGACTTTCTCTATATCCCTGCAACAAATTATTCTTAAAAACCTTATACTTCTATTTACTTTATGCTAATCAGACAAAAATGAGCAGAAATAGTCTTATTACTTACTTCCTTGTAAGTAGAGGCGAAATAAGGGACTATCATAGGTTAAAATGATAGTCAAAAGCTGGTTGCTATGTCAATGAAGTTCCTTTGTTTATATGGATAGGAGTTGACAAGTTCCTGTATGAGAAAAGTATGTTTTTCATAGCAGAAACCAAAAATAAGGAATATCTCAAAAACGATGAACTCACGAAAAAAATGTATATAACATAAATTGTGTGCTTTAACGTGCTCTACATGTTTTGTGTAGTAAGTTTTTGTCCATCTCTTACGGTTTAGCAGTTATTCAAAATTCAGTAAAATTCATCCAGAATAAACTACTCTTCAGAGGCTATTCCCAGAAAATTCAAGATATACCTTTTACTTGTCAGGTAAATATCTTTAATATACAAAATTTTAATCAAAATCGTTAGAGCCACTTTTGAGAAAATCAAAATTTTCGAAAAACGTTCCATGTAAAGGGTAGCTGGGGGTGGGGGGATTTTTCTCAAAATCTTCGTGTCGCATCCCTGGAAGATACTAAACTTAAATACCAAGTTTGGTATTTTACCGAATATTCGTTTTTGAGTTATCGTGTTCACACACACACACACACACACACAGACCTTTTTGTGAAAATGTTTGTTTTTGATATTGGGGACCCTAAAACATATATTTCCGGTGAAATCTCGGTATCAAAATTTTGGGTGGAGTGCAATACCTTCTCTATACACTATTTACATGGTGCGTATAGAGAAAGTAAAAAAATAAAAATATACACATGGAAGGTTCATGGGGAAGGGAAAAATAGACATGACAATCAAAGACAAGTGAGAAGGCATAACATGAGTGAGCACAGGAGTATGGAGGTTAAAAGATCTAAAGAAGGGTATTCCACAAAATCAAAGATCTGTATGTGTTGGAAATAAAAATCTGAAAGACATAATATGTAAGTATAAAGGAACTGAAATTTGGATAGAAGAGTACATAAATAAGAAATGCTTTAGCATAGAGAGAAAAATCGTATGTGTTCCATCCATATGACTTTCTCTACATCTCTAACAAATCTACTTAAAAAGCTTAATTCTATCTATTTCATGTAATCAAATTTCATTACCTTAAGGTATGGCCAATCAAGATATAAATGGCAGAAATTGTCTATTACTTGCTTCTTTGTAAGTAGAAGAGAAATAAGGGAGAACACCAGGCTAAATGATAGTCAAATCTTTTAAAAGCTGGTTGCTGTATGATTGAAATTCCTTTGATTGTATTGTCAGGAGTTGACAAATTCCCATATGAGAAAAGTATTTTAAAGCTGAAACTAATAACAAGTAATATCTCAGAAACGGTCAACTTCACAAGAAAAACATATATAAGTTATAGTATGTGTTTTAACAAGATCTACATTTTTTGTGTAGTAAGTTTTTGTCTATCTCTTATGCTTTACCAGTTAGATAAAATTTAGCAAAATTCATCCTGAATAAAGAGGTCTTCAGAGGCAATTGCCAGAAAATTTAATTTTCATGTGAACATCTTTAATATATGACATTTTAATCAAAATTGTTAGAGCCATTTTTGAGAAAATCAAAATTTTAGAAAAATTTTCCATGTAAAGGGTAGTTGGGATGGGGAGATTTTCTTGAAAATCTTTGCGTGACATCCTTGAAAGATACTATACTTTAATACCAAGTATGGTACTTAAATGCTCTACATTTTGAGCTATGTTACTCCCCCCAACACACACCTTTTTCTAATTTATTTTTTATTCAGGGGTCTCAAAACATTATTTCCATGAAATCTTGGTATTGAATTTTTGGGTGGAATATAATACCTTCTCTATACACAAGTACATAGTATGCATAGAGAAAGTAAAAATATGGCTATAATTGGAATGTTCCATAAAGATAGTAACAAGATAGGGCAATGCTTGAATAAAGTGAAAAATAGATGGAAATGGACAGTAAACAGAATTAAAGAACAAAATACAATTGAGACAACAAACTAGAATTAAGGAATTATTGTAAAACATAAGTGTGATCGGTAAAGAGCCATACTGAAACTGGTCATAGTCACTTATACATGGTGTAACATAAATAAATAACTGGAGTAACATTTTCTGTTTTTTTTTATATTCCATCTAGATCATGTTAACAGCATCTTTCAGAGTTGCATTCAAACACTGCAACTAATAATAAAAATTAAAGAATATACAGCAGAACATTGCTAAAAGAATACTGATTAAGGTCTTGCAATAAATGTTTTAATTTGATGCATTGTTCACAGAAATGAAGTTCAACTGCAGTCTCAGGAAGAGACTAGTCCCAACCAACAGGAATATTATATCGCTCCACTTCGCTAAGCAGCCAGTGATAAACAGGTTCAAAATATTGGAGCAGTGGCATAACATCAAGCCTGGTGGTTCCTGTGAGCTGAAATAGAGCTTCCTGCCATGTATGGCTGCTTCCTAGATGCATCATGGACCTGTAATAAACGTGTTTTCATAAATAGAAGCCTATATTATTTATTACTAACTTGAATCTCAATGGTCATTACAGATGTTCTATAGTGAAATACAGATGCATTGTTTAAGAAAGGGATGGGAAATGAAAAACATTAAAATGAGGAATCAGAATGTTGCTGAACATATATGTAGTGTATCAGTACAACTGTTATTGCTTGCACTAAAGTCATTTTAAATTAAATTGTTTGTTATTTAAAGATATATATTTAAGTCCATTGTTTTAATAACAATCACAAGAGAAGCCTCTTATTATATCCATGTTTTTTAAAAACCATGAAGCAAAGGCTCATGCTGCAATGCTTGCAGGTAGTGAGCATCAGCTGCATTTGCATCAGTTCACTGCTCACATTGCTCAGACTAAACATAACTTAGGTTTAGAATTGAAGGTTTGAAAAGACATAGTCATAAGCCATGCTTACTTAGTTTTGAGAAATTAACAAATTACGATTTGATGAAAATCCTTAAATATTCAAACAAAATTGTTATATTTTCTTTCATACCAAATGGTTCTTCAGAATTATTATTAAACAGATTTGTAAATAAAGATGATATTTTCAAATTCTTTACGTAGCTTTATAGTAATATAAAACTGTGCATTTGTAGATCAGCCTGACCATTTTGCAACGGCATTGGACTAAGTGAGGATTTGTATGCCTTCCACCAGAGTTACACGTATATGACCAGCAAGGATATGAAACATTAAGTACTGAATTAACTTACATTAGGCTTACCTACATCACAACAGATCTTGAAATTGTTGACCATATGGAACATATTCCCTATATCTCCAAAACAATTCTGGTTTACTCGTAAAAGTTCATGTTGACTGATTCCTTGTATATCTCTTGTGATGTTGTCTTTCAGTTATTGTAATGTGTGCAGATATGATGCATACACTTTATTCTTTATATCAATTCTCAACTATCTATTTAGTCACGATACATAGTTCCCAATTCATGCATAGAATTCGAGTAGTATGTGCTAGAGCTGAATCCTGCTGAAACCAGCCACACAATCTTTCATTTTTTATTAATTGCAGAAAAACATTATTTAAAATAAAATTTACATAAATATGTGAATCAAATGTGTCAAAAAATATGGGATCAATAATTCTACACACTCTCACTGTGCACCAAAGCCAAACTTTTGCAGTGTGGTGAGGAACTTCATGAATAATATGAGGATTTTATTGTTCTGAGTTAAAATGTGACTTTGAAGATAAAACCACCTTCATCAGTAAAGAATATTAAAAGTGGGTGCAAGCCACCATTATGAACAGACTTCAAAAACCAATTGCAATAATTAACCCTACTTACAGGTTGTAAATCTTGAACTATAGTTACTTTGCATGACTTTAGTTTCAGAAGTTTCGTTGCCACAAAAGCGATATCTTGGAAATGTGCTAAACATCTCTGTGATTTTTGGGGTAAGTGTTCTAACTAGGCCCCTATTTCATCAACCTTCTCTTCTGTCCACTGTTGAAAGCTTTTTTGGTCAAAAAAGATCCTGTATGTTCAACTTTATTGACATCATGAATAGTTCACATCCTAGGAACTCGAACACCTGCAAACCAGTGTTGCAACTCTCTACATCACCTTCTTGCAGAAGAGTATTTCACATATGCATCATACAGAAAAATATGTTGTTCTAAAATGAACTCAACCATTATTAATGGATAAATTAAGAGAACAACACAATTTTACTCTAAACACGCGAATAGATTTCTTTCCCTCACAACAGATCCAACTCAGTCGATGCATGAGCGGTAGCTATGGTGCTACTCTGACTGCAGGAGCACCACACCTCATCCAGTCCAATGTCACAGTGGGGCAGTCCGGCAGATCTACAAATGCATGGTAGAAAGCACCAGACATAAGTGGCTTATGATTATATCTCACTGAAAGAGAATAAAATACCTGATAACACATGCTGTGTATTAAGAAAAAAACATATTTAGCTGAAGAGATTATTTATATTATGTTGTACAGCACCAATGAAGTGTTTATTTAATAATGGATGTTGCAAATTCTGAATATTAGTCTCTCTTAAGGGACACTGGTATTGAATTTCTGATTACAACTGGTCAAAAAATAAAAAATGGGCATCCATAGAGAATCAACATTTTGTTGGGCTCTACAGCCATTTAAAGATCATTCAATACAACTGTTTTTAGCATAGCATTTTATAAAACTGTTTTTTTTAACTCGCATTTTTATACATTCAAAATGTTCCACACATATCAATTTTTATTTAAATACAATTAAAATTTTGCAGAATGTGCAGAAGTATGTATTGTAACACTACAGGTAACAAAAGTATCCTAACAGCAGCAGAAATTTTTCAAAAAAAGAAATCTTATAAAAATGAATTTTAGAGATTAAAATTTGTAATACTGTATCATGATTCATTAATCAAAGTTATTGAAATATCACTATGTAAAGTTTTTGTGTGTGATTCAAAGCTCCAACTTAAAAACTGTGAACCAGTATTCTCAAATTTTGGGGCATGTGAAATATTTTGATTATGCAACACATTTACATAATAAAAGTTATGAAAGAGCTTTTATCTTGCAAAGTAATTTATCTGGTTTGAATGAAATTTGATATTCATAACAGCAATACAATCATAGTAAAATTTTCAGAAACATCTAGGCAAATACACAAAATTTGAAATTCCATTCCCAGTGTCCCTTAAGGAAGTTATTCACATTATTGCATTAAGTCTTAGAAGTCCAAGAAGTCTTAGTTATAGTGAAATATATGCTCTAAGAAACATTACATCATTACAATCTAATTTTTATTGTTTGATCAGGAGTGGATTTCTGTATTTTTCAGGAAGATGGATTGGGGCAGGTTCAACTGGGCTTTATATGTCATCCACGTTCACTGTCCCAAATGTAGTGAAACATTTTTATTTCCTGTGAGACAAAGGAGAAATGTTACTGCAATATGATGTCCACTGTGCTTATTTTGACATCTACAAATGAACATGTCTTTTTCTATTGTACTTGACTTAGCGGCAGTTGGAGACTATGAAAATTCTTCTTGGTCTTAAAGTACAGCTTCAAAGATAAGAACATTGTCTTATTAATAATAAATAATAAGATCATGTACACATATTAACTATTCTTGCCCATGAACATTGCACAAACAAGATTACTTTTAAATTAAATAAACTCAGAAGTTCGAGACAAGTGAAGTAGTTCAAGTATAACAATTGAAAATGAGTCGGAATAGTGACACTCACCTCACTTAAATGAAATTTTCTCAAAACATATGTTTCAAGGGCATTTACTTTTATAGAAATCAGTTTTGCATAAACTTTTGATGCACTTCTGTAAGCAAGGTGATGCTAACACATTGTTGCTTGCAGCTCCTTTTAGTAGGAGGTAACCCATTAAAGATTGCTCAAAGCTTGAGACATTTGCTATGCCGTCATGCAGATTTTTATGTGTAAGCAATGCTTTGCAACAATATCAACATAATTTCTGTTACATAATAAGTCAACATTCTTGCACAATTAAACCTTTCTTTAGCTATTAATTTAAAATTATTTAGAGTTCCTGAATTTAAAGTATTTATGCATTTTAATTTTTCTTAAACATCCTCACTTTTGTTTGGCATCAACTCTTACTTTTATGTGCTTTCACATATATGTGTAATAATTTGTTGAGTTGGTTTTTTTAACACTACGTCACTTGCATTTTTACTATGAGGGACTAGTTTCGAAAGCCTATGCTTTCATTTTCAACCTCACAGGCCGGTGATCTTTGTTTTTCCATATGAGGATGTTTTCCCAGGTTGTGAGTTCATTGTGGCCTGACATGGTTTTAAGCAATTTTGGATTTGGATCTAGATTGTGGTTTTCTTTCCAAAAGTGAAATGCTACTGCCGATTTATCTCCTTGTTTGAATTTTAGGTTTCTAAAATGCTCTTTGGATCTGATTTTTAAACTTCTTTTGGTTTGTCCTATGTAGAATTTTTACAATTTGTACATTTAATTTGATATATTCCTGACCCATTTTCTGGTGGAATTTCATCTTTTATTTTTGAATTTAATAACTTTATGACAGAAAATCTGTTTATTGGAGCCAGGGTGATGTTTTGTTCTTTGAAGATTTTTTTTAATTTTCTAGATGCTCGGGGGTGGTAAGTGAATTTTTTGAATGTGTTGATATTGTTTTTTCTTGCTGTTAGGGTAGTTATTTATTTTATGTTTTTTTTCTGCTGTGCTTTGTTTAGTTTCTTGTATACAAGCTTCTTGCTTATCCATTTTGTGCTGCTGTTTGAATTATGGTTTTTAACTCTTTGTTGAATTCAGTTGTGCTCATAGGTACATTTGCTTTCACATATATCATTGCTTTATGCATTAAAGGTCCTTTTGCTACATTTTATGTTTTTAATTCCTTTCCCTACTTATTCTTGTCTCAGTGGTGTAACAATGAAATTTACACCTCACTAATGGGTATTTCAGCAGTCAACAAAAACTGTGTAACTTCACTGAAATTAAAATTGTTTCACTGTTCTTGGAAGTTAGTGTCTTACACACCAGTAACTTAAACTCTTGAAGTTTGCCATTTCCATTTAAGTGACAAAGCTATTTGGTTCTGTCAATTTCACAACATCCACCCAATTATGTGGGTACAGAACTGAACTTCTGTTTCTTGAATATTTGCTAATGTGATCAAGATCTTGGTCACATGGGAGTCTAAAGTATCACATCACACGAAAGGAGTATACGGTTTAAAATGTTTCAGTAGGCACTAGCAATTTAGAGGTCCTATTCTTTGGTCATCCCTTACAATAATCACTTATTGTGTAGAGTTGCTTAGCTTGAGGGTTGACCACTTTTAAGCATTTAAACAGCAATTTTCAAATCCATTGGATCCTCTCCCATTTTTATTTTTACTCCATAATGATAAATAACCATTACTAGAACCATGTTCATGTACGCCATAGTTTTGGGTCCACATTTTCTACTTATAGAAGGTTGGTCCTACTCAAGGTTTAAGAGTAAAAAATGTTTGCTGCATGTCCATTGCAATAAGAGGTATTTTTGAGAGTTCTCTCTGGACATAGCAGTCAGAAACTAATCATATTTTGCCCATTCTCAGCTTTCCTGAGATGCAAATCATGTTGGGCTTCAACAGTCTTGTCTGTCTTACTAGATACACCTGTCATCCAGTATTGCATTGCTGTTTGGTCTTCACCTTTTTTATTGATCAATTTTACTTTTCTTTTTTCTGGTAGTTTGCTTTCAGAATTGTTATTTCACTTCCCCTATTAACTTCAGGCAGATTTTTGTAAGGTGCAAATACAATGCTCTCTAAATAAGTATTGAGACAGCAAATAATGAATACTCATAGAAACATTTTATTTATCCAAGTTTCTCAAAATATTCTCTCTAGCGCTGTATGCATCCTTCAATCCTCTGGAACCACTTCTGGAAGCATCCATGCCACTCAGTGTCCAGCACTGCAGAAACTTCTCTTCGTATGCTGCAACAGCTTCCTCAGGGCTAGAAAATTGGTGATCTCTAAGCTTTACTGTGACCTCTATGGTGGTTCTCCACCATAGGGAACAGGAAAAAATCATTCATACCAAATCGGAACTATAGAGTAGATGAGTTGATAGTTTGCCTCAGTTCTTTGCAGAAACACTATTGTTACTTTAATGATGTGAGCTGATGCATTGTTGAGTTGCAATAAAATGCCCTAAACACTTTCAGAAGGCTAACTTCTGTGTATCATTTTGCAGCAGCAGTTTTCTGATTTTCAAGCATAACTGTTGTCAAGTGACCATTTGTGGAGAATAAAGAAGCAACTTTTTCTTTATGGCTTTCCTTGCCCTCTTGATCTTGATGGGTGCTTGGTCATCTGGGAACACCCAAATGGAGAACTGACATTTTGTTTTTGAGTCAAACTGATATATCTATGTTTTGTCACGCGTAACAATATCTGAAACACGGGAGACTTTCGACAGTTAAATCTTTGCAGCATTTCTTGGCACCATTCCACCTTGAAGCTTCTGTGCTTCATATAAATTATAGGGCACCCATGTTGATATTTTTTTAAATGAAGGTGTTCAGGAAGGATGGTTGCAACTCTCTGCAAACTAATTGCTAATGCCAGCTCAATGTCCTTGATCTTCCACAATCATTGTTTCTACAGTGGTCATGTTCTTCTCAGTCACCACGTTGTTGGTCTGCAACTTTTCCCTTTATTTTCAAAACTTGCAAATATGCATAGAAGCTTGTGACAGTGATGTGATTAAATAAAAAATAAAAGAATTTGAGTTGGTTTTTGTAACACAAACATCACTTATTTTTACTTACTGGGGACCGGTTTTGGGTAACAGTTCCCATTTTCAACCCTTAATTCCGACTAAATCTTTCTTCGTTGGCGACGATGGGGGTGGTGGTGTATTAACTGTGGAGGTATCTGTTGCTGGATCTATGAACTTCCAGAGGTTGCTGTAAGGTGGCAAGTCAAAATTCATGATATGGCTCTTTTTCTTCATGATGTAGAACTTCTCCCAGACATCTAATTAGATGAACATCATGAATTTTGACTTGCCACCTTACAGCAACCTCTGGAAGTTCATAGATCCAGCAACGGATGCCTCCACAGTTAATACACCACCACCCCCATCGTCGCCAACGAAGAAAGATTTAGTCGGAATTAAGGGTTGAAAATGGGAACAACTGTTACCCGAAACCGGTCCCCAGTAAGTAAAAATAAGTGATGTTTGTGTTACAAAAACCGACTCAAATTCTTTTATTTTTTATTTTCCCTTTATGTTTAAAAGATTGCTGCCCACTCATACCCAGCGGAACACAGTGGCATGTGACAGGAATAGTCCCCAAAAGCCCTCCTCAAACACTTAAGTGACTGCATTTCATCTGAGCCACATTTGAAATCTACAAGATTATTGCACAAAGATGCTCTCTCTGAAACTCCATAGCAATTGCAAGAAAATTCACATTTTCCAGACTTCAAACATAAAATGAGGGAAAATGAATGATGCAACATTGTTCTGTTGCTACCATTGCATTATCAATGAGTCAGCTATTTCGACACAGTAACAATGCTTTCCCCATGGGTGCCAATATTCAATGTCTCATGTACTGATGAATAATCGTAAGCTTTCACAGCTGGAGTCAGAATTATAACAAGTTCTTTCTTCTGGGCTGAGAAGTCGTGGTCTGATGGAATCTTCCTGCCTAAACATTTCGTTCACAGCTGCGGTGAACATCTTCAATGGCATGGTCGTAGTCTTCAAGGTGAAGGTTTAGTCGCAACTAACTAAATGACCAGAATGATAGCGTTATTTGTACATTGGACAGGGCTTGGCCAATGTGGAGTTACTGGTGGCTGATTGGTTCGCATCATTTTTGCGTTTAAGTGCCTGTTTTATGTACTCAAGTATCAGATGCCAGTTTTGTTTAATTTGAGGGCTTCTTCCTTTCACTTGAAGTTATTGGAATGTTTGTAAATTTCAATGGCTTCGTGTGCAGTCTAGCATCAAGGAAAGTATGGCCATCTCTTTATATTGGATGATGACTTTTATCTAGTTATTTTTGTACTCTTCAGCCTGTTCAGTTGGTGAACTGTATCCATTTCATCAGATACGTGAGCAGTTTGTCTTTGGGATGCTTGGAAATAGATTCTTGACATCAATTGAAACGAGTGGGGGTCTAATTTAATTAGTTGTAGTTTATCCTCTTGCTCAAGAGAGTTGTTGATACTGTGGCTTTCAAACTATGGCAATTCCTGAAATTGTTAGAATAGCCAGTTAGTAACATTTCAATTTTAACTTTATTCAAGCAAGTACTGATATTAGACATTACCCTGCAAGACATGACTTTACTACAAGTGTGAAGAACAAGTCTTCTGAGCCCCAGTAGATTTTGCAGCTTTTTAGAAAAATCTTCCAAGTGTCATATGGGTTGAAATGAGGACTATTGGGGGCCATATTTGCTCATCATTGAAGCAGCTGGAAAATCTTTATGAAATGTTTCCTATATTCAAACATTTGTGTAAGAAATCCAAACCAATGTTTGTAGTATGTGGCGTTCTTCCATCTTGCATCAACCATTGCATATTGAAGAGCAATGCAGTAGCAAGAAGCTCTGGAAGGAAGTTATTGTTCTCTGTTTACACTTCATAGAAAAATGGTTTGTCAGTCCATGACCAGATATTGCAGCCCACACTGTAATCCTTGAAGCATAGTTTTGTTTTTCATGAAGCAAAAATGGATTTTTAATAGCCCAATATGTTTGTTGACCATACTGTTCAAATGAAAATCTGCCATGTCAGAAAACCAAATGTTTAAGAGTTTGTTGATTATTACCCTGCAAACAAAATGTTAGCCTGTGGTGCTTGTGTTTTACAGTGAGCTTATGCACATGTAGTAGTGCATATTATAAAGTATGGATGTCAGGATATACCTAAAGCTGGTTGGTCTTATCAGACGATGAATGAAAATGGTGAAATGATGCTCAAATGTTCTTGGGGTCCATGGAGCTCAAAGTTACTCAACATTGGTATTCTCAGGATAAGGAAAAACCCCCCAAAAAAACCTAATACAGGTAACTCAACCTAAGCAAGATTCAAACTCGCAACCTGTTGAATGTGAGGTAGACATGCTACTCACACACTACCCAGATGGCAGTGCAGGCTGTATACATTGTTTCTTCCCTGTACAAATTTGCAGTATGGTCTGTGAATGGTTCAGTTGCAAGGGGACCACATGTATTAAACTGTTGTCGAATTTGCATCTGAGTCACAACAAGCTTTTATTTCATAAAAGATAATACAATTGCTGATCATTACTGTGTTGTAAATCTTCCATTATCAGTCATGTTGTAAACATTACTGCCCTAGTGAAATGTAATTTCTTTACTTGTTTGTTTTTCCGTACTTCAGTGCTACTGTTTTTATATAATGGAATGTCTTACACAATTCATAAATGATATAAGAAATAAATGGTGATTCATCTCAAACACCACCTTGTAGTTCATGATATGAAGCATAAAATTTGAACTAGAATTTATAATTATTGAGTCGATTTTTAAACACATCACTTTCAGTAATTGTAAGTGATTAGTGAACAGCTCTATTACATAGTCCATTGCTAAAATTACTTAACTTTAAAGTTAAATATGGTCTATAAACTTTTTGTATAGTTTAGGAAGTGGTGTTCTTTATTACCATTCAATACTTATCTGTGGTACCAGGAAGAATTTCAACAAGTGTGGCAGAAAGAAGCAGTACTACCAAGTGTTTGGGGATTTTTATAAAATTCCATTTCCATTTATTTTACACAGAAGTTTTATGCATTATATTATGTTGGACAACATCTAGTTTTATAATTTTCAGTTTCAGGAAGTTAGCGTTGTACTTTTGGAAGATGAACCTAAATACTAAGTTTGATATTTATCCAATTGTTTATTACTTTCTCTATGTAGTGCATAGGTATAGAAGATATTGCATTCCATCCAAATAAAGCATTTTTAGAAAAAGGTCTGTATGTGTATGTGCATGAGCAGAAGCAAGAGGGAGAGGAAAAGAACAATGTAACTCAAAAATGAAAAGTTGGTTAGATACTATACTGATATTTTAGTTCAGGTCTTCTAAGGATCGACTAAAAGGTTATCAAGACTGCTTCCATGGTCAAGTAGTCAGCGAGCTGATTTCTCACCTGGAGGTCCCAGGTTCAATTTCCGGTTGGAGCAGGGAAGTTTTTTTAACCGGAATCATTCCTTATCCCCCACAGAGTCTGGATGTATATGTGTGATAGTGAATGTGTGTGTGTTTAAATAAAAGAACATTATTAAAAATCCAACGTTTAAGAAACTAAAGCCAAAGACCTCGATATGACCATATTAAGAAAAAAAAATGATTGTCAAGAAAATCTCCCCACCACAAAATAGCCTTTATAGAGAAACATTTTTGATTTTCTCAAAAAGTGGCTCTCTTAATTTTGATTAAAATACTGTATGTTAAATATTTACATGACATAAAATGTACATCTTGATTTTTCTGGAATTAGTCCTGAAGACTTCTTCATTCTGAATAACTTTTGCATAACTGGTAAACCATAAGATATACACAAAAACTTAGTACACAAAAAGTATAGATCTTGTTATAATACACAATTTATAGAGTTAATCACTTCCAAGGTATTCCTTTTTATTGGTTTTAATTTTAAAATACTGAAACTTTCCTCAAAAGGGAAATTGTCATTCCTTTTTCATTTGTTTTACATTGCAAACAGAATTGAATTCCAATCACATAACTATCACTTTAGTCTAGTCTATTTCCTTATTTCTCTTCTATTTACAAGTAAACAAGTAATAAGACCATTTCTGCTAATGTTTGGCTTAATTAGCATGAAGTAGTTAGCTTTTGTATGAATAGTTTGTTCCAGAATAGGCAGAGAAAGTCATGTGAATGAAACAGGAGTTTTTTTTTTGTTTTTTTTATTTATTTATTCTCTGCACATTCATTCTCACATTTGCAGATTCTTCTCTAAAATTACTTTTGGGATTCAGGGTGCCACAAAGCAAAGGTTATTCAGAGAAAATTCAAGATGTATTTTTTATTAGTTGGGCAAATACATTAAATCAATGTACTTTGATGTACTTATGTATTGAATTCAAAATTGTTAAGAACCATGTATGAAGAAGTTGGGGTAAGGGAGATTTTTCTTGAAATTTTTTTAGTCACACCTTGGAGTAACAACTTAAGCACCAAGTTTGTTAAATTATGGAAAATGAATCAATGTTAAGCATTCATATTGCTCCGCTTGCCAAATTAGTGGAAATTGGGGGAAAGGGGTTTTTCTTGAAATTTGTTGAGTTGCATCCTAGGAATAACAAACTTAATCACCAAGTTGGTTAAATTATAGAAAATGAATCAACATTACACACTCATTTTGCTCCACTTACCAAATTAGTGGTAGGACATGTTTTGAGGACCTATGTTCCCCATTTTTGGCTGATAGTTTGAGAAATGGAGCAATATATAGGTGCTTAGCATTGATTCATTTTCCATAATTTAATTATTTCCTTCTCTATGTGAAACATTCAATGATTTGAGGTTTAAATTATAAAGGGGTTATATATTTGACTGTGCATACCCCAAGGATCTCTTGTAAGTAATTTTATTTGCTTTGGGGGTCCTTAAGATATATGTGGTAAAATATCAATAGAAACAACTTTGGAAGGAGTAGAATACCTCTACTTACTAAGAATAGCTGGTAGAAGATATAAAAATGAAAGTCAAAGTGCTTCCAAATTCATATCTGAATCAGATACATTTTTTGCCAGGCAATCATTGTCGAGAAAATTTCCTCACTACAAACTACCCTTTACATGCAAACATTCTCTTTATTTTTCATTTACACATAAATGACTAACAATTTTAATAAATTATAACTTTGAACTGGTGGAGTCAGACTGAAAAATTCAATGGCAAGTCAGGATCTGAACCATGGATCTCCCAGTCTCTAGCCAGTTGCTCTAACCACTGAGCTACCATGGCAATATGCTGACAGAGCATTAAATTCCTCAACTGACTCACATATTTCCCGCTACACCACAAGGACATCTAAAATTATTTTGAGATGACATACCCAAATGGCAACTTACATGCCATGGTAGAGCAACTGGCTAGAGACAAGGAGAGCACGATTAAAATTCTGGCTATGGCATTGAACTTTTCAGTGTGGTACTGCCTACCCAACTGCTGTTCTACACATGATTTGTGTGAAAAAGAACTATTAACACAAATTATGAGGTGTCGCAATAAAGAAACCGGAGTAATTGTTACATTTCCAGCTTCGTCTATGACAAAGAGAAGAGTGAGGGATTGTCCTTGGAATCTCCCTGACATGCATACAAAATTTCACATTGATGTGGGGGTTAGTCTTACTGTGAGCCTTCTTAGAAATGGGTCTTGTGTCTGACCTCTGTCAGAATTATGCTGTGCTCTAAAATAGAATACTATGCTAACATCAAATGCCTCACAAAACTTGAAAAACCTGCCACAGAAACTAAGATTTGTTGAAATAAGTTTATGGTGAGCAATGTCTATCTTGTATGCAAGTTTTTGAGTGGGTTAAAAGGTTCAAGGATGGTAGGAAGATGTCAAAGATGATTGAAAATAGGACTGTTCTTCCACTTTGAATAGTTCAAGAAGGCCGCCACCTTAGCATTTGAGCAATTTCAGAACTTGCCTGCATCAATAAGGAAACCGTTAGATTTTGCATGATGATCTGGACATGACATAGGTTTGTGCTAAAGTGATGCCAAGAATCCTCACAAACAAGCAAAAGCAAAATCAAGTGGACTGCAATGCTGACATTCTTGAAAACACTGAAAATGACCTGATTACCTCTGCAAAGTTACATGTGATGAAACATAGATATTCCTATATGATCCAGAAGCTAAGTGACAATCCATGCATTGGAAGAGCCCTCAATCCCCTAGGAAGAAGAAGGCATGCATGATCAAATCAAATTTCAAAGCAATGATGATTGCTTTTTACAATATCCAAGGGGTTATCTACATTGATAGGGTTCCTATCAATAAAATTTATTATACAAACGTCCTGAAGACCCTCTGTGAACATGTACAACAAAGAAGACTAGATCTGTGGAGGAATCACTCTTGGATTCTTCATCAGAATAGCATGCCGACCTATAACGCAATGTCTGTGAGGAGAGGTTTTTGGCAAAAAACAACATTCCAGTGATTGAACATCCACCATATTTGCCTGACCTAGCACCGTCCAATTATTTTCTCTTCACAAAAATGAAGTCTGCTCTCAAAGGAACCAAGTTCGAGTCCGTAAATGCAGTGAAGGAAAAAGTGATAAACTCCTTAATAGCATAACAGAAAAAGACTTGCAACATTGCTTCCAGCAGTGGAAAATTTGCATGGAGCGGTGCAGGGATAGGGGATAGGACAACATTCAGTTGTGTTAGTTTTTTCAAAAACGAGTTAGGGCACGAGACTGGTTTCTTTATTGCTATATCTTGTATAATATGTTCAAAATAATGTAACAAATTGATATCTTGAATTTTTTAACCATTTTCAAAATATTTTGTTGTATGTTTGCACTTTCTGAAATGTAAGAGCATCATCTGATGGACATACTTAAAAGTTGGTGATTTTTCTTTTATCTTTCTATTATAAGCAGTCAATACCCAGCTAAAGACTGGAATGCTGTTGCATGTATAGATAATTTTCACACTTTTAACATACTTTGAAAATTTTATAAAAAAGTATTTTAATGAAGCTTCTATGGATTTTTTTTTTTTTTTTTTTTTTTGAAGAAAGTAAAGGAGTGAAGGTGAGTAAATTTTTCCCAAAATGAATTACAATTCAATTTATAACTCAAAATCTTATAATGTTTACCTCCTGTTTTGTGGATAAAGTATAATGGATTGAAGAAAGCTTTTAAGTGAATACAAAAATATATACATAACAGCTATACAGAGTCTTCATTTCATGCATGCTCATTTTGCAAAGAAATGCCTTGCACTATGCTGTTTCTAACTAGTTCTCTTCTCCCTCCACTTTCCCTCCCTTCCATGCACTAGCTAATCAGTCAATACAAAGTGAATACATGCAGATGTTGCAAGATCACATGTTTCAATCTTATTGTGTGTTAGTGCTGTTGTAGTACCCAAAAAATCTATATACTTTAGCACATAGATTCTTCCTGTAAGATTCTTTATTTGACAAAAAATCTTGTGGAGAGGTGAGACTGCAATTTATAGAGTGATTTCCTGCTGTTTACATTATAGAGAAATGCTTAATCTTAAAAATCTGATGTGTTCCATTCACATGACTTTCTCTATATCTCTGTAAATTATTATTAATAAGCTTATCTTTTATTTATTTCATGCTAATCGAGAAAAATTAGCAGAAATAGTCTTATTTCTTGCTTTATTGTAAGTAGAAGCGAAATAAGGGAGTAGCATAGGTTAAAGTGAAAGCCAAAAGCTGGTTGCTATGTGATTGATGTTCCTTTGTTTGTATGGACAGGAGTTGAGAAATTCCTGTATGAGAAAAGTATGTTTTTCAAAGCTGAAACCAAGAAAAAGGAATATCTCAAAAACGATCAACTCCACGAAAAAAATGTATATAACATAAATTGTGTGTTTTAACGTGCTCTACATTTTTTGTGGGTTAAGTTTTTGTCCATCTCTTACGGTTTAGTAGTTATGAAAAATTCATTCAGAATAAAGTAGTCTTCAGAGGCTATTCCCAGAAAATTCAAAATATACATTTTATTTGTCAGGTAAATAACTTTAATATACAATATTTTAATCAAAATCGTTAGAGCCATCTTTTAGAAAATCAAAATTTTCGAAAAAAGTTCCATGTAAAGGGTAGTTTGGGGTGGGGGATTTTTCTCAAAATGTTCGTGTTGCATCCCTGGAAGATACTAAACTTAAATACCAAGTTTGGTATTTTAGCGACTTTTCGTTTTTGAATTATCGTGTTCACAGACACACACACACACACACACACACACACACACACACACACACACATGCGCGTGCACACACACACACACACACCTTTTCCTGAAAATACTTTTTTTGGATACAGGGGACCCTAAAACATATATTTCCGGTGAAATCTCGGTATCAGAATTTTTGGTGGAGTGCAATACATTCCTATACACTATGTACATAGTGAGTGTAGAGAAAGTAAAAATAGACTAAGGAAATGTGTAATTGTTAGTAAGAAATCAAATATAAATTATCATATTCTTACAGAAGTAAAACTCAATAATATCGGACAAAACATAGGATGAAGTTCAAAGAAAAATATCTAAGAATGCCTGTAGGAATTTCAAACACTCAGTTTGAAAAGCCAGTAATGTATAGTTCAGAACTGCAATAGCTGAGTAGAATTAATTTCTGCTATTGGATGTTGGCTAATGTAATGATCACTCTATTGACCTACATTTAACTTTTGAAATAATAACCTAAGTGCTAGCCAGCGGGTCCTTTTAGGATTTGATCTATTGCCCAAGACAAAATTAATACCTACCTATGTGTTAGGAATAACATACCAGATAAGTGCTAGTCAGAAAAACCTTCCAGTACTCAATCTAGCACCTTGCCTACCAGAGCATTCCTAGCAAACTTTAAAGAAATTTCACAATTGGCAGATTTGACATATGACTCGACCACATAACTGTCAATTGGAATGCATGACTGAGCATCATATTTTTATGATCAAAAGCTATTTATGATGTGGTAGAACTTCAAGAAATGCTTCATTTCATTCATGTCTGTAGCATACATGATTTTCTTTGTGCTTTCCCTGATTTTCAGCACTGCCAAATGAAAAGGATAATGACTGCAATGCCTTAGGTCAAAGTGCATTTATGCCTTAGTAATGTTTTATTGTCACCTAAGGGAAATGATATTCTGTTTTGTTTCTGTTGATTGTGTTTTGATTTATTTTCTCCTCTTATTTGCATAAGTGGGGGAAAGTATTCTTTTTCATTTACATTAGTGAAAGCCCAATTTGGAGCCAGTAGCTGCTGGTTACCTGCATTAGCCTTTATCTGAATGTTCTCCAACTCTGAGAAGGTGAATTTCAGGTGAAGTAATATTGTGAATGAATGTTTAAATATGTTTATAATTTGGGACAGATAATTTTATATTTTTTATGTTGGTATGAGAGTAAGTATTAAAATGAAGTAAAGCTAACTACAAGTGCAATATTCACAAAGTTATTTACATCATGTCATAAATTCCATTCATTTGTAGTCTCATAAGATTGCACCAGTGGATGGTAGGCTAGAACACAAATACACAACAACAACAAAAAAAATCTGATGTGTTACATTCACTTTACTGTCTCTATATCTCTGCAATAAATTATTAGTAAACAGCTTATGCTTCTATTTACTTACTACTAATCGAGAAAAAATTAGCAGAAATAGACTTATTACTTGCTTCCTTGTACATAGAAGCGAAATAAGGAAGTACCATAAGTTAAAGTGATAGTCAAAAGCTGGTTCCTATGTGACTGAAGTTCCTTTGTTTGTATGGACACGAGTTCACAAAGTCCTGTATGAGAAAAGTATGCTTTTTATAGCTGAAACCAAAAACAAGGAATATCTCAAAAACAATCAACTCCACAAAAAAAATGTATATAACATAAATTGTGTGTTTTAAAGTGCTCTACATTTGTTGTGTGGTAAGTTTTTGTCCTCTCTTACGGTTTAGCAGATATGCAAAATTCCGTAAAATTGACAGAATAAAGTAGTCTTCAGAGGCTATTCCCAGAAAATTCAAAATACACATTTTATTTGTCAGGTAAATATCTTTAATATACAATATTTTAATCAAAATCATAAGAGCCATTTTTCAGGAAATCAAAATTTTCGAAAAAAGTTCCATGTAAAGGGTAGTTTGGGATGGGAGAATTTTCTTTAAAGTGTTTCTGTCACATCCTTGGAAGATACTTAACTTAAATACCAAACTTGGTATTTAACAGTCTTAGTTTTTGAGCTATACTGTCACAGATACACACAGACCTTTCTTTAATTTCTTTTACTCAGGGGACCTCAAAACGTATATTTATGGAGAAATCTTGACATATTTTTGGGTGGAATACAATACCTTCTTTGTACACTATATGCATAGTATGTGTAAAGAAAGTAAAAATGTTGAAACAGCAGTTGTACATGTAACAAGTAACAGCCCTGAGAGCACATTCATAGCAACATCCACTTATAGAATAACTGACATTAAGCCATGAGAGGTACTGCTACAACCATTAGAAATAATTCTCGTTCAGATTACGAAAGATGCTGATATATCCATTACAACACTTAGAAGTAACTTATCTTCAGAACACCAAAGGCAATCCCTGCTCTTCATTAACTTTTTGCACACTCTTAGGTAGGTCCTCGGAACCTGCTATGATAGAGGTTTGCTCTACAACAATGACATCATCAATTAAATTTTTGTCACAATAAATTCTGAATAAATTTCATCACTTGATATGACCATCTAGCAACATAAGCATAGATACTGGAGTTCCACACAAAATACAATTGAATGACAAAACCTTATTTGGACACTGGGAATGCTTACAATTATAAGACTTATACTGGGTGAAAGATGGTCATTACATTAATTTAATGCAGGCACAAATCTCATTATTTGGAAGGTAGTCTGAATCGTTCCCTTCTATGACAATTTTCTGTGGAGATATTTTAGATTTTTCGAGAGCATGAAATGCACACCTATTAGCAACCTTGCAGTGGCAAACAATGGTAGCTAGGAATGGAGTTGCACACTCCTTTTGAAAACTAGAAGTAGGCCAGATGTAAACATGTTTCACTTTCACTTTATCATGTTTGTTTAGATAAAGGGTCATGTGGAATACATAAGCCCTAGTGCCCCACCTAGTTTGGGTATGCTGTTTGTTTACGTCCATGAGCCAGTTCTCACATTGACCTACCTTGACCTAGCAACATTACCTATGTCTGCAACCACATTATGTCTTCAAAATGATATTCAGAGTTACTACTAAAACTAGATTAGAAATAGATTACTATACCCAATTTCAATTAACAACTATTGTCTTCATATATTCTTGTGGAATACACAATTGAATTTGGAAAAACAACCAATTTTTTTCCTTTTCTTCAAAAACTGCTGATCACAGAACAAAATGTTATTGTTTTTTGTTTTTAATACCTCTATGAAGTACACATTAGAAGCAATATGATTTTGAGTAGTCTTCAGAAGAGCTGTCCAAGAGATCTGTTGGGGTCAGATATAATGTAAGCCCAGAATAATACTTCATCAAAAGTAATATTTTAGCCTTCAATTTCATATTTTCATAATGTTTCTTACATTTGTGTGTGTGTGGGTGTGTGTGCGTGCATGGGTGGGTGTGTGTGCATGTGCGCGTGCGCTTGGGTGCGTTCGTAAAGTCATTACATTATAAGTATTAGTGCAATCTGACATTACCTAAGTCTGGCTCCAGCCAATTTGGATCCATAGATATCACAGCGATGTAATGGCATAGGTAGAGCATTACCTGTGCCAGTCTTGCCCAGAACAGCTATCTCACACATTGCCTTGAACATTTGAACTTGTAGCACACTACTGAGAAAATATCTGTCAAAAATGAAAATGTGTAATTAATATTAAAAGAATCAACCAATGGTGACTTGTGCTGCAATTATTTTTTTAATAAATGATATTTATTACATAGATACGAGGGATGTTTAATAAAGACTGGCACTAATGCTCATAAAACAATTTATTGTAAAAAATCACCTCTACAGGCTTTTGTTCCCCTCAAAATACTTCTCCCCCAATGCAATGCACTTGCCCCACCTTCTTTGCCACTCCAGGAAGACGTGCAGGAAGCCATTCCTTGACAACCTCTTCAGGGTCGCCTCTAAAGCTTTCACTGTCTTGGTTTTATTTTTGAACCGACGTCCCTTAAGTTCCCTTTTGGCTGTTGGGTTAAGAAAAAAGTCACACAATGTCAGGTCGGAACTATAAGGCGGATGGGGTACCATAGAGATGCCTTTTTGTGCCAGGAAATGAGTAACAGCATTAGCAACATTTGGCCTTGCATTGTCGTGATGGAGCTTCCATTTCCCAATCAGTTTCCTTTATTTTTGGGAGATGTGATCCTTGATCAATTGCTTCAGGATGTTCTTGTAGTTAAGTGTGGTGACTGTGTGTCTTAGAACTGTGTGAGTGTACACCATACCCTGGTAACCAAAAAAAGCGGTGACCATGGCCTTATTGGCAGACTTTTGTGGTGGGGGTTGACCATGTTTCAGCAGCAGTGATGATGTTTTGCCACCAAGCATCACCCTCGTCCTCACCACATTGTTTCCAATGATGGCACACGTCAACACGAGCCTGCATTTGCTGTGGAATAAGCAGTCGTGGTAACCATTGTGCACACACCCTAGACATTTGCAAATGCTCTTTTAAAAGTGTGTGAGTGCTCCCAACTGATATCCCAAGGATGTGTGCAAGCTGTCTCATGGTGAGTCGTAAAAACATGATGCCAATGGAAACATACTCTATGAGATATTGCAGTGTCTCCAAAGCCCTCTTCAGACCATTGTAGGTTTCAGTAGCATTTTTCTTTAAGAGAACACAAAACTTTATTGCATAATGCTGTTCACGAAAATCAGCCATGACAATGTTTAGAGGCAATGGTGAAACACATTCACTCTCACAGTCTGCCAACACTCAACGAACAGAGCTATCGCTGTGAAATTTTTAGTGATTACCAATAAGAGTATGTAGTTCAATGACGCATGGACAGATGTTGCAAACAGGCATGAACAGAAGGAAAAAAATTCAGTGCCAGTCTTTGTTGAACTTCCCTCGTATTTCTATGTTCTGATAAAAAGATCATGGGGAAAGGGAAACATATATAGACAAGGTTAACAAAGTGGAACAAGAGAGCATTACAAGATTAAAAAGTAGTGTATGGAAACTAAAAGGGTTTAGGAATGGTATAATGCAGAACCAATGGCCCATGTGTTTTGATATTGAGGTTACTGAATATATTATATTATAGGATACCCAGTGTGGGGTAGGAGTTATCCCTACCACTGTGCATCATTAGGAGTTAGTAGGTTCAGGGTAGAATATATTTGTGCATGCATAGAGGGAAGCAGGTGGCCTCAAGGTGTAACCCTTTTAGTGCCAATCATGATCTAATCGTGATGTCATTTTCATATATTTTAGCTCTTTCCAGTGGGAAGATCTGTGTTCTTTCTATGGCATAGCCCTAGAGAAAGGTCTTTAGAGTTGAATCCCTTAACTTTATACTCCAAATTTAATTTCTACAGTTGGTATTTGTTATGTTGGTTGAAAAATGGCGCCATCTAGGAAAAGGTTATGAACCAAAGAGGAAATAAGAGCTGCCGTTTGCGATGTATTAGAAGAAAGTGAGAGTGATTTTGAATTTTCAGATCTTCAGACATAGGTGATGAGGATATATATTCTAGCTTCAGGGATGAAAATGCATTCGATAACAATGATGCTCGTAATCATGCAAATAATCAGTGTACTTATCAAAATGGATTTATGGAGGTGTAATTAGACAATGCAGACAATATGAATCAACTACTCAGCTTTGCAGCAACATAAGTGTTAAACTGTACTGTAATCTAAATTACATTTTTACCCTATTGCTTTTTGCCATTTTCATTATTGTATTACCTTTATGTGGTGTGCTGTTTATTCGTTTTAGTTTTCATTCTTCAGTTACATGAATTCATTTTTAGTATTTTAAAAAATAAAACACTAGAGCAAAACAGTTTGCTGTTTTAGTAAAGAAATAAATATATGCACTTTCATTTCATTAGCCTGAACTTTCTGTATAGCAGGGTTTTGCATGCCTAATTATTCATTATTTTGGGATTTTTTTCTTTCTCTACACATACTATGTACATAATGTATAGAGAAAGTATTGTAATGCACCCAAAGATTCAATACCGAGATTTCACCAGAAATACATGTTTTGGGTCCCCCTGAATCCAAAAAAAGCATTTTTGAAAAAGGTCTGTGTGTGCGTGTGCAAGGGTGCGCATAGGTGGTTGTGTGTGTGTGTCTGTGGGTGTGAGTGTAGGTGCATGTGTGTGTGTGTGTGTGTACAGCATAGCTCAAAAACGAAAATACTGTTGACTACCAAACTTGGTATCTTTCAAGGATGCAACACAAAGATTTTCAAGAAAATCCCCCCATCCCTGGAACTTTTTCGAAAAATGTTCTTTTCTCAAAAATAGTTCTAATGATTTAACAGTTTTTAAAATATCATATATTAAAGATAGTTACCTGACAAATAAAATGTACATCTTGAATTTCCTGGGAATAGCCTCTGAAGACTACTTTATTCTAGATGAGTTTTATGGAATTTTGCATAATTGCTAAACCTTAAGAGATGGTCCAAAACTAACCACACAAAAAATGTAGAGCACGTTAAAACACACAATTTATGTTATATACATTTTTTTCGTGGAGTTGATCGTTTTTGAGATATTCCCTGTTTTTGGTTTCAGCTTTGAAAAACTTATACTTTTTCATACAGAATTTTTCAACTCCTGTCCATACAAACAAAGGAACTTCAGTCACCTGGCAACCAGCTTTTGACTAGCACTTTAACCTATGCTACTCCCTTATTTTGCTTCTACTTACAAGGAAGCAAGTAATAAGACTATTTCTGCTAATTTTTTCTCAATTAGCATGAAGTAAATAAAAGCATATACTTTTTAACATATAATTTGTTGCAGAGATGTAGAGAAAGTCATGTGAATGGAACACATCAGATTTTCTACTTTATTTTGTTTTTAATTTTTTAAAAGTATTGAAGAGATTTTTCATCCATATAGTAAAAATTATGCAGTAGACAAAAATATTTACTGAAAATAAAAAAAAAAAAAAAAAAAAAGAATAAGCTCCCTATGTCAGTGCTAATTTTATTACTAATAATTTAAAACCCTGTATTTTGCTCTAAAATTGCTTGGCACTCTTCAAACAGTGTTTTGTTATTCAGGCTGGCACTAAAAGGCTTAAGGTGCAGGATGCAGGAGGGTGTATGTTTTGGGGGGAAATCAGGAGCTATAAATAAGCACACCAAGGGTATTAGGGGGGACAATGCTTTTACGTCGCTTACAGGAATTAATGAGATTACATGGTCAGGGAACTAAGGGAAAAATCCAATGGATTACCCTAATTCCACCTAACTTGCCTGGTACACTCTGATCTTGAAGTTAAACACTTTTTAGTGACACTTTGCCCTTTCTCAATGTCGATCCAGAGTGTGTCTGCTAGTGTCTGTACCTAATGTAAGGGCTCCTTGTGACCTACATTTTGGAATGTTTATAACTAAAACCGCACTTTTGCGAGCATAATTTATGAGGATACAACTGTGTTATCATTTAGGACATCTTGCCACCAATATCAATTACTCAAACTGGTGCAACCTTAGCTCTTGCTAAATGAAATATAATTTATTTAAAATTACCATCGGGTACCTTAAAATATTTTATTGTAAATGAACTGATATATGGAGAAAAGGTCATCTTTTCAATTTAGCAGGATTTAAAATTAAAATTAGCAGGAAAAATGCTATAAGTGGATTGTTAAGCAACAATAGTAAGGGATTAGGTCAGTTTTTAAATAAGGTGAAAAGAAATTGGAATTTCACAATGAAAAAAGATAACACAAATAGCACTTAAATACAGAATTTTAATACAGAAAATTGCACAATTCACAATGTAAATAGAATATACCTGGCTAAGAGCCTGTCCTAAATATTATGTCATGTTCAAATGTGATTTGCTTAGAAAAAAATAAATAAATGTGTTGTCAGCAAAATACCTGCAGAAATTGCTTCATTACTTTGTAATTCTATGGATCCCTCAGGGGTATGAACCATAAATGACAATGAGCTACCTCATGGATAGACTATATATGTCATTGGCTACATGACACCTCAGACCTCTCAGGTTATACAGAAGTCAAAATGAGCTGCAAAAGTTTCTCCTGATAGTTTACCTCTTGTCTGTATCCAAGTGGTTTATGAATGAAGAATTCAAATAGTAATGTCATCAATTTTATGTCTGATTACAATAATTACCTGATATATGGAGTATTATCAGAAATGTGGAATTTTGCAGCAGGATCAAAATCATCATCTGCTCGAGGTATTGGAGGTTTTACTCCTTGATATTTGTTTCTAAGTCTCCACCATGCTTTGTTATATTCTTCAGGTGTAATATCTCCACGAAATGCACCCCATCGCCACTTGTCTACTAGTAGTCCAAATGAAAGCTGTGGCAGCTTGCTTAGTGCTTGTCTGATCAAGAATACCAAATCCAAACCTAGAAAGAAACAACTATGATAGCATTGGAGTATATGGAATGCACACATAAGAAAACTGGTATGAAGGCTCTGAAGGGAATAACTTAAAAATAAAAACTTTGGAAGAATAAAGTACGGAATAACAAGAGAAAATACTATCTTATTAATACTTTCAAGTGTTCTCTGATGATATGCTGGGTGCTGCTTTGAATTATCTTTTAACACAGACCTAAGAGATCAAACTGTAACTTTAGTCTTTCCCTCAGAAAGATTATAATGCCCTTTGATAAGAAACAGTTAAAGTACAAAATCAAAGCATTTTAACTTTCAATTCATTTAACTATGATTTAATTAACAAAGTTAGGTAAATTTTAAAATGAACTGTTTGTTTCCAGAACCTACAATTTCATATTTAGCTTTTTATAGGAAAATAAATAATTGTGGGCCTTAAAATCTATAATCTAATTTTGAAAAATGGGGTAATTTGGTTGCAGATATCTGTATTTTAAAACAATATAATATTTTATACTGTTCCAACAAATTTTAAAGGAAAGTATAATGGATAGTAGGTCTGAAAAGAATCGAACAGAATGTTGTATAAAATAATGAAATGGATGTGCTGTTTATGACAAGAGTATACTGTATAGTAATTGATTTGTATATGTATGTGTTCATCACAAGAAAATGATTTACTATTCCTTAGCTTTGTTGGATCAAAATTATAACTATGAAGCAATCATATAAGAATATAATGTTTAGTATGTAACGTACTGTATATCATATAGTAGAAAAATTATTTATATGCAACAAAAGTATGTTAGATATTATCAAACAAATTATAATTAATGCATAAACAGGTTTTTATTAAAAACCTTTTTTGAAGCTTCTATTTAGCAATAGCAAAATATATCAAGCTAACACTAAATCTTAAAATTAGTAGGCATTTTATTAAATCCTAAAAGACTAGAGTTCCCTATAAGGAAAAAGGGGATACAGAATATTAGGAAGTTATTGCCATTGCCAGCATGAATGCTGTTGCATAGCAATATTGTCTTGACTTATTCTGGTTTCAGAATAGTTTAGATTTCTTCTGACTTATTACATTAATTAGTCCCTTCTTAATCTGCAGCCATAAATAAATATTTACAAACACATGCTCAGTTTCTTCAAATGAATTCTAATGTAAGTAGGCATAATATAAGGTTTGAGACTTAAAAAAAAAAATTGAGTTTTCCATTCACATGACTTTCTCTACATCTTGGTAACAAATTATTGTTAAAAAGCTTATTCTTCTATATACTTCATGCTAACTGAGATAAACATTAGCAGAAATGGTCTTAGTAGTGCTTTCTTATAAGTAGAAGGGAAATAAGGGACTATGCTAGGCTAAAGCAACAGTCAAATCTTTTAAAAGCTGGTTGTTAGGAGTTAACAAATTCCTGTATGTGAAAATTTTGTTTGAAACTGAAACCAATAAGAAGAAATGTTTCAAAAACGGTCAACTCCATGAAAAAAAATGTTTGACATAAAGTATGTGTTTTAAATAGGTCTACATTTTTTCTGTAGTAAGTTTTCATCTATCTCTTATGGTTTACCAGTTATACAAAATGCAGCAAAATTCATCCAGAATAAAGATGCCTTCAGAGGCTGTTCACAGAAAATTCAGGATAAACATTTTATTTGTTAAAGTTCGAAGGCTTTCACGGCCGGTGTTAGAATCACTTATAGAAAACAAAACGGGAGAAGCCCAGTGGACCACGGCCTACAAGCCCGGTTTTGTTTTCTATAAGTGATTTTATTTGTTGTAAATATCTTTTACATATGGTATTTTAATCAAAATCGTTAAGAGCCATTTTTGAGGAAATCAGAATTTTTTAAATTTTTCTATGTAAAGGGTAGTTTGGGGGGGGGGGGAATTTTCCTCAAGTCTGTGTCGTATCCTTGGAAGATACTTAACTTAAATTCTAAGTTTGATATTTTACCGACTTTTTGTTTTTTAGTTATTGTATTCACATATGTATACATAAACACAGACCTTTTTTTAAAAATGCTTTTTTGGATACAGAAGGCCCTAAAATGTGTACTACTGATGAAATCTCAGTGTCAAATTTTTGGGTGGAGTGCAATACCTTCTCTACCTATGTATTATGTGCTATATAGAGAAAGTAAAAATGATCAAACCTTCAGCTGTTAGAGAATCATTAATGAGCCCAAGCCTCAGCAGATGTTGTGGGGCCATCACACCATACATTATTATATCTCCAATAGCTTCTTGAAAAGCAGAATTGGCTCCATCCTAGACAAAAAAGGATAGATGTAATAGAACTATATGGTCACATTTTTGTGCAATGCACAATTTTTCAATTCAATTTTAATTTTTCTCTTTCTGCAGCTCTTTTGACAGTTTATATATCTATGCCATGAATGAATTTTGATACTTTATTTAAATGATTTGAAAATCACTGTCATCAAGCGTGTAAAAGAAGACTATTCCTAATACATATAGTCAGTTATTAAAAAAAATAAAAAAACATTTAAAATGAGATAATTAAAACAGTTGGATTATATTGAAGAAAATTAATCATTGACAGAGTTTCTGTATGGATTCAGAAGAGAGAAATCAACAATCAAAGCAGTTTCAAGAAACAATTTCTATCTAATTTAGTACTGAAGTTAGTAACTGTGAAGCTTTTGAATTGGAAGTTCAGTTGAGTTGGATCATACTAATAAAGAACATCTTAGAACAATAAAATACAAACAGGCAGACAAATCTGCCGTTGCCTACCACTTTTGGTCATTAAACCATGAAATAAACCAAAACATTACACTTAAAATCAGCAAGATATGCATCAGAGTTGGATGTTTGGGAAAAGATCCACATCATTAAGAACCAAAATAACTTAATGAACTTTGATTTGCTGCCACACAGCACTCTGCGGAAATACATAACAGGAGCACCTAAGCTGAACACTTCAAAAACCACCGAGGAAATACTGTGTCAGTTGGAGTCTGCTGAAGATAAAGCACACACACACTTTGAAACATGTCCAGGTAAAAATTATCTGTTAGTGATGTTATAGTATTATTAATTAAACTTCTAGTTTGTATGTCATTGATGGTTATGAAGCTAACATTTTTACTAGCACAATTTTATTAGATGTCAGCAAAGCTTTTGATATGGAAAAGCAGAGTCAGACTGAAAAATTCAATGCCATAGCTCAGATTTGAACCATGGATCTCCTGGTCGCCTTTCAACCACTGCTCCAACCTCTGAGTTACCAAGGCATGTCTGATACCGCATTAAATGCTCCATCTGATTTATGTTTTTCCTGATAAACCACATAAGGACAACTCAAATTATCATAGGTACTAGTCCTGGGTTGTGTGTGCATGTTACCATGGTAGCTGAGTGGCTGGAGCAGATGGAAGGAGGCCAGGAAAAAGGTGTTTAAATCCTCACTATGGCATTGAATTTTTTAGTCTGACTCTACTTTTCCAACTCTTGTCCTACTAGTGTGGAGGAAACAATTATTTCACAACTTTTGATAATGTTTCAAACAAAATTATTTGAAAAATAATTAAATATATATTACAGCATAGTCCATATAGAAACTTCTCTTATGCACATTGGTTATAAAATTTACACTTGAATTGCTAGTGTAAATTCCACTCATTTTATCCAATGTGTAATTATGCTTCACTGTGTACCAATTCCAGTATTTTGATTCTTTTTTTCTCTTATGCAGTCATTTTTCTATAATAGACTGCAGTGTGTTAAATTGAAAAATGAAGGATCTGATCTGAAAAAAAAAATATATATATATATATATATATATATAGTGGGATATGGCATAGTCCTATGCCCTTTCTTGTTTATAATTTAAATGATTATATGCTTGTAAATTCATTTTATGCACTAATTATACAAATTTCATTTAATAAGTGAAAAATGGAATCTGTGTAGTATGAAATAATACTAGAAATATTGTTAAACAAGCCAATGCTTTGAAATGTTATTAAAAATTTGATTATTTTGGGAGAATAGTGCTTTGTTATTTTTTACTCAACACACCCCTCACATACAATAGTGATGTAGATGCCTCAGTAACAGTGAAGAATTATATCTTAATTAGATTTCAGCTAATCACTCAAAATATAATCAGAATCTGTATCTGCTAATATACTGAAAGCTAGCTGTAAAAGTGTGAATATGTTGATTAGTGCCTCTTAGCAGCAAGGAATGGTATCGCACTGAAACATGTAAGGATTACCTTCATTGTTGTACACAATATCAGGAAACAGCATTGGTTTTTTTTTGTCTTCCTAAAATGTAATTTAGCTCTCTTCAATATAGGAGTAAAAACTAGATTACACTCAAACTTTGCTCTTGAAATAAAATAACTTACTTCGGACATGTTTCGGTGGCTGTTGCCACCATTTTCAATGGGGATTCACTTATGAACTCGTGGTAGCGGCCTGTAGAGGTCTCTTTTCGGGATAGATGAATTTTGAGATGAGTCCATTTGTTTGTGGTATGTCTAAATTTATTACCTTGTTTTTGTTTTTTAAAATGAAACATTGGACAACGTTTTAAAGAACACATGAGATATTTAAAATATAAACAGACAGATAATTTAGCTGTAGCACATCATTTTTGGACTCAAAACCATCATTTTCATAGTGAGCCCAAGCTATTAAAATTAGTGCAGAATCCAATTTGATTAAAAGTTTGGGAAAATCTATTAATTTTAAAAAACAAAACAAGGTCATAAATTTAGATATACCACAAACAAATGGACTCATCTCAAAATTCATCTATCCGGAAGAGAGACCTCTACAAGCTGCTACCACGAGTTCATCAGTGAATCTCCATTAAAAATGGTGGCAACAGTCACCGAAACATGTCTGAAGTAAGTTATTTTATTTCAAGAGTGAAGTTTGAGTGTAATCTACTATTTACTCCTATTTGATTAGTTACTTCATGGTGCATTCCCATTAATGTTTTAGCTCTCTTCAATAGTTTCTGATTTAATTCATTCATAGGAAAAGCTGTTCAAGAAAGAGAAAGAACAAACTTATTTGCAAAGATTTAACCTCAGGGCTTGAGTACACGAAGCTACAATGCTTAACAACATATAAATTTGTAGAGAAAAGCTTCACCAAAGGGATGGCCTATTATCTGCCTCTCTACTCTAAAGTGTGCAGGAGTATGACTTTTTACTGCGAAGAGATGCAGAAACCAAAATACAAAGTGGCAGATGGAGTATCATTTAAAAAAAGGTACATTCAGCTAATATTCAAAATATTTAGAAATGTACTTATTGATTTGTAGAATTGAAATGTTGGTTGGTTGGTATCTAATGTTGAGCAGTTGGCAGTAAAGCCATTCGCTCTCTGGCATTCCAGTATTTTGGTGTCATATTATCATAGAAAGACTTTTATTACTAACAGGTAGGAGACCCTTTAATTCCTTTAATAATTAATTGAAGGCTTAAAGGAACCAACCTGGACAAAAACCTAATACTGATCCCTCACCTTCATGCGGTGCAGCTGTTAGTAATCAATTTTGTTATAATAGAAAGGAGACTCTTTAATTGCTTCTATAATTTGAAGACTTAAAGGAATCGATCTAAACAAAATTATGTGATGAACTAATAAACACCTGCTCACCAATAAACACTGGTCAGCTTGGTGAGTTATTGACCTGGACTGATATTTCTTCCTTTCCACATATCAGATCCCCTCTTTTACCTTTCCTTGACTCAATTCTTGTTTTCTTTGACCCCGATGATATTAGAGTGTTCAAGGCCTAGGGGAGCATTTCATTTTCTTTGCTGTCCATACCTTTCTTTTCTTAGGTGATGTAACCGCCATTTACGGTGCCTAATTTTAAACCATTACAAAAAGTTGAATAAAAACATTCCAAATAAAAATGATGTCCCATTGGAAAAAGAATTGAAATGTAGATTGAATTAAATAGGAGTAAAAACATAGATTACACTCAAACTTCATTTTTATTTCTATTTGATTAGTTACTTCACTATGCATTCTGATTAATGTTTTAATTGTAGCCTGAATTTTTTGAAAAAAGCTCTGCTTGTGATGAAAGCAAATAGTTATCAAAACTGGTCAGACAACAAAAAATACAAATTATGCAAGTGTTTCTATTCCGACTCTTAAATTTTTGGTAAGTATCTGGCCCAAGTTAATAAAAAATTGGTTTGTTGCTAAATATAGCAACAAAAATGTTTACTTTAATATTGCTTTTTTCAGATACTTCAGTATCATCAGTAACTTTACTGAGAGAGTGCTCAGAAAATATGACTGGGATGCAAAGATAACAAACTATTTGCAGCTGTAATACATTTTTAAAAGTTTTTATAAAATTTTACATTTGCTTTTATTTAAGATGGAGTGTTTTAAAATTCTGTGCAGTGTAAATATAATTTTACCTTCTGATTTTATGTTTGAATGAAGATTTATACCTATGCTCTCTAAATATAGCCAATATGGAACTACCTGAAATATTGCTGGCTGGTCTTTATAGGCCATGAAGTACTCAATGTGACCCATTTCATGATGTATTACATAGAAGTCCTCACCATTTACTTCTGCACATAGGAGCATCCTGTAAAGAAAACAGTGACACACTTCAGACAGCGTTGATGAATTCATTTATTTCCTGATATGGATTGTATTAAGTACATCAAAATAATAGAAATAAACTGCAGAAGAATATAGAATGTATGAAACAAGACAAATGGTTTCTGTAAATATAGATCTACCAGTGGTGTATACTGCAGGCTATCAAAGCCACCACTGAAGCCCATGTCTAAATTAAATTAGAAATTAATAAGTAATATTAATAATAATTACAATAACAGTCAGTTTCCGTTAAGGAAAATTAGTATGTTGCGGGTGGAATATGTCTCTTTCTCCATACTTTCAAACCAAGAGGAAAATGGAGCTTCAGATGCTTGAAGCTGCAGCCTAGACTATGATGGGAGCTCTGGTTTGGGAAGAGGAACGCAGGAATCAGTGAAAGAGTCTTTGGAAAATGAAGTGGCCACACCACATACAAACCTCCACAAATAATATCATACTGGTGCAACTAGCTTGTTTCCTTGTTTGGAATTCTGCACCGCATTAAAAGCTTGAAAGTGTGTTGTGTTTTTAATTGTAGTTGTATGATTTACTGTTGTTGTTATGTCCTAAGTAGTTATGAGTGTTAGTGTTAGTATATATTAGTGTTATTTAGTCATTGTGTACAGTGTACCAAGACAGTTGCCAGCATTATTTTTACTTTCTCTAGCCTGCATGTACAATGTACATAGTGGATAGAGAAGGTTTTGTATTCCACCCAAAAATTTGATGTCAAGATTTCACCAGAAATATATGTTTTGAGGTCTCCTGAGTCCCAAAAAAGTATTTTTAGAAAAAGTCCTTGTTTGCATGTGTCTGTGTGCTTGAGTGTCTGCTTGCATGGGCAGCATAGCTCAAACGCAAAAAGACTGTTAAAAACCAAATTTGATATTTAAGTTTAGTATCTTCCAAGGAAGTAACCCAAAGATTTTCAAGAAAATCTCCCCACCCCAAACTACCCTTTACATGGACAAATTTTTGAAAATTTTGTTTTTCTCAAAAATAGCTCTAACAATTTTGATTAAAATACTGTAGATCAAAGATATTTACATCCCAAGTAAATTGTATATTTTGAATTTTCTGGGATTAGTCTCTTTATACTGTATGAGTTTTGCAGAATTTTGCATAACTGTAAGAGACAAAAACTTATTACACAAAAAATATAGTTCTCGTTAAGACACATGATTTATGATATATACTTTTTTTATGTATAGCTAACCATTTTTGAGATTTTGCTTGTGACTGGTTTCAGTTTTAAACTACTTAAATTTTCTCAAATGGGAAGTGATGTTTAGTCTCATCTCTGTCGTTTTACTACAGACAATGCAAAGCGAACCAAACTTCAGCTATTTCACATAGGACCAGCTTTTAAAAGATTTGGCTAATTGATTTAGTCTAGTGTTCTATTTACATTGAAGCAAGTAATATTTCAATTTTTCCTAATGTTTACTTTGATTAGCATGTTGTAGATGTAAATAAAAAAAATGATCTTTTGTAAGGAAAGTTGTTTATGTATCAGCTAGAGAAAGTCATGCAAATGGAATGCATCAGATTTTTTCAAAATGGATGAACAATGTCTAATTAAACAATTCTCACAGTTGAAATATGAGAATAAGTTAGCGATCGTCAAACAGGGGAGGCATGTGCCAGCTCTTGAGCACTTGCAGTATGAGCAGAAGGAGAAAAAAATAAGAGTGTTTACAAAATGTGTTTTCATATTAACAATTATGATAGGTATGTGTGGTTGTGTGGTTCATTCAAACTAAATAAGCTTTATTGCTGACCATACTTCTTTGTTTCCTGGAATATGAGGTTTAAAAAATTTAGTGTATTTGATCACAGCTCTGCATAAACATAAGTGATCAATAACACAACATTTAATGAACAATCCCTTATATTGTCTAGCTCTGCTAGGTCTAGTGATAACCCAAGTCATAATTCCAGCATGTGACACTGATATCTACACTCTGCCCCTTGCAACTATGAAATAGTAACAACAACTTTATGAATGCAAACCTTTGTTATTCTGTAGATACAAAGAATTTCATATAGCATTATCCACATAATATTACCATATAAGTTTACAAATGAATACAAGAGTCCTACATCTATCGTAGTTTTAGGGAACACAGAAAAGAACTAATTGTTCTAGATATAGGGTAACACAATAATCTGAGGGAAGAGTTCATGCACTTTTCAGTGAGTGTAAACTGTTTGCATATACCATACAAGGGGTAATCATAAAGCTTTAATTATACCTTTTAAAGCATTTGACAGAAAGTTTGTTTTGATATATAGTTGTTAACTCATATCCACATAGTCGCCATCCATATTAACACATTTTTCTCAGCATTTCTTGACCCTCTGATTACTGTTATCGTATTAGTTTGAAGATTCCACTTCATGAATGATGTCATCTCTGCTGTCAAATCTTCAATCCCACTTCATATTTTTCATTTCTGGGAATAGAAAACAGTCATTTAGTGTGAGTTCAGGAGAATAAGGTGGGTGTTGCAAGATTTTAGTCACATGCTTTGTCAACTGCACATTAGATGAATGAAGCGGTGCATTGTGAGCTAGGAGACAAATGCCTCTGAGCCATCCTCCATGGTCTAGAAGTAACACAGTAGTCTCTGGTTCCCAAGATCACAGGTTCAAACCCGGCAGATGGCGGTATATTTTTTGGGGTGAACAAGTCTTAACATGGCTTCTTTCAGAAGGGAAGTAAAGCTGTTGTTCTGTGTAGAACCTCAAGGCTGATAAAGAGGTATCTGAGTAAAATAAGCATGATGAATATAAAATGGACACTGAGAACGATAGTTAAAGAGCATCCATTCAATTTAATATAATGCCTCTGTAGAGCATACTGCAATGTTTCTTTTCAGAGCAACTCGCAACTTGTCCAGAAGATTGCTGCAGTATGTATTAGCAACAGTTTATTCCTTTGTAAGATAAGGATGACTCCATACCAGCCCTAAAAACTGCTTTCACAGCATGCTCATGAATTTGAACTCTGGATAGATCCAAAATTCATCCATGGTTACCAAATGAAAAGAAAAAAATCCTCTTCATCCTGTTCCAACAGAGTCAATATCTGCTTTGAAAGATCACCTCATGGAAAGAGGTTAGCACACATGTAACCTAGTGTGTAGACACTTAGATATGTGAATTCATCATGAACAGGCATAGAGATCTCTCAACATTAAAGCCAGAATAAAAGGAAATATATTATTGAATTTTACATAGGTTACAAACCACCCCATCCCTCATACAATCTGTTATACAGGCAGTATTTACCAGATCATGTTTACCTGCATGTCAGTGATTCATGGTGATGTTTACAGTCTTTGTATTGACATATGGTGTGAATATAAATAACTTGATGTCAACTGCAAAGGAATTTTATGCCTGGTTATGAATAATTTTACTGCTACTGAGACCAGTTTCACTCTGATTGTCTCTCTTTCAGAATAAAAACTTCACTTACTGCCCTGTGGCCACTTCATAAATCAATGATGGACTTCATGTATGCTTGTTTGTAAGGGACAAATGAGTAATTTGAATGTTTTTTTCCTCCAATTCACAGTTGTTTCTTAAGATGGGAAATTATTTCCATAAATTCCCATCATCTCATCTTATGCATTTGTTGGGCACTAATATCCAACAAGTGCAGAAGCTTTATCATGATGCAAGCCTTAAACTTCTCCATCTTTAGTTACTTCTGACACAAACTGTAAAAAACATTTATGTGTTCCACTCATACAGCTTTCTCTAGCCATTCTGCAACAGAATATTCTTACAAAAACTGATCGTTTTCTCTACTTTGTGCTAATCAAGATGAACAGGAAATAGCAAAAATGGTTGTATTAATTACTTCCTTATAAGTAGAAGCTAAAACAATAGACAAATCTTTTAAAAGCTGTTACTATGTTTTTTGCATGTCCAGGAGTTGACAAAGGCTCATATGAGAAAAGTTTAAGTATTTTAAAATTGAAACCAGTAATAAGAATATCTCAGAAATGTTCAACCCCACAAAAACAAAAACAAAACAAAACAAAAAACAAAAAAAATGTGTATGACATAAATTGGGTGTTATAACAAGATGTACTTCTTTTGTGTAATAAATTTTTGTCTATCTCATATGGTTTACCATTTATGCAAAGGTCATCCAAAATGAAAAGTTCTTCAGAATCTATTCCCAGAAAATTCATAATACACACTTTATTTGCCATGTGAATGTCTTTAATATGCAGAATTTTATTCAAAATCATTAGAGCCATATTTGAGGAAATCAAAATGTTAAAATTTTTTTTTTAATGTCAAGGGTGGTTTGGGGTGGAGTGATTTTCCTCAAAATCTTCATGTTGCATCCAGGTTTGGTATTTTACCGACTTTTTGTTTTTGAGTTATCGTGTTCACAGACACATGGCACACAAACACACAATGCTTTTCTTTTATACAAGGGTCCCTAAAATGTATATTTCTGGTGAAATCATATTTTTGAGTGGAGTGCAATACCTTCTTTATCTTTGTACTATATAGAGAAAGTAAAAATAATGGACAAAATCAGATTACGTGTTCAACATCATGCGCTTAGAGACAAATGAAGACAGTAGTAACATTTTGTCATCAGTTTATAATTGTTGAGTGGTAATTAAAGCTTTATAATACCCTCCTCATATATTCTGTAAGTTCTTTTAAGATTTGCTGTTAATGATACAACCTTAAATTGTTTTTCACCTTCCATTTTGTCCTGCCATTTAATGTTGCTGCAGTTTGACTAGTACACATTAAATGTTTTAAATAATTTTAAACAATATATATATATATAGAGAGAGAGAGAGAGAGAGAGAGAGAGAGAGAGAGAGAGATTGAGATTAAGAGAGAGATATTGAGATTGAAAGAGAGAGATTGAGATTGAAAGAGAGAGAGAGAGAGAGAGAAAAAAAAAGCTTTCATTTGATTAACACATCTTAATTTCAATAAATTATTCAGTTGTATAATTAACAATGATATATTTCTATTTGATTTCAACTAAATAAAGATAATTATTTAGGTGATGAGACCTGAGATACTTGTATTGCAATAACCATCTAGGAACCATCAATCAATGCATGAATGAAAATGAATTGATGCTCAGTCTTCCAGATGCAGCATGAATATATAGTTGGTTTTGCATGCAACAATTTGTCACCGTGATGAAACAATATTTTGGGAAGTTTTTTTTTTTTACCTTTGCTCTTCTACTGCAAACCCCAACAGTTTGTAAGATGGCTTTAAACTAATGGTACTGTTACAGAAGATATTTATCAACAGTTGCATATTGCAAGGAGTTAAATAACAGATATTACAATCATGGCTGTCAATCTGTTAAGTTCTACTTTATTGTTCTTGCAATAGGTTACTAATCTGGTAGGAAAATAGAATTAGATACTTACTTGCATTTCTGTTACAGATAAGTTGTCCTGCTCCAAGGTCTAGGCATAACACGCTACTCTCTACTCCCAAGAGGGCAATGGATTTTTTTGGGTAAGGCAGAAGCAGTAGTAGCAGGAGTAGTAAGGGAAGTAAAGATAAATTTGTTGGTCCCATGTCGCCAATTCATGGCACATAAAAGAACCTCAAGCCTGATAAATAGGCCTCTGAGCAAAATTAAGCAACCTTTCATGCCTTGTGTAGAATAGCACACTGAGAACCACATCAGTTAAAAGAGTGACCATAAATAAAACTCAATTCAATTTAATTTTACAGATAATATAAACAGTTGTGCAAAATGTTCCTATCTATATTGCTTTTTATTTAACTTCATAAAATCATACTGTATAAAACTTACCCGTACACCACCTTCTTTTACATGAAAATGTTTGTCATATTACTGATTCAGGAAGTTCTCTATGAAAGTCAATAATGGGGATTTAGACTGGACAAGGAACTTTTATTTTAAAGAAGAAATCCAGCTCTGCAATCTAGTTGCATGCCAGGGATTTTGAGTTGTTTTCTAACCCTACTATGGAAGTTGTTCCTGGTTAGAACTATTCCTTTGATGTCTGCGACATGGTTAGGTTAGCTCAGTCTTAATTGGCATCTCAGTCATATAGAGCTAATGCAGTTGCACCTTATAAGTTGATCCAGTCTCAGAACCTGGCTCAACTTCATCATGTCAGGGAAGAGGGTCCCGGGGTTTGAATAGAAATAATCTAATGATGGATAAAAGAAAGATATAAAATATATTTTTGTTAATTGTTAATAGTTAAAGTTAACCTAACAGAATATTAGTACATATTACATATATATGACAGAAGCAACAATTGGAGTAAAGGACAGAAATGATAAAACAGAACTTGAGGATCTTCAAATAGCTGCTCCTTGAGTGAATGTCACAGAATTGAGCTGATAAATGATTTACTTTGTCAGGAGATTTTTGTAGTAAAACAAAACCTATATTACATTAATTTATTCTAGCATGGACACACTTGAATATAAGCCTCATACATCATTAATTTTAAATCCAATGTTAAAAAATATAATCTTATTCAAAATAGTAAAAGTATAATATAACTAATGGAAATTGGATAATGGAGAGGATTTGGTTACAGCATTGTCACTAATAATAGAATTGACAATTTAATTGATTTGTAACACTTTACTTAACATTCATTAGAACATGTTTTAAGAACTTTTGCTTTCATCATCAGGTTTTTTTTTTTTTGACTGCCAGTATTGGCTGAAATGGACATAGTTGTGGTTGATAAACAATATTTTAGTAGAACATTAGCATTTCAAATATCATAAATCTGTCTTTGTTCTTCCAGATGTGTGCATTTTCCGAAGTCCATATGCCCCACAGCATTTAACAAATTTGAACAAATTATCAAAGTACATAACATAACTGTCACAAAGTATAACCATTTCATTAAAAAAACTGTGTTATACCACAAAATACAAAATTAAATTGCACTAGTCGACATCAGGCATATGCAAAAAAAATTAAAACAAGATTTACATAGGTAAGACAAAAAGAAACCTCAAATCACAGCAAAGAAATTTTTTAGAAATATAAGAATGAAACAGGAAAACAAATTGACGATAGCATGACAGTTTTTGTGGGAACATCATGGCATTTAAGAAAATCCAAAGCTTTTTAAAACATACAACAGATGCAACAAAACTTTTAGCAGTATGGAAAATATATGCTAAGGAAGAGAAGACAGAAATATGAACCTTGAACTCTCACCTGGTGATGTACTACTATGAAGATTTATCCATCTACCACCATGGAGAAGTACATCCACTTCAAGCAATATCAGCAATTGACAAAAAGCTCTGATAATGAAAGAGAGGGCTTTTAAAACATGTTTTAAATTAATGTTAACACTTTATGAATGTTAAAATTCAATGCAATTGTTAATTTTATGATTAACAGAATTTATCTTTCAGTTCTAGTTGCTATCTTATGAACTAATAAAAGAAGAGGAATAAAAAGTATGGAATACCGATAATCTTGTGGTTGATACATGTTAGCAGCTGTACCATGGCAAGTATTATTGCTTCTTGGGCCACTTATTGGTTTCTCAAATACGGAATGGGTCCAGAAGGTTTTAGTCATGGGTTCTAGTCCTAGTGACATGTAGAAGTCCTCGGCATGCCTCACCATACGCTGTGGAGTATACTTGTGTTTTCTTAAAGCAGCAGTCATATTGAAATTGGGAGCATCTTCAGGTTTTACTATATCCAGGAGATTCTCCCAATTCTGTGCCCACATGTTACCTGTGGAGAAGTAAACTGCGTTGGTAATACCCTCAAGCATAACACTATGCTAATTCCTTAAAGTTACTTTGCCATGGAGTAGCTACACTGAAATTTGTGTATAGAGAAGATATTGTAATGCACTCAAAAATTTGATACTGAGATTTTACAAGAAATATATGTTTTGGGTGCTCCTAAATCCAAAGAAAGCATTTTTAGAAAAAGATTCATGTATGTGAGTGTGAGTGTGCACGTGTGTGAGCGTGCTCCTGGTTTGTGTGTGTAGACAATATAGGTCAAAAAGGAAAAGACCATTAAATACCAAACTTGGTATATAAGTTTAGTATCTTCCAAAGATGGGACACAAAGATTTATCAAGAAAATCCCCCCCCCCACCCCAAACTACCCTTTACATGAAACTTTTTTTCCGAAAATTTTTATTTTCTCATAAAAAGCTGTACGAATTTGATTAAAATAACGTGTATTAAAGATATTTGCCTGACAAATAAAATATATATCTTGAATTTTCTTGGAATAGCTTCTGAAGACATGTTTATTCTGGATGAATTTTGCTTAACTAGTAAACTATAAGAAATAGACAAAAATTTACTACAAAAAATGTACCTCTTGTTAAAATTCACAATTTATGTCACATACATTTTTTCGTGGAGTTTACCGTTCTTGAGATATTTCTTGTTATTAGTTTCAGTTGTGAAGTACTTACATTTTTCTCAGACAGGAAGTGTCCGTTTCTCTTTGTTTTACTCCTGGCCAAGCAAAGAAGTGATTTGCAATGACAATCACATAACAACAGCTTTTAAAACATTTGACTATCACTTTAGCATAGCACATTACTTTAGTTCCCTTCTACTTATAAGGAGCTAAGTAATAAGAACATTCTGTTAATATTTATCTTGATTAGCATTATGTAGAAAGAAGAATAATCTTTTGTAAGAAGTTTGTTTGTAGAGCAGTTAGAGAAAGTCATGTGAGCATAAAACATCAGATTTTTTACATTGAGATTGAACAGCATTTGAATCAGACTATTCTAATTCAACACAGAAAAACATTGTAATGTGAGCTCACAGCACCGTTATTCCAAAGAGATCATTGAGCATTGAGGTCCATAAGCAATGGATCATAGGATGCAGGAAATGGTTTATACTATAACATGAGTTTTATTGTTAAATCTCAGATCTTTGCTGAATATTGAAAATTTGAATTAGAATTAGCTCACATAATCCCTGCAGAGCAAGGGCACAGATACGTCACCTTAATAAACAAACTAGGATATATGTGGTCTCCTGACTGACTCCTTTTTCCAATTGAAAATTACTGCCTTTTTTCTCTATTTGCATCTTAGCTTTCATGTTTGAATATAACTTCACAGGTATTCTGATGTATTTTTCTTCTAATCTTTGGTTTTGCAGAGCCACCAGGATTGAAAAATGCTCTACAAAGCCAAAGGCTTTTGTAAAAATCTCTGAAAGCCACATGACTTGGGATACACTTTGTAAATGATTATAGGTACTTAAGAATCCAGCACAGAATCCTGCTTGTTCTACAGGTTGATTCTCGTTCAAGCATTGATTTATTCTTCTTGTTGGTACAGTCATAAAAATTCTGTAAAAAGTTGACATTAAACTCATTCAATGATAATTATTCATGTCATTCTTAGATGTGTTCTTATGAAATATTAAGTTTTAGATATCAATGGCAGTTGGTTCACTATAATTCTGGAATTTCTTCTATATCTTCTATAGGAAGATTTTGTTAAAACAGTCTGTTAATATTTCTAGTAGTTCAACTTCGCCAGCTTTTAGATATCTGTTAAGATTCTGTTATTGCCTGGTGATTTGTGATTTTTCAGGTCTCTTATAACTTTCTTCCCTTTATGAATTACTATCAGAGAGCTGGTGGAACATCTTTGGGTGGTTTGTTATAAACTAAGCTATTGAATTTTTCAAGTTAAGTATTACGCTTCTGTAAATATGACTATAGCTGTCTGTTGCTGTTTTTATTATTTCTCTTCTTGATGCTTAGTTTGGCTTTGAGCTGATGTTAACGATTTTATCCAAGATTTGTTGATGCTTAGGTTTTGTTTGATTTTCTTTAATGATTTTGATTTTGCATTATATGCTATACGATGTCTTTATTATAATTGTGGAGGTAATGTCCTATCATTCTTTCCATTAACCTGTTGATTTCTGTGTATTATATTCAGGAAGCGTTATTGTATCTCATATACTTCAGCTTCTGCTTTTAGGTCAAGCATTTCCTTTGCCTTATCACTGAGGTTAATTTTCTTTCTTCCTCTTTGTTTTACTCTAACTTCATTTTCCTATTCCGGTGTTTAAGGTCTCTCCATTCAGTGGTTCATTTCTTTTGGTTTCCTTGTGAGCTGGGCAGTTGTATTTACTTTTCTATTACTGTTTAATTTTTCTAGCACATATGTACAACGTACTTAGTGGGTAGAGAAGATATTGTATTCCATTCAAATAAATGCTACTGAGATTTTAACAGAAATTATGTTTTGACAATACCTGTATTCAAAAAAAGAATTTTAGAAAAAGGTCAGCAAACTATTCTTTACATGGAAAAATTGTTGAAAATGTTGATTTTCTGAAAAATTGCTCTAATGATTTTGAATAAAATAGTGTATATTAAAGATATTTAGATGACAAAATATATATCTTTAATTTCCAAAATAGCCTCTGAAGTTGTTTTCATCCTGAATGACTTTTCCATAACCAGTAAATCATAAGAGAGAGACAGAAAACTTATTGAACAAAATAAATATAGAGCTCGTCAAAACACATGTCATCTGCATTTTTTGTTGTGGAACTAACCGTTTCCGAGATATCCATTTCTATTAGTTTCAATTTTAAAAAACATACTTTTCTCAAACAAGATTTGCCGAGCCATGTTTCTTTTGTTTTATTTCTACTCATGCAAAGAACCGAATTTCAATGACAATCGCATAGCGGCAGTTTTTAAAACAATTGACTTTTGCTTTAGCATAGTATATTCCCTTAGTCCCCTTCTATTTATAAGTAGAGCTCGGTTTTGGGTTCTGAAGCGCATACAGTTTGAACACACAGCAGTCAGGGGTATAAAGAGAGGGTAGCGGGGAGGGATTTGTAGCGTAAACATGTACACGTTGATGTATAATCTGTTCCAAAAGTAGCTCATTATATGTATTGGCATTATATGCGTCGTTCTAATTCATAAAATAACACAATAAAAGAATTATTTCATAATATTTAGTGAATTGTACTTTTACAAATAAAAGTATGAAGCTTGATACAAAATAATCAGGATAGGTAAGTAATGTGAAGAGCTTTGGAAATACATGGACATAAATCGACCTAACTCAGAATTCATTGCAGTGAATTGCAAGATACATGTTTACTGTGTCGAAAGAAAGGGCTCTCCTCCTGTCACTCAAAATATGTTTAAATCATCCACAATTTAGTCTGCACTTTCAGTGTTCACTGGTTTATCTAGTAGTAGGAACTGGACGAGGGCAGGCATTGAACAATGCTAGATAGTGCACAACGTTTTGAAACGAGCTGTAGAGACCACGCCTACTCCATCACATCATAGTTAGTCTATGTGCACCGAACCTCAGTCCGGCAATTTTGTGATCCCGGACCGAAACTAAGTACAAGCATTCTGCTAATGCTTATTTCGATTAGCATGGAGTAGAAATAAGAATAATCTTTTGTAATAGGTTTGTTTGTAGAACAGGTAGAGAAAACCATGTGAATGGAACACGTCAAGTTTTTTAAAATGTTATATATTTGAATGGACCAGCTCTTGGATCTTTATGTTGAAATCTCTTGCTTCTAATGAATTGTTCGTTTGTATTTCTTCTTGCACACATTGATCTCTAATCACTGTCAAAATTTAGTCTCTGCAAGACGCCTACGTCACAAATTCTCACTAAGAATAAAGTTGATTTAGTTTTCTTTTCTTTCTTTTGTTTTTTGTTTATCCATTTAGTGATCTCCAAGTGCGTTTGACCTCTTTCTTAAGAAGATGTTTTTAATTATTAAATATTGTACTTATTACTGCATTCTCATGCGATCTAAAACGTTAAATCTGGTTGAAATGTTAAATAGTGGCAGATTAGTGGATATCGATGCACCTAAAACGTGTTACAACTAGCTAAACTAATTTTAAATCCAAGTACCAACCACTTATCCCATTAAGAAAAATCTGATGTGCTCCATTCATATAACTTTCTCTACATCTCTGCAACAAATTATTGTTAAAAGGCTTATGCTTATATTTACTTCATGCTAATCGAGAAAAAATTAGCAGATAGTCTTATTACTTACTTCCTTGTAAGTAGGAGGGAAATAAGGGAGTACCATAGCTGGTGAAAAGCTGGTTGTTATCTTACTGAAGTTCCTTTGTACGGAAAGGAGTTGACAAATTCCTGTATGAGAAAAGTATAAGTTTTTCAAGGCTAAAACCAATAACAAGGAATATCTAAAAAACGATCAACTCCACGAAAAAAATTGTGTATTACATAAATTATGTGTTTTAACGTGATCTACATTTTTTGTTAGGGAAGTTTTTTCCATCCCTTACGGTTTAGCAGTTATGCAAAATTCCCTAACATTCATTCAGAATAAAGTAGTCTTCAGAGGCTATTCCCAGAAAATTCAAGATATACATTTTATTTGTCAGGTCCACGTAAAGGATAATTGGGGGTGGGGGAATTTTCCTCAAAATCTTCGTGTCATTTCTCTGGAAGATACTAAACTTAAATAGCAAGTTTGGTATTTTACCGACTTTTCGTTTTTGACTTATCGTGTTCACAGACACACGGACATACACACTCACAGACACGGACCGTTTTCTGAAAATGCTTTTTTTGGATACAGGGGACCCCTAAAGCATGTATTTCCGGCGAAATCTCGGAATCGAATTTTTGGGTGGAGTGCAATACCTTCTCTATACATTATGTACATAGTACATACAGAGAAAGTATAAATCTGCTGGATCTTTTGCGTAGAAAATATAATGAAGAATGCGGTGAACCGGAACCACCTATCCTTCTCCAAAGTTTTGTAGTCAACCCTAAACAGAACAGACGTTTAACTATAAAAATAAATAAATAAAAACAACTGCATTGGAAATAAACCGTGTGTTTTAATAAGATCTACAGCTTTTACTTTCTCTACACGTACTATGTACATTGTGTGTGGAGAAGGTGCCTATTGCATTCCACCCAAAAATTCAATACCGAGATTTTACTAGAAATACACGTTTTAGGGTCCTCTGTATATAAAAAAAAAGTATTTTCAGAAAAATGTTGGCTGTGTGTCAGTGCGTCCGTGAACACGATAACTCAAAAACAAAAAGTGGTAAAATACGAAAATTGGTATTTAAGTTTAATTTCTGTCAGGGATGCGACACGAAGATTTTGAAGAAAATTCCCCCCCCCCCCCAAACTAACCTTTACATGGAAAAAATTTCGAAAATTTAGATTTCCTCAAAAAGGCTCTAACGATTTTGATTAAAATTCAGTCCGCCTGCAATAAAATTTATATTTTGAATTTTCTGGGGATAGCCTCAAAAGACCTCTTTATTCTGAATGGATTTTGCTGAATTTTGTATAACTGTTAAACCGTAAGAAGTAGACAAAAATTTTCTACACAAAAAATGTAGATCACGTTAAAACACACACCTTATGTCATATACGTTTTTTTCTTTGTATTGACTATTTCCGAGATATTTCCTGTTATTTGCTTAAGATTAAAAATACTTTAACTTTTCTCACACGTAAAGCTGTAAACTCCTGGCCTTACATAGAAACGGATTTCAACCACATGGTAACCAACATTTAAAAGATTTGACTATCGTTTTAGCCTAGTGTATTCTCTCCCCCCCCCCCCTCTTCTACATACAAAGAAGCAAGTAATTCAGACAATTTTTGCTAATGTTTGTCTCGATTATCATAATGTAGATAGAAGAATATGCTTTTTAACAGAAAATTCATTTTATTTGTGATGAGAATAACTCAGACATGTGGTATTGGAATCAAAACTGTTAGAACAATTTTTCAGTAGGGGAATTTTGTTTAAAATATTCATGTTTCATCCTACTAATTTTCGTATTTAACGGACTATTCGTTTTTACTTTCTCTACACGTACTATTTACATAGTGTATAGAGAAGGTATCGCACTTCACCAAAATATTCGATACCGAGATTTCACCGGAAATATATGTTTTAGGGTCCCCTGTATCCAAAAAAAGTATTTTCAGAAAAAGGTCCGTGTTTGTGTGTCCGTGTGTCTGGGAACACGATATCTCAAAAACGAAAAGTCGGTAAAATACCAAACTTGGTATATAAGTTTTGTATCTTCCAGGGATGCGACACAAAGATTTTGAGAAAAATCTCCCCCACCCCAACTACCCTTTTCATGGAACTTTTTTCGAAAAGTTTTATTCTCTCAAAAATGGCTCTAACGATTTTGATTAAAATATCGTATATTAAAGCTATTTACCTGACAAATAAAATGCATATCTTGAATTTTCTGGGAGCACTTTATTCTGGATGAATTTTACGGAATTTTGAATAACTGCTAAACCGCAAGAGATGGACAAAAACTTACTACACGAAAAATGTAGAGCAGTTAAAATACACAATTTATGTTATATACATTTTTTTCGTGGAGTTCATCGTTTTTGAGACATTCCTTGTTTTGGTTTCTGCTTTGAAAAACTTATACTTTTCTCACACTGTCAATTGCTGTCCATACAAACAAAGGAACTTCAGTCACATAGCAACCAGCTTTTGAGTATCACTTTAACCTATGGTACTCCCTTATTTCGCTTCTCTTACAAGGAAGCAAGTAATAAGACTATTTCTGCTATGTTTTTCTGATTAGCATGAAGTAAATAGAAGTATAAGCTTTTTAACAATAATTTGTTGCAGAGATGTAGAGAAAGTCATGTGAATGGTACACATCAGATGTTTTAGTTATGCTGTTCCGACACAAAAGCACACACGGATACCAGTATATGTATGTTTGACAGTATGTCTGACTCACCACATCATGATTGAAGTGGGGGGGAACGGCGTTTGGCGTCAGCACCTCTCAAGAGTTACCTTAGGATATGCCTGAGTTTGTTTATTGTTTACCCTGTTTTCATCTCTAGTGACCTGGGAAGGTTTTTTTGGTCTTTCCGCTACCCTGCAACGGCAAATGTAAGAAGCACTAAGCTTCCTGTATCTCAGAATCATTTGAGCACTATAATTTCATCATCCCTCTATATGCCACATGCATCATCAGCATAATTTGACTTTGTTCTAACTGCGTTCACAATATTTTTAGTAATTTGTGGGAAATAGTTTGCTTGTGTTTCCTTTAGAGTTGTGTTCTGTTTCGTTGATAGTGACCAGTTTCCTACCTTACTGTTCTCAGTTCTATTGCGTTTTTGCTGCTACGTGGACTTTGGGGTTTTGGTAATTATATATCAATTAGCATTCAACGGGCAGAGAAAACCTAGAGAAACAGCCACTTCGAGTAAGACCTTTATATTTAATTCCCTCTCATTGGTGTTTCACTTATTAAGGAGGCATAAAGTCATTTGAATAAACGTTTAAATGCTATTTGGCATTTAATATGAATTTCTAACTTCTAAATTCTACAACTCCTAATTTTGACATTTTGTGTTGTGACTTTAGTTCCCTATGACCAATTGCTTGTCTATTCTATTCTTTGTATATTCAAAACATTCCGGAACTATCTGTAAAATTCCGCCTACAAATCGTATTTGTAAAGTGTATGGATGTTGTGTCTTCAATAGCTATCCGAACGGCAGCGTTTATGTGAAGGACATTCTGTCTCCAGAAAAAGCATTTTTAGAAAAAGGTCCATGTGTGTCAATGTGTCCGTGTGCCTGTCGATACGATGACTCAAAAACGAAAATGCGATAGAATACCAAGTTTTGTATGTAAATTTAGTATCTTCCAAGGATGCAATACGAAGATTTTGAGGAAAATCCCCCCCATCCAAACTATGCTTTACATGGACAAAATGTCGAAAATGTTGATTTTCTCAAAAATAGCTCTAATCCTCAAATATATACCGTATATTAAAGACATTTACATGGCAAATAAAACGTATATCTTGAATTTTCTGGGAATAGCCTCTGAAGACATCTTTATTCCGAATGAATTTTGCGGAATTTTGCCTAACATGTAACCCTCAAGAGATAGACAAAAACTTACTACACAAACCATTTACACCTCATTAAAACACACAACTTATGTCATATAAATTTTTTTCATGGAGTTGACTTTTTTCGAGACATCCCTATTATTGATTTCAGTTTTATAACACTAAAACTTTTCACATATGGGGATTTGTCAACTCCTGGCAATGCATAGAAACGGATTTCATCAACATGGAAATCAGTTTTTAAAAGATTTGAATATCGAAGAGAAATAATGTATTCCCTTCTACTTACAAGGAAGCAAGAAATAAGACCATTTTTTCTAATTTTTATTTCGGTTAAAATGAAGTAGATAGAAGAGCAAGCTTTTTAACAATACTTTGTTACAGGGATGTAGAAAAAAATCATGTGAATGGAACACATCAGTTTTTTTTTTTTTTTTTTTTATTTGATAAATACCGTTACTGATTTTACTAGCGCCTCTTAATTTTTTTCGAAGGAAGGTACTTTAACTCAATGTGCCAACAAAGTAGTCCTAAGGAAAAGCTTTATCCATCTTGATTCGCCAGCAACTCTAAAAACGTTTATTTCTTCCTCTCGTATGAAGATTAATCGATAGGTGATTTTATTGCTACAGATTTGTAGTCGACGTGCGTCGCAACTAAACGCGATGCTGATAGCAAGCAAATGAGCCCTGTAGAATATACGGTTGCTAAGAAGAAAATTCAATTACATTAGTAGACAATGGAAAGTTGCCTCAAGCTCACAGACACACTGTGCGAGCGGGGGTGATAGAAATAAACTCGATGCTTCTTTGTTCATTGTTCTCCCTCTTATTCACGGACAATGAAATCCTTATATTTCCTTTATGCGAATAAATACCGGAATAAAGAAGCCAACAGAACCTGTCTGCATAATCCTGAAATTTTAAAAATCTCGTGCGTTCCATTCACATGACTTTTTCTAGCTGTTCCACAATAAGCTTCTTATAAAAATTATTCTTTTATTTACATTAGGCTAATAGAGATAAACATTAGCAGAATTGGTCTTTATTGCTTGTTTCCGTATGACTAGAAGGGATATAAAAGAATACACTTCTATAAATGAGAGAAAAAAATAGTTAAGTTCCCGATTGAAAAAAGTAAGTAGCTTAAAATTCAAACCATAATATCGAAATTCTTGGAAAGGGTTAACTTTACAAACAAACAAAAACAAAGTGTATATGAAATAAATTGTATATTTAAAGAAATATACACTTTTTGTATAGTAACTTTATCTTTTACGGTTTACCAGTTTATACAAAGTTATACCAAATTCATCCGGAATGAAGCGGTATTCAGAAGCTATTCCCTGAAAATTCAGGATATGCATTTGTTTGTTAAACAAATGGTACTTTAATCAAAATCGTCAGAGCCAATATTGAGAAAATCAAAATCTTCGAAAAATATGCTACTAAAGGGCAGTTGGCTGTTGGGGGATTTTGTTGAAAATCTTCGTGTTCAATACTTGCAAAATACTAAACTTATATATCAAGTTTATTATTTAACTGACGTTTTGTTTTTGAGTTATGCTGCCGACACACATACACACACATACATACATTCACTCTCTCTCTCTCTCTCTCTCTCTCTCTTTCTCTCTCTCACTCTCACACACACAGTACTTTCTCTGTTTGCTATGTATACTTTGTGCATACGTGCTCGAAAGAGTAAAAAATCTTATGTGTTGCACATGACTTTCTCTACATCTCTGCAACAACTTATTGTTAAAAAGCTTATGCTTCTTTTTGCATCATGGTAATCGAGAAAAAAATTGCAGAAATAGTCTTATTACTTGCTTCCATGCAAGTAGAAGGGAAGTTATGTTACTGAAGTTCTTTTATTTGTATGGACAGGAGTTGGCAAATTCCTGTATGAGAAAAGTATGTTTTTAAAGCTGAAACCAATAACAAGGAATATCTCAAAAACGATCAACTCCACGAAAAAAATCGGATGTGTTCCAATCACATGACTTTCTCTACATCTCTGTAACAAATTATTGTTAAAAAGCTGGATGATTTTTATTGAATTTTGCATAACTGGTAAACCGTAAGAGATAGAAAAAAGCTTACTACATAAAAAATAGAGCACAACTAAACACACAATTTATGTCATATACATTTTATTCATGGAGTTGATCGGTTTTTATATATTCCTTATTATTGGTTTAAGCTTTAAAAAATTACTCTTTTCTCAGTCAGGAAGTGTCCGTTTTTCTTTTGTTCTACTCCTGGCCAAGCAAAGAAGCGATTTGCAATGACAATCGCATAACGACAGCTCTTAGAACATTTTCACTTTAGCCTTGTGCATTCCCTTAGTTCACTTCCACTTATAAGGAACTGTGTATTTAAGTACATTCCACTAATGTTTATCTCGATTAGCATAGTGTAGCCTTTTGTAAGAAGTTTGTTTGTAGATCAGCTAGAGAAAGTCATGTGAGAGTATAACACATAAGATTTTTTTTTTATTTATTTTGTTAAGGAGTGGAGCACAATATAGCTTTCAAACTATAACTTTATTAATTAGCCCATATTCAAGCAGCATTGTATCATTTTAATTTTTTTAAAATCACCAGTTTGTTTGGGCACACTGAGTTTCTATTTGTACTACAAGCATACGACTAACTGTACTCTATTTTCATGGATATTCTACAAACTATTTGTGGAGGAAATTAATTTTTTTTTCATTTTTAAAAGTTTCATTTATATGGTCCCTTTAGCTTCTGGTGTTTTTCTCGCTTAACTGTAGGGTTTCTTGAAGTTGGTTTCTTCAGTGATTATAATATTAAACACTTTCACTCATACTCCCAGTCTCTTAAGGATGGGGGATGATTCTAGTTAAAGAAACATTCCGCGTCCCAACTGGGAATCGAACCAAGGACCTCTGGATGAGAAGCCAGAACCTGTCCACTCGACCGCAGAGACAGTCTATTTTTCTTATCTACTTCCATTTAATCAGGTAAATATTGGCTGAAATGATTTAAATGAATGTCATTTACAAGAAGGATACAGAACGTTGGGAAGTAGGCTGACAGTCAAATATGTGCAAAGTATGTCGCTTTATGACTTATGAGCTTAGAAAGTAACTCTGTACAAAAAATACCCCAGGTTTGACCATGGGTATTTCGTGGTTTTCCCTGGTTAGCAAGGACAATGCAGGGGACTTTTCTCTTCTATCATATCATTTCCTATCATTTCACGCTTTATGCAGAGTTAATGGCTCTGCAATGTCAGACGAATGGCGTTGATGCATGCTCTTTGGAGTTTCTCGGTCCTGCCAGACGGCAGCCTTCACTAAGCCGTACCCGATGGATCGAGTTCACCCCAGTTCCGTCACCGCGATCCGGGTGTGGCCGAGTCATTAAGCTTTTAGAGGCCTCTTGAGCACATCTAGCGGACGGCCTTGTTTGCGGCCTATAGCCTTCTGCGGTTCTTTCATCTCATTCATTTCTCTTGGGGGAGGAGCTAAAAGGTGTTCCCTCCTTTCCTTGTGCATAGGCCAAGTACATAAAAAGTATATACCTCAAAAATGATTGACAATTCAAACAAACACCACAAAATATCTCGCAACACATAAAGCTAAAAAATGCAATATTTAACACTAGTTACCTATATATTTTCTTGGGGTAAATTTCTGTGTATGTTTAATAAACATAACATTCTAAAGCATGCTTCATATAGGCACCAATAAAAAATCATGTTAGTTATTTTATTTATAAAATATAAAATGACATTTTATACAAAACGATTAGTTTAGTGTTAGAAAAATTAAAAATAACAAATTGTTCATGGGGAGTGGGAAGAACTTCGTCACTCTTCGCATTATGTGTCCTTGGTACAAGCTGGGCTAGAGTACAAAGCTTGATATTCATTCGACATTTCGTCTTTGAGTTATGTTCTCCCTCATTCTTGTTTCACACACATACTGTTACGGAAATGAGTGCAGATATTTGTATTGGTAAATAATGGCAATGAACAACATTACATCAATATTTGCTTTATTTGCGGACTTATAATTTTACTTATTAAGTGTAGTATATTATTTTCCTTCAGACCATGGGTCGGAAGTCGTAACCTTGAGTGGGCAGGCCTCGCTGTGACGGATGTTGTATCGAAACTGAGTTTGAATTCTTGTTATAAGACCAATGACCCCATTCTGTCTAGGGTGAAAACGGATAGCCTACACTGACAGGAGTTGTTCATTTTGTGGCGCAGTTAAGTCCATGCAAAAACACCAGGTAGTAAATTATGTGTTTGGTTTGTGAGAAACCAATTGGACGAAGAGAAAAAATAACTAACACATAGAAGTGGATACGCGTTAGGGCAACATTTATCAAAAAATGTTATCTATACCCCTAACATCCTGTGTACATATGCTCTTAGAAGTTGCACCAGGGCTTAAGGGACTTTCAAACTACCGTTTTCGGTGAAATCGAAATTTCTAACTCTTGAACGAAATACATTTTGTAATGAGAACCGTTCCAATTACTACTGATTTTTTACCTAAGAGCCCCTAGCGGAAAAAGAGGTAAATGATGATCAGTACAGTCACAATGCACACCTGTAACAATTAAGAATGATTTGTATTTTGTGGTTGAGAGAGGTTATAGTGGTATAAGGTAAACAACGGAGGGAGACAGTGTTAGAAATATTCGCGCGTCTCTGTGGTCTACCTGCGGCCTATGGTCTATGGTTCCTTCACTTCATCCCTTCCTCCTGGAGTCGTAGCCGTAACAGACATCTCGTAAGTTGCAGTGATTAGTCACATGCCTACGTTGTTAAGTTTTTCAACTTCATATAAATATTTAAACATATTTTATGCTGTACTTACTAAGGTTTCTCAACGGTTAGACAAAGCTATGCAGGTTTCCTTAAATTGACAAGACTTCAAAATTTATTAGAAAAATCTGGTGCTTCCACTCACACAACTTTCTCTATCTGCTCTGCAAACAAACTAGTCTTACAAAGATTATGCTTTTATCTTTATAAAACTAATCAAGAAAAACAGCAGAAATGGTCGTATTACTTATACTCTATGAGCTGTAACTTGTCCGGTTTGGTTCTGTCCTTGTCTTTGGGACACTTTACCTGCTCTGTCTAAATTCTTGGAAAGCATGACCCTCTTCCAACCTTCTATTCTCTATTAAATGGCACTCTTTGTAAATACACCCGTCTCGTAAAGAGAGATACAACAAAGAGCTAAGTGTCTGTCTCTTTCTTTTCTAGATCTGACAAGTTAAATCTCACAGACTCTAATTCCTTATAAATAGGAGAGAAACAAGGGAATAAACTAAACTAAAGCGATAGCCAAATCTTTTAAAAAGCTATCGCTATGCAAAACAATTGAAATTAGGTTCTCTTTTGCATTCCCGGGAGTAAAACAAAAGAGATGGAACGAAAGCTGAAAAAAAAAGTTAAGTAGTTTAAAATTAAAACCAATAAGAAGAATATATGAAACGTAACTCTATAAAGAAAGTTATATGGCATAAAGAGTGTGTTTTCATGACATTTACATTTTTTGTGTAGTAAGTTTTTGTCTATGTCTTACGCTTTAGAGTTATACAAAATTCATCCATAATGAAGAGGTTTCAGAGGCTATTCCCAGAAAATGCAAAATATGCATTTTATTTCTATATAAATATCTTTAATATACCTACGGTATTTTAATCAAAATCACGGGACCCATTTTTTATTAAAAAATACATTTTCAAAAACTCATGTAAAGGGTAGTTTGGGGAAGGAGCTTTTCTTGAAAATCTTTGTCTCGCATCCTTAGGATATAGAAAATTTAAATATCAAATTTGGTAGTTAACGGTATTTTCATTTTTAAGCTAAGACACACATACACGACCTTTTTTAATGCTACTTTTGGATTCAGGGGACCTCAAAACTTATATTTCCAGTGAAATCTTAACACCACCCTCTCTATCTACTATATGCCTAGTACGCGTAGTCGCCCTCCGTGGTGTAATGGTTAACATGCAAACTTCATATACCCTAGGTCAAATCCGGCGGAGGACGATGGATTTTTTTCGGGCGTAAAAATTCTTAGCATGGCTTCTTTCGGAAGGGAAGTACAGCCGCTAGCCCAGTGTCGTAAATTTACGGCTCGTAAAAGACCCAAATCTGATAAAGAGGCCTCTGAGCAACATTAAGCTGTCTTTCAAGCCCAATATAGAATGGGACGCTGAAAACCACATTAGTTAAAGAACATTCATAAATAAAACTCCACTTTATTTCATTTAGTAAGATAGAGAAAGTAAAACAAACCAAACAAGAAAGGTAGGGAAAGAGAGAAAACAGTGGTCACAATACCTTCAATTTGTTTATACTACAAGATGCACCCCGTACAATAAAGACATGTGACGTGTTGAAAATTTACGTTTATTTCCCCTTACAAAGAAGCGACATGTGTTTGTACCTTTTCTAAAGTTTACGAAGGTAAACTGCAGCGTGAAGAACTTACTGCATATGACGTAACTACTCTATAGTGCAGTAACATGCAAATAACAATTCTTTCTTAACATTTGCCTGGCATATGTGATGTAACCATAGTGGAACGAAATTATAGTTCCGAAAACAGTTATTTAAACTATATTCATTTAGAATTGGCACTTCAAGGTCGTACCCCCCTCTCAGATGGCGCACATGTATTACCCCATTCTGCAGCACTTTCTTTGTTTATTCCTTGTAAAGAGAGAACGGGGGGAAGGCAGGTGCACAGAAGTCGGCGTGGAGGGAATGCGGGGTAAGCCACCAAACATGACCTTGAACCGCCTATTCTAAATGAAAATACATTAGTCTGTAATTGTGCCATGAAAAAAAAAAAAGGACTTCATATTACGTAATAGCAAGAGAACACTTACCTAGTACGTGTGCTGGAATGGGTCCCTTAGCAGGTACTGTGGTTTCACCATACAGTTGGTTCAGTCTGTATCTGACAACGGCATGAAGAAGAATATAGAGAGGTTCGATATGACGGTATAACTCTTCGGCAATGCCTTCAAGATGCGCAATTTCAAGTTCCTCTCTCCAGCATTCACCGATGTCACTGTAACCTGCATTTAGAGTACGGCATTATTACAAAACATTTGCAAAATAAAATCGATACTGAGATTTCACCGGAAATACGTGAATCCAAAAAAAAAACAAAACAAAAAAACACATTTTTAAAAAGATGTCCGTGTGTGTGTGTGTGTGTGTGTGTGTGTGTGTGTGTGTATACATGGTATTTAAGTTCAGTATCCTCCAAGGATGCGACACGAAGATTTTCAAGAAAATCCCCCACTCCACTACCCTTTACATGGAGAAAATTTCGAACATTTTCTCTAAAATAGCTCTAAAGATTTTGATTAAAATCTCTTATATTTAAGATATTTACATGACAAATAAAATGTATATCTTGAATTTTCTGGGAATAGCCTCTGAAGACCCCTTTATTCTGGATGAATTTTTCTGAATTTTGCATAACTGGGAAACCGTAAGAGATAGACGAGCACTTACCAGACAAAATATGTAGATCTTGTTAAAACGCACAATTTATGTCATGCACATTTTTTCCTGGTGTTGACCGTTTCGCCTGTAGTAGTAAAGTAGCAAAAGCGGGCGTTAAACAATATCAAAGAAAAAAATTGATTGTTTTCGAGATATTCCTTGGTATTGGTTTCAATTTTAAAATTATTTTAACTTTTTATATTCTCTAACCCGCATGAACTATATACAAAGTGGACAGAGATGGTATTGTATTCCACCCAAAAAATCGATTCAATATTTCACCGGAAATACATATCTTTGTTTCCCCTGAGCCCGAAAAAGTACTTTTAGAAAAAGGTTCGTGTGTATGTGTGAGTATAAGAACAGCATAGCTCAAAAACGAAAAAAAAAAAACGTTAAATACCAAACTTGGTATTTAGGTTTAGTACCTTCCAAGGATGCGACACGAAAGTTTTCAAGAAAATTCCCCCATCACAAACTACCCTTTACATGGAAAAATCTCAAAAATTGTTATTTTCTCAAACAATGCTCTAACGATTTTGATTAAAATCTCGTATATTAAAGACATGTACATCCCAAGTAAATGTATATCTTGAATTTTCTGCGTATAACCTATGAAGACTTATTTATTCTGGAATTTTGCTTAACTGCTAAACCGTAAGAGATATACAGAAACTTACCACACAAAATGTAGATCTCATCAAAACACAGTTCATTTCATTTACGTTTTTGTTGTGGAGGTAACCGTTTCTAAGATATTCCTTGCTGTTGGTTTCAATTGTAAAGTGTTTCTTTTGTTCTACTCCTGGCCAAGCAAAGAAGTAATTTGCAATGACAGCTTTTAAAACATTTGACTATCACTTTAGCATAGCGCATTCTTTTAGTTCCCTTCTAAAAATAAGGAACCAAGTAATAGGTACACTCTGTTAATGTTTATCTCGATTAGCATTGTGTAGAAAGAAGAAGTCTTTTATAAGAAGTTTGTTCGTAGAGTCTCTAGTGTTACATGTGAGTGTAACACATCAGATTTTTATTTTCTCTAGCCTGTATGTACATTATACATAGTATTGCACCCAAAAAATCGATACTGAGATTTCATAGGAATTACAAATTTTACGACCCCCAGAATTAAAAAAAAAAAAAAGGAAAAAAAAAAAAAAGCATTTTCAGAAAATGGTCCGTGTATGTCTGTGTGTCTGTGAACAGCATAGCTCAAAAACGAAAAGACGGAATGCAGAAACAGGTGTAGGAACTACTATAGCAGCTGGTAATAAAGGTGAAAAGGGAATTTGAGCACTCTTAATCTTATTTTTACAAGCAATTTGTATATGTTTAATTAGAGGATATATATCTCTAAGATTTTGATTCCCCTATATATTACTTTTAAATTCCAAAGTTTGGTATCTTCCAAGGATGTGACACAAAGATTCTCAAGAAAATCCCCCCACGCCTACTATCCTTTACATGGAAAAATTTCAAAAGTTTGTTTTTCTTAAAAATGGCTCTAACGATTTTGATTAAAATACCACATATTAAAGCCATTACAAATAAAATGTATATCTTGAATTATCTTGGAATAGGTTCTGAAGTCCTGTTTATTCTGGACGAATTTTGCATAACTAGTAAACCATAAGTGATAGATAAAAACTTACTACACAAAAAATATAGTCCTTGTTAAAGCACACAATTTATGTCATATACATTTTTTTTCGTGAAGTTTACCGTTTTCAAGATATTCCTTGCTATTGGTTTTAATTGTAAAGTGCTTATACTTTTCTCAGACAGGAAGTGTCCGTGTTTCTTTTGTTCTACTCCTTGCCAAGCAAAGAAGTCATTAGCAATGACAGCTTTTAAAACATTTGACTATCACTTTAGCATAGCTCATTCCTTTAGTTCCCTTCTACAAATAAGGAATTAAGTAATAGGAACATTCTGTTAATGTTTATCTCGATTAGCATTGTGTAGAAAGAAGAATAGTCTTTTGTAAGAAGTTCGTTTGTAGAGCCTCTGAGTGCAACACATCAGATTTTTTCATACGTAACTCGACATCTCCTGAAAAAGACACGGAGAATCCGATAACAACCATATTTTAAAACATTTGACTGTCGGTTTAGCCTTGTGTATTTCTATATTTCCCTTCTATTTATAAGGAACTAAGTAATAAGACCGTTTCTACTAAAGTTTATCTCGATTAGCATGAAATTGATAGAATAATAGTTTATTAACAATATTGTGTTATAGAGATGTAGAGAATTATGTGAATGGAGCACATCGGATTTTTTTTTAAAATTTATTAACATAAGGACGGACTTTGGTTTTCTAAGCTTAAAAATAGTATACAACTTTACTTTCTACGGCTCTATTGGTAAGTAACCCGTTATTTTCTGGGTTCGTTCCCAGGGGACAGCTCGGAGTGGCGCCACTGTCGCTTTGGCTAGTCTAGTAGGGTCCATCTTAAAATAAGGTGGAGCAATTGTGCCTGAATAGTCAACATGGTCGGTTACATTCGGTGAGTGTCTCCACATTTTTATTACCTCCGTTATGTAATAGAGCCTTTGGCAATCATGCTGTCTGGCCGCTTATGCGATGTTTCAAGTAGCATAACCGGAAGCTTAAAATGCTAAACACTAGCTGGAAATGTTGCGATCTATTGGCTGATATGCAATAAGCGTTTAAATATAAATATCTGATCGTGTTCCATTCATATAATTTTCTCTATATCTCTGTGACAAATTATTATTAAGATAATTCTTCTATCTATTCATGCTAATCGAGATAAACACTAGCAGAAACGGTCTTATTATTTAGTTCCTTATAAGTAGAAGGGAAATAGGGAATACACTAGGCTAAACCGACGGTCAAATGTTATAAAATGTGGTTGTTATGGGATTGAAATTCGATTATTTGCATGGCCACAAGTTGACAATTTCCGTATGAGAAAAATTTAAAGAGTTTTAAAACTAGAACCAATAACAAGGAATGTCTTGAAAACGGCCAACTACACGAAAAAAAAATGGATATTACATAAATTATCTACTTTAGGTAGATCTACATTGTTTGTGTAGCAAGTCTTTGTCTATCTCTTACGGTTTTCCAGTTATGAAAAATTCAGAAAAATTCCTTCAGAATAAATAGACTAATCCCAGAATATTCGAAATATGTTTTATTTCTCATGTAAATATTTTAAATATAAGATATTTTAATCAAAATCGACACAGATATTTTTGAGAAAATCAAAATGCTCGCATTTTTATTTCATGTAAAGTGTACTTGGGGTTGGAGGAGGGTTTTTCTTGAAAATCTTCGTGTCGCATCCTCGGAAGGTACTGAACTGAAATATTAATTTGGTATTTAACGGACTTTTCGTTTTTGAATTATGCTGCCCATAGACACACACAGAGGCATTTTTCTAAAAATGATTTTTACTTTCTCTACACGTATTATATATGTACATAGTATATAGATAAGCTTCTTTACTGCACCCAAAAATTCGAAACCGAGATTTCACCGGAAATTCATGTTTTGAGACCCCCTGAATAAAAAAATGAAAAAAATGTCCGTGTTTGTCTAAATCTTCGTGTCGCATACTTGGAAGATACCGAACTTAAATACCAAGTTTGGTTTTAACGGTCTTTTCGTTTTTGAGCTATGCTGCCCACACATATGGCTATGTGTGTGTCGTATTTAAGTTCGGTATCTTCCAAGTATGTGACACGAAGATTTTTAAGAAAATCCCCTCACCGCTAACCACCTTTTACAAGGAAAAGGTTTTGAAAATTTTGATTTTCTCAAAAATGGATCTAACGATTTTGGTTAAAATGTCTTGTATTTAGATATTTATATGTCAATTAAGACGTTTATCTTCAATTTTCTGGTATTGGCCTCTGAAGATATATTTAATATGGATGAATCTTGCATAACTGGTAAACCGCAAGAGATAGGCAAAAACTTACTTACAAAAACTGTAGATCTCGTTAAAACACACAATTTATGTATACCTTTTTTGTGGAGTTAGCCATTTATGAGATATTCCTTGTTATTAGTTTCAGCTTTAAAATACTTATACTTTTCTCATACGGGAATTTGACAAACCCTGTCCATATAAACAAAGGTACTTCAATGATATAGCTACCAGCTTTTAAAGGATTTTACTATCAATTTAACCAATGGTACTCCCTTATTTCCTTTCTATTTACAAGGAAGATAGTAATAAGACTATTTCTGCTAATTTTTTCTCGATTTGCATTAAGTAAATAGAAGAGTAAGAGTTTTAGCAATAATTTACTGTACCGTAAATGGAACACATCAGATTTTTTTTTTTGGGGGGGGGATTCAGAGGGTCCCAAAACATGTATGTCCAGTAAACCTCGGTATCGAAATTTTGGGTGCAATGTAATACCTTCTCTATACACTATGTACTCAGTACGTGTAGAAAAGTAAAAATGTTACGCATGTGCCCGGCAACTTAAGCAAATAGTAATATGAGGCAAATATTTTGAGCATTCTTTTCGTTCACTGTGAAAGTTACGATTATAAGAAGTAGCCAGAAAAACAGAGGACAATTTACATGTTTTTTGTGCTAGCCCTGGTTTCAATAGTGTAATGGAGTGACGCTCTTTTGGTTCCATGACAAGTTTCTCAAATATTTTGTATCTCCTTGATGCTAATCCGGCACTGCTGCCGCTCTTAAAGGCCTGGAGCCTCACATCCACTTATGCTCGCAGAATTGGCTATCATGTTCGGGATTGCAGCCTATCACATTTCGTTTTCACATGATTCTGAGTGGGCACCGGTCCTACAGTTCCGGAGACTTGTCAGGACTCCAGCGCTGTATTCCTTCTTCCTCTGTTTTTTTTTTTTTTTCCAGTTTCCTACATTTTCTTAGTTGACGTATTAATGTTTAACGTTTTCCTTTTACCTACACATACATATACACATTCACAAACACAAACACCCATGCCCAAGGCGAGAGTCAAACCCACGATCCTGTGCGCCACGAAGCACCAAAGCGAGGCACTTGAGGGACCTCGACCACCGGGATCGGCATTTATATTCAGCACTTTTGCACTCCCATGTGGGGATCGAAAACTGAAGCATTCCGTGATCGGGGACCAGAGCTCCACTCTAATTCACTGTGCCATGGTGCAAGACATAAAACATTACATACAGAATGATAAAATTGATTCGGAATTTACCGACAAATTTTGAATTGTTTATAGAACGAATCTTAAACGTTACCGAATAGTTCTAAGGATCTGCTGAAGAGTGTGCACAATAGTAGTGGAGAGCAGGAAAGAGCGGCATGGATTTATGAGCGCCTTTGATAACCTGAACATGAGTTCTACGCGTTTTCATGGGTTCAGCGCCTTTTGTATTCTGAATGTGAGTTACTTCCTAGCTACCACGTTTAACAGCGCCTCTCGTGGTCTGAACGCGAGTTATTCTACATGCAATATGAATGTGACAATACGTTTTAGGGGTTGCTATTTGTCCCGTGCGGTTGCAATTTTCTTTCTTTATAATAATAATAATAGTTATTATTATTGTACTTGCAGTTAAGCTTTACTTATTTTAATATTTCCACTCGATACCAAGAAGAAGAAAAAAAAGCGTCTGTCCAAAATTGTAAACATATTTAAACATTTTTCGCAATACTATTCACCTGATATTTACCTTTTCAGAGTTGGAGAAAATGTTGATAAAAACTTATCCAGGTATAAACACAAGTGCCCTTCACTTATGCAGACAAAAGGAGAAATAAACTTGAATAATCTAAACAGAGAGAAATAAAGCAAATAGAAGTTCCCTTATGTAACAAGTAAACCTAGCTAAAGCATAAATGAACTTTAACATAAGCGTTGCCGTCATTGCCCTTATCAGAAGGCGTTGTCACGAAAATTGCGAAATTCAAGGAAAACGCAAAGGAATTCATGTACCTACGCAGCGGGCAGAACCATAATAGTGTTCCTTAAATTATTCTAACAGATCGAAAATAGCTTTTGATCAGTTTGGCTATTAGATCAGTCTGCAAGGTACTCTGGCATATTAGTTCCTCAAATATTCACTAGGCAATGATCTGGTAGGCATTAGTTTTGTATTGGTCGCTAGATCGAGTCCTAGAAAAGCCAGCTGACTAGCACTTATGTCATTATTTCAACTTCAGTCGAGGTAAAAGCTGAATAAATTTGATCACTCGAATTAGACATTTTCTTTCTACCTCATATTTTCTGCACCATATACCTAGGCAAAATAACTGCATCCAGAAAAATAATTTGTACTTTGTCTAGCACATATGTGCATACAATGAAGGTATTGTATGCCACCCAAAATTCGATGTCAAGATTTCACCGGAAATATATGGCTTGAGTTCCCTTGAAAAAATAATTTTTAGGAGAAGATTCGTGTGCGTGTGCGCGCGCGTTCGCGCGCGCGACCGTTAATCATTGATAATGATGTTTAATACCTTCCAAGGATGCGACACGAATATTTTCAAGAAGATCGCCTCACCACAAAATATCCATTACGTGAAAAAAAAATTGAAAATGTTGTTTTTCGTAAAAAATGGCTCCAACGATTTTGATTAAAATATCGTATATTACAGACATTTATATCACAAATAAAATGGTATATTTTCAATTTTCTGGGAATAGCCTGATGAGGGTGGATGAGTTTTTCAAAATGTTGTACAACAGTTAAAAATAACAGACAAAACGTAATACACAACAAATGTAGATGTCCTTAAACATTTTTGTCATATACTTTTTTTCTTGTAGAGCTAACTGCCTAACTTATCTCAAACGGGACCATGCAAAGCGAACGGAACCTCAATTGTTTCACATAGTGATCAGCTTTTGAAAGATTTGACTATCGTTTTAGTATAATGTATTCTCTTATTTTCATTTATATAAGAAGTAAAGAGTAATAGGAACAATTCTGCTAACGTTTGTCTCGATTAGCACGATGAAGATAAAAGTTTGTATTTGGAACAGCCAGAGAAAGTTTTGCAAATAGAACACGTCAGATTTTTAGAAAAATGAGCCACTGTGAAAGCCAACATGAAAAGTCAGATGAATACCCATTTCACATTTAATGATACAAGAAGAAGCTTTCCAACAACCCAAACTAAATTTTATTTGCAAATGCTGGTGTTATATTTTATTATCATCTTTTTTACTTTCTCTATACGCACTATACACATAGTGTATCGAGAAGGTATTGCACTCAACTCAAAAATTCGATACCGAGACTTCACCGGAAATATGTTTTAAGGTCCCCAATATCCAAAAAAAGCATTTTCACAAAAAGGTCCGTGTGTGTGTAGGTGTGTGTCCCCGTGTGTCTGTGAACACGATAACTCAAAAACGAAAAGTCGGTAAAATACTAAACTTGGTATTTAAGTTTAGTATCTTCCAGGGATGCAACACGAAGATTTTGAGAAAAATCCCCCCAGCCCCAACTACCCTTTACATGGAACTTTTTTAAAAAATTTTGATTTTCTCAAAAATGGCTCTAATGATTTTGATTAAAATTTCGTATATTAAAGATATTTACCTGACAAAAAAAGTTATATCTTGAATTGTCTGGGAATAGCCTCTGAAGAGTAGTTTACTCTGGATGAATTTTACTGAATGTTGTATAACTGCTAAACCGTAAGAGATGGACATAAAATTACTACACAAAAAATGTAGAGCACGTTAAAACACACAATTTATGTTATACACATTTTTTTCGTAAGTTCGTCGTTTTTTTAGACATTCCTTATTTTTGGTTTCTGCTATGAAAAACTTATACTTTTCTCATATAGGAACTTGTCAACTTCTATCCATATAAACAAAGGAACATCATTTACATAGCAACCAGCTTTTGACTATCATTTTAACCTATGCTAGTCCCTTATTTCGCTTCTACTTACAAGGAAGCAAGTAATAAGACTATTTCTGCTCATTTTTTCTGATTAGCATAAAGTAAATAGAAGAATAAGCTTTTTAAGAAGAATTTTTGCAGGGATATAGAGAAAGTCATGTGAATGGTACACATCAGATTTTTATATATAGATATCGGATATCACATTAAGTGTAAAATGCACTAACATTTCGGTACAGCCAGGAAATAAATAAAACGCTAACAAAAATTCAGTACGAAAGAACTAAAGCAACTGCTATAAAATAACTACATTTCTAATGGAAAGCCAATACTGCTGTTTAAATATTTCCCGTCTTTAGTGTCCTTTGAAATAAATATAAGCAAATAAATAAATAATACTAATAAAAAGCCATACTAATTATATTTTCTTCGAGTGTTCTCATGAATCACCATATCGACATTTTTCTCCGACAGGGATATTAATATTGTATTATTAGTTTCTTGAATTGATTATATTGTTTAACTCGCTTGTTTATTAAAATTGTTTCAAGTAAGACTTGGGTTCCGTGGCCAGTTTTCGGACGAGATGTGGTCATTGCAGATAATGCCCCTTTCTCCAATGAAACTCCCCCAGTAACGCTGTTGAGGTTGTCACCTACATAGGTGCCACTGTTTAACTTTTCTGGTACTGCTTAATAAACGGGTCTATGTTCCTGCACTGAGAGCAGAAATAATGTGGTAGATAATCTTCTCAACCATATTATAGATAGGCTTTACGCATGAAGTTACGCTGCATCAGTAATACTTCATCTTCTCAAGGTCGGAAAATCGATAAAAGAAATTGGAAAAAGTCGGGCTGAGAAAAAATCAGTGTTTGACTATGAGATAACATTTAATAATTGCAACTAAATTAAGAGGACATACCATTGTTTCTGGCACCTTGATTCTGTAGAGCAACTAGGGCAGGGTACAGCTGCCGTGCAGGAGGACCCACTGCGCGACGCCAACTCTGCCAGGCCCACAGTAACTCCGCTGGGTCTCGACTGTCCCTCATCAACCGCTCCAGGTCAGGTTCCCCACTGTAGCATCTCTCTCCGGGACGTCGACAGACGCGGGCACCAGAGTATAAACTTTGAAGGCGTCTTAGGACAGCACTCAGTTCCCTGTGCAGTTGAACCAAGCACTTGAGTTCTTAAAACACGGTTATAAAGTAAACTAAATTTACAGTGCGATGGATAAACTCAACTTTGTAGGAAATCTGTAGAACAAAGGAGGTGATTAGAGAAACACTGAAGCTGTGAAAGAAATAGTTATAATTGCAGTCTGAAGTATACAATTAACTAGCCTTAGGCTTGAAATACCACATACTTTTCTCATTTTCTTGAGCATACTTCACTCAAAGTACTTATCGTCGATAAATAGTTCTGGACAACTTATTTCTTTTTGTTCAAGATCATCTTAGAATCCAGCATTACTGAAAGTCGCATAACGACATAAGATTTCGGGAAAAAAATGCATTTCTGGCAGCTTGAATGTAGAAAGCCGAGGTGTCACGTATCTATATATCTAAACACCTGCATTTATACGTCTTATAAAATGTTGTGAGCAACACCATCTGAAAAAAATCTGATGTGCTCCATTCACATGACTTTCTCTACATCTCTGTAACAAATTATTGTTAATAAGCTTATTCTTCTATCTACTTCATGCTAATCGAGATAAACATAGCAGAAACAGTTTTATTACTTAGTTCCTTATAGGTAAAAGGGAAATAAGGAGACACACTAATGACAACAGTCAAATGCTTTAAAATGTGGTTGCTATGGTATAGAAATCCGATTCTTTGTGTGGTCAGGTGTTGACAAGTTCCCGTATCAGAAAATTAAGTATTTTAAAACTGAAATCAATAACAAGAAATATCTTAAAAACGATCAACTCCAGGAAGAAAAATGAAAATAACATAAATTGTGTGTTTTAACAAGCTCCACGTTTTTTGTGTAGTAAGTTTTTGTCTCTTACGGCTTACCAATTATGCAAAATTCCGCAAAAGTCAGTCAGAATAAGAATGTCTTCAAGGGCATTCCCTGAAAATTCAAGACATACATTTTATTTGTAATGTAAATATCTTAAAATAATAATTTGTTGTAGATGTAGAGAAAGTCATTTGAATTGAGACGGCAATTTTTGACGTCCCTGCGTAATAAAAGCAATTGTCTTACTATCTAGCATTTTTAGACAATCTACAATACCTTAATTAACTTAATTACATGTTATATACAAGCAACATCTATATTTCTTATTTATCTCTTATCTTGTAAAGTTAGCTATGATAACTTGCACTAAGGTAGAGCATAGGACTAGCAGTAGAATATTACAAAAGGCAGCTCTTATTGTATGTGAAAACCTCGAGAACTTGCAGAATGTATTTGTTGCTTACGTGCATCAGAGATATGTCCCAAATATTCTGTAAAGAGAGTATTTTTCATTGTATTAATTTATCACAAGGTATCAACACAATAGAATCACGTGATCTGTTGACGTAAGGTATAACTTTTAGCGCCAAGTGTCAGCCAATAAGCGTTTGGAACACATCTTCCTTAGATGCTTATTTAAGCTGCAACAAACTGAAAATCTACATAGTGTTTTCTGTCCTTCAGAGACGAAATCTGCGACACTCGTAACGAAATCGCGCCAAAACATTAAGTGCTGATATGTATATATTATAAATCCACAAATTGCTTTGAGGTCTTCAGAGGTGAAATCCACGTCATTTGTCACAATGAAATCGCGCAGAAACCGTTGAATGCGTGACATATATTTATTGCAAGACTATGTGAAAAATAACTTTAAAGCAAAATAAGAACTGAAGCTTTCCTGGCGACGTGTTAATTCAAAATCTTCTCGGGCTTCTAGCCAGGTAAAAACTTGGCTTGACACCAACGTTTCGAAGAAGTGCATCTTCCTCGTCTTCAGCTGAGGAAGATGCACTTCTTCGAAACGTTGGTGTCAAGCCAGTTTTTACCTGGCTAGAAGCCCGAGAAGATTTTGAATTAACTTTAAAGCAGTGGATTCTTTGGTATTTTAACATGTGTTATTCAAGTTTCTCAGAGCTACAACGTGCTTATGTTTAACTGTGTAGACCAATTGTACCAGGTACGTGTCTACTTAAACAGATCCTGCATCAAGTACGGTAGACTCATTTAATCGCCTATATATTGTCTGTCGTCACTCTGCAGAGGCAACCATTGCAACGACACTTGGTGAAGCCGAGGTAGGTCGAACTAAGAAATAAATAAAAGTCGCACCAATTAAGTATATATAGAGAGAACGATGATAGAATGGAACACATCAGATTTTTACTTTCTCTATACGCACTATGTACATAATGTATAGCAAAGGTATTGCACTCCACCAAAAATTCGATACCGAGATTTCACCGGAAATATATGTTTTAGGGTCCCCTGTATCCAAAAAGAAAGGTATTTTCAGAAAAAGGTCCGTGTGTGTCTGTGAACACGATAACTCAAAAACGAAAAGTCGGTAAAATACCAAACTTGGTATTTAAGTTTAGTATCTTCCAGGGATGCGACACGGAGATTTGAGAAAAATCTCCCCACCCCAAACTACCCTTTACATGGAACTTTTTTCGAAAGTGTTGATCTTCTAAAAAATGGCTCTAACGATTTTGATTAAAATATCATATATCAAAGATATTTACCTGACAAATACAATTTATATTTTGAATTTTCTGGGAATAGCCTCTGAAGACTACTTATTCTGGGTAAATTTTACAGAATTTTGCATAACCGCTAAACCGTAAGAGATGGACAAAAACTTACCACACAACAAATGTAGAGCACTTTAAACCACACAATTTATGTTATATACATTTTTTTCGTGGAGTTGATTGTTTTTGAGATATTCCTTGTTTTTGGTTTCAACTATAAAAAACATACTTTTCTAATACAGGACTTTGTGAACTCGTGTCCATACAAACAAAGGAACTTCAGTCACGTTGCGACCAGCTTTTGACTCTCATTTTAACCTATGGTAATCCGCTATTTCGCTTCTACTTACAAGGAAGCAAGTAATAAGACTATTTCTGCTAAATTGTTCTGATAAGCGTGAAGTAAATAGAAGTACACGCTTTTTAAAAATAACTTGTTGCAGGGATATAGAGAAAGTCATGTGAATGGTACACATCAGATTTTTCTTTGTGGGTTTTGTTTCTACAGAATGCCTCAAAATATTTTTTTCTGGTGATATAACATTTAATAAGCATGCATATATAGTAAACTCTCTAGATGAGCAAAATATATTTTGTGACAATAGGCTATGACTTCCGAAGACAAGAGCTAAGTTAAAACAGGCATCGCTACCAAGCTGAACTGCACCTGATTTGGTGAATGGTGTACTTGGGACCACGACAGAGCAAGTAAGCCTGGCGACGTGGCAAATGCAAAGCCGCTCCCTGCTGTTCCACGTCGCACCAGAAATTGCGCCAAGATGTCCGTACTTCTCCCAGACGTACGTGAAGCTTTACGATGTCATCTTGAGGTTGGACCGCGAGCTGCCAACCTAACCTGGCACTGAGAGCGTTCAGCATCCGCAGCTCCTCGTCCAGACGATGTGATGCTTCCCATTCACTAGCTCCTCCCTCTGTAAACAAATGATTTAGATGTACTATAATGCTTTTCAAATCGGAAGAGTTCTACTCTGCAGAGAATGAGATGCGTTATCGTGTTCTGCGTTGCCAGGTCGCTACCCCCATTCGTTTCATATTTCCCTCTCGCCTACACTAAGCATGCAAATCTGCCTGGCGACATAATGTTTATTTATGTGTATTATGAAAACTAATTGAGCTAAAAATCTGTGGTTTTTACGGTTCTGTTACAAACATTACTCCTTATCTTCCTCGTGAATTATTTTTTGCAAAATTTGAATATTTCGTTTTAGCGCAGGTAGTATTTATAATGAGGAATCACTTAGCGCGTTACTCCCCAGGTAAGCAGGAATGCAATATGTCAACACAGCAGCACTCCTATTGACTGCCGGCCTGGTGGCGCTCAAGGACAAACATCCCATTTGAAAGTCACTGTAATATTGGATTATTAATAAAAACCAATATTATGTTTCTCCATTATTACAAGAACGCAAATATGACAGAAAATGTTGATAATAGTCGTGGTAACGTTGCACATTATAAGAAACTACCTATCTCACATTTAACATAAAGATATTACAACGAAAATGTTACAAGAAATAACAGCAGTAAGAAGGTACATATTAATGTAGGAAATTATAATAGAAAAAACATCGTATGTGCTCCATTCACAAGACTTTCTGTATATCTCTGTAACAAAGTATTGTTAATAAGTTTATTCATCTATCCGTTTCATGCTAGTCAAGATAAACACTAGCAGAGACGGTCTTATTACTTAGTTCCTTATAAGTAGAAGGGGAATAACGGAATACACTAGGCTAAACCAACAGTCACATGTTTTAAAATGTGGTTGCTATGGGATTGAAATCCATTTCTTTGCGTGGCCAGGAGTTGACATGTTCCTGTATAAGAAAGGTTTAAGTATTTTAAAACTAAAATCAATAACATTGAATATCTCGAAAACGGTAAAAAAAACGGCATGCCACATAAATTGTGTGTTTTAAGACGATCTACATTTTTGTGTAGTAAGTTTTTGTCTATCTCTTACGGTTTACCAGTTATGCAAAATTAAAAAAAAAAAAAAAAAAAAATCATCCAGACTAAAGACGTCTTTAGAGGCTATTCCCGTAAAATACGAGGTATACATTTTACTTGTCATGTAAATATCTTAAATGTAACGGGTTTTAATAAAAATCGTTAGAGCCATTTTTGAGAAAATCAAAATTTTCGAAATTTTTTCCATGTAAAGAGTAGTTGTGGGTGGGCCGATTTTCTTGAAAATCTTTGTGTAGCATCCTTGGAAGATACTGGAACCTAAATAGTATCAAATTTGGTATTTAACGGACTTTTCGTTTTTGAGCTAAAACCCAATTTGAAGTGAAATTTCTTCTGGGCTTGTATGCCATGGTCAATAAGTAGGATTTGCTCCTGACGTTTCGCTCAAAACTGTGTTGAGCATCATCAGAGGACTCGACAAAGAGTAAAAGGCAGACAACCTCCCTCTAAAACCCAAGGTTGCAGGTTCAAATTGGCGGTGGGTGATGGCTTTTCTGAGATGCAAAAATTCTTAGCGCGGCTTTCTTCGGAAGGGAAGAAAAGTTGACATACAATGAAAGAAGAAAGTTGCAAAATTCCGCCATTTCGCGTCCCCACATCATGATTTCGTCCTACAGTGCCATCTGTTGACGATGAGGCAATTTCTCATTATGGCGCATAGCGGCGAACTCACGAATTAGAAATTCAAATTCCGATCAAGGAAACATCGTAACGATGCCCTATGCTCCGTTTAGGAGCTGCAAAAATTAACTACGTTAAAGCGATAGTCAAATCTTTTAAAAGCTAGTCCAATTGAGATTCGGTTCGCTTTGCATGGCCTGCATTAAAACAAAAGGGATGAAATTAAAAGCAACTTGCCGTTTGAGAAAAGTTAGGAATTTCAAATTGAAAACAATAACAAAGAACATCTCAGAAACGATCAATTCTAAATAAAAAAAGTGGGTATATGACATAAATTGTGTGTTTTGTATAGTAAGTTTTTGCCTATCTCTTACGAGTTACCATTTATGTAAAATTCAGTCCAATTCATCCAGAATAAAGGGGTCCTAAGATGTTATTCAAGATATGCATTTTATTTGTCATTTAAATGTCTTTAATATGCGATATTTCAATCAAAGACGTTAAGGTTATTTTTAAACCACATTTTAATCATAGTTTTTCATGTAAAGGGTGAAGGGATTTTCTTCAAGCTCTTCGTTTCGCATACTTGCAAGATAGTAAATATAAATATTAAATTTATATTTAATGTTCTTTTCGCTTGCACATACAGATACACACAGACCTTTTTCTAACAATGTTTTTTTTTTGTTCAGCGATCCTTAAAACATATATTATTTTCGGTTAAATGTCAACATCGAATTTTTGGTGGAATTCGATACCCTCTCGAACTACTAACACGGAAAGGCAATTAACAACTCTACACAGAGAGCCGGACGATAGGTATGGCTAAGGCGGTAATGTCTGTGGCCCACATACGCCGGTCTTGGGTTCAAATCCAGTCTAGCTGAGTTTTTTTTTTTTTTTTGGTGATTTCCCCTCAGTCGCCAAGATAAATACCACATTGATCTAAAACAATACTAAAACTTAAAATACGAGGCTAGTTTTTTTTTTCAACTTCCGATAGGCTATAAATAAAAGACAAGTTCATAGAAAACAATTATTTTATTTTAAAAGTTTTAATCACTTATTGTTCATTTTTAACATAATCACCGAAAAGATTGAGACATTTATCGTACCTGTGCACAAGCTTTGCTATACACGCTTCAAGAAATGTTATTGCCATGATTTCAAATGAGCATTGCCGTTGTTTTGAAGATCTTCGTACTTTACGACGTTTGTGGAGAGTCATTCAAAACAAACAGAGGGATGCTTACTTCAGGAATTGTGTAGATCCATGACAACGTTCGTCTACACGACTTTCGCCTTTTCACTGAACTAAAGACGTAGCTAGAAGGGCAGCACTTTCAAATAAACGAAGTTGGTTCTGTTAGGTACAATGATAACGCTATTGATAGTCATGAACAAAATGAATGTTAACTCTAAAAGCACGAACGAAAAAAAATTAACATGTATGCGATAATTTACATTTATCCATTACGATCTTCTACTTTCAGACCAGAACCGTCGTCTGAGCTGTTTGTGATGTTGCTTTCCAGTCCAAGGTTGATGACTAGATTATCAACAAAAGTGTCCCTTAAACTATTCATCCCCCAAAACAACACTTCTTCTTTCATAACATTTTTAACTTTTCAACTGTTGGCGGTTCATTTTAAAAATAGAAATTGTGCACTATTATGTAGATCGCATGCTTCACAAAATCATCACATTCTTGCATCGCGTATTTCACACGCTTTCTTTCTTTTCTTTCGTTTTTTCTTATTTTTTTCGGTGTAACCATTTTTCCCCGTTTAAGATTTTTCATTGTGATCACTATTTATACTTGTAGCCGAAACACTGTAAACTCGGAAGTTAATTTCACTGCTTCTTTTACTAGAAGTGTTGGATATTTCTTACAAAATTTAAAATAAGCATTCAAAGCACTAGTTTTATCACCAAGGGTCAGCGGTTTACCAGCTTTATGTTTTATGTAACTCGACAAAGATTTAAGAGGAAATTCACCGTGACCGTCCTCCACGATTCTAAACAGCAAAAACCAGCAACTGTTACTGTTGTAAACAATATTGCGGAAATTTGGTGACTCGTGGGAATAGCATGCTAAGACTTGTAGCTCGGTTTAACGTACAAATGGCGTTTACTTAACTCTTGGGTATTTGTATAGAATATTATACAATTTGTCGTCTCCTTAGCGCGGTAGTAACGCAACTGCTTGTCAAGTGGGAGACTTGGGTTTGATTCCGGTCCTGGCGTGGAAAATTTTCCCCGCTGGGCGACCTGATCCGGGTGGCACTCAGCCTCGTAAGGTCCCTGGGGGGCCAATTGATTGAGAAGTAGTGGCTCCAAATCGAGAAGACCGCATCAACCGGCCGGGAGGGGCTCGAGGCGCTGATCACGTCTCACCCTCCAGCACTGCACCCCATTCATGACGCCTTCGGGCCGATATGGGGGATGCAGTGGCCGGGCGGTAGGCCAAGGTCCTTGTAGACTGCACCATGGTGTTACGCTTTATTATACCATTTGAGAATTAAGTCACTCTGTAATTTAGGTATTAGCATGAGATTACATTCTTGCGAACACTACTACTGTATTGTACCACGGTGCACTGTCCACGTGGATCCGTTTTGGTGTGGATTAATTTAAGACTGAATAGATAATAAGCAGGGCTGACAAGTTTGTACCCATTTCCTAATGCAGAGTAAGAGCGGCGATACCATGTGGTGTTACTTGTGCGAGCAAAGGTCAACTTAGAGTGCAGCCCATTACAGCAAAACAGCTATCACTGCATAACACGGCAGAAGGAAGACGTTCGAATAACATCTTTGTCTGCTCAAATGTGAACAAAATGTACTTGCTTTGCAACCATAGTAAGTTTTCATGCAGTGTACTTATTCATGAAACTTACTTAGAAACCGATGGCAATTCTAGTGTACAAACTGTCAAACATCTAGTAACAGATCAGCTTCACAGAAACATATTATTGATTGAAAATTTGTTCAAAAAATTACCCACATTGTTACAATTCAGAGGTATGGAGTTGGCTGTATCTGTGGGGTATGTGAGAGAAGTGTCAAAATGGATTTACCAATCCACAAACATCCTGCCTGAAATAAAAGTGAAAATTAAGAGTAATTGGAAACAATGCAGGGTTCAGTATGTTGTATCGCAGTAAGCTGCACTTTTATACCCCAACAAATCCTATTTGCCTGGAGATACTGATACGAAACTGATAAAATATTTCAAATATGCCCCGATTACATAATGCGAAGCGGAAGGAACTTATAATCTTGTTTGCCGGAACGTAGAATGAGTTTTTAACTTCAAAGACTTCAGAAGTACATATAGAGTTCAGTAATACTGCTGCAGATGAGTAAAGATATAGTTTAACTCTTGCTTTCGTTTTTACATTGTAAGTCTTAAGATATTTAGGAAATTCGTTTTATTATTTGGATATTATTTTACATTTGATCAGTAAATATTAAAATCCGTGTTATAATTGTTTTCATAATGTACATATGTAAAGAAGAAAATCAGTTTGTCAGTCTGTATATATGTATCAATTTTATGTCGTGTATGGTTAATGATCCAAATAGGTGTGCTTTTACGAATGTCTCATTAAGTAATTTTTGTTCTCTGGAAGCAATACCACCGTGCATTCTTATCAATGAGTTGTTTTGATGCGGCGAAATGGTCGGTCGCAATCCTTTTTTTTTTTTTTTTTTTTTTTTTTTTAAAAATCAGTAACGGAGTCTGATCAGGACTCCGGTACTATATCCCTATTTATATTTCCCCCCGTAGGTTTTACTGATTACTGGTTTACTGGTTTTACTGTTTCTTTTACAAACATATACACATTGCACAAACATATAACATCCATGCCCATTCCTTGGGATCGGTTGCTCGTCCAGCGATTTCACTCGTTTACTCTTTGTAATAATTTTTGGGTTGTCTTCATTTTAAATCTACAAACACATTCACACCCATACTTGCAGACTCTAGAGAACAATCCTGGTTAAAGGAAAATACTCACTCTCAAGCCGGAAATCGAAAAGGGAAACGGATTTGGCGGCCAATATGTATGGTGAAGGTATTTGTGCGAACGAAAAATGAGCTTTAGCCATTATATAACAGGCAACATTGTATAGAGTGAGAAAAGGCTATTTGCTGCAGGTGACCGTCCTCTCTTCTAGTATTTCTTGCTCCCTCGAGGATTATGAAGAGCAGCACAAAGCGAATATTTAAAAAATTCATTATCTTAGCGTTCCTGAATGCTCTTATGCGGTACGTCAAGTTCTTTCAAAGCTTAAACAAGCACTTCCGGAAAAGAAATGTAAAGAACGTTCCTTTATTTAATTTTTAATGCATCTATTTTTCGGAGTAAACCAAGTGTTGCATTTTTTTTCTCCTCAAAATTGTATTTTGAGACAACATTTATCATGCGTAATAAGTATATGATGCTTCTATTTTGATCTATATATTTTACCTTAAGGCTGTTTTCTATCCTCATTAAACGATCTTTATTTTTCCTCTCTTTTAAGCTTAATGTGATTTACTGTACCACAACTCGACTTGAGTTGTTTCTGTTAATTGTGTCTGCCTAAAGGTATATGTCGAAATACAATATACGTTTGTTAGGCAAGAAAAAACTGGCTTTTTCTACTTATTCACGTGGCTTTCTCTACCTATTCTGCCACAAACTTTACTTATAAATATTTCGAAAATTTTGATATTCTCAAATATAGCACTAATGATTTTGATCTGTGAAATTTATCCAACAATTGTGAAAATTTAAAAAATATTTATTTTCATAATATTATATGAATTCTAAACTTTCAGAAAATATATCGTTTCTCCACTTGGCGCACGTTTACTGTCAATTAACTGAAGCTATAAATGCGTAGACGTATGCTTAGAAAGCACTTCCAACTTTAAACCTACACCTGCAATTCTTACTTTCTCTACACGTACTATGGACATGGTGTTTAGAGAAGGTGTTGCATTCTACCCAAAATTTCGATACCCAGGTTTCACTGGAAATAAACGTTTTATGGTCCCCTGTATCCAAATAAAGCATTTTTAGAAAAAGGTCCGTGTGTCCGTGTAGTGTGTCCCACTACCTTGAACGATTACTCAAAAACGAAAAGTCGATAAAATACAAACTTGGTATATAAGTTTAGTATCTTCCAAGGATACGACACGAAGATTTTGAGGAAAATCCCCCCAAACTACCCTTTACATGGAAAAATTTTCGAATTTTTTTATTTTCTCAAAAATGGCGTATCGTGGTGTACTACGGTATCGGACAGATAACGTGGATGATTTGTCAACCATAAACACAGAAAGTAATGTGTGTTCCATTACCTGCTCTGCAAACAAAATATTTTTACCTTCTCTATATATCTACTATATACATAGTATACAGAGAAGGTATTGTAATGCACCCAAAAATTCGATAGCGAGATTTCTCGGTAAATACATGTTTTGAGTCCCCCTGAATCCAAAAAAGAATTTTTAGAAAAAGGTTCGTGTGTGTCTGTGGACAGCATAGCTCATAAACGAGAAGACCGTTAATGCCAAACTTGGTATTTAAGTTCGGTATCTTCCAAGGATGCGACACGAAGATTTTCAAGAAAATTCCACTACTCTTCACATGGAAAAAAAGTCCATAATTTTGATTTCCTTTAAAGTGGCTATAACGATTTTGATTGAAATCTCTTATATTTAAGATATTTACATGACAAATAAAATATATATTTCAATTTTCTGGGAATATCCTCTAAAAGCACGCTTAATCTGGATGAATTTTGTGGACTTTTTCATAATTGGTAAACCGAAAGAGATAGGCAAAAACTGACTTAACAAAAAATGTAGAGCTCGTTAAAATACACAATTTATGTTATATGCATTTTTTCGTGGAGTTGACCGTTTTTTGAGATATTCCTAGTTGTTAGTTTCAGCTTTAAAATACTTATACATTTCTCATACAGAAAATTGTCAACTCCTGTACATGCAAACAAAGCTACTTCAATCACGTAGCTACCAGCATTTAAAAGATTTGTCTATCGATTTAGCCTAGTGTATTCCCTTATTTCCCTTCTACTTACAAGGAACCAAGTAATAATGCCCTGTCTGCTAATTTTTTTCCCGATTAGTATTAAGTAAATGGGAGAATAAACTTTTAAACAATAATGTATTTTCTCACCCGGAGGTCCCAGGTTTGATTCCCGGATGGGGCGGGGAATTTTTCTTTAGCCAAAATTATTCCCTATCCCCCAAAGAGTCCGGAAGCAAGTATGTGAGAGTGAATGTGTGGCTTGAAGAAACCAAATTGATTTAAACCTACTGACAACGAGTTTTTTCAAGTGAAAAGCCCCCGATATGACCTTCGATGTTAAAGGGGGCTATATAAATCAAACAATAAAAACAAAATAATAATAATAATAATAATAATAATAATAATAATAATAATAATAATGACGATGTATTGTAGATATATAAACAGTCATCTGAATGGAACATATCAGATTTTTTAGTTATCGTATTTACACTCACACACACACACACACACACACACACACTGTCCACACACGAGGCAACCTTTTTACTTTCTCTACACGTACATAGTTTGTGTATGCGTGTGTCTGCATGTGTGTGCGTGTGTGTCTGTGGGCAGCATAGATCAAAAACGAAAATACCGTTAAATGCCGAACTTGTTGTTTAAGTATGGTATCTTCCAAGCGTGCGACACAAAGATTTTCAAGAAAATCCCACTACCCCAAATTATCCTTTACATGGAACATTTTTAGAATATTTTGATGTTCTCAAAAATGGCTCTGACAAGTTGCAAACCGTAAAAGATATACAAAAACTTACTACACAAAAAATGTAAATCTATTAAAAAACACAATTTATGTTATCTTCATTTTTTGTAGAGCTAACCATTTTCTAAAGATTCCGGATTATTAGTTTCAAATTTAGCCACTTAAACTTTTCTCCATCGGGAAGACATGTTTCTTCTCGCCTCTTGTTTGTTTCTCCTTGAAAGCAGAGAGATTGGAATTTCAATTGTTTCATTTAGACGAGACTATCGCTTTAACCTGAGTATTTTCTTATTTCCGTTCTACTTAGAAGAAGCTAGCAAGAAGACTAATTCTGCTTATGCTTATCTTGATTAGCGTGCTGTAGATAACAGAATATTTTGAATAAAACGTTTGCCGAACAGCTAGAGGACATCATTGAATGGAACACATTAGAGTTTTGCCCTTCTACTTACAAGGGGCCATGTAATAAGGACAACTTCTGTTCTTTATCTCGATGAACATGATGTAGATAGAAGAATAAGCTTTTTAGCAATAATTTGTTGCAGAGATGTGGAGAAAGTCATGTGATTTTAACACATTAGATTTTTCTGAAAACGCTTTTTATTTTCTCTACACGTACTATGATCATAGTGTATAGAGAAGGTACCTATTATATTGCAGCCAAAAATTCGATACCTAGATTTCACCAGAAGTATAAGTTTTGAGACTCCTGGCATAAAAAAAAACATTTTTAGAAAAATGTCCGTGTAAGTGGGGAGGGCAATGCAGCTCAAGAACGATAAGACCGTTAAATACCAAAGCTGGTATTTATCTTTGGTATTTTTCAAGGATGTGACTTCGGTGATTTTCAAGAAAATCCCCCATCCCCAGCTACCCTTTACATGGAACATTTTTCGAAAATTTTTAATAAATGCCGTATATTAATGATATGTGCATGACAAATAAAATGTATATCTTGAATTTCCTGGAATAGCCTCTAAATATCTCTTTATATTGGATTAATTTGCAACCGTAATACATAGACAAAAGTTTACCAGCCAAATTATGTAGATATCATTGAAACTCAAAATTTGTGTCGTATACATGTTTTTCGTAGAGTTGACCATTTTTGAGACATTCCCTGTTATTTGTTTCAGATTTATAATAATTGGTTCTCACGTGGAAATGTATGAACTCCTGGCCCTGCATAAAAACGGATTTCAACCACATGGCAAACAGCTTTTAAAGCATTTGACTATCGTTTTAGCATAGTGAATTCCCTTGTTTGCCTTTTACCTTCTACAACGAAGCAAGTAATTAAGACAATTTCTGCTAATGTTTTTTCGATTATCATGAAATGGATAGAAGAATGTGCTTTTGAATAATAATTTCTTACAGCGAAGTAGAGAAATTCATGTGAATGGAACATCAGACTCTTTACTTTCTCTTCACGTACTATGTACATATTGTATAGTGTCCGTGTGTCTGAACACGATAGCTAAAAACCGAAAGGTTTGTAAAGTACCAAATTTAGTATTTTCCAAGGACGTGACACGAAGTTTTTGAAAAAATGCCCCCTCCCCAAACTACTCTTTACATGGAAAAAAATTCTAAAATTTTTATTTTCTTAAAAATGGCTTTAACAATTTTGATTAAAATATGGTGTAGTAAATATATTTGCATGGCAAACAAAATGTATATATTGAACTTTCTGGGATTAACTTCTAAAACTCTCTTTATTCTGGATGAATTTTGCATAAATGTTAAATTGTAGGAGATAGATAAAAACTTGCTACATAAAACATGTCGATCTCATTAAAACACACAATTTATGTCACATGTGTCTCCTTCGTAGAGTTGGTCTTTTCGGAGATATTCCTCATTATTTGTTTTAAATTAAAAATACTTTAACTTTTCTCGCATGAAAATTTGTAAACTCCTGGCCATGGATAGAAACGGATTTCATCCACGTGACAACCAGCGTTTAAAAGATTTGACTATCGTTTTAGCCTTGTGTAAGCCCTTATTTTGCTTTTACTTACCAGGAAGCAAGTAATTAACACAATTTCTGCTAATGTTTATCTCGATTATCTTAAACTGGATAGGAGAATTAGCTTTTTAACAATAATTTGTTACAGAGACGTAGAGAAAGTCATGTGAATGGAACAAATAAGATATTTTAGGGCACCCTAGAACATGTATTTGCAGTGAAATCTCTGTATCAATTTTTGGATAGAATACAATAAACTTCTCTATCTACTATGTATCTACGCACATAGTATTTGGCACAGAAAGAACAATTTTGGTCTGTGATCTCATGAGCTATTTTTTTGAGAATTTTCATAAAATGTTCCACATAAAGGATAGTCTGTGTTGGACGAGGGGATTTTAATGAATATCTTCGTGTTGCACCCACATTGAGCTATTCCTTAAAAATATTTTCTTTTTAGATTTAGGTGTCCTCAAAACCTTTCGGTACCTATCGAATTTTTGGGTTGAATGCAATACCCTCCATATCTACAATATACAGTGTACATACGTAGTAGAGATAATAGGAAGAAGTTTTAGAAAAAAATGTCCAGGTATATGTCTCTTTGTGTGAGTTCGTCTGAGGACAGCATAAACTCAAAACGAAAAGTGGAACGAAAAGTAACAAACTTTGTATTTAAGTTTAGTATTTATCAAGAATGCGACACGGATATTTTCAGGAAAATCCCTCTATCTCAAATTACTCTTTACATGGTACATTTTTTAAAATGTTCGATGATTTAAAAATTTTCTGCGATGATAGTGATTTAAATGCAGCATATTACATATTTTACAGCAGAAATGATTATATCTTTATTTTCTGGGAACAGCCTCTAAAGCCCACGTCATTCTGGATGACTTTTCATAACATATTAGAGAGATAAATACTTACTAAATAAAAATAAATATCTCTTTACAGCACACAATTTATGTTAAATATATTTTTGCGTTGTTAACATAAAAATAAATTTCTGCTGAAATCGCAAAAAAAGTTAAGTTTTAACTTAAGATTAGCATATGTTTAATAGTTGAAAAGTCAATCCGAATGTAGAAAGTATACCTATCCGTAATAATTTTAAGTTCTTTAAAAACATTGTATTTCATTTTAGCTAGGTTTTATGCTAATAGCCCGTAATTACTTGAATATTCGAATCAGTGATCTTATAAGCAATTTATCTCCAAAGGTGTCTGTTTACTTTCTCTACACCTAGGTACTATGTATGTACGTAGTGTATACAGAAGGATTTGTACTGCACCCAAAAATTTAATATCGAGATTTCCTCGGAAATTTATGTTTTGAGACCCCCTGAAACAAAAAAAAAAGTGCATTTTTAGAAAAATGTCCGTGTGTGTGACTGTGGACAGAATAACTCAAAAACGAAAAGTCCGTTAAATACCAAACTTGGTATTTAAGTTCAGTAACTTCCAAGGATGCGACAGGAAGCTTTTCAAGAGAATCCCCCTCCCCCACCCACAACTACCTTTACATGGAAAAATGATTCGAAAATTTTGATTTTCATAAAAATGGCTCTAACGATTTTGATTAAAAATATTGTAGATTTATTTAAGCTATTACATGACAATAAAATACATATCTTGAATTTTCTGGGGATAGCCTTTGAAGATATCTTTATTTTGGATGAATTATACAGAATTTTGTATAACTGGTAAACCGTAAGAGATAGACAAAAACTTGCTTAACAAAAGAAATAGAGACTGCCTCCATGGTCAGCGAGGTACCAGATTCGATTCCCGACTGGGGCGGGGAATGTTTTTTTAGCCAGAATTAATCCCTATCTCCAATAGAGTCTGGAAGTGTGTGAGTGTGTAAGCGCGTGTGTGCGTGTGTGTGTATGTGTGTTTGAGGAAAATAAAAACGATTTAAACCCAGCGTAAAGAACTACAATCGACGAGTTGCTTATAGTGCAAAGCCCCCGATATAACCTTAGATGTTAAAGGGAGCTATATAAATGAAACAATTAAAAAGAAAAAAAATCTTATGTGTTCTATTCACATGACTTTCTCTACATCTCTGCAATAAATTATTGTTAAAAAGCTTATACTTCTATTTACTTCATTCTAATCGAGAAAAAATTAGCAGAAATAGTCTTGTTACTTGTTTCCTTACAAGTAGAAACGAAATAAGGAAGTATCATTAGTTAAAGTGATAGTCAAAAGCTGGTTGCTATGTGGCTGAAGTCCCTTTGTTTGTGTGGACAGTTGACAAATTCCTGTATGAGAAAAGGTAAGTTTTTCAAAACAGAAACCAAAAACAAGGAGTATCTCAAAAGCAAACAGCTCCACGAAAAAAATATATAGCATTAACTGTGTGTTTTAACATGCTCTACATTTTTTGTGTGATAAGTTTGTGTCCATCTCTTACTGTTTAGCATTTATACAAAACTCCGTAAAACTCATCCAGAATAAAGTAGTCTTAGCGGCTATTAACAGAAAATTCAAGATATACATTTTATTTGTCAGGTAAATATCTTTAATATACGATATTGTAATCAAAATTGTTAGCCATTTTTGAGAATATAACAATTTTTGAAAAAAGTTCCATGTAAAGGGTAGTTGGGGTGGGGGACTTTCTTGGAAATCTTCGTGTCGCACTCTTGGAAGATACCAAACTTAAATACCAGTTTGGTATTCAACGCTCTTTTCGTTTCTGAGCTATGCTGTCCACAGACAGAGACACACACACACACACACACACGGACATTTTTTCAAAAATACTTATTTTTGGATTCAGAGGACCCAAAACGTGTATTTCTGGTGAAATCTCGGTATCGAATTTTTGGGTGCATTACAATACCTTCTCTATACACTATGTTCATAGTACGTGTAGGGAAAGTAAAAAAAAAATATATAGAGCCCAATAATGCATACAATTTGTTATATACACGTTGTATTGTATTGCACCCAAAAATTCGATATCGAGATTTCACCGGAAATATATGTTTTGAGACCCCCTGAATCCAAAAAAAGCATTTTTAGAAAAATGTCCGCGCGCGCGCGCGTGTGTGTGTGTGTGTGTGGGGGGGCAGCATAGCTCAAAAATGAAAAGACCGTTAAAAACCAAACTTGGTATTTAAGTTTGGTATCTTCCAAGGATGCCACACGAAGATATTCAAGAAAATCTCCCACCCCAAACTACCCTTTACATGGAAAAAAATTCGAACATTTTGATTTTATAAAAAATGACTCTAACGATTTTGATTAAACCTCGTAAATTTAAGGTATTTACTTGACAAATAAAATGTATATCTTGAATTTTCTGGGAATAGCATCTGAAGACTACTTTATTCGGGATGAATTTTACGGATTTTTGCATAACTGCTAAACCGTAAGAGATGAACAAAAACTTATCACTCAAAAAATGTAGAGCACTTTAAAACACACAATTTATTTTATATGCAGTTTTTTCGTGGAGTTGATCGTTTTTAAGATATTTTTTTTTTTCAGCTATGAAAAACTTATACTTTTCTGATACAGGAATTTGTCAACTCCTGTTCATACATACAAACAAAGGAGCTACAGTCACATAGCAACCAGCTTTTGACTATCACTTTAACCAATGGTGCTCCCTTATTTCGCTTCTGCTTACAAGGAAACACGTAATAAGACTATTTCTGTTAATTTTTTCTCGATTAGCATGAAGTAAATAGAAGCAAGAGCTTTTTAACAATAATTTGTTGCAGATATGTGGAGGAAGTCATGTGAATTGAATGGAAAACATCAGATTTCTTTCGAGGAGTTGGCCCTTTTTAAAATATCCCTTGTTATTGGTTTCAGTTTTAAGATACTTATACTTTTCTCATACGCGAATTTGTCAATTCCTAACTACACAAGGAATTTCAATCACACAATCAGTTTTTAAAAGATTTGACTATCATTTTAGCCTATAGTACTGCCTTATTTCCCTTCTACTTACAGGGAAGTGATTAGTAAGATCATTTCTGCTAAGTTTTTTTTTTCGGTTAGCATGAACTAAATAGAAGAATAAGCTTTGTAACAGATATAGAGAAAGTCATGTGAATGGAGCATATCAGATTTTTTCAGGAAGAAAAGGGCATTGTATCTTTTATATAGCTACAACAATCTTAATAACTTACAGTATGACCGTAAATAATGAGTAATAATAAAAAGGCAATTCATTAATATATCTGTCAATTAAAAAAATAATTTTAAACTGGCAGTAACAAATTTTAAAAAATGTGTTATTATGAGGCCCAGTTCGCAGCTGGGAACCGCTATAGATGTCTTTCGTTTGCGGCGAAGGTTATGCTTCTGTTATTCTTAACTATTTATGTATGGCTTAAAATAAGTTTTACAATCACAGTTTGTCTTTTAATATCATATGCTGATTTTTTCGCCTTTTAGCTGCAGTAAGTATTATATTCCACCCCAAAATTGGATATTTCACTTAAAATACCTATTTTGAAGTACCACAAAATATTTTTTTTAAAAGTTAGTTAATATTGTGTACTTAATGTTTGTCAATAACATAATCTAGACACTTAAATACAGACATAAATACGTACAGGAATACCAGATAAATGCTAAGCTTTGTATTTATGCATCTAAGAAATTTAGTATAAATTTGTTCTTATCCTAATTATGTTCTACATGGGATACATTTTTATTATCACTTTTGTTCCTCAAAATTTACTATAAGGATTTCAATTAGGATCCGTTTATTTGAAAGTTTTACAAGAATAAAATGAACATTTTGAAAGTTCTGTAATTAGTGAAATGCTACTCATTCGATTTAACTACTATTTAAATTTTCATAACTAGGAAAGCATAATAAACAAACAAAAACGTATTGAAATGTAATACAGATATCCTCAAATTATACGATTTTTGTCAATAAAAGTGTTTATGGCATTAACCGTTTCCGAAATATTCGCTATTGTTTATTTAATTTTTCTGTTTCTTAAGCAACCCATTTTAAAACACTTGGTCACGGTTCTTTAGGTTTTTATCGAGTCATGCATAGTATGTAGTATCAAACCTAGAATACAAAAATACACTTTTAAAACACTTGAATATAGCCTCAGTCTTCTGTATGTTTCTGTGAGCAAAAATCTGAATGAAAGTATGTTGGCTAAATGTATATCCACTTTTTGAGATAAAAAAATCTTATATGTTCCATTCATATCTCTACAAGCTATTGTTACAAAGGATTATTCGTTTGTCTACATCGAGGTAATCGATATAATTATTAGCAGAAATGATTGTATTAGTTCTATGATGAAGGGAAATAAGGCAATACATTGGATTAAAGCAATATGTAGTCAAATCTTCTAAAACACCGGTCGTTATGTGAAACAATTGAAATACAGTTCTCACTTTGCACGGCTAGGAAAAACACAAAAGCGAGAGCTTGAAATTAAACCAATAACAAGGAATGTTTTGGAAACGGTAACTCTATGAAAGAAAATTGATGTGTTCTATTCACATGACTATCTCTATATTTCTGTAACAAATTATTGTTAGTAAGATTATTCTTTTATTTATTTCATACTAATCGAGAAAAATTAGCAGAAATAGTTTTATTTCTTGCTTTATGGTAAGTAGAAGCGAAATAAGGGAGTACCATAGGTTAAAGTGAAAGCCAAAAGCTGGTTGTTATGTGACTAAAGTTTGTTAGTTTGTATGCACACGAATTGGCAAATTCCTGTATGAGAAAGGTATAAGTTTTTCAAAGCTGAAACCCAAAACAAGGAATATCTCAAAAACGATCAACTTCACGAAAAAAATGTATATAACATAAATTGTGTGCTTTAACCTGCTCTACATTTTTTGTGTGCAAAATTTTTGTCCATCTCTTACGGTTTAGCAGCTATGCAAAATTCCGTAAAACTTATCCAGAATAAACTATTCTTCAGAGGCTATTCCTAGAAAATTCAAAATATGCATTTTATTTGTGAGGTAAATATCTTTAATATACGATAGTTTAATCAAAATCGTTAGCCATTATAAGAAAATAAAAAAATTCTAAAAAAGTTCAATGTAAAAGGTAGTTTGGGTGGGGGGATTTTTTTTTTAAATCTTCGTGTTGCATCCTTGGAAGATACGAATCTTAAATACCAAATTTGGTATTCAATAGTCTTTTCGTTTTTGAGCTATGATGTCCACAGACAGACACACACACACACACAGACACACACACACGGACCTTTTTGTAAAAATGTTTTTTTTTTGTATTCAGGGGGTCCTAAAACATGTATTTCCGGTGAAATCTCGGTATCGAATTTTTGGGTGGAATACAATAGGTACTTTCTCCATACACTATGTACATAGTACGTGTAGAGAAAGTAATTATGTGACATAAATTGTATGTTTTAATAAATTCTATATTTTTATTTTCTGTACACGACTATGTACATAGTATATAGAGAAGGTATGGCATTCCACCCAAAAATTCGATAGCGAGATTTCACCGGAAACACATGTTTTGGGCCCCCTTGCATAAAAACCAGTTTTAGAAAAAGATCCGTGTGTGCGTGGGTGTGTATCTACGGACAGTATATCTCAAAAACGAAAAGACCGTTGAATACCAAACTTGATATTTAAGTTTGGTATCTTCCAAGGATGCGACACGAAAATTTTAAAGAAAATCCCCCACCCGCATTTTCTCAAAAATGGCTCCAACAATTTTGATTAAAATATCCTATATTAAAGATATTTACCTGACAAATAAAATGTATATCTTGAATTTTCTGGGAATATCCTGAATTTTTCTGAAGACTACTTTATTCTGGATGAATTTTGCGGAACTTTGCATAACTGCTAAACTGTAAGAGATGGACAAAAAGATTACCACATAATAATATAGAGCATGTTAAAACACATAATTTGTTATGTAAATTTCTTTCGTGGAGTTGATCGTTTTTTAGATATTCCTTGTTTTTGGTTTCAGCTTTGAAAAATTTTTACTTTTCTCAACAGGATTTTGTCAACTCTTGTCCATACAAACAAAGGAACTTCAGTTATAGCAACCAGCTTTTGACTATCACTTTAACCCATGGTACTTCCCTATTTCGTTTCTTCTTACGAGGAAGCAAAAAATAAGACTATTCCTACTAATTTTTTCTCGATTAGCATGAAATGAATAGACGCATAGGCTTTTTAACAGTAATAAATTGCTGTAGAGATGTAGAGATAGTCATGTGAATGGAAGACATCAGATTATTAGAAAAAGGTCCTATGTGTTTGTGTACGTCTGTGGACAAAAGGGAAAATACCATTAAATACCAAACCTGGTATTTATGTTTAGTACCTTCCAAGGGTGCCACACGAAGATTTTCAAGAAAATCCCCCACCATAAACTACCTTTACTGGAAAATGTTTCGAACATTTTTACTTTCTCAAAATTGGCTCTAAGGATTTTGATTAAAATTGGGATGTAAATATTAAATATATTTACATCCCAAATAAAATGTATATTTGAATTTTCTGAGAGTAACCTCTGAAGATCTCTTTATTCTGGATGAATTTTGCCGAATTTAAGTAAGTTTTTCTCTATCTCTTACGATTTAATGTCATGCCATGTCAATAAAATTCAATTGGAATAAAGATATCTTCAGTGGCTATTCCCATAGAATACAATATATACATTTGATTTGCAAATATATTTAGTATACGGTATTTTAATCAAAATCGTTAGCTATTTTAGTGAAAATCAAGATTTTCGAAAATTTTTCCATCTAAACGGTAGTTTGGGCGATATTTTTTCCTTAAAATCTTTGTGTCGCATTCTTGGAAGATATTAAACTTTAATACTAAGTTTGTTATTTTACCGAATTTTCGTTTTGAGTTATCGTATTCGCAAGCGCGCTCTCTCTCTCTCTCTCTCTCTCTCTCTCTCTCTCTCTCTCTCTCTCTCTCTCTCTCTCACACACACACACACACGCGCATACACACATACACACACACACAATACACGCACGTGCGCAGATTTTTTTTCTAAATTTTATTATTTTTTTTTTTTTATTTATTTTTTTTTTTTTTTATACAGGGGACTCTAAACCATATATTTCTGGTCAATCTCTGCATCGAAGATTGTGATACCTTCTCTATGTACCGTGTATTATGTAGGAAAATTAAAAAGGAAAGAAAAAGAACTAGAAAAACGGGAAAAAATATATAGGGAATACAGAAAATAAGTGTGAAAGTCTGTATTCCATTCACATGACCTTCTCAAGCTGCTCTGTAAATAGACTATTCTTCTATTCTTCTTTATTCTTCTTTATTCTTCTATCTACTTCATGTGTAATCGACATAAGCCTTATTAATTAGCTCCTTATAAGTTGAATGGAACTAGAGAAATACACTAGGCTAAAGTGATAGTCAAATGTTTTAAAGCCTGTCGCTACTAGTTTGTCATTATGGTTTGGAGTAAAACAAAAGAAACGCGAGCAACTTCCTGTTTGAGAAAAGTAAGTACCTATTTTAAAACTGAAATGAATAAGGAATATCTCAAAAGTGGTTGGGTCCACAATAAAAAAGATAGATCGAGTGTTTTGACGAAATCTGCATTTTTTGTGTGTGTTTTAAGTTTTTGTCTATCTTTTATGGTTTACCAGTATGCAACAATCACTCAGAATATTGAGAAATTCTGAGGCTATTCCCAGGAAATTTTAGATAGACATTTTATTTGTCACAAAAATATATTTAATATGCGTTATTTTAATCAAAATTGCTGTAACTATTTTTGAGAAAATCAAAATTATCGAAAAATTTGTCATGTAGGTAATGGTTATTTTGGGCTAATGGAAAAATTTCGCATTCTTGAGAAATAGTAAACTTAAATATCAAGTTTGGTATTTAACGCACTTCTCGTTTTTGACACACGTACGCACGCTCACACACACGCACGCACACAGACAAACATACTGACCTTTTTCTAAACCTGCTATTTTAACGAGATCTAAATTTTTTATGTTGTAAGTTTTGTCTACCTCTTGGAACACAAGGTTTGCAAAAACCATCCAGATTGAAGAGGTTTCCAGAGGCTATTCCCAGATAATATAAGCTACACATTTTAATTGGCATGTAAACATCCTTAACATATGGCATTTTAAGCAAAACCGTTATAGCAATTTTTTAGAAAATAAAAATTTCGAGAATTATTCATGTAAAGGGTAGTTGGTTTGGGAGAATTTTTCTAAAAATCTGCGTGTCGCATCCTTGAAAAATACTAAACTTAAATATCAAGTTTGATATTTAGCCGAGTTTTCGTTTTTGAGTTATGCTGTCCACAGACACACATATAATGCCCTTTTTCTAAAAATGTTGTTTTTGAATTCGGGGGCCCCCAAAACATGTATTTCCGTGGAATGTTGCTATCGAAATTAGAGAAAGAAGAGAAAAAAAAGTTTATGAAAGTGTTTTTCATTGAACTTTGCATTAATGTTGTGATCAAATTTTCTTATTTATTAGCTGAAACTATTTATTTTAGGAAGTTGGAAAATATGTTGCCTTAAATCGATGTCTCTAAGGAAGGAAAAAGTTTTATTTTTTCATTAATGTTAGCGAAAAAATACATGCATATACCCACTCTTATAACATTTTCTAGTTTACTCACCATTTCCAGTGTTCCATGCTGTATTTATTTTAGAGATGTCATTTATTACTGGTTGATCATGAGATACGAACTCGGTGCATATGAATGGAAGGACTGAGGTAAGCAGGAGCGGCATTGTCCAGAGGCGTAGACCCATCGTTGCCGTCACCTGTGATGCCCTACGACTGGAAACTGACTTCTTATTTTCCCGCACCTGATAGAAGACTGCAGGAGAGTTTGCGCGTCACGGAAGAACGGACAGATGGACGCGAAAGATATCACACACAGAACAAACACTCTCCCCCACTACCTGATATTCAAAATACATAATTCCCTGATATCCTAATTACACATTATCCTTACAAACTTATCGACAGGTATCGTATGCATTCAGGGTACACTCTTTTGGATCTAGCAGAGGAACTGAGGATACCATGATGTGTGGCGAAATCATGATCTTCAATTGTTACTGTCCATGTATAGATAAGGTATTGCATTCTACGCAAAAATTCATAGACTTCACCGGAAATAGACGTTTTAGGGTCCCCTGTAACCAAAAAAACTCGCTTTTAGAAAAAGATCCGTGTGTGTCCGTGTGCCTGTGAGCACGATAACTCATATAAATATTCGAAAACCGGCTCTCACGATTTTGATTCAAATACGGCATATTAAAGATATTCACAAGAAAAATAACATGTATATCTTGAATTTTCTAGGAATAGCCTCTGAAGACGATACATTTTCTTGGAGTTTGCATAACTAGTAAACTGTATGAAATAAACAAAAACTTACCACACAAAAAAATGTAGATCTCATTGAAACACTCAATTTATCATATACATTTTTTCGACGAGTTAACCATTTTAGGTATTCCTTGTTATTGTTTCAGTTTTAAAATAAACTTTTCACACACGGGAATCTGCTAACTCCTGGCAGTGCAGAGAGACATATTTCATCCACTTGGCAACCAGTTTTTAAAAGATTTTGCTATCGTTTTAACGTATTATATTCCCTTATTTGCCTTCTACTTACAAGAAAGCATTTCTAATAATGTTTATCTAGATTAGCATGAAGTAGAAAGAAGAGTAAGCTTTTTAATAATAATAATAATAATAATAATAATAATAATGACTGAATATATAGATGTAGAGAAAGTCGTGTGAATGGAACACGTCAGATTTTTATTTTCTCTATACGTACTATGTAGGTAAGTACATAGTAGAAGGTGTTATATTCCAACCAAAAATTCGATACCGAGATTTCACCTGAAATATGTGCTTTAAGGTCCCACGATTCCAAAAAAAGAATCTTTAGAAAAATGTGTGTGTGTGTGTGTGTGTGTGTGTGTTTGTGTTGTGTGTGTGTGTGCGTGTGTGTGGACAGCATAAGCAAAAACGAAAGGTTATTTAAATACTAAATTCCAAGCATGCGACACAAAGAATTTTAGGAAAATCCCTCCACGTTAAACTATTCTTTATACGACAGATTTTTCCAAATTTTCGATTTTCTCATAGATGACTATAATGATTTTGATTAAAATGCTATAATTTAAAGCTATTTACATGGAAAACAAGATTTATATCCTCAATTTTTGGCGGATAGCCTCTGAAGTCTTCTGCATTCTAGATAAGTTTTGCATAGTAGGTAAAGCGTAAGAGATAGAAAAAAAATGTATATCTCGTCAAAACCCACAATTTATGTACTGTGTATTTTTGTTGTTGAGCTAGCCGTTTCCGAGATATGCCTTTTAATTGGCTTAACATTTAAAATACTTACATTTTTCTCAAGCAGAAGTCATCCCTGATTCTTTTGTTTTACTCTTGGCCACCAGGAACTAAATTTCAACGACAATCGCATAGCGACAGCTTTTAAAACGTTTGATTATAACTTTAGTCTAGTGTGTTCCCTTAATTCTCTTATACTTACTTATGGGGAACTAGTAAGTAATAAGTCCATTCTGCTAATGTTTATCTCTATTAGCATAAAGTATAGAAGAATAATATTTTATATAAAGTTTGTGTGCAGAATAGCTAAAGAAAGCCATGTGATTGCGACACAACAGAGTTTTACTTTCTCTACGCGTACTATGCGTATAGTTGGTAGAGAAGATATTGAATTCCACTCAAAAATTCTATGTATTCGGATTTTTGCACTATGCACACTGTATATAGGGCTAGAAGTACAAATGTAGATCTCGCTAAAACACACAATCTATGTCATAAACACTTTTTTTTCTTTTTTAAAAGTTAACCGGTTCCGAGTTTGTTATTTCTTCGATTTTAAGCTTATTAAGCTTCATCTTTCTTCTCAACTTTCTTTTATTTCAATCTCCTGCTCGTGCAAGCAACCCGAATTTCAATTGTTTTAGACAGCGACTGGCTTTTTAAAAGATTTGACTATCGCTTTAGCATAGTGTATTATCTTATTTCTTTCTACTTATTGTTAGAAGGAACTATGCAACCAGTTCTAAAAATACTTATCTCGATATGTAGATAAAGAAATAACTTTTTGTGATAATAATTTGTAGAGAAAGGCATGTGAATGGAACACATCAGCCATTTTTTTTTCTTTTTTTCTTTTCTTTTAAATATGTAGTCTTAAGAGTTTGTATTAAATCGGCTCAGATTAGAAATGAAAGAAAACTTCACTGGTTAATTCCTGTTTTTTTTTATTTGTCTTTGATTTGAACGAAACTCGATCACCTCAATATATATATATATATATATATATATATATATATATATATATTCGTAAGATTTATAGCCCGACCCGGTAGTGTAGGGGTTAGTGTCTGTCTCACATTCAAGAAGTCGCGAATTTGAATCTGAATTAACCGAATAAGGTTTTTGCGGGGTTTTCCCTTATCCTGGAGGCGAATGTCCATGGATCCCGAGATCATAGAGTATCATTTCGCCGATTTTATTCATTGTGCGATATGGCCAATTAGGTTAAACGAAATTAAGTTTAAAAATATATTTTTCTTCACTTTTCCCAAGAATGAATATATATATGCACCAATGAGCTTTCTCTACGCATAAATATTTAATGGTTGTTACAAGAACTTGTGATTCTATCTACATCTTATTAATGTGATTCTTTTAGATATTTGCATATGCTGTTGAAGTTGTATGAAAAATACTGTAGGCTAAACCATTAGTCAGATTTTTAAAAAAACGCGTCGCAATGTGATTCTATGAAATTCAATGTTACTTGCACGACCACAAAATAAATCTGATGTGGTCCATTCACATGACTTGCTCCAACTATTCTTAAAAAGCTTGTTCTTTTATCTACTCCATGCTAATCGAGATAAAAATTACCATAAATTGTCTTATTACTTAGTTCAGTTCCTATTAAGCAGAAGGGAAACGAGAGAATGCACTAGGGTAAAGTGATGATAAAATATTTTAAAAGCTGCTTGCCATATGGTTCATATTTTCTCTGTTTTCTTTGTGCATGTCCAGAAGTAAAACATAAGAAAAACGAATGACGACATCCCATTTGAGAAAAGTATAAGTTCGGAACATTTACATCAATAACCAGAAATATTTCGAAAATGTTAACTGAAAAAGTATTTGGTATAAATTCTGTGCTTTAACGGGGTATAAACTTTTTTGGGGTGGGATATTTTCATGAAAATACTGAAGCTCCGTCTTAGGAAGATGCTGAACTTAAATAGTATTCAATGCCTTTTTAAGTCACTCTGTTCACAGACGCAACATACACATACACATGATCGTTTTCTAAAAATGCTTCTTTTGGAATCAGGGGATTCTAAACGTATATTTTCGGTGAGATCTCGACATCGGATTTTTGGGTGGGATGTATTTTCTATCACTATGTAGATTGTACGCGGTAGAGGAAGTAAATAAAATCTGATATTTTACATTCACATAACTTTCTCTAACTATGTTGCAAGAAGCTATTCTAATAAAATCTTATTGTTCCCTCCACTTCACGCTCCTAAAGCTGAACAATAGCAGAAATGGTTTTAATACGATGTTATTTCCTTTGTACGAGGGAAATAAGCAAATACAATATGCTAAAGTGATAGATAACTCTTTTAAAAGTCAGTCACTGTGTGCTGGTACTGAAAATTCGTTTTCTTTGGTTAACTCGGATGAAAAAAAAATATGAAAAACTACTTCCCATTTGAGAAAAGTATAAGTATTGGAAAATTTAAACCCCTAAATTAAACATCGAAATAGTTAGCTCCAAAAAGTATGCGACATAAAAGTATGTGTTTTGGCGATATCCACATCTTTTGTGGAGTTATTTTTTTCTATCTCTTACAGTTTACTAGTAATGGAAAAGGCATTCAGAATAAAGAAGACTTTATAGGTTATTTCAAAGAATATATATCCTTATACATTTCCATGTAAATATCTTAAAAGTAATTCATTTTAATCAAAATCGTTGGTCATCTTCGAGAAAATCAAGCATTTTGAAAATTTTTCCAAGCAGGTAAGGGGTAATTCGTGTTGGAAGATGCTGAACTTAAATATGAATCTTAGCGTTAAACCGACTTTTCATTTTTTGGTTACACTGTCCAACGACACACTGACACACAGGCATGGACCATTAAAAAAATACGCTTTTTGGATTCAAGGGACCCTAAAATGTGTGATATCTACCAGTGAAATTATATAATTTTGGGGTGGAATGCAATATCTTCGCTACTTATGTACTACATACGAAGTAGAGAACGTAAAAACGAATAGTCACTTGCCCCTGGAGAAAAATATAAGTACTAAAAAGTTAAGCCCATAATAAGGAATTCCTCGGAAACGTTAACGCCACAAAATGGTATTTGCTTACACTTGTTCTTTTTGCGAGATCCATAGTCTTGTGAAATATGATTTTTATAACATTTTACGGTTCACCAATTATATAAAATTCATTAAGAATTATGAAGAGTTCATAGGCTATTCACAGAAAATGTAGGATACAGTGTTATGTAAATTAATCATGGTGATTTAACCAAAATCGTTAGTCATAATTGAGAAAATAAAAACATCGAAAATGTTTCTATACAAAGGATAGGATGTAGAAAGATTTGATTGAATATTAAACTCTAAAAAGAGTTTTACTTATCATTGTCACCTCAATGAAATAAATAGTAATATGATCAGTAATTACTTATTTTAATTCAATTAGTGATATAAATAATATTAAACAGAAATTACTAATAATGGATTTAATAGTCATATATGTTCAAATAATTTCTCTGGCTGCCTTTGTATGGCTGTTTGTTGTTAGTCATGTGAACATTCTTTATACAAGGGATGATCAAAAACTAAGGTTACAAGACTCATATTCTTGGCATTTTGTCTTCCACAGAACTTAGTAGCGCTCTTAGTGGTAACTCTAATACATGCGGTTCGCAATAGTACAGAGTTTCAGCCAACTGCCATCTACAGCGCTTCTGCTAGGTAAACAAATGACAACTCGTTTGGAAAACTGGTCTCGCAAAGAAACCCGTTCAGTTATTTGCCCCTTCTGTGGGCGAAAGATGTAACCGCGGTTGCCATTCACTGACAGCTGGTAGAGACTAATGTCTCGCCAGCTTGTTGCAGAAAGGTATCGAAAGTTTGCGGCCGGTGGAGAAAACTCACCAATGAGGATCGCAGTGGCCGATCCAGAACGGCATCCACAGATCTGAGCGAGGAGGAGCTGATCCAGGACATCAGGAGGATCACGTTACGACATATGGCAATAGAACTAGGAATATCTTTTGGAAGCATTCATCACATTGTTCATGATATTCTACAGTACCGAAAAGTTTGTTCCTGATGGGTTCCACAAAATCTGTTTAACCAACTCAAGGAGAAGCGCATGGGGGCAAGTCTGCAACTTTTGCAAGGATTCTCCACGGAAGGAAACAGTTTTATTCACCACATTTTCACGGACGATGAAACATGGATCCACCACTATACCCTCAGCAGTAAGCTGTCGTTAATGGAGTGGAAACACCTCTCTTCTTCAAAGACAAAGAAGTTTAAGATGGCGCCATCTGCCGGGAAGGTGATGGACAAAATGTTTTTGGGACATCGCGAGTATCATACTCGTGGGGTTTTTGGAAAGAGGTCACACAGTGACTGCTGACCGATACTGCAAGATCATGACAGGATTGCTCGAAGCAAATAAGAGGAAACGGTCAGGACTCCTCACCGAGGGTATAATTTTCCTTCAGACAACGCGCAACATACAGTCCAAATACCACCACGCTGTTGAAGCAGCTTCGCTGTGATATTAACGACCACCCTCCCTACAGCCCGGATCTCGCTCCAAACTACTTTTATCTCTTACCTCACTTGAAGGAACAACTAGGAGGTCAGCGATTCGCTTCAGATGAGGAGGTGCAAGGACAAGACTTTCATGAGGAGGGAATATTCAAAGTCATCCCACGAAGCGATAAGTACCTTAACCGATATGGAGACTATAACCTAATGTATGTACTGTGAGATGGTTGTATTGATTGCACCAAATAAAATGTGCTATATTCGTTTCACTGCAGGCTTTGTAATCTTAGTTTCTGCTCGTATATAGGTAAGTAGAGATGATGGGACTTCGACATCGAGATGCCTTAATACTCTCGATACTCAGTGGTATGGAGAATGTTTAATAATCTACGATAAACCTTCGATATTTTTTCGATACTTCTAAATGTTTTAATATTTTGCATTATTTAAATATGTAGCTTTTAACTTTATGCAGCACTGATGGAACCGAGATTTCACGTTATTGCCTCACACGTGCCCCCAAAAAGTTGCTAGACTTTTGCGCTTAATAGATCTCCGCTGCGTTTCCTATTTGTGAATGGATGCAGCATGCCATAGATCCGTGTGCCTAAATCGTGCACAACAACTGGGAAGGAAGCAGAGGTATGTAATTTTTGCGTTAATTAAGATGTGAAAGAAGCTGATTTAGGTGCCGCACCAAATCACATTACTGCAATAACTTAGTTTGGTGACTCATTTTCAGCCATTACATTAACCTACTCTGGAGACCAAATTCTTTGAATTCAGCAAAATTAGAACTTAACGTAAGATAATAAAGGTATTATCTTGGATATATAAAAGAATTTGCTGCCTCCTCCTATCTCTTAGTTTGTGTTTAAGCATGTCAAATTCGGGTCACGTGCGTAGTTACTATATAATATACGACAAATTTATTTCATCGATTTACAAAAATGATATTGAGTAAAACATGAATGAACTGTGGAACTATTTTAAAGTAGACAGCACTAATAACAACGGAGTAGTGTGTAAAATAAGCGGACAATATTTTCATTCGGTTGTAATATCACAATACCACAAATTTAAAGAAACAAGTTAAATTAATACATCGAGAAAAGTTTGTAGAACCTCTGTTGAACAAGTAGCGTACTAGATTTCTCTCGCTGATGGTGCGTCTCCTGAAAATGATGAGCAAAACTACACTCAATCTACATGCAGTCTGAAATAAATAAATGTCTTGTTATTTATGGACACTCTTTAACTTCTCAGCGTCCCATTCTATATTGGGCGTGAATTTTGCTCTATCGGGCTTGAGGTTCCTTTACGTGCCGTAAATCTACGACACGGGACCAACGGCTTTACTTCCCTTCCGAAGAAAGCCATGCTAAGGATTTTTACACCGGAAAAAATCCATCGTCCTCCGCCGCGACCTTGGGTATATGAAGTTAGCATGGTAAGCATCACACCACGGAGGGCGACTACTTGCAGTCGTGTATATAGCTTCAACATCAGTCACATAAAATAAACAAATCTGATGTGTCTGCTTCTCATGGCTTTCTCTACATCTCTGTAACAAATTATTGTTAAACAGCTTATTCTTCTATCTGCTTCGTCGATATAAAATTAACATAAATGATCTTATTGCTTGCTTTCTTGTAAGTAGAAGGGAAATAAGTGGATACTATAGGCTAAAGCGAAAGTCAAATCTTTTAAAAACTGGTTGCTATGTGACTGTTTTCCTTTGTTTGTATAGCCAGGAGTTGACAAATTTCGTATGAGAAAAGCATAAGTATTTTAAAGCTGAAGCCGATAATTAATGTCTCAGAAACAATCAGATGCACAAAAAAAATCGGATATGTTCCATTCACATGACTTTCTGTTCATCTATGTAACAAATTATTGTTAATATCTTATTCTTCTGTCGTCTTCATGATAATCGAGATAAACATTAGCAGAAATTACCTTATTACTTGGTTTCCTGTAAGTAGAAGGAAAAAAAATCTAATGTATTCCATTCACATGATGTCCTAGCTGTTTGGTAAATAAACCTTTTATTCAAAACATTAATCTGTTATCTACATCATGGTAACTAAGATAAACAGAATTAGTCTTATTACTAGCTTCCTTGTAAATAGAAGGGAAATAAGAAAATGCACAGCTAAAGCGATAGTATTGTCTATTAAAGGATTGTCGCAGTGTGATAACACTTGATATTTTAATCTCTTTGATTGTCAGGAGTAAACAAACGAGAAGAAAGATGTCTTTCCGTTTGAGAAAAGTTAAGTGGCTAAGATTGAAACCAATTATCCGGAATATCTCGAAAACGGTTAACTCTTCAAAAAAAAACAAAAAAAAAAAACAAATGTATATAACATAAATTGTGTGTTTTAATGAGATCTACTTTTTATGTGCAGGAAGTTTTTGTACATCTCTTACGGTTTGCCAGTTATATAAAAGTCATCCAGAATGAAGAGGTGTTCAGAGGCTATTCCCAGAAAATCCAAGATATTTTTATGATAAACGAAATGTATGTCTTATACATAAGTTATTTTAATAAAAATCATTAGATCCATTTTTGAGAAAAACAAAATTTTCGAAAAATGTTCAATGTAAAGGGTAGTTAGATGTGGGGGGATTTTCTTGAAAATATTCGTGTCGCATTCTTGCAATATACCAAATAAAAATACAAATCAACATTAAATACCAATGTTTTCGTATTTGAGCTATGCTGTCCACACACACACACACACACATTCATACACACGCACACACACATTCATACACACGCACGCATACACATGGACCTTTTTCTAATTTTTTTTTTAGATTAAGGGGGTCCCAAAATTGGTATTTCCGGCTAAATTGGTATCTCGGCATCAAATTTTTGGATGCAATATAATGCTTTCGCTATACACTATGTGCATGTACGTATAGAGAAAGTAAACTCGCCACACAAAAAATGTAGGTCTCTTTTTAAAACACCAATCTATGCCATACACGTTTTTAGAATTGGCCGTTTCTGAGATGTTATTTGTGATTGGTTTCAGATTTAAACTACTTATACTTTTTTCATGGGACCATACAAAACGAACCGATCCTCAATTGTTTCACATAGCGTCCCATTCTATACTGGGCGTGAAAGACCGCTTAATTTGGCTCAGAGGCCTCTCTATCAGGCTTGAGGTTCTTTTACGTGCCGTAAATCTACGACACGGGACCCACAGCTTTTCTTCCCTTCCGCAGGAAGCCATGCTAAGGATTTTTAAGCTCGAAAAAATCGTCCTCCGCCGGGTTTGAACCTTGGGTATATCGCTTTAGGCTAATGTATTCCCTTATTTTCCTTATGCTTAGAAGGAAGCGAGTAATAAGACCAATTATGCTGATATTTATCTCGATTAGCATGATGTAGATAAAAGAACAATCTTTTGTAAGAAGTGCTTGTAATCGGAACAGTTAGAGAATGTAATGTGAATGGAGCACATCAGATTTTTCTTTTTAATGATTAAGGATAACTCCATATATTTCCGTGAAAACCCTACATCGAATTTTTGGGGAGTGCATAGTATGTGTAAAAAGTAAAAATGCAACTTTAGTTCCAAATTATAAATTTAAGCCATAGGTTGCCTCTTAAACACAATGCATTGAGGCCATACCAAAAAGATCATGATCTTGGGTTAGAATTTAGAGGCAATGGAATGATATCGAGCATGTAAATTATTGTTCGCTAAAAAGAATTGATTTTCATCAGATAATAGATTGAGAATTCACCTTCCTAAGAAATACAACCTGCACACGTGTTACCATAAAGAAAAGCAATGCTTATATTACAATTATTTTACAGGAATGCGAAGGTTGATATCACGGAATTGAATCTTTCTTCACGTGTCACATCCTGTGAACGATTCAATTAGCGCTCTTAAATAAATATTGACTTTGTGATCGGATGTCACCCCGGAAATGTATGCTCGCAGAAGCAGAGTGGGTGTCAACCAATTGAACAGGTTCCAACAACCACAAAATGACCCTTCAAGCTGCAGTGGGAAGGGTCTTTAATAGCCATGTACTTGGTTTCCCCTACTTATCTTTCATCTCATATCAGACTCAGACTTTCGCATATAACCACACACCTGTGATTTAAAATATATCACGTTTCTTTCTGTTTTACTTACTTTCTCTACATTTATTATACACATACTAGGTAGACAATATATTGTACTCCCCAAAAATTAAGATCCCCATATCAATTAAGAAAAAATAAGAAAAAAAGATTTTTTAAAAAAAGTTCAAACTCTGTGTGTGAATGTGCGTGTCCGTGTGTCTCTGAACCAGATAAGTCACAAACGAAAAGACAGTTTAATACCAAACTCGGTATTTAAGTTCAGCATATTCTAAGGATTGCACACGAAGATGTTCAAGAAAATCCCCCTACCCCAAACTACCATTTGTTTGAAGAAATTTCGAACATTTTTATTTTCTCAAAAATAGCTATAACGATTTTAATTAAAATACCGTATATTAAAGATATTTACATGAAAAACAAAATGTATATATTTAATTTTGTTTAAATAACCTTTGAAGATTTCTTCATTTTGGATGACTGCATAATTGGTAAACCGCAAGAGATAGACAAAAATGTTATGTGTTACACTCACATTATTTTCTCTAGCTGTTCTACAAACTTCAGATATAAGATTCTTCTTCTTTCTGCACCTTGCTAATCGAGGTACCTACTCATTTGCACAATGTTCTTATTATTTAGTTCCGTATAAGTAGGAAGAAAATAAGGGAATACACTAGGCTAAACCAATAGTTAAATGTTTTAAAAGCTGTCGTTATACGATTGTTATTACAAATCGCTTCTTTTCTTGGCCAGGGGTAGAATAAAAGAAAAACGGACACTCCCGTCTGAGAAAAGTATGAGTACTTCACAACTGAAACTAATAACAATGAATAACTCGAAAACGGTAAGCTCCACGAGAAAAATGTATATGACATAACTTGTGTATTTTAACAAGACCTAAATTTTTTGTAAAGTAAGTTTTTGTCAATCTCTTACGGTTTATTAGTTATGCCAAATTAAGCAAAATTCATCCAGAAATGAACATGTTTTCAGAAGCTATTCCCAGAAAATTCAAGATATACATTTTATTTGTTAGGTAAATATCTTTAATACATGATATTTTAATCAAAATCGTAGTCATTTTTAAGAAAATAAAAATTTTCGAAAAAAGTTCCATGTAAAGGGTAGTTTGGGGTGGGGGGATTTTTCTCAATCTTCGTATCGCATCCCTGGAAGATACTAAACTTAAATACCAAGTTTAGTATTTTAGCTACTTTTCGTTTTTGAGTTATCATGTTCACAGACACACGGACACACACGGACCTTTTTCTGAAAATGCTTTTTTTTGGATACAGAGGGTCCTAAAACATGTATTTCCGGTAAAATCTCCATAACGAATATTTGGGTGGAATACAATACTTCTCTATCCCTATGTACGTTGTACATATGGGGCTAGAGAAAGTAAAAATTACTACACAAAATGTAGATCCTGTTAAAACACAAATTATGTCATATACATTCTCGTGGAGTTGACCATTTGAGATATTCCTTGTTATTGATTTCAGTTTTAAATACTTAAACTTTTCTCATACGGGTATTTCTCAACTCCTGGCCATACAAAGAAACGAATTTGTCACATAGCAACCAGCTTTTGATTATCACTTTAACCTTATTTCCCTTCTACTTACAAGCAAGCAAGTAATAAGACCATTTCTGCTAGTGTTTATCTTGAGTAGCGCGAAGCAGATGTAAGAATGAATGTTCTAATAATAATAGTAATAATTGGAACAAATTATTATTATTAGAGATGTAGTGAAAGTCATGTGAATGAAATACATCAGATATTTAACTTACTTTCTCTACAAGTATTATATACATAGCAGGTAGAGATGGTGTTGTATTCCTCCCAAAATTTAGGAGCCGTGTGTGTGTGTGTGTGTGTGTGCGTGTGTTAACACGATAGCTCACAAGCGAAAAGTACGTTAAACACTAAATTGGTATTTAAATTAAATATTTTTCAGGATGTGACAGGAAGATTTTTCCTTAACATGAAAATTTTGATTTTCTCAAAAATGTCTTTATATTAAAGATATTTTACATGACAAAACAATAATGTAGGTACGTATATCTGGAAATAGACTCTGAAAGTTCTTCATTCTGAAGCAATATATGTCATGTACACTTTTGTGGGATTATCTATTTCCGAGATATTGGCTAAAATTTTATAATTATACTTTTCTCAAACGGCAACTCGTCATTCGTTTCATTGCGAAGAGAACGAATTGCAATTTCATTGCATGGCGATCGCTTTAGTCTAGTGTAATGCATTATTTCCCTTCCACTTACAACTAACTATAACGTAATTTCTGTTCATGTTTATCTCGATTTGTTGGACTAGAAAGAAGAATAATCTTCTTTTATAATAGTTTATTTACAGAACAGGTAGAAAAAGTCATGGGAATGGAACACAACAGACTTTTTTTTTTCAAAGTTGCTCTGCCACTAATTGTATATAGTAAGAAGACAAAGCAGTCGTCATCCATCGTCTAAGGCTTCTAGCTTCTGATTTCCGAGGACGTGGGTTCAAGCTCGCGGAGGTTGATGTTTTCTTTTCGGGCGTAAAAATCTTTAGTATGCCTCCCTTAGGAAGGAAGCCGGTAGTTCCATGCCGTAGATTTATGGCACGTAAAAGAACCTCAAGCCTGATGGAGGCCTCTGAACAATTTCCTGTTTATTACAACCAATATACATAGAATGAGATGCTAAGAACCATAATAGTTAAATAGGGTCTATAAATGAATAAAACAAAAGAAACTGAGTGTACCATTCACATGACTTTCTCCATCTCTTCCTCAAAAATTCATATAAAAGATTATTCTTTCATCTACATTGCGCTAATCGAGATAAAACTTAATAGAAATGATCTTATTACTTTATTCATTGTAATTACAAGAGAATTAATAATGGAACACTAGGCTAAAACGATAGTAAAATCTTTTAAAAGCTGTCGCTGTGCGATTAACTTGCGATTTGGCTCTCTTTCAATAGCCAGGAGTAAAACAAAAGAATATAAAAAGGATAAGTACTTCCTGTGTGCGAAAAATTTAAGTATTTTAAAAGTAAATACAATCACAGGGAATTTTCGGAAATCGGTAACTCTACAAAGAAGAAAATGTTTACGGTCTTAATTGTATGCTTTAACATGATCTACATTTTTACTTTCTCTACACGTACTATGCATATAGTGTATAGCGAAGGTATTGTATTGCACCCAAAAATTCGATACAGATATTTCGCCGGAAATATATGTTTTGGGACCCCCTGAATCAATTTTAGAAAAAGGTCTGTGTGTGCTGTGGGCAGTATAGCTCAAAAACGAAAAGTCCGTTAAATACCAAACTTGAATTTTAACTTCAATATCTTTCAAGGATGCAACACGAAGATTTTCAAGAAAATCCCCCCACCACCAACTACCCTTTACATGGAAAACATTTAGAAATTTTTTATTTTCTCGAAAATGGCTCCAGCGATTTTGATTAAAATCTTTTATGTCTAAGATATCTATATGAACAAATAAAATGCATATCTTCAAATATCTGGAAATAATCTCTGAAGACATGTTTATTCTGGATGCAATTTTCTGAGTTTTGCATAACTAGTTAACTAGTTAACCATAAGAGATAGAAAAAAACTTAACACAAAAATGTAGAGCTTATTAAAACACACAATTTATGTTATATGCATTTCTGTCGTGGAATTGACTATTTTTAGATATTCCTTGTTATTAGCTTCAGATTTAAAATTCTTCTACTTCATATGGGAATTTGTCAATTCCTGTCCTTACAAACAAAGGTACTTTAATCACATTGCAACCAGCTTTTAAAAGATTTGACTATCTGTTTAGCCTATAGTACTCCCTTATTTCCCGTCTACTTACAAGGAAGCAGGTAATAAGACCTTTCTGCCAATTTTTTCTCGATTAGCATTAATTAAATAGAAGAATAAGCTTTTTAATAAGAAGTTACTGCAGATATGTAGAGAAAGTCATATGAATGGAGCACATCAGATTTTTTGTGTAGTAGCTTTTTATCTAGCTCTTGCAGTCTACCAGTTATTTAAAAGTCATTCCCAGAAAATTCAAGATGAAAATGTCATCTGTCACGTAAATATATTTAATAGGGGATTCTAATCAAAATCTTTAGCATTTTTGAAAAATGTTCCATGTAAAGTGTAGTTTAGGGCAGAACGATTTTCTTGAAAATGCTCGTACTTGGACATACGAACACGCATATACCTACACGGACCTTTTTTCAAAAAGCTGATATTTTCCATTCACACACTTTTTCTAGCTGTTTCCAAACAAACTTTTCTTACAAAAGATTATTCTTTTATCTACATCATGCTAATTGAGATAAACATTAGTAGAATTGGTTTTATTGATTGCTTCTTTATAAGTAGAAGGAAAATAAGACACACTAAGCTAAAGCGATAGTAAAATCCTTAAAAAGCTGGTAGCTATGAGAAATAATTGAAATTCGGCTCTTTTCTTATCTGGAATAAACGAAAGGGAGACGAAAAGTAAGATGACCTGCCTTTGAGAAAGGTTTAAGTAGCTTAAAATCGGAACCAATAAAACGGAATATCTCGTAAACGGTTTATCCTGAAAAAACGTATGGAACATAAATTGTGTGTTTTACTGAGATCTACATTTTTGTGTAATTAAGTTTTGTCTACTACTTAGGTTTATCAGTTATACAAAAGTCGTCCAGAATGAAGAGGTCTTCAGAAGCTATTCCCAGAAAATTCAGCATATACATTTCGTTTGTCATAAAATGTCTTAAAAATATGTTATTTTAATCAAAATCGTTAGTCATAATTGAGAACATAAAATTTCGAAAAAATATTTCATGTAAATGCCAGTTATGCCTTGGGGCATTTTCCTGAAAATATTCGTAGAAGATTGCCCTTGAAGATACTGAACTTAAATATTAAATTTGACATTTAACCTACTTTTCGTGTTTGGGTGGAATATAATACCTTTTTACTTTCTCTATACGCACTATGCACATAGTGAATAGAGAAAGTATTGCGCTCCACCCCAAAAATCGATACCGAGATTTCACCGGAAATATATGTTTTAGGGACCCAATGTCCAAAAAAAGCATTTTCACAAAAAGGTCCGTGTGTGTGTGTCCGTGTATCAGTGTGTCCGTGTGTCTGTGAACACGATAATTCAAAAACGAAAAGTAGCTAAAATACCAAACTTGGTATTTAAGTTTAGTATCTTCCAGGGATGCGACACGAAGATTTTGAGAGAAATCGCCCACCCCCAACTACCCTTTACATGGAAATTTTTTCAAAAATTTTGATTTTCTCAATAATGGCTCTAACGATTTTGAATAAAATGTCGTATATTAAACATATTTACCTGACAAATAAAATCTATATCTTGAATTTTCTGGGAATAGCCTCTGAAGAGTAGTTTATTCAGAATGAATTTTACGGAATTTTGAATAACTGCTAAACCGTAAGAGATGGACAAAAACTTACTACAAAAAAATGTAGAGCGCGTTAAAACACACAGTTTATGTTATACAAATTTTTTTCGTGGAGTTCGTCGTTTTTGAGACATTCCTTATTTTTGGTTTCTGCTATGAAAAACATATTTTTCTCATACAGGAACTTGTCAACTCCGATCCATATAAACAAAGGAACTTCACTGACTTAGAACCAGCTTTTGACTATCACTTTAACCTATGGTAGTCCCTTATTTTCGCTTTTCCTTTCAAGGAAGCAAGTAATTAGACTATTTCTGCTATTTTTTTCTGATTAGCATAAAGTAAATAGAAGTATAAGCTTTTTAAGAATAATTTGTTGCAGGGATATAGAGAAAGTCATGTGAATGGTACACATCAGAGTTTTTTACTTGCTATGTACTTTATATAGTATAGGGAAAGTATAAATAATAAAGTGTATCATAATGTTATCATCTCAGATATTTAAATGCGGTGAGCTCTCTGTTATCGCAAAATGCTTTATACGTACGTTGTTTGAAAACAAAGGTATTCCAGTTGCCTCGATAGAATGAAGCACAAATAGGAGGGTCAATTCTCTTAAGTACTTCCTGCATCCACCTGGAGCCCCTTTTCTCTTAAATGTGATTTCACTGCATCAGAGTATCATGGCGACCTCTTAAACCGATGAGCTCATTTTGTTATTAGGATTTGACCTTCCCTACCGTAATTAATATTTCAATTATCTCTACTATCAAGGTTGCACTCCCCAAATATACAACCGAGTAAGGTCCGAGAAAGCTTTGACAGAAGATAGTTTTTTTTTCGGATGTAGATAAGATTTTAGAATTTAATAAATTAACACATAAGCAGGAATAATTGATTAAGTTTGATAAAACGTCTGATGTGTTCCATTCATAAGACTTTCTTTAGCTGTTCTACTGACAAACTTTCCTTACAAAAGATTTTTCTTTTATCTACGTCATACTAATTAAGATAATCATTCTCTTATTACTGGTTTCTTTGTAAATAGAAGGTAAGTAACGGAATACATTAGACTAAAGCAATATTCAAGAGATTTTAAAAGCCGGTCGCTAAGTGAAACAGTTCAAATTCGGTTCTCTTTACTTCTTAGGAGTAAACAAAAGAGAAATGAAAAGAAAGATTTGGTAAGTGCCGTAAAGCTGAAACCAATATCTCGGAATATATCGAAAACAGTTAACCCAAAACATATATGAAATAAATTGTGTGTTTTAGTGAGATCTACATTTTTTGTGTAATAAGATTTTTTCTATCTCTTAAGTTTACCAATTATACAAAAGTTATTTAAAAGTCATCCGAATGAAAAGGTCTTCAGAGCTATTCCCAGAAAATTCAATTCTTAAACATATGACATTTTAATAAAAATCGTTAGAGCCATTTTTGAGAAAATCAACATTTTCGAAAAATGTGCAATGCAAAGAGTAGTTGGATGTGGAAGATTTTCCTGAAAATCTTCGTGTCCATCTTTGGAAGATACTGAACTTAAATACCAAGTTTGGTATATAACCGACTTTTTGTTTTTGAGCTGTGCTGCCCAACCACACACACACACACACACACACACACACACACACACGCAGCAAATCCATGCGCTCGATCATTATAATCAAATACATAACGTAAGCTTCTTCATCAACAAACTACCTCTATTAACTAAAGATATTAACGACACAAAATATGATACAATTTGTGTTGTACGGCATTACTAAACCTGGTGAGATTCACAGGTTCGCTTCTCGCATACAGCAAACATTTTTTCTCCGTTCTCTTAATGATGTGAATCAACTCATAGAGGATATTTATTTTAGATATGCTGATTTCACTAACGACATTCAGTACTGTTAATAATATAATAGTTATAATGATGCTTCTTTAAGGACTTGTTCTACCGAACAGCAATATGCTGCATACGAAACCAAGTGATGCGCAGAATAGTGCGCAAATGCATCAATCACGAACATTTCTTTCTCAATGAAAAAACAAAAAATGGAATTTGCATTTAATTCTTATGGCGCATATTTATTGTTTCCTTGTTAGCATGACTATTTTCTATTATATATTTATATTACATTTGTTAGCATGTCTATTTTTAATTGTCTACTATAGATTTATATTCCATCTAAGTCACACTTGCTTCCATAATAGTGAGATAATTTTTATCAATTAACACTTAACTTTTTTGTTGTTTTTGTAGCTTAACGTCCTTTAACCTGGTTGGTCATACCGGACGATGAATAAAATTGGTGAAATTATGCTCAAATGATCTCGGGGTCCATAGAGCTTAAAGTTACTCGACATTCGTCTTCTCAGGATGAGGGAAAACCTCGAAAAAAACTTTTTCCAAGCAACTCACCCTAAGCGATTTCGAACTCTCGACACGCTACCACCACACTATCCAGGCGGGCTCTAAAATAGTGTGTACACTCACAGATTAAAAGAGAAGCAAACGATAGCAAGTATAGGAGGCACTGAAATAAAAGCATAAATAACAAGAGAAAATCTAACAAATAACCTATGACAAACAGTATCTACCATAAGCTTAAAAAAAAAGTTATTACACTGTAATGTGCACAAAGTAAAGGATTTGTTCGTAATTTTCACGTGCTATTTCAAGAAGACGAACTGGGTCCATTCGTAATGTTGTTTCGGAAGCGAAACCAATGTTTCATTACGAGCTAACTTAGTAAGTTTAACAAACGACTCTAATTTGATTTCACTTGTGTTAGATTTTTGTTTAACATAACTTGCATAAAAATGGCTTCTGCTTCTATAACATGTTAAATTGTTGATTTTATGAAGATTTTTCATTTTTAAAAATATTCGTTACCCTTATTTTAAATATGATTATTTTCATTGTAGTTGTAGAAAGTTTATAGTGGCAAACGTACCTTAAATAATATTCGTTAAAGGGAAATAGGCACCTACTGGTTAATATGGTAAAATAATAGTAATAGCGAAAAAGATTCATAGTAGCTAATAGTGAATTTAAAATATGTGAATACTTAAGAAAGATCTAACACATACGTACGTACACTCTCTCACACACACACACACACACACACACACACACACACACACACACACACACACACACACACACACACACACACACACACACACACACACACACACACACACACACACACACACACACACACACACACACACACACACACACACACACACACACACACACACACACACACACACACACACACACACACACACACACACACACACACACACACACACACACACACACACACACACACACACACACACACACACACACACACACACACACACACACACACACACACACACACACACACACACACACACACACACACACACACACACACACACACACACACACACACACACACACACACACACACACACACACACACACACACACACACACACACACACACACACACACACACACACACACACACACACACACACACACACACACACACACACACACACACACACACACACACACACACACACACACACACACACACACACACACACACACACACACACACACACACACACACACACACACACACACACACACACACACACACACACACACACACACACACACACACACACACACACACACACACACACACACACACACACACACACACACACACACACACACACACACACACACACACACACACACACACACACACACACACACACACACACACACACACACACACACACACACACACACACACACACCGTCCATTTTAAGCCACATTTTGAACAGCGAAATTGTCGCTATATGTCAACAAATTATTCCATTTTGTGAAACAGCACATGCGCGGAGGAAACTGCCACCCCAAACTGCGTTAATATAGCACGCGAGAATGGAGATGTTCGATGCGACAAATGCCAACATAATGATATCAAACCCGTTATTTTGCTTCCGAATCCAGTTCATATTCACGTAGTAACCTCACGTAAATCCCAAACAGGGAACCGTGGTTTCACTACTGCTCGCTACACTGATAATCTAATCTCGCTTCATGCCTATTCTACCTACATATATTTAATTTCAATCTCATCTTATTATTTTCTCAAACGTTGGCAACCTTTCAGAATGAATTCCATGTGTATTTAGCATAGTAATAAAGCGCCTGCTATTGTCCTAACCCTAAACTAGTCAGGAAGGTAAGTATGGAAGTATATTGGGAATCAATTTCAAACACTCTGTGATTACTAAATGAAATTTTCTAAACAATAACTTTAATTACAAATGAAGACGACAAATGTAAATACGAGATAATGCTATTTTCGAAACTAAAGTAAATTTGAGAATGGCGTCAAAGAGAACTAATATTCTAAAATATTATTTAAATCGAATTTTTGGCTATAATTGGATTATTTGGGAGAATAGACATGTCTATTTTACTCAGTTCGCCCCTCACAAATCAGTCCAATTCGGGATTTTTAGCATAAGAATGTTTTCACTGGCACAAAGCTTTCCATGTACTATCTATATGGTGTTACCAGTTTTCTGGAAGATATTCCGGAATTTATATTTTTGCCTCTCGGTGTCATTTTTCCTGTCACGCACATAGTAGTTAGGGAAGGTATTGCATTCCACCCAAAAATTACCGGAAATATACATTTAAACTCTTTGAATAAAAAAAACACATTATGTGAAAGAGGTGTTCCTGTGTCAGAACGGTAATTTGTGAAACAAATTTGATTTTGAATCGGTACTGAAAATACATATTTTCAGACACCCATAACCGAAGAACATTTTAGAAATAGGTTCATTGTGTGTCTGTCTGTGAACAGCAGGATAACTAAAAAAACAAAAAGCAGTTTAAATACCAAACTTGTATTTAACTTCAGATAATCCCTCACCCCAAGTTACACTTTACATGGGACCTTTTTCGAAGTTTTTGATTTTCTCTATTTTGCTCTAATGATTTTGATTTTGAAGGAAACATTCTCTGTGCTAAATTATTTCTTTTTCACGCCCACAAATCGTGATTTCGCTCTATGGTGTATTTTATTGGCAATGAGAGGGTCCCTTGTCATCATGTATGTGTAGTGGCAAACTCCCAAACCAGAAATTCTCTTTATCAATAAACCACGGTTAAGGTGGCCCAACGCGCTGACATGACGTAACGGAACTTGGAGATATTCTAGTTTGGAAAATAGGGCTGTGGATAGTGTAGGTGCACTAACCAGAACAGATGGAGATTTGTAAAGGGTTGAAAACGAGTGATTTTTAAAGCTATAAGCTTCAATGGATCCTATAGTGTACATATAGGACATTTTTGTAAGGTCAAGAGTTCTGAGTTTTAATATGTAAGCAATTACAGACAAGGATAGCAGAAATGTCTTAAAGTTGTAGGTAGAATATCGCTTTTACTGGTTCTAAGATCCAAATGCCTAAACTTTTATCAGAATTCTAATAAAAATGTAACCTGATTATAGCATTTAATGTATTCATAGGGAACTGCAAGATATGAACACAGACCCTTTTCAAACAATCTAATTTTACTGATAAACGCTTCACTCTTAACTTTTTTGGTTGGAATGTTACGAAAGCTCTACAATATGAACATAAAAGAACCAAAATGATTCTCTGATATTCATATTCAACAGAATTGGAGTGTAATAATTGTTCAGCCCTATAAATTCCTCCTACCATTTTTCCTTTCTTATGGGTAATAACTTAAATGCCATGTAAACTTTCTAGTTCATGTGTTTCTGTTACAGTGCCGTGATGATGCTGTTGATTCTCAATGAAACTGTTAATAAACGTAAGTAAATCCTTAAATTTTACCCTATTACTAGAATTGCATTTCAATGTTTGTTTTTATAAGTAGTTTTTATTTTTACACTGGAGGCACATTGATTCGGGGAAGTTTTTATTTAAAGTGTGTGTGCGTGTGCGTGCGCGTGTGCGCGCGAGAGAGAGAACTGCATAACTCAAATAATCTGAAAAGTAAGATAAATGGGTAATTTTGCAGAGGCCGACGTGTCATGACGGAGAAACGCCTTGCAGAAGTGAAGGTCGCTAAAAATCCGCTAATGAATCTCATTGTGTCTTTAAAGTTGTTACATCACTTGCGGTTAGGCATTCTGGTACAATTTAGTCTATTTTGGATATTGATTGTTGGAAGAATTCGTCAGCATTATACATAGACAATTTTCGCATCGTTGTAAACCATAAACCAAGAAGAACTAACAACATTTCCTTTCTGTTTTGTGCTTTATGTCTATTATTCCACTATTCTTCATTCTTCTACTGCTTCGAGGTATTTATTACTTTCTCTTGCCCCGTATGTATGATGTACATAGGGATAGAGAAGTATTGCATTCCACCCAAAAATTCGATGTCAAGAGTTCACCGGAAATACATATTTTACGACCTCCTGAATCCAAAAAAAAAGGTATTTCCAGAAAAAGGTCCGTGTGTGTGTCCGTGTGTCTGTGAACACGATAACTCAAAAACGAAAAGTAGCTAAAATACCAAACTTGGCATTTAAGTTCCGTATCTTCTAGGGATGCGAAACGAAGATTTTGAGAAAAATCCCCCCACCCCAAACTACCCTTTACATGGAATTTTTTTCGAAAATTTTGATTTTCTTAAAGATGGCTCTAACGATTTTGATTAAAATATCGTATATTAAAGATATTTACCTATCAAATAAAGTGTATATCTTAAATTTTCTGGGAATAGCTTCTAAAGACCTGTTTATTCTGGATGAATTTTGCTTAATTTGGCATAACTAATAAACTGTAAGAGATAGACAAAAACTTACTATACAAAAAATGTATGCCTTGTTAAAATACACAATTTACGTCTTATACATTTTTTTCGTGGAGCTTAGCGTTTTCGAGGTATTCATTGTTATTAGTTTCAGTTGTGAGGTACTTATACTTTTCTCAGACGGGAGTGTCCGTTTTTCTTTTGTTCTACTCCTGGCCAAGAAAAGAAGCGATTTGCAATTACAATCGCATAACGACAGCTTGTAAAACATTTTACTATCGATTTAGCCTAGTGTATTCCCTTATTTTCTTCCTACTTATAAGGAACTAAGTAATAAGAACATTGTGCTGAATACCTCGATTAACAAGATGCAGAAAGAAGAATAATCTTATGTAAGAAGTTTGTAGAACGGCTAGAGAAAATCATGTGAGTATAACACATCAGAATTTTTTTTACTTGTGCTACATGACCTTTCTGTTTCGTGCTTTACCTCTGTTATTATTCGTGTTATTTTATTTTTTTATTTATTTTTTACTGTTTCACATTATTCACATTTGTTTACTGGTTTACGGTGGTTATTCAGTTTTACTATATTTTCTTTAGGCTCCTTTTTTACTTTCTCTATAGGCACTATGTACATAGTGTATAGAGAATGTATTGCACTCCACCAAACAATTCGATACCGAGATTTCACCGGAAATATACGTTTTAGGGTCCCCTTTATCTAAAAAACGCATTTTCGGAAAAAGGTCCGTGTGTGTGTCCGTATGTCTGTGAACACGATAACTCAAAAACGAAAAGTCGGTAAAATACCAAACTTGATATTTAAGTTTAGTATCTTCTAGGGATGCAACACAAAGATTTTGAGAAAAATCCCCCCTACCCTTTACATAGAACTTTTTTCGAAAATTTAGATTTTCTAAAAAATGGCTCTAACGATTTTAATTAAAATATTGTATATTAAAGTTATTTACCTGACAAATAAAATGTATATTTTGAATTTTCTGGGAATAGCCTCTGAAGACTACTTTACTCTGGATGAATTTTTCATAACTACTAAACCGTAAGAGATAGACAAAAACTTAACCCACAAAAAATGTATAGCACGTTAAAACACACAATTTATGTTATACATATGTTTTTCGTGGAGTTGATCGTTTTTAAGATATTCCTTTTTCTTGGTTTCAGCTTTGAAAAACTTACTTTTCTCATACAGGAATTTGTCAACTTCTGTCCATACAAACAAAGGAACATCAGTCACATAGCAACCATCTTTTGGCTTTCACTTTAACCTATGGTACTCCCTTATTTTGCTTCTATTTACAATAAAGCAAGAAATAAGACTATTTAGCTAACTTTTTTCGATTACATGATGCTCCACCGGAGCCGGGCAACAACTCGACACCAGAAGGTCATCACACGGTAGTCATCTGCTGCGTGCCCCGGGACCTGCCAACTCGCTTTGTTTTGGAAGCTGTTCAACACATTTGGCCTTCGCAATGAAGGCCAATTGCATCACTTTGACCCGGGGACCCACATCTCTGGTCTGGCTACACCTTGGTTCCGGTTCGGACGCTGAAGCAGCCTTAGCGTCGCGCCTACCCTTGCTAGGGCACATCGAGGGCAGCAGAAGCGAAAGACCGGTCCCCTGCCAACGATGTTGTACCTAAAGGCACACAGCTCAGGACTGCACCGCTGCACCGAGGTGCCACTATTGTGGCGCGGGTTGCCTGACAGCTGCCTGCCTACAGCATGATCTCCGCCAACCACGCCGCTTCTGTACCACCTGCTCCGGCCGCACACACTACACAGGGCAGACCCAGTGCCCCCTGTATCCCCGGAGCAGGAAAGCAGCGCGGACGCAGACTCCGGACCCTCCAGTGGAGGGACACACATAATCTACGCCGGCATCAACACACCATTCTCCTGACATCACCGCAGAGACTACACCGACAGACACCTTCCTGAAGGGCGCCATAGAATCCATAGAGCAGACCATCGCCGACATGCTGACGGCTACACATACACTCGGCCTCCTTTTTTTTTTCTCTTTTTTTAAATACAGTTCCGGAGTCTGATCGGGACTCCGGCGCTGTATACCCTACTTTTTATTTAAATAATTTGTTTACTTTGATTACTGTATGATTACTGAATTTCTGTTTTACTTTTTACACACACATTGTGTATGTTATGTTTATCCATGCCCAAGGCGGGACTCGAACCCACGATCCCCTGCGAGACGCTTTGGCGAGCGCGGCCATGGGGACCGGAATTCTTGAAGTTCAGCGGGCAACCAACGAACGACTCGAGGCGCCGGAGGTCGAGCACCGGACAGCAACCAGAGATGCAGACGGCAAGGGCGTCAGTCCAGCGCAAGCTGGAACGTATTGCGAGCCGCCTCGCTAATCCACCTGTCAAGGACAGCGACGACCGGGCCTCGCGGCTGGGGTCTCTTGAGGCCTCGGTCGAGGGTATTCGAGAGCTGCAGCACCAACTTCACCAATCCATCTCCACGAGCTTCAGGAAGGACTCGCCACAGACATTCTCACTCACGTCGGAACGGCTCCAACTTCCAGTAGAAGGAACCGTTAAGACCGTCATCACCACAGGGAGAGAGTGGCAGCTCTCCTTGCACTCCCAATCCCACTATCACCACTAAATTCTAACCACCAAAACCCATAATATCCTCTCAATCTTCCTCACCTACACTCCGCTAAGGGGGCCGGCTGGGCCTCGATCAAGCCGGCCTGGCAGCAGAACCCACACCCCAGGCGGCCGCACAGCGGGCCAGTTCACCTTCACCTTAGACTGCGCGGGTGCAACAGCGGTACCGTAGCATCCTCACCTTTCACTTCCGGTGGAGGGTCTTTTTTAGTCGGTATGCCCATTCATGGGAGACCCCGAAACTCCGGGCTTGCCAGCCCGGGTTAGTCCTTAAAGTGGATTTTTTCCCCTCCACTTGAAACTAAAAAAAAAATCTCATTCAGTGGGCAGGAGCGGCCACGTCCCATTCGCGGGGAAACAAAAGGAATGACGTCACTACAGTGCTTACGGACCATGTAGTGGCCGAACCGGCATCACGAGTTACGGATTCTGCTGCGATGGACACATTTCAGCCTCCCGAGCCGTCTAAAATTCTTCATAATAGTAGCAATCAGGCGCCATTTTTTGGTGGTCATCACAAATGTGACTCCAATGCACCCCCTTAAATTGGAGGATTACTATCACGATTTTCAAATAAACAGCTTAGGCGGGTATATGAGGTGTATGTTCACTCCGGAACGGCTGCTAATGCGATTTTACAATCGAACTTTGGCACTAAACAAAACCTGTATTCTTTTATACTTTGTCTCATTTGCACAAAAGAAAATGGCGTGTTATTTATGGACGCTCTTTAACTGCTGTGTGGTTCTCAGCGTCCCATTCTATACTGGGCGTGAAAGACCGCTTAATTTTGCTCAGAGACCTCTTTATCAGGCTTGAAGTTCTTTTATGTGCCGTAAATCTATGACACGGGACCAACGGCTTCACTTCCCTTCCGAAGGAAGCCATGCTAAGGATTTTTACACCCGAAAAAATCCATCGTCCTCCGCCGGGTTTGAACCCGCGACCTTGGGTATATGAAGCTAGCATGGTAACCATTACACCACGGAGGGCGATCTCATTTGCACACCTAAGGTATGTTACGTAATATTGATCCTGAGATAACGGAACAAGAGATTATGAGTTTCGACAGGTTTAACATGTTCATCGATTTAAATAATGTTTCCTCAAGGGCTTACTTTCCGTTCACAGCATTTGCCCTCCTATGTGAGGTTTTACCATAGCCGGTTTCAGATTTACCCTTATGCATAGAATCCTACAGTGTTATCGTTGTGCTAAGTACAGCCATTCAGCTAAAATATGCCGGGGAGATACTATATGTTTCATGTGCGCCGGATCCCATGCCACGACCGAGTTTCAGGCTGATACTTTAAGCTGTGTACATTGCAAACTGGCACAAGGAACCAATGCTAAGTTGTGTGGTATCCATTCAGGAGGAGGCTCCAGAAAATTTCTGCCCTTCGGCTTACAGATACGAGGTTCTCGGTATGATTATGCCGTCAAGATTCCGGAGAGTCGCTCCTCTGCCCCGTTGCTCATCCCCGCAATCATTGATTCCTACGGGCACTACTGCACCCATTCATAGGTGCCTATGACTCATAGGGTTTGCTCTTCGGGGCCTGCTCCAATAGTCTCGCAGAAACTTTTCAGTGCCCAGTAAAACTGCATGCTACTCCATTTTACTTTGGCGGTAGGGACAGTTCGTAAGGACTATCCCAATTGGTTTATCTGCTGCGTCCTCCAGTTTCCGAGAATATGCCTCGACCGATACCTATGCCTGGCCCCCCGTTGCGGATGAGCACCCAGACTCAGCGGGTGGAATGCCTGGCCGTCCAAAATCTGAACACCGATTTTCAAAAAATCGCCGATAGTTCTATCCCTATTACCACAGATCAAATTAAAATATACTTTATTCTATGGTTTAATACATTACGCACTAAGTTGGTTACAGTCTCCATGCCTCCGAAACACTCTATAGGCCAGTGGAACGCCCAGAGTATTCTCAATGAACACGTGGAACTTCAGCATTCTCTCGTTGGAAGGCGTGTCGACATGGTCGTTAGCCGAATCCTGACTCTTTCCCCCATTACTCATTTCGTTGGGCCTTCTTTCAGGTTATTCGCGAAGATCGACTGCGGGATGGTGGTGACTTATTGCTCCTCCTCCTCCTCCTCCTCCTCCTCCTCCTCCTCTTCCACCCTTCCCTACATTTGCTTTTCGTGTCTAAAATCTCCAGTTTTATATACGGTATTCAGTTGTCCCAGTTGCAAGTGTCAGCGGATATATTATAGCCCTTCTTTTTGAAACTCGCACAAAAATCTTTCCCCGGGCAAAGCTACGTTTATTTGTAGCGATTTCAACCTCACTCTTACACCGGACAGTATCCGTGACTGCAGTCGCTCGCTTGGTTTGCTTTACGAGCTTAGCTCTTCCCACCTCCTCGTACTGAATTTTGACGAGCCACTCCCTATGGTCTGCCTTCCCACCATTCCACTTCTCCGTTCTTAACGTTCGTCGGTGACTCTCTCTAGCGTCATAGTACATGGGTTTGTTGCCTTAAACTCTCTGGTTAGAGACCATAGACCAATCCATGTCCAACATGTTTCTGCCGGACCTGACTTTTGGCGTCGGACAAGAAAAAATTGAACACGGCGACCCAACCTCTGGCTGCCGTTCACTGCTCAACTTGACGCACTTTATGCACACTTTGCTGCGGACTTTACAAGACAAATTCAACATGGCGACCCAACCTCTGGCTGTCGTTCACCGCGTCGTTGATAGCATACTTCGAATCAAATATCTTGCTGTGGCTTCCTGCCCTTCGAAGGTAGTTTCCAAATCGCTTTGGTGGATGGCGAACTTCTCTGCAACCATCGCTCGTTGTAATGGTTCTTACATGATTAACTTACGCTCTCCTATTGCGATCTCTATTTGACTTCTCAACGCCTGTTAGCTCGTGCCCCTCAAGGTACTTCGGAATGCTAAACGGCAGCGATGGAAAACCCTTGTCCAGCCTCGGAAATGCAGCGTAAGCTTGGGAAATTTGCTCTCGCAATACTTCCTCCTTTTCCCGATCGATTACGACCCGAATTTGCAACAGATTGCTCCATTTCTTTGGCCCCTGATTCTGAACCTTCTGTGCACTCTATCCTCACCAATCCCCATCCTGATCCGGCGAAGGGTACAAAAGAGCTTATGACACCCGTTTTATTGACTGAGCTTCAGTTGGTTTCAAATGATCTAGCCCGTTCAACTGTTCTGGATCCTGACCATATAATGTATGAAATGGTGCGGAATTTCTCCTATCCCTTTCTCCTTATATTCTTACCTCAGGTGCAATTAACGGGGCTGGAATCGAGTTTACGTGTTACCCATTCTGAAACCGGGTACTCACTGCGGCCCATCGTCCTGACCGTGCCATGCAAGCTCTTTGAACGCATTTTAACTATGCGTGTACTGTTTGGAGCGGTATAATCTGTGTCCTCCAGGACAGTATGGTTTCTGTAAACTCTTTTCCACCACCCACAACCACCTTCATTTAGTGCACGCGATACATTGGGCTTAGCATTACCGGAAGGCATACTGGACCACTTTTTAGATTTCTCCTTCGCTCACGATTCCCTACCCCTGTCCATTTTACTTCACAGTCATATAATCGTTCCTATTCCCATCCTGTCTGTCTTCCTCCAGACGGTTTGATTCTATATTCCCGTTCTACTCTGAACAATGTGTGGTTTACAGCGGTGGACCTATGAACTGGTCTGGGCATATTGCTTGATAGACTCTATGAGCTGGGCTTGTCCATCAACTCCGGTAAGAGCATTTCCATTTACTTTAAAAGAAGTCCTCCCTACTTCAGGCTCCTCTGCACCTTGGGGATGCGTGGATTTACTGTGGTACTTCAGGATTTACAGTTGGATTATGCCGAGTGACCCAAAAACCTCCGAACCGGCTGCACAGTGATTCTACACTGCTGTTGTAACAAGGTCACATTTCTGACACAGTTTTGCTCGCTCTGGAAGTGCAGTATTGAGTTGACAGTGATGTGGTGTAGTTCAGTTATTACAAGTGATTTATTATTTTGTCTTGTGCTTAGTCATAGAGTGTATTATGGTTCAACATATGTTTTCCACTGCACAGCATGTATTTATTATTGATTTGTATGTGTTAACTCAGCTGCCAAGCAAAAGTACGAGTTGCAGAAAGATTTCCAGGTGTAAAAGCTCTAAGCCATACAATAATCCATGAACTTTACAATTCAGGCAACAGGAAGTAAGTGTTCAGGCTAAGAAATCTAAAAGAGGGCATACAGTTCTTACCGAAGGAACATTAGACGGTCATTATTTGCAGATTTCCCCCCAAAAATTGCTTAGGCATCTTTCCCAACAGGTAGGCATTTCTAATAAATTGCCTAAGTTAAAACCATATAAAATAATGTGGCATGTAGCACATGCTCTTCAACTAGGTGATCCTGAAATTTCGTGCACATTTTCTGAGCGGACTCTCAATAGTGTATATATATTGGCAAAATAGACTCACATTTAATATTTATCATGGATGAGACTTGGTCCCACATTCATGGATATGTGTATACACAAAGTAATCGTTATTGGAGCTCTAAGAAGTCCAATATTGTTCATGAACTACCCTTTCACTAACTAAAAAATTGGTGTAATGCTCATTTTCATACAGGGGTGATTAGTGACTCTGAACTAGTGGTTCTCAAAGTTATAGGTAACTGTTAATTAAGAAACACTCTACTGTCGGTTTTAATTTATAAATGCTGATTATTAACAATTAGGCTCTTCCAAATGTGTTTAATACAAATTTATCTGCAACTGTGATTACCGTGTTTTATCCATGCATCTTCAGAACATCGTCACCACTAAATAAAACCCAAGGAAATAAATAGGGCATTTTTAATAGCTGAATCATGTTTAGATTTCTTATAGATCCATGAAGACATTTAATTTTATTTTCCTTTTAAGTTTAAAGTTGAAATAGGTGGTGCTACAGGAAACTAAATGGAATTTATTGTTTCTCTGCATTCCATTTACTGTGCTACTGAAAAGGTAAACATGGGCATTACCTTTGTTAATAGAAACCTCTCAGATTACGCACTGATTATTCTGGGAAATTGCTGATGTTTTGCAGTGCACCAATGAGCGCATCACTTCAGCCACTGAACGCATAGAAATCACAAATGACAGAAACACACCAATGCTTTGCTGTTTTTTCTCTCACTTTTGAGAAAAACAAAATTTTCAAAAAAAATGTCCATATGTGGAGAATTGTGGTGCATTTTGATAGATACTAAACTGAAGTACCAAATTTGGTATTTAATAGACTTTTCGTTTTTGAGTTATGCAGATAGACAGAAAGATAGATTTTTTTTGGTAGTGTTTAACGCCCGCTTTAACTACTAATGGCACCGCAGGCGGTGACACTGATGATACATGAATGATGATGGAGCACCGGTGGAATGCAATGGCGGGGGAAACCTGAGTACCCAGAGAAAACCCATCCCAGCGCCGCTTTATGCACCACAAATCTCACATGCGATCGCTTGGGATCGAACCCCGGCCGTCTAGGTGAGAGGCTAGTGGTCTAACCACTTGACCACGGCCCCATTACTCTTCTGTTTGCTTTTTGTTCATCAATATAAACTTCTATTACAAATCTACCTACATATTTGTTGTTGTAGGTGCAAGAAGGATACTGAAGGATAAAGCAATAGTTTTCGCCTTCCTCGCTGTCACTGTCATTTTCACTCACATGTATCACAAACGAAACATTGCCATGTGAAATATGCTGCAGTTGAAATTTTCGTTCTTGTTGCATGGTGTGCTGAACACATCTTTCCTACACCAGAAATCTATATTCCGTACACATTCTCTCAATACTTTGCATACATTGTGGAATTTTGATCTTCAGCCGGGAATGATAACTAGCATTATCTAACACAATAGCACACAAAAGTGTGTTCTTGAACCAACTTCAAACATTTCTGCTGTTTAAAAGTCTGACTATTGCCTCAAAACATGTCTTTATGGTGATATGTCAGTTTTGAATTTTGGGTGGACTACCATACCTTCTCTACCTACCTTGTACATCGTAGAGAAAGTAATAACAAAACAAAAAAATACTATTGCTTCACATGGATACACTCATTCTTCTAGGATATATTTTTATAGCTTAATGTAAGTAAAAAAATATGGTTAGATATTTATTATTAGAACTGTAGAGTACTCTTGTTGCACTTAATAAGAACCTTGTTAATGCTATTATTCTCTTGGTACTGTAAGAAATAAAAGTCCATGTGTGTTATGCGAGTTTACTTGGAGAAAAGGTGACAAGGTTGCTTTCTATATCACTGAATCCCTGTGATCTTATCACAGCCTTTGAACCTGACAGTGTCAACCTTTTCAGTAGCACAATAATACCTGGATTTCATTAGCACACACACTCACACACATGCACGCATGCAGCACCTTTTTCTAAATTTCTTTTTTTATTCAGGACCTCAAAATATATATTTCTGTGAAATCCTGAAATCAAATACAATACCTTCTCTTGTACTAAGTACTTGCATGTGCATATATTTCATGCTAGAGAGAGAGAGAAAATAAAAACAATGTAAACCAAAAAATAATAATCTGCTGTGTTCCATTCACATGACTTTCTTAAAAAGCTAATTCTTCTATCTGCTTCATGCTTATTGAGACAAACATTAGCAGAGATGGTCCTTCTATGCAGTTCCTAATAAGTGGAAGGGAAATTAGGATACTAGGCTAAAGCAATAGACAAATTTTTTAAAAGCTGATTGCTTTGTGATTGAAATTCCTTCTCTCTGCATGGCCAGGAGTTTACAAATTCCTATATATAATGTATAAAATTCAAACCAATAAAAAGAAATATCTCAGAAATTCTTAACTCTACAAAAAATTATGACATAACTGTATCTTTTAGCAAACTCTACATTTTTTGTATAGTAACTTTTTGTCTAGATCTTACAGTTTTACCTGCTATGAAAAAGTCATCCAGAATGAAGATGACTTCATAGGCTATTCCCAGAAAATTTGAAATATACATTTTATTTGTCATATAGGTATCTTTAATGTACAGCATTTTAATCAAAGCCATTCAAATTATTTTTGAGAAAGTTAAAATTTAAAAAAAGTTTCCATGTAAAGCACAGTTTTGGGTGGGCAGAATTCCTTGAAAATATTTGTCACATCCTTGGAAGATGCTGACTTAAATAACAAGTTTGGTATTTAGCCAACTTTTTATTTTTGAGATATTGTGTTGACTCACTCACTCACTCACTCACTCACTCACTCACTCACTCACTCACTCACTCACTCACTCACTCACTCACTCACTCACTCACTCACTCACTCTTAAATATGTATTTCTAGTGAAATCTTGATATCAAATTTTTGGGTAATCCCTTCTATGTACTATGCAGAGAAAGTAATTAATTGACATATTCTTTCAGAGAAAAATCTCAATGATGTTGGAGAAAGGCTAAAATGAAGTCTGAGAAAACATGCACTTTGTAAAGCTTGGCTTGAAATGGCAGTAAACTTTTAAAATTAAAACCTTATAAGATAACTGAGTTAAATTATTACAGCTATGCAATAAAGTGAATAACTTCTGCAATTGGATGTTGGATAATGTTATGGTGGCTCTATGCATATTTTTTTAATGGATGTATTATATTTTTATTTACATAACTATGAAGAATGAGTGTTATTTCAAATTTTACTTTCTCAATACGCACTTTGCACATAGTATATAGAGAAGGTATTGTATCGCACCCAAAAATTTGATACTGAGATTTCAATGGAAATACATATTTTGAGACTCCCTGAATTAAACAAAAGCATTTTAGAAAAAGGTCCGTCCATGTGTGTGTGTGGGTATGGGTGTGGGTGTGTGTGGGGGTGGGTGTGTGTGTGCATAGCTCAAAAACGTAGACAGATGAATACCAAACTTGGTATTTAGGTTTGGTATCTTCCAAGGATGGGACACAAAGGTTTTCAAGAAAATCCCCCCACCTCCAACTACCCTTCACATGGAACTTTTTTCGAAAATTTTGATTTTCTTAAAAGTGGCTATAATGATTTTGATTAAAATATTAAAGATATTTACCTGAAAAATAAAATGTATATCTTGAATTTTCTGGGAATAGCCTCTGAAGACTACTTTATCTGGAGGAATTTTACAGAATTTTGCATAACTGCTAAACTGTAAGAGAGGGACAAAAACTTACCACATAAAAATGTAGAGCACTTTAAAACACACCATTTATGTGGAGTTGATAATTTTTTAGATATTCCTTGTTTTTAGTTTCAGCTTGTAAAAACTTATACTTTTCTCATACAGGAATTTGTCAACTCCTGTCCATACAAACAAAGAAACTTCAGTCACTTAGCAGCCAGCTTTTGACTATCACTTTAACCTTATTTCGCTCCTACTTACAAGGAAGCAAGTAATAAGACTTTTTCTGCTAATGTTTTCTTGATTAGCATGAAATAAATGGAAGCGTTAGCTTTTTACCAAGAATTTGTTGCAGAGATGTAGTGAAAGTCATGTGTGAGAGATATTAGACAGTACAAGGCATAATTCCCCATGATCTACTAAAGATAAAAAGGAAAAGAAAAAGTGCCAAGAAAATTTCCATTGGGTTGGCTGTAGAATATACATTTAGATTAAATATGTATTTTCTATAGCATTTTCTATTTACTCAACCCTGGTAAACATAGTTTTATATTTTGTTGTAAATTTGTTTATATCCTATCTACTTTCATCTTTCACAGGTGATAAGGGGAATGAAGATCCAAATAATGAGCTGAAAACTACTAGAAATCTCGCATGTAAAGTTGCTATATTAGAGGAGCAATACATTCAGCTATATGCAAGCAATCTTTTTGCAGTGAATTGTGAAATATCAACAGAATATTGCTATAAATTACTGAAGACAGGGTTTTGGTGCAAACACTATTGCCTATGTCTAAACTATATACGAGTAGATGTCTACCCAAGGAGCGTAAATACAAAAGAAAAACATTTTCTTACAAAATATTCTCTTAAAAGTAGTGATCTAACACACAAGACTTTCTGTTACTACCATCATTTTAAGTTGCCCAGATGTAAGAAATGGAAAACACTGAGCAATATTATATTGTCAAACACTTTACATTTTCATGATTGGTATACATGTTATGACATTAACAAAGTACAAAAATGTTTGTACTATATATTCATATCAGATGAAATTGAATTAAGTACTATAAATTACAAGACTTTTATCTATAATGTACAGTCTTTCTCAAACATTGAATTCTTAAGGAAAGTTTGTTTTCATAAACATCAAAGTGCTCTTAATTTGTATCAGCTGCCAATTTTTCATCTTATAAACAGGTGCCAAAACCTTAAAAGAAACAAAATTAAATATGTTTGTGGTTTAATAGAATCTGAGCTCGATAGACAGTTCAGTTCTTGCAATAATAAGGGGAATCTGCTCAAGTTTATAAAGACTAGAAATATCCAGGGCAAACAGAATTGTTTGACACAATATTTTATTGCAGTCCTCTTCAGAGGAAATCCAATAGATGCATATGTAAATATAAGCTGTATACAAGATGTGGAGAAAGAGATATGCTATCAAACTAGGAAGAACAAACAAAAAAATATTTCTATAGGGCATCCTACACCTTCTGTTCTCCAAAAATCATCAAATTATTTGTTCAGACCAAAGAGCCTTGTAGATTCAACATCCATTCATAGAAGAAAACTGTTATCTGTAGCACAATCTCCTCAAAAGATTTTAAATACCTATCCAAAATTTTATTTAAATAGTGTTAATAATAGGCAATCAGATAAGCAATATAAACAAAAATCTTTTCCAGAAAAAGGCTATCTTTCTCAAAAAAATGTCCACAATAATAGAAAGTATGGAAAAAGAAGCTTTTTAAAGATAAAAAGTAACAAAGACATACAAGATACAGCTAGTTCCAGTGATTCTAAGCATCAATATCACAATCAGGTTATAAAACTTCTAACAGGGAAGCCCAAAAGAAGCTTAGAAAACCCATCAAGATATAGCAGAAGACGAAATAGATCACGTCTAAGAAATTCAGGAGAACAAAATAAAGTTGCGTACCATAACGGGAGATTTTCTCATTATTCTCATAAAGCTTCATTGAAAAATTCACCATTGGCCAAAATTAATGATAATGGTCTTTCACTGTATCCAAAACGAAATAGCACTTTTAAAGATAATGACAGCAACTCTCAGTTGACAAATGGAACTGATATAAAACATAACCTTTTGGCAGAACTTTGGCTAATACGTAAAAAAAACAAAGTGACAAGAATGCATTCTAATCAACTTAATAAAGGTACTCATTTAACTTCTGGAAATCTTGAGCATTCTATGCTAAAACTGAGTTCAACTTTACCGAAAGAATTTTCTACAGTTCCCGTACTTCTAGTACCTGAAGAGCCAATGCAGCTTTCTGAAATTCCTCTACCTATGGGAACTGAAGAACAAAGTTCAATACAAGTTCCTCTCTCTCTGGTAACTGAAGAACAAAGTTCATTACACCTTTGTACTCTTCCTGTATCTCTTGCAACTAAAGAACAATGTTCAACACTGTTTTCAACTACTCCAGTATCATTATCAACTGAAGAGCAAAGTTCACTGCAACTTTCTACAGTCCCTGTACCACTATTACCTGAAGCACAGAGTTTAGCACAACCTTCAAAAGTCCCAATATCTCCATCAAATGAAGAGCAAAGTTCTCTGAAACTTTCATCAGTTCCTATACCACTTGTAACTGAAGAGCAAAGTTTAATACAACCTTCAAAAATGCCAATGTCTCTATCAAATGAAGAGCAAAGGTCACTGAAACTTTCTACAGTTCCTATACCATTTGTAACTAAAAAGCAAAGTTCAACACAATCTTCAGAAGTTCCAATATCTTTATCTGGTGAAGAACAAAGTTCAACACAATCTTCAAAAATTCCAATATCTCTATCAAATGAAGAGCAGAGTTCAGTGCAACTTCCTACATTCCCAGTACCTTTAGTTACTGGAAAACAAAGTTTAACACATTTGTCAACAACTTCAATATCCCTATCAAGTAAACAGCAAAGCTCAGTGACACTTTCTACAGTTCCTGTACCTCTGGCTACTAGAGAACAAAGTTCAACAACATTTTCAACTATTTCACTACCTTTATCAAGTCGAAAGCAAAGTTCAGTACAGCTTTCTACAAATCCTGTACCTTTGGTAAATAAAGAGCAAAGTTCAGCACAACATCCAACAGTCTCAGTGTCTCTATCAGGTCAACAGCAAAGTTCAGTCCAACTTCCTACAGTTCCAGTACCTTTGGTAACTGAAAAACAAAGCTTAACACATTTGTCAACAATTTCAATATCCCTACCAAGTAAACAGCTAAGTTCAGTGAAACTTTCTGCAGTTCCTGTACCTCTGATTACTGGAGAACAAAGTTCAGCAACATCTTCAACTATTTCACTACCTTTATCAAGTCAAAAGCAAAGCTCAGTGCAACCTTCTACAGTTCCTATACCTCTGGTTATTGAAAAGCAAAGTTCTACACAAATAAATGCCCTGACAGGTAAAGAGTAATAAGAGTAAGTATTTTCAGAAAGTAGTATTAGTAAAGTTCAACAATTTATGAACATTCCATTTATCTTTCAATATGCCTATACTCCAGTTTAACTGTACCAATTGGCTTCCAAAAGTATATTGTAAATTAAAAATCCTACTTACTAATATGGTAGAAATGGAAAAGAATGCACTTTGAAAAGAGAGTTAGAAACAAAAGTCACGTAGACACCTAGCTTCTCCACCACTTCTCCCATGTTCTCAATTCTTCCTCTCTCTGTGCTCCTTTTTTCTACAATCCAATTATGGTTATGAAGTAGTGCAGTACAGTAGTATGTAAGACAAGCAGATTGAAAAACCCAGAACAGGGAATTGGTCCATAACCAGGTATGAGAGTGAGGAAGTAGACTATGAAATGAAAGCAAAACGGATGATAGGAAAGGTGATGGAGCAATTGGTGGAATAAATGAATGAATCAAATCAAATTTATTCATCGTAAGATTTCATTATAAAAATATTGGCTTTGTCAATTATAACATCTGAAAATTACAATATAAGTAAACATTAACGCAATTAGTAAATAAATGAACAGATAAAGTATAAGGTGTTACTATTTACAAAAAGTTTCAATTTATTTCAAATATAATAAATATTCACAGAATATAAGTATCCTGTAATAAAAACTTCTTTAATTATTTTTTAAAATATTGTTAAATTTGGTCCTCATCATTGTCACTGAAGCTTGGTACAGCTATCTGACATGGTCACATTACAAAGTTTACATATGAGGAGCACTTTTTCAAAACTCGATAGAGGACAGAAAGATATTTTCAAGGAAATTACATTTTTTTTTTTTTTATTCTAATACATAACTTTTCATTACCAAACCTTATTTTTGGCAACACTAGACATTATCATGGGACAATTTTAGACAACAGTGAAACTCTTAGAGGGTAATCATATTTTTCATAGTATTGGCTAGTTAAAAAGGCTTGTTTTTTCAAAACTTGATAAAGGACATGGACTATGAAACAAACGAATTTGACTGAACCTGAATTTGCTACTAGTTTTATTGTTTTTATTTCTGTTTTGATTTTATTTTCATTTCTTCATACTTTATTTTTTTATGTACAATATACAAATTTAATAAATGGTTATACCAACATTATTACATTAATTAAATAATAGACATTTATAAAAAATTAATAAATACAGAAATTGATGAATACAAAGTGATTAAACTAGTAAGTAATAACAAATACACTATAGGTTAATACTGGACACTTCCATTTTCCCCTGTGTTAAGCTGAGAGACAGGTATACAGTGGCGCTCCTAGCGGCCAGGCCTTAAGGAACAAGCGATTAGATTTGAATGTTAGGAAAGGGAAACTCAATAATGACATTATAATAAGCATTGTTATGTTTTATTTATTCAAACAATATTTTGTCAATACAATACAAAACAATGCAGAAAAACAATGTAAAGGTATTGATTGCATCTATAGGAATTATTTTTAGTTGCATGGCAGTTTTTGCATTAATGTTTCTACCAGGTTTTTTCTTGTTCTTTTTTCCATTTTCATCATTCAAATAACATTTTATAACACATTAAAAGCTTTGCCAATAAACACATATTTACAACTTTCACATATGCAAATGAATAATGCATCATCTACATGCATATTTAACCTTGGTTTAACATGCAGTCTACTGTCAGAAAGATAATGAAGACAATTTTCATTAAATTGAGTATTGCTGCTGATGTACATTGTATAAGCAGATTCATTGTGAAATATGAATCTAGCATTTCCATAACGCTCCAGAGCAAAATGCACATTTTAATTTACTACTTCTGCTCTCATCAATGTCTACCTATTTATTTATACATTTCTCATGAGGAAATTTTGCACATATCCATGTGCATACATATGAATCTGCACGCTGCTGAACATTAACTGGAAAATCGTCACTTTTGCTATTCTGGTATAATTAGTGTCGAAGCCTGAATTACAAATGATTTACATTTTTCAGATAAATCAGACTTTAGAACCAAAAACTTTCTTACATCCATAGGCACAATTACTGTCTTCAGACTGATTTGTAATTGCAAGTCTAAGACATTGTCTGAATTTTGAGGAATCTGGGGTTACATTGTACCCACCCTAATCCCTAATAACAGAAAACTAAATTTCCAAACAGTCTTGTGTGAGTCGTCTTGTAAGTAAATATGAGAAACCATATTGACATTTTAGTTCCTGCCACAATAATTTTAATGCCAATATGTGCATTAAAACAAGCAGGTTTCTTACGCTGACCATTCATTACAGTGGTTTTCTAAAAATTTTCATAATTCATTCAAATACAGTAAATGTTTACGTTTGTCATTTATTGCATAGTGCAACTATTTAGCACAATGATTTTGAGACGAGTTGAAAATGTCAAATAGACAGTCCATTTTTACTTTCTCTACACGTAATATGAACATCGTGTATAGAGAACATATTGTATTGCATCCAAAAATTCGCTACCAAGGTTTCACTGCAAATATATGTTTTGAGACCCCCTGATTCCAAAATATGCATTTTTAGAAAAATGCCTGCGTGCGCGCACGTAGCGTAGTATAGCATAGCTCAAAAACGAAAAGTTCGTTAAATACCAAACTTGGCATTTAAGTACAGTATCTTCCAAGGATGCAACACAAAGATTTTCAAGGAAATCCCCCACCCCCAACTACTCTTTACATGGGAAAATTTGCGAAAATTTTGATTTTTTCAAAAATTGCTAACGATTTCGGTTAAAATGTCATATATTAAAGATATTTACATGATAAATAAAGTGTATATTTTGAATTTCCTGGAAATAGCCTCTGAAGACATCTTTATTTTGGATGAATTTTGCGGAGTTTTGCATAACTGGTAAACTGTAAGAGATATGTAGAGCTCTTTAAAACACACAACTTGTGTTATATACATTTTTTTGTGCAGTTGATTGTTTTTTAGATATTCCTTGTTATTGGTTTCAGCTTTGAAAAACATAATTTTCTCATATATGAATTTGTCAGCTCCTGTCTATACAAACAAAGGAACTTAAGTCACATAGCAGCCAGCTTTTGACTATCACTTTAATCTATGGTACTCCCTTATTTCGCTTCTACTAAAAGGAAGCAATTAATAAGATGATTTCTGCTATTTTTTTCTTGATTAGCATGAGGCAATTAGAAGATTCAGATTTTTAACAATTCTTTGCTGTAGAGATGTAGAGAAAGTCATGTGAATGGAACGCATAAGATTTTTTTCAATGAAATTAGCGATGGCTAATGTTTCATCAGACGTAGAATTAAACGCAACATGCGTTTTAATGCAAAAACAGACAGAATGGCTTAAAACATGAACGGCCAAACATACCCTTATTGGACTAAATGGTGGTAGTTCAATACATTGGCTGGTCTACCTTGGAGCTAACCGAGGTTTCATGGCTCTGTCTTTTTTTTATAAAATTCTACAATATGGTTCCAAGAAACCTATCTTCACAAATTATAGAATGCTGTTTCAAATTATTCTTCACTGATTTCAACAGGTGTGGAGTATCATGGAAGAAATACACTCTACAGTTATAAATTTCAATAAATGGATTTTCCTCAGATGTTCAGCAATGATTGAATTTTCATATTATTGCTTCCCTGGAGTGGTTATGTACATTAACGTTTCACAATAATATAATCTTATACTGTTTTATCTCGTGGAAAGCGGAAAGGAAAGCTTCAGAAGTTCAAAGTTACTGCATATACATATGTATGATCTACAGGACGAATAAAATATCTATCTGCTCTCTCTGAACCATCAGTGACAAAAGTTTTTGTTTATATTAAATCTGTCCTCCTATTTTCCACAAACCTTACCAGACATGGTTCAGTATTTCTCTGTCTGATAATCCTTATAACACCCTGTAGACCGATACACAGCTAAATTACATTTTAATTTGTCACTATTGCTATTACATAGGCTATAGTGAAGCTACAGCAACACCAGCTGATCACCGCTCAAGGCCGACCCACTAGAATGCGCTGGCAGCGCGTGTCGCGCGAAATGTCACAGCGTCCTGTATTAAGCTATAGTGTATTTGGTAATAATGTTTACACTTATTTTGATATCTTAACAGTCTCTGACAACATCTTCATAAAATCCTTTTGCTTCATCTGAAATTTCAAAAAAATTGCATGAGTTTTTTTACATCATTCTTCTCACTGGACACCATATTCATCTTCTGTAGACATGAGGACCTCAGCATTTCTTTGTGACATGTTCAGATTTGAAAATAGAAACCTCCACAGGTGACACAGTACAAGTATTCTGCACAGTTACAGACACATTACACACGTTTGTAGAAGACTTTTTGTACGATATGACACATTGCATTCCTATGTTAAATGGCAGCTTTGCTTTCTCAATCTTGAGTAGTCTCCTTCAGTGTTTTGATTTGCCAGTCCCTGTTGAGAACTTTGGTAACTCCATGGGATTGCAGAATTCAGTAGTATTCATTTGGTGACAAAATATCTTCCTTTCTTCTGTACTCCTTCTGAATCCTACCAAATACATGATCAGGAGCCATGGGAAAGAAATGACGTATAGATGTAAATGTTGTACTTCTTTCCAAAAAGGCAATGAGCATGGTCAGTATTACACTGTTCTTATTTTGACCTGAACATGAATCTGAGGAAAGATAAATAATGGAAGGACACCATTTTTTTTTTTTCCCAGGTCTAACAGTAAATTCAACAAAGCAGATGCCTTTTGATTACATTCCTTAGATGACTCGGTTTCCAACCAGATGTGGAAATGTTTATTCTCTTTCATTTGTGGTTTAGAGTGAATCCTAATGCAAAGATTATAGAACCAAACTTGCCTGGAATAGTACACTTCACCCACTGATAATTTAGGTAGTGGCTTATTTTGCTACATATTGAAATAGATTTTGATTACATCAGGTTTTCTTCTTTCCTTATAGTATAAAACTTCTTTGCACGAAATTTATACAGTCTGTAGTTTGTCCTACATTCATTATTTTCCAAATCTGTCTCTTGCTTTATGTAAATTAGTCCTATCTTGCATGTGGAGCATGCATCAGTGTGTGGTGTCTTGAATGAGAGACTAAAACACTTATAAAGAATAAACTTGTATTGTATAATGAGCATGTAGATAGTTCTTCCTTTTTTCCTTTTTTCACAAAACATTTTCTACATTTTTTGAATACTTAATTTGGGTGATAGGTAGTTCCTTGAAGATTCTCCTCTACTATAGTGGCTTTCTCTGCACCTGCAGCTCTTAATATCATTTTTCACAGCAATGATAAGCTCCTTGTCCTTTGCACCAATTCTATCCCCTCCTCGATTTTCTTTAGGTGAATTCCAGTTGAATAAAACTTTCTTGCAAGGAGGGACAGTCTATTCTTATGCATGCCTGCTATTCCCTGAAAACTTGCAGCACAGATTGGTATTACATCTCCATTTTTCTTTCTGATGCTATATTTAATACTCACAGATTGTTTTCTTTTAGAGTTTTCCTCCTCCACTTTCCTTCGTTTTGGAGAATTAACTGTCATGTAAGGATTTGAAATACTGATATGGTTTTTGCATGGCTTTTTATTCCAGGAAAGCAAGGTCGGACAAGCAAAATACAGCAAATTATCAGGTCTTGACAGGTGGCAAATTTTTAATTTAGACTGTGTTGTATCGAGTTTTATAAAATCGCTGTGCATGCACTCTATCAAGTTATGAAAAAATTATCACGATTCACCATGCTATACACATGGAAAATATCGAGTTATGCAAAATCTTATTTTACAGACTGATTGCTGGCATAAAAAAACATGCCGATCCCATATATAACTCATTTTCTCAAAATTTGTGCTCAATCAAATTTTGAAAAAATGCTCCTCATATAAATATAAAAATATACACTTTTACACACATTTTAAATATAATACATCTATATTTTTAAACAGAAAGAAGGAAAGTATAAATATAACAAATAAGAGTATCATGAGTATAAATTAACAATTACAAGCAGTTGTGAGTAATATAGAACAATTAGGTGACTACAATATTATACTTTACAATTCACTTAAGGTGCATGCGCACTTGAAGATTAGAAATTCTTTCAATTTTTTTTTAAAGTACTGCTGATAGAGATGCAGGGAATTTGTTATTCAATTTAATACTGTTATAGGATAGACTTTTTTTCATAAAAGGTTCTTTTATAATGAAGTTTTGATTTACCTCTATTAATGTAGTTAAGAATTTAGAATTTCTGACAAAAATATTTAATTATGTGTGAACACCAGCATTTCATAAAGGTAGATAGATGAAACTGTCAAAATATTTAATAATTTGAAATGCGGTTTACAGCTTGTACGGTCGAAAGGTTTAACATTAATGGTATTGCCCTCTTTTGTATTATAACATTCCTGTTATTGTAACTCGACTGTCCCCAGAATATTATACCACAGACTAAATGAGCATGAAAATATGCAAAGTATAATTACATTAAGATTTGTTTTTGTTATATGTAAATGACTTTAAAACCAATGTTTCATCAAAAACCATTCAATATGCAGATGATACAAATATCACAGTAGAAAATGAGTCAATTGAAACTTTGCAGTCACTAATGAATAAAATATAGCTGAAGCCCTGGATTGGTTCAACTAAAATCATCTAAGATTCAACACTGATAAAACTGTTGTAATGCATTTTCATCTCGCACGATAAAATATAAATAGTTGAAAACTAATTTTTACTGACAAACCAATATCTAAAGCAAAACAAATACAATTTCTGGTGTTTGGATTAGTGAACATTTAAAATGGGATAAGCATACTGAGCACCTAGCAAATATCTTAGTAGCACATAACACACTTTTAGATTATTAAAAACCTCTGTAAATATAAGCACTCATAGAAATACATATTTTCGACTGCTTAGGAACAGACAGACATAATTACAAAATCATTGTTTTGAGATATAGCTATTTTAAGTGTTGTACTCACAAAAAACGCACTTTGCCATATTGTTTAACAGGCCTAATTGTTAAAAGATCAAAATACATTTGATTTCCTTCAGTTTTGTGTACCTTTCTTTAATTTAGGCACCGCAGTGTAATAAAAATAAAACATTAACTGAAATGCGGTATGTAGATATGTCTATTTGGCTCTTAAGTTTTTACGTGCAGTCACGTTCCTGTAACCCTAAGCTGAAGGCATGCTGAAGTTATTGTTGGGTTAGTAGGGATTTTATTGACTGTAAGAAGCATAACTCAGGTCACAATGAACTTTCTCTTTCTTAATTACTTTTATTTGATGAAATATACCTCTTTGAGAGGTGTACACTTTTCAAGACTGACATGCCATTTACTGTATTCTGTTATTACTGCAAAAAAACTTTTACTCACAAAATCTAAAGCTTAGCAAAAACACACAAAATTAAGGACGTAGAACCATCGTTAAAGTATCATTACAAAGTCAAATAAAGAATAATAAAGAACTTTTTCACATAAATAGTGAAATTTAAATGCATACAATTTTTATTCTGAAACTTCCCCCAAACTTTCTTCCCTACCTTCTGTGACATGAGCAAGGTTTCACGTTGTAAGTCCTTCATAAATTGTGTGGTATCTTGCTGGTATTATACCCTTGTGACACAAGTCAAGCAGATCTTTCTTCTTCCCTGCGCTGATGTGTTAAGGTCCACCATAAGCTGCTGATAACAACTGCTCTTCTCTTGGATTACTTTGTCCTTGCTGGCTGATTCTGCCTCTTGTAGGAAGAGTGTGAAATTCTGGTTCATCATATCAGGATTTAAAAAACATTGTGTATGGCTCACATTTATGATACTGAATCCACACCATCTTCATCCAATTTACTTTTTCTCCATTTTCTTCCTTTTTTCTGTTGGTCATGATTTCCTTTTGTAGCTTGGCAAAGTCCAAGAATTTTGATTCATCCATCTCTATCACTGTGTGCTTTGGTGATATCATGGCAGAGCTGTATACCATCCGATGGGTCGAAATTGTCAATATTCTTACTTTTTCTCTCAATTGTGGCATGAACGGAATCCACTTCCATTTGAGAATGACCTGGCTCAAAGAAACACTGATTAATCAGCTGTATGTCTAAGGCACGGACAGCATGAAGACACATGATTTTTTCATTCACCTTAATTAAAAAGTACCTCTTGCTCTTATTCCTTCGAGAAATACTCATTTTTGTCCTTAAACTTTGCTTTTCATACTCTTCACCAGGCTGTTAATATAATGTCTTTGTAATTCAGTAGATCCAAGTTCCCAAAAGGTATGGTGAATGTTGCCTCTATCATGTTCGTTGAATTAGTACTACACTGTTGGATACATTTAGAGCAATCTTTTTCTTTCGCGCTTCTTGCAGGGACTTCTACATTTGTCATGAATATATATGATTTTCCTAGCTGCCTATTCATTCTTCTCTTATTTCTTTTCCACTCTTCTTGAGCTGGTGTCTTCTTTCGTTTCCTTACAGATGCTGTGTTATCTTCTGCAGAAATTTCCCACGCATTTTCAGTAAAACTTGCGTCTGCTTGTTCTGAATTTCTTTGGATATTCTCAGATTTTTTTTTTTTTTTTTTTTTACCGAATAGAATCCTTTTCTTTTCAAGATAAATGTTGTGTTTCGGTCATACATTTTTCAAAATCAAAATTTCTAAAACCCTGTTCTAGAGATGGTTATGGTTTATTAGATAATGCGCATTAAAGTTTTAAATTTTCCAAAAACATAGACTAAAGAAAATGTTAGCTTTCTAAAGTATTCCAGGACTATGTGACAGATTATCTGCAGTTTCCTGCATTTCATAAAATATAATTTTCTAAAATTTTAATGTGAGGATTACATTAATAATTTAAATGGCATTTAATAATACCAATATCACACTGTTCTGTTTTACTATTATGTACCTCAATATTATACCACGCCCACAAAATCTGTTGAAGTTTACACTTTCTTTTTAAATATTTTAAGGTATTTGTAAACCATATATACCATGTGTATAGTTAAGTCCAGAATGTTTTGAAGTCAATAAAGAAGTTAATTTTTCTTGTATTGTAAAGTGCCGGCTCCCCAAAAGGAATTGCCATCAGCTTAATGTCTAGATTTTATCCTTTTTTCTTGATATTTTCTTAGCCTACTTACCGCTGTCAGCTGAATCATCTGGCTGATTCAGGGTCGTCATTGCTATGGAACCTAAGAATTCCCTTAGCAATTCTTCATCGTTTTCTTCTTCAGATCTTTCAGTTCTCATGTGTGTTGTAAGGTGTTCCTTTTAACTAAGAAACCAAGAAAGATAATACCAGTATCTCTTATTCAATTAGGTTATAATACTACTTACTAGATTCACCGATATTTTCTTTACTCTTCTGCATCATCACTATCATTCTAACCATTTTCCTTCCTCTTGATTCCATTGCGATAGAACACTGGTCAAGGAATGAAACAACACTGGCTTCCTTCAGTTAGAATCATTATTGAGCATTAATTCTCATAGAACAATCGGCAACAGTTGATAAACCTTTGTCTACAATGGTCCCACAGCGTACAATTTTTATCTTGAAAAGACGAATCAGCCTTCCCGCTTAATTCACGCATGCTGTAGTTAGTCACAGAGACGGAACAGCTTTTCTGTCTATTTGGCCCGCGTTATGATCAGGATCAGACAAACGAAACAGCTTTTATGTTTGTATGACCCTTAGTATAATTTCTCGAATGTAGATACGTCAATACCTAACTTCTAAACGATGGAAGTAAGAGATATGTTCGTCTGATCTCAAGATAGATATGAACTTTGAGATCCCTTACTAGCAATATACAAAAAGCTGTGAAAATGTAGTTACGTCTCTCTGACCCTAAGCAGTCGTTTTGCTTTTGTACATTCACAATTAAACTATGGTATTCTCTTATGGGAAAACTCTCCCAATTGTAAGAGATTGTTTTTACTTCAAGAGAAAATAATAAGAGTAATGGCTGGAGCAAATCAAAGAGCCTCCTGTAAGCCATATTTAAAAAAAATGCAAATCCTGACATTACCATGTATGTACATTTATACACGCATAATGCATCTAAAAAATAAGCAGAACAGTGAAAACAAACTCATCACCAACCATAATATACATAGCTATAAAAAAAGATTAAATTAGACATACCTCAAGGAACAGGGGAGGAGGGTGGAGCATAGAATTTTGCTGGAATGAGAATACATTTTCCATGATATACTCTAATGCAGGACTGGGTTTCCGTGTCCAGAAGAGGCATTGTAGGGAAAGAATTATGTGTGTGGAATGCAAGACCAAAATGATTTGTCATTCAGGCTAACCTCCAACACAATATTACTGGCTCAAGGGTGTTATGTGGTAGCATAACAAGGCAAGATCTGGAGGTCACCATAATACAGGAACCTTAGCATCTGCAAGATTATATTATGGCACTAAATTAAAGGGTTTTTCAATCTTCAGCACTTCAGCCGATGAGAAATCCAGTGATAGTCTGTTTCACTTATGACTATGAAGAACCTTCATCTCCTCAGGTTTTCAGAAATCTTGTGAATTACTACAAGAGTAAAAATCTCTATGTATTGGTTGGCTGTGACTTTAATCCCCACCATAGCATTTGGGATAGTGCTGACATCAATAGGAGAGGGGAGATATTACTCTATTACCTGAGCTTTATGGATCAGGGGCATTCCATAGTTAACTTCCTGAAGAAGGAGGTCCTAGACTTGATATTATTAACTTTGGGGATCCTAGAGGACGAGAAGGAATGGAGGGTTAGTCTGGAAACCTCCTTATCCAATCAGAGGCATATTTGCTTTGATTTTGAGGGAAAAGGAATGCATTGCCTTTACAGGTACCTTAGGAGGATGTAATGGGACTCCTTCTGGAGGGGCCTGGAGATTGGACTTGAAAATGGACTCCAGATAAATCCGAGGAATGCAGAGGATCTGGAGTAATATGTGAGTTTTTTTTCACTTAAAATCTTGGCCTCTGCTTATAAAAGGAACTGCCCTCTCCTGCAGTGTTGCCAGATTGGGCCAAAAGTCACCGATTGGGCTACTAAAATCCGCTTTTTATGACCAAATTTTGATGAAGGCAATTTGCGAATTTTTGGGCTACTAAAATATTTCTGCAAAATATAACTTTTATTAATGTCTGTTTTTAACTTTATGTGCCATTTGGTAGGGAAGAGAGCTCTAAATCTAAATTGATGAAATACAAATACTAAATCCTCTCTGACATGAGTAAAACTTATTTATACAACATTATTTTAAGCCTGCCAATAATTTTTTTTTTTTTTGCGCAATATAGTTAATTTGCAGTACTTAATATTGTTGCTATGGATGGATCATAAGTTGGAATTCACACTTGCAATGTGGTTTCAATGAAAGCAAAAGAAATTTCAGTGCTGGTAATTAAGCTTTCATTATACTTCTTATACCTATATTAGAATTGTTGGTTTGGTTTTTTCGATATTTTAACAATTAAATTTAATCATGATCAAAAGCATTAGTGTGGGAAGTAAAACCATACGAATAAAAAGTATGTCCCCACAGCAACACATCAGAAAATCGGCTCCTAGTATGTAACATTTATCGTTCTGTTAATAAGATTGTTTGGTTATAAGTCTATATGTCTATGACGCAGCCCTCAACTGAGGGAAGTAATTAATAAAATAAATACTTCAGGTAATATTTCAATATAATTGTTGGTGCAAACGCCTTGTACTTTCATACTCTTTCCTGAATCTGTATCAGCGCAGCTCATACTAGTATTCCAATATTATGCCATTTATTATGATTGTGCTTTACTTACAGAGATACCGCTTATAAGAATCTTTTGAAAATATTCCAAGAGTGTGTGCTTGTGTATATAAAATAATAAAATAAATTGCGTATTTTAATAAAGTTATTGGGCGACTTCAACTGAAACTTCGTGATTACTTTTGAATGATTTGGGCAAAATTTTGAGAAATGCAGCAGGTACAGGAAAAATACAGATTGAGATGGAACCCTTTTTAAGGGCCATCAAGCTAAAGACAGGTGAGATTTATAATGCATATAAAGCCAACAAGCATTATGGAACCTGGGATTCCTAAAGGAATCTCAGAGATAGGGTTGCAAGAATGAAATCTAGACAGGCCCGGAGACTAATTGATTAACAAACATTTGTGTAATTATTGGGGATGGAAATTGTTAAATAGATTTTGTGCATTATTAGGGTCACAATTTTCTCTAATGTAATAAAATTAACGATCGCCACTGGCACTGCCACCATCACCACCACCTGAACCTATGCCAAACCAAATAAAAATAATAGTAGTAAAAAATTATATACTGTTATAAACCCATACCTTTATTATTTATATTTTTTGAGGATCTTGCTGCATTCAGAAGAGCCTTGTTTTTGAGAACCATGCTGTAGAAATCTTCACATCTAATTTTCAAATGCATCTGAACACAAGTCTCGGCTTTCACAAGTTCCATTGACATTCTTTTCTAGCATGTGACTATAACACATTCATTACACTAAACACTCATTCAATTTGTTTGTTGACAGGAATTGGGAGGACATGCTGTATTAATTTGAACAGATTTGGTACATCAGCATTTTTGAAAAACTCACTCCACACTTTACAGCAATTATTAACCTTCCTATCAAGATCTAATACTACAGATTTAAAAACCAAAAACTCATGATACAGTTTGTTTCCATTAAAACTAGTTTTCAATTTCTTTCCACTTCGGCCAAGTCATTAAATGAAAATAGATTTGGTTGACATAAATCTAGCATGGACATAATTTTGTATACATTGTCATTCCCACTAAAGCTGTGCCATTTATTAAGATAGTTTAATAATTTATCATAAACCAGGGTGCACTCTTTTACTAGAATGTTCTCTTCTTCTTCAGTAAGGTGTTCTAAAGACATAGCAATTTTGAATCCATAAAACCTATCCTCCTTATAACCCTCTATTTGTTTCTTCACTTCCAACATATCTTCATCTATGGAAAATGTGTCCTCTTCTTCCAAAAGTCTAATTGCATTAGAAAATACAGTTAATGTTGAATTTAAAAAATACAGAAAATACTCTGGTAGTGTTAGGGAATGCTTGTTTATTGTTGTGAACCAATAAATTTGCAAATTAGGACATGTCGTTTTTCTTTACCCTGTGCTACATAATACATGTTTTTTAAAATTTGGCACTTCTCAAAAAGTGCTGACTCCAAAGATCACCATTGCACAACAATGTGTTGCAATATTTCACTTTAATCGTGCTGAGCAAACTCGCAAAATGTTTTTATTTCCACAGAATTTTTTGATGATGAAGAAAAGTCTGAATATTTTAAGAGTTAGACTTTCTACATCATGTTTTAGAAGCTTGAAACCAAATTTAGCACAATTAGCTTTGATTAAGTTTGAATTTTCTTCTTTTGATCTAGTAAAGATTAACCTAAGCATTGTCAGCTGAATGAGAAACTACATTGTTTAGTGTTAAACCATTTTCCAATAAAATAAATTTTAGTTTATTTGAAATGGCTTCTGCAGATTTGTTTACATATTCATAGAAATCAAGAACTTCATTACATTTTCCCTTATCTTTGGAGAAGTACACTATACCTATTGGGTAATGTTTTTTATTACTCTTACTTGAAGTATCTGAACCTAAGGAAAACGGAACATTTTGGTTTAATTTGCTTAGTAGCTCTCTTTAGCATAAGGCAAAAACCATGTTTTTTTACTAATGCCCTTCTTTTAGTTTGGCCGCATCTTACTGTCATTGCTACAGAAGAGTAGTATTTCATACCATGATAAGTCAAAGTTAATTCTGTTGCAGTGATGTTGTCATCTTCTACAGAAATTGTTTTGCCAGCAATTTAAGAAGAGATTGATTTTTCTTTTATGTGATAATATTCACTTTGTGTTTTTCTAATGGTAAATGTTTATTCACTACCTTCACACCATCATATTTAACAGTAAATGAGATATTGCATATCCTGCACTTACACATGCACTCATCACTATCAACTTTTTGTAATCACTCTTATGGTTTTTGATTTGTAACCATCCTGCATGGAACAAATTTAGATATTGTCTCTTCATTTCACTATTATTTACTACCACAGAGCAAGAAGATCACTACCCTGAATTATGAAAGCTGGTCTATTCATGCATAATCTGAGCATTCCAACAATTGTTGGTGAACTAATAAGTGATTACTTAATAACTGATAATGAATGAATGCACACAAAAATAGACATTGTCATTGGCATGTTACTGTGATGTGTTTCTTTAATAATGTGTGAGCTGAATATTACAAACACAACAATGAAAGGTTGTCAGAATCAGAAAAGACATACTGTTTTGTTACAGCATGAATTTGACATTTGAACAAAAGTATTCAAAATGATTAAAGAGAAAATCACATTCAATAGCCTCCCTTATATGCCGACAAAGAATTTTCCTGACCAGTAGGCATTTCAGAGAATCAACTCTCCAACAGTTCATGATTAGACTGGAAGGGACACTGGGTTGTGGAGAACTGGCTATGGCAGTTTTACTAAACAGTCTTGTCTAGATTAACAGCCAAGTCCATCCATACACAATTCCTCTATAGCAAGCAGGGAGCCCTGAATAAGCTCCAAGATTGTGCTAAGGAATTTTCTATTTGCAACGAGGCATATGTCACCCACATAGCCTTGAGCAATGAAATGCTACTCAATTACAGAAATTGCTGGTTTATGAAGGTGAGCCCAAGCTGGCCTCTTTGGAGGATCTTTCAGTGCTAAAATGCAGTTGGAGGGGGAAAGTAGGTTTAAGCAACAGCCTCAGGGTCTTCCCCTCAAATTGCGTCTTAGCACTGAAAGATCCTCCAAAGAGACCAGCTTGGCCCCACCTTCATAAACCAGCAATTTCTATAATTGAGTAGCATTTGATTGCTTCTCTATATTCCCACAGAAGTGTCTCCAAGTGCCTCCTGTTGTCTTGTACACCATCTCTGAATAGGATTGCCAGATTTCCAGGTGACACCTGGAGTGTCAGTGTCTGGAATGAACACTCTGGGTATATGGACCACTGACTTTAATCTATGGGCTTGATTGAGATAGAGCTAAAACTGAAAATGGTCAGATGAATTGATATCTCAGGCATAAGGCCCTTGTTATATTACGAAGCAGTCATCTCAGAAATGGTGGCCCATCTCAGAAATGAAGGCAGTGGCTACTAGATTAGATTTGCTAAAGTGATTGGCATATATGTTAATAACTGAGATGGTGCGAACAATCCACAGTCTGCCATAGAATTATTGGTGGATCTTTCTCCTGTGCATTTGTTTGTAATCACAAGGAAGGTCACAATGATGAGTACACTGCCTCTGGACAAATGGGGGGCAGAGTTTTCAAACTACCTCAAAAAGAACACTCACTGATTCTGAGTAGACTTCGAGAGGTGTGCTACTCCCCTGATGGTAGGGGATTTGGGGGGTCAGTTATAATCTAAAGCCAGCTATGCAGTAGCATTTCTTACTAGAAAGGAATGACAACCAGAGACTGGGTTTCCTCTGGGAGTCGGATGTTTGTACTTCAGGGACAGGACGGGGGCCAGACTAGGAATATGATTCCCCTTGAAAGGTTTGCTACTGTGTTCCAGGCTGAGATATGCCTTCTTAGCCTCTGTCATGTATACTTTAAACATGCCAGGCAGACAAGCAGATATTTATATCTGTTCAGATAGTCGGACACCTTTTGAGAGCCCTCAGCAGTTAAAACTACATCCAGATTGGTGTGGGAGTGCCAAAGGATGTGAATAAACTTTGTGCCCACAGAGAAGTTACCCTTATCTGGGTTCTGGGTCATGCAGGCAGCAGAGGTAATAAGATGGTAGACAGGCTGTAGGACCTGAACCCTTTTGCAGCATGACTTCCAGGAGTGTTAAATAAGAGAACTCGTAACTGGGCTCATTTTGAGATTTGGAAAAAGCAAAATAACATTGGACAGGCACATGATTTTATTTTCAGGCCAGCCAGCAAACTAAATGAGACTCTTTTGAACCTAACTAGAACTGGCTCAGAGTGATTGTTGGGTAACTCACTGGGCACAACACTCGGAGATGACACTTATGCATAATGGCGCTTATTAAGGACCCTATGTGTAGGAAAGGGATGGATTTTGAAACCTCCTAGCACATTTTATGTGAATGTGAGGTATTCACATTTTGCAGATTGTAACCCTGAGTTCCTTCTTTTTGGAACCTGTGGATAAAAGAGGAGCAGACATCAGGGACATACTCCAATTTATTGGGACCATAAAATTTGATTGAAGCCCAGTGAATGGCTCTAGAGCAGCCGTGTCCAACATGGTACCCATAGGTGCCATGGCAATCAAAATGTGATTTCCTTGACCCTTTATTAGCCAGATTTTTATTCTGAGAATTTTTAATTTAAATTAAATTTCAGGAAAAAATTACTTACTTTGGAAGTATATACCCATAACCATGAAACTTGCTTTTGTACTCTCAAAGCTGTACTCATTATTTCCCTCAACAAATAGACCTCAATTGTTGGGAATTGGAGATAGTCTCTTTAATCCCAACAAAGCTTTATTGCAGTAAGTTTACTCCTTTAAACAGTACTGTTTGTAGCGATAGCAAACAAAGGGGTCGGTTTGTTTATAATTATATTGATAGCGAATGAAGGAGTCAGATTTTTAAACAAATATTCAGTATAACTTGAGAGATTGTGAATAAAGGTTCCATTATGTGGAACTCTTTATCTTCATTACATTTCTTTTATAAATATATTATAAAACAGAAATGAAAAATTATAACTCTGTACTAAAATAGCCAATTGAAACTAGATTTAAATCAACTTGCACCAACTGTCTTGATTCGTTAGTAAAATTAGATAAATATTAGAGAACATAAAATAAAACTAAAACATGTAATATTACCTTGTAATGGGGCATGATGTTAATAAAAAAGGGGAGGGGGAAACACACACACACGCATGGACACACACAGACCATTTTCTAATTTTTTTTATTTAAAAAGTATGTATTTATGGTGAATCTCAGTATCAAATATTCATGTGGAATACAGTATCTTCTCTACCTACTATGTACATACATAATACTTAGTGGAGAAGGTAAAAAATTAATATTATATTAATAGATTAAATGCTGCAATTTGAATTAAAATTAGATGTTGCTATTACTTTGTGCATTTTTTAACTAAGGAGGGTTCCAACCTCCAACCCCCCCTGGCTATTTTTCTTATATCCAAAGGTTCTATATACTCTTTATCTTCTTTCTCCATTCTTCTCTTGTTTTGTAATCCAGCTCTTCAAAGCCTCTCTGCTTCATACCACTTCTTATAACGTCCAACCAGATTATTATTGATCTACTGGTCTTTCCTCTCCCTAGTGGAATCTATTCATTACCTATGATCTAGGTAGATGCTGTTAAACAAGTCCCTGATAAAAAGAAGTATTTTAGACAGTGGAGCTCCAAAATTTAAATGAATTGAGTCATCCCTGGAACTGAATATAAGGTTAAAGTGTCCTGAAACTGGTCTTCCCAAATGAAGGCAAATTTGGAGCAAAAAGGGTTAAAAAAGGTGACTCAATTCATTTAAATAAAAGTCCCTGATATTCTATGCACATGACCATATCATTGTAGTTGCTTGTAGCTCATAAAATCTAATAATTTAATTTGTTAGATTAGAAATACCTTTTTATCATCAATTTTACTGAATAATTATATTTTCTATATTTTAAGGTCATTTTAAGCAAGACATGAAGATAATTTCTGGCTCTAAGGTCGCTCAAACTACAGAAAATAAAGAACTCTCTCAAGTGACACCAATTATTAAAACTGGAAAAACTAACAATTCAAATAAACAATGCTTACAGCTTTTCCAAAAGCTTCTTGATGAAGGAAAGGATCAATTAAATTCAGAAGCAAAAGAACTAGAAGAACATATAGAAAAAATTCTTATGGCCAAAATCAAAAGTGCATTTAATTCAAGCGCACCAACTATCTCTGAGACTCGAAGTACATCTACATCTCACTCTATAGGTGAAGAAAAAGCTCCAAATATCAGTATAATAGAGCATAAAGAAATAGCATTCCAGGAACCTGTATTTGATCAAGAAATTATGCCTGATTATGGTGTGGAAACTACTGAATTTATACTTCCAAATGAAACAGATTATGAACAGCGGTATGAAGATATAAAAGAAAATGCATACCTAATCAATGACAGTTCTGAAAAATATCTAATCAGTACTAGCACCAAAATTTTTACAACAAAATATTCAACAGCATCTACAACTATGATGACTCCTTCCTCAAAAATATGTTCTCAGAATGACACAAACTGCCTATGTTCAGTGAATAGTGTTTTTAATGATTTTATAAAATTTCTTTTAAACCCATCTTTTTTCCTAAAAAGTGTTGAGGATTATAACTGCAGCACATGGATACATCCATCATCAGAAATTTTACTCTCTGACAATAAACAACCAGTTGTTAAGAAAAAAGGCAAAAGAGAGGCTGCTGTATTGATGCACAACACAGATTTTTTTAATTTAGCCAAACTGGAGGACATGATGCACTCTCCAGACAAGCTTACTATTACAGGTAAAATCTCAGAAACCTATTTTATAATGAAACTAGATTTTTACTCTGTTAGATTTTTACTCTCCATTAATAACTACAACTGTACACAATTACATATATATGAATGATTAGGAGTAAATTTACAAATATACAATCTACTGCATTGTATATATGCACACGTACATGCACGCGCACACACACACACACACACACACACACACATACACACGCACGCACAGGCACACACACACACACGTGCAGCACATGCACACTCACATGAAGAATATGTTTGTTAATGTAATAATTAACATTGAAAGATTCCAATATTTTATAAATCAATAGTAGAGAAGGCACAATAAACGTATAGTATCACACTTGTAATAGAACACGTGTGTCAATAAATAGATTAAAAAAAAATACACACACACACACACATTAAATAATATTTTAATAATAATAACAGCATATGGATTAAAACAAACTACACACATTAAATATTTTAATAATAAATAAAAAAAAACAATCTGATGTATTCCATTCACAAGACTTTCTCTACCTGTCCTGTAATCAAACTATTCTTATAAAAGATTATTCTTTTATCTATATCATGCTAATCGAAATAAACCTTACTAAAAATTGTTTCATTACTTGCTTCCTTTTATGCTGAAAGGAAATAAGGGAGTACATAGGCTAAATAGATAGTCAAATCTTTTAAAAGCTTATTGCAATGTGAGCAATTGAAGTCTGGTTCACTTTGCATGGCTGCAGTAAAACAAAAGAAATGAAATATCACTTCCTGTTTGAGAAAAGTTACATGTTTAAAATTGAAATCAATAACAAGGAATATTTCAGAAATGGTTGGTTGGTTAGTTGGTTGGTTGGTTGGTTGGTTGGTTGGTTGGTTGGTTGGTATCTAATTTTGAGCAGTTGGCAGTCAAGCCATTCGCTATCTTGCATTCCAGTATTTTGATGTCATATTATCATGTTGACTCAAGGTTGTGCAGCGCAGTAGATGGTTTCCATCCACATCTTCTTTAAGTATACAGAAAGGACACAGAGGAGATCTCACTATACCAATCCTGAATAAATGTTTATTGAGACAGTCATGGCCTGCTGGGAGTCTAAAAGTTGCTACAGAGGATTTTCTTGGTAATGTAGTGATTCTGGTCGTGTTATTACATAAATTTTCCCATGGTTTTCCTTTTGTTTGTAATAAATGATCTTCTTTAATTTTGTTATTATATGTTGATATAATGATTCTTTTGATAGAGTGATAACTTATTGGATCAGATGAATTTGATGTAATTTTGCTACCTTTCTTGGCTAGAAAATCAGCTGTTTCATTACCCTGTATTCCGCAATGTGCTGGTATCCATTGAAGTATTAATCTTTTATTTAAATTCATTAGTTGTTTTATGATTTTGTGACATTCTGCAATATTTAAGCTGTTATGTGTTACATCAGATGTTATGGATATAATAACTGCTTTAGAGTCAGATAATAGTAAAACTTTTTAAAATTTATATGATATAGAAGGTTTTGTAAGCTCTGAAGTATTGCCGAAATCTCTCCATAAAATTTGAAGTATTTAAACTTAGTCTTTTGTAGAAAGAGAAGAGAGGGCACATTGCACCTGCACTCAGGCCACTGTTATTTGGTAAGCTAGAACCGTCAGTATAAACATGTAACCATTCATTAATAGGGTATCTTAAATTTATCATTTCTAGTGTCATTTGTTTCAGAACACACAAAGAGATTTCATATTTTGTAAATTCTTCAGCTAAGTGTAGATATTGTTCAATATCAAATAGTTCTAACGGGTTAACATTTGTTTGTCTGTTTTCTTTTAAGTAAGGAAGTTTTAATCTATGTTTGACTTCTTTGATTTCTACAATATTTCAGAAATGGTCAACTCTCAATAAAATATGATTATAAATTGTGTGTTTCAACAAGATTTACAGTTTTATGTAGTAATTTTTTGTCTAGCTCATAGGGTTTATTAGTTATGTAAAATTCATCCAGTCAAGATATCCATTTTATTTGTGATGAACTATCTTTGACATAAAATACTTACAATATTTTAATAAAAATTGTTAGAGCCATTTCTGAGAAAAGCAACATTTAAAAAATATTTTCCATGTAAAGGGTTGTTTGGGGTGCAGAGATTTTGTTGAAAATCTTTGTCACATCCTTGGAAGATACTAAATATAAATACAAAGTTTGGTACTTAACAGTCTTGTTTTTGAGCTAGGCTGTCCATAGACACACATGCATACACAGATCCTTTTCTAAATTTGTTTTTGGATTCAGAGGATCTCAAAACTTACATTTCCAGTGAAAACATCAAATTTTTGGGTTCAATACAATGCCTTCCCTACCTACTATGTGCACATTATGGATCAGTTGGATTTACTGCACTTGTTTATTATTATTATTATTATTATTATTATTATTATTATTATTATTATTATTATTATTATTAGTATTAGTATTAGTATTAGTATTAGTATTAGTATTAGTATTAGTATTAGTATTAGTATTATTGTTGTTGTTGTTGTTATCATCTCTTTCAGTTTTAGGTAGAGTTATTACCTAGAGAAAGTAATAAATTATGTAGAAAAAGTTGTGAGAATGTAACACATCAGATTTTCTCTATTATACAGCTATAAAAATACTCTATTTACATTAGTATTCTGGCCAATAACTTGCAGTCTATGTGTGTGAATGTCTAAAATATGCTGTAAAGACCCATAAAGAAAACAAAAATATGAATACTATAAGCATAACACTTCAACAAAGTAAATCTGCTTTAGAAATAGATTAAGAGGCTCACTTGAAACTAAATGCATTGAAAGCAATGCAAAAGAGGTTTACAATCATTTACTCCAATGAGTTAAAGAAAAATAGTACAGGAAGCAACAAAAATAAAATAAATTAAATCCTATCCTATTAAGATTGCCTTCTATGCAGTAGAAGAATATACAAAACAGAAAAAAAAAAAAAAAAAAAAGGAAAAAAAAAAGTTGTCAACTTTATTACCTAAGTTTATGTTAAAATTATATTATCTATAGATAGTAGTACTTGTAGATGTTGTTACTTATATGGTTAAATTATAACTTGTATAACCTTTGAAATTATTAACACTATTGAATAATTTTGAATCATAAAGGGGTTTGCAGGTATCCTGAAAATTGGCTTTAACTTATTGATAAAATTCCAAATCCCCCTAAACTAAATTTAATTATAATTTAAACCCCAAATATGTTCAAAATTAATTTTAATATGAAAAATGGTTTAAATAAAATGTACTTGTAAACACCATCTGGTTAGAATCAGTTGTAATGGCCAGACAAAGAAAGTGGGTAGGTACTGGGTCAATAGGCTAAAGAGCTGCCTTAACTTTAGTTGAAATGCTTTATGTTTATGTGTGTATTTTTACAAAATTTGTAGAATGCTCTGAGATGTCAGAGAACAAGCTTTTTTGGCTCCCAGAACATACAAAGAATTTTAATGGAATTGTAGGGAGTCCCATTTAATAATGAGCATGAAAGATCACTTTATTTTGCTCAGAGACCTCTTTATCAGGCTTGAGGTTCAGCTTTACTTCCCTTCCAAAGGAAGCCATGCTAAGGATTTTTATGCCTGAAAAAATCCATTGTCCGCCAGTTATGAAGCCACGACTTTGAGTATATGAAGGTAGCATGGTAACCATATCACAGAGGGTGACTTGATAAGAGAAAGGCTTGCTGGGCAAAGAATATTCATGTTTTCTTGATACTATATGCTTGTTTATATAATAAGTCTACACCTTCATATAAACTTCCAGGATAGGTCCTATTGCACAGATTCTATATTTGAATGTTGCCCTCCATGGTATAGTGGTTACCATGCTAATTTCATGTACCCAAGGTTGCGGGTTCAAACCCAGTGGAGGATGATGAATTTTTTTGTGTATAAAAATCCTTAGCATAGCTTCCTTTGGAAGGGAAGTAAAGCCATTGGTCCTGTGTCATAGATTTATGGCACATAAAAGAACCTCAAGCCTGATAGAAAAGCCTCTGAGCAAAATTAAGCGGTCTTTCATGCCCAATTTAGAATGGGATGCTGAGAACCACAGTAGTTAAAGAGCATCTATAAATAACACACCATTTATATCTGAACACCTGCTGTATATATAGGACAAATAAGGTTTGCTTTTATATTTTCTTCACTGTAAATCACAAGCTAATTAATTTGATTTGCTAATTTTCCTGTTGGTCATTTCTAATGCAGATAAGCATGTGTATACAGTAGCAGGTTCTACTGTACAGATGAGCTGCATTAATATTGAGGAACAAATTGACCTGCCATCAGAGTATAATTTTAAATGGGCTCGCTCAGATGGTGCTTCAATTTCAGGTAGGTATATAATAGTTCATGTTAAAAGAGCTGAGCATTTAAATTACCAAAACATAGACAAGCATGTATGATTCTCTATGGTCCCTCTATCATAAAGGAATACTAATGAGTTTCTTACACACATATGTTGACAGGTTTTTATTATTTGTGAACACAAAATTACGTGCCTGTTCAGGCTGTAATTGCATATGGCATATTTTGTGGGGTAATTCAGCAGATCCTAATTCATTGTTTATCTCACAAAATAAGATATTATGTAAAATGTTTAAATAGTGCTGTTCACTGCAAAACTCACTTTAGACAAAATAACATACTTACCTCACCTTGTGTGTGTATATTTACTAGGAATTTATGTTTCATTAACAATAATAGATATACATTTTTCTCAAATGCCAAAATTCACAATCAACTACTGGATGGGCTGTACCGTGGCTGAGTGGTTAGACCATTCACCTCTCACCTAGACGGCCGGGGTTCGTTCCCAAGCGACCGTATGTGAGATTTGTGGTGGACAAAGCGGTGCTGGGGTGGGTTTTCTCCAGGTACTCTGGTTTCCCCCGCCATCGCTTTCCACCGGTGCTCCATCATTATTCATGTATCATCAGTGTCACCGCCTGTGGTGCCATAAGTAGTTAAAGTGGGCATTAAATACTACCAAAATAAAAAAAAAAAAAAAAGAAAAGAAAACTACTGGATCAAGTCACAAATTCACCAACAAGCAGCTAGTACAACTAAAAAGATCATCACAATATTGCTCACTGCCATTCACATGTATAACTTAAACACCAATTTACATTGACAAAGTCCAACCCAATTTAGGAAGAGATAAAGATGTTTTTAATAGACCAACATTTTTATAATGTTCAGGAGTTCAATTATGTACAGCATTTCTAGGATTATAAATACTGTTACCTCTATAGTTAAATTATAAGAAATATAGTTTGTAATAGATTGAATTGACAAAACCATGAAGCTGTAAGAATTTTTCAAAAGTGAATAAAATATACAATATCATAATATATATTATTTTATATTGCTTCTCTCACTATGAAGGGAGAGTGGGGTAAGTGAGTCTTACCTTTTATTTCATCTCTAATGTACACGTGAGTTAAATTTCAGAAATACGTTAAATTATAGATCATAATTTAACACCATGGCACGGCAGTCCACAAGGGATGCCTGGCCGCTGCATCCTCCATCTCAGCTCGAAGAAGGCATCATTAATGGGGCACAGTACTGGAGGGTGAGACATGACCAGTCCTTCCTGGCCTGTTGATGCGTCTTCTCGATCTAGAGCCACTACTACTCAATCAAGCACCTCCTCAATTGAGCCCCAGGGACCTCACGAAGCTGAATACACCCTAGAGCAGGTCTCCCAGTGGGGTAAAATTCCCCATGCCATTACTGGGAATCGAAACCAGGTCTCCCGCTTGGCAAGCAGCAGCACTGCCACCGCGCTAATGAGACGACCCTCTTAATCCTATGTTAAAGTATTTTGTTCTTGTTTAATATTTTCTAAAATGTAAAAATAGATGAAGGAATGAACAGAGCAAGTGAGATACCCCTCAAGACAAGTGAGTCTGAAAACATTTTGAGCAATTTTAGCAAAACAATGCAATAAATTTTATTTAAAACTAGTCGTTTTTACTTTCTTTTTATGTACATAGTACGTGTAGAGAAAGTAAAAATGACTAGTTTTAAATGGTGTATAGAGAAAGTATTATAATACATCCTAAAACTCGATACCGAGATTTTCACCAGAAATGCATGTTTTGAAACCCCATAAATCCAAAAAAAAAAATATTTTTAAAAAAAATTTGTGTTGTGTGTAGGGCTCAAAAATGAAAAGGCCGTTAACAACCCAACTTGGTATTTAATTTTGGTATCTTTCAAGGATACGACACAAGGATGTTCAAGAAAATCCCCCACCCCCAACTACATGGACATTTTTTTTGAAAATTTTGATTTTCTCAAAAATGGCTCTACGATTTTGATCAAAATGTCATATATTAAAGATATTTTATGTGACAAATAAAATGTATATCTTGAATTTTTGGGAATAGACTCTGAAGACTGCTTCATTCTGGATGAATTTTACAAAATTTTGTATAACTGCTAAACCGTAAGAGATAGACAAAAACTTACTTACAGAAAATGTAGAGCACATTAAGACACACAATTTATACTATATACATTTTTTTCGTAGAGTTCATTGTTTTTGAGAAATTGCTTATTTTTGGTTTCAGCTTATACTTTTCTCATACAGGAATTTGTCAACTTGTGTCCATACAAACAGGGAAACTTCAGTCGCATAGCAACCAGCTTTTAACTATCACTTTAGCCTAGTGTACTCCCTTGTTTCGCTTCTACTTACATGGAAGCAAGTAATAAGACTTTCTGCTGCTTTTTTCTCGATTAGCATAAAGTAAATAGAAGCATAAGCCTTTTAACACTAATTTGTTGCAGAAATGTAGAGAAAGTCATGTGAGTGTAATACAGTAGATTTTTAAAGCTGTAATGATAAAGCTTTATTCAAAAAAATACAGAGGTCTGATACTTTATTAACAAAATATGCACTAAAGCACATATTTTAACGTCGTTAACCTATCCTAGGTTCATTAGAATTTTATCTGCATTCACATAACAAGGCTTCTGGTAATGCTAGGTGCCAACCTTGATTGTAGAGTAGTTTTTGGTATGTTATATTTCAGGGTGGTCTTTTTCACAGGTGTTAAACCAGAGTTGATTTCATATTAGCATCAAATTCTGTCCACACTTTTTCTCTTATCAGTTTTCCTTTTATAGTTTCGGACCATATCTCTAATAGGGTTTTTTGTGCAAATATTCTTGATCACAGCTTCTTTTGTATATTTTCAAAACATGGCTTCATTATTAATTCTTCTAAATAAATTCATTAGGGTATAATAGTTTTGCACACATAGATGGGGGAGCAAATAAGTATCCTACCAATTTTCTAGAGGTTTCATTGCCCTATTTCTACTGCTGGGAATAAATTGTTGCCTGTCACAGACACTACCATAGCTATCCTGGCACCATTGCACCAGAATATGCTTGAAATACTGTCTTTTCACTAGCAATAAAGTTTGAATCGAACTGAATTGAATTAGCTTCAAACAATAGCAGTTTTTATCAAAATTGCCCAAATGTGATATTAATCTGGGAAAATTTCAGTTTTTCCTGGGGCATCTGTTTTTATTGTCACACATCCAGGCAGCCAAACTATCATTTATAGCATGTAACAGGTTCCAAAAAATATGTATTGTGGAATGAAAATGGAGGTAATGCTCTTGCTTCCTTGACTCACCTGCCCCTTCTACCCTACTACTGGGGATTTTGGGTTTCATTCATCCAAGGCTGTTCCGAACTTGTCCTAATTCAGCAAACTAAGCTATTTTTTATTTTAGGATTTTGCCAAAAAGAAAGAAAAAATGCAAATTAGCAAGAAGAGAGGATGCAAGATTTTTTTCTCATTTTATTTCTTTATTTCTTAATACAGTTTTCAGGTTATATGACAGATTTGTGGGTTTAGATTTCTTTTGTTTGGCGAGAGCTCATTTGTTGTTCAAACTAATGAAGTTTTTTTTTATCATGGAATCATTTATTTAGTATTAGCATGTGATTCTATATTATATATTAGGATGACATCATTTTCTTTGTTTGTTATCGTGTATCATTGTAGGTCAGTATAGTCATCTATTATGCTGTTATTCATATTTATCATTCTTTTGCTCAGCATTTGAAATTTTTGTTTGCTCCATGTTTTCTCTCTTCAATGGATGTGTTGAATGTGCTGATGCTGGTGTGGCTGTTTTATGTAGTATGAGAAAGCACTTATCAAGGATGTCATGCAACAGAAGCAATAACAGGACAACAATAAGGAATAATTCAAAATCTTCTCGGGCTAACCAGGTAAAAACTTGGCTTGATACCGACGTTTCGAAGAAGTGCATCTTCAGGGTGAACTGATCAGTTCACCCTGAAGACAAGGAAGATGCACTTCTTCGAAACGTCTGTATCAAGCCAAGTTTTTACCTGGTTAGAAGTCCGAGAAGATTTTGAATTAATATGTCACCAAGAAAGCTTCAGTTCTTATTTTAATAAGGAATAGTTCTATCCTAGTTTTCATAAGTTTTTTCTTTGTTTTATTTTGAACTTTTTATCATAGAAGTTGTACTCCTGCTACTGACCTTGGTTCATTCTGACCACTTTTAGGAATAACGTCATTCATAAGTGTTGTAGAATTTGTTGTGTTATTTGTATGTGGATGTGATGCAATTAGGTGTAGGTTTATGTGAGAGAGAGGGAGGGAGGGAAGGGGAGAGAGAGGGAGAAAAGTGGAGAGAGAGAGAGAGAGAGAGAGAGAGAGAGAGAGAGAGAGAGAGAGAGAGAGAGAGAGAGAGAGAATATTTATTGTGCATGGTTGTGATTGCTTTTCTCATTCACATTTGCCTATTTAGCTCTATTGCTGATGAATGTTAACTTGAGATTCTAGGTGTTGGGTTTCTGTGAATGCAGGCTCTGAACAACAGGCTATAAATCCAAACTATCTCAATTTACAGTGCATTTGCTATATTGCATGGCTGCAGATAGTGTGTATAAGATCACTGGGGGTTTTTCATTCTAAATCTTGCACATTATTTACAAGCAACAGTAGGGTGTACTATAATAGGTACTAATCTTATTTTAAGTTGTGTTGAAAGTATGTCTTTCCGCATTGAGATATTCTTATCATTCCTGTTCTTCACAAGATTGTAAATAATAACAATAAGCACTCTATTAATTTTAAAATATAGCAACTCTATGAAGAGAGATTTTTGAAACACCCACTTGCTGTGGAGTACATTTTAACACATCTTTATGGAGTATTTGAATAATGCACCAATTTTGTCAATTTATCCTGTTTGAATTTTTTTTTCTCTTCTTAGCTTTAGCATTTAGCAATTCTTTTGTTCTAAACCTATTAATCAGATGTCTAATAGTGTCTCTACCTCGAATTAATATACCTTTTAGGAATTTTCTCCTAAAATTGTCTACACATCTATCTACAAACAACATCACTCTTAATTAAATCATATACAACCAGATGAATAAACTGTCACCTTTGAAATGCGCAATGCATAAACGCTAGTCTTTAGAGCATGAGCAGAAGGTAGCACGTGCACAGATGTGTATGTTTTTTTTTGTTTTTTTTTATCAAGTTTAGTATCTTCCAGGGATGCGACATGAAGATTTTGAGAAAAATCCTCTCACCGCAAACTACTCTTTACATGAAACTTTTTATGAAAATGTTGATTTTTCTCAAAAATGGCTCTAAGGATTGCATTATAATATCATATATTAAAGATATTTACCTGACAAATAATATGTACATCTTGAATTTTCTTGGAACAGCCCCTGAGACTACTTTATTCTGGATGAATTTTACGGAATTTTGTATAACTGCTAAACCGTATGAGATAGACAAAAACTTACCACAAAAAAATGTAGAGCACATTAAAACACATGATTTATGTTGTATAATTTTTTTCGTGGAGTTGATCATTTTTAAGATACTCCTGGTTTTTCATTTCAGCTTTGAAAAACTACTTTTCTCATACAGGAATTTGTCATCTTCTCCTGTCCATATAAACAAAGGAACTTCAGTCACGTAGCAACCAGCTTTTGACTATCATTTTAACCTATGGTACTCCCTTATTTCGCTTCTACTTACAAGGAAGCAAGTAATGAGCAGCTATTTCTGCTAATTTTTCTGAATTAGCGTGAAGTAGATAGAAACATAAGCTTTTTAACAGTAATTTGTGCAGAGATGTAGAGAAAGTCATGTGAATGGATCACATCAGATTTTTATACTGGCTTTTGTTTTGCTTCACTCTTACTAGCCTCATTTTTTACATATTATAGTCCAAGCAGTTCTTCGTCTCAATGTGGGGTGCCCTAGAAACCCATGCCCCAGGCCTGACCAAACCCCCTGGGTCCTACAGATGACTCCAATTCCATCATGCTGCCAAGAGTTGTATTTCTAAAGCACATTCACCACCACAGAAAGATGCCATCACCTCAGTCCTAAATAACCATGAAAAACACCAATTGGATGAAATGGAGATGAAATGAAGGGACAGAAGTTCTGTGAAATGAAAAAACTTTCCCAGCATTCACCTAATAACCCAGGAAAACCCCCAAAGAAACCCATGAGTCAGAGAGGTTGGCAACAGGAATTGAACCCCTTAACTTCCTGAATACCAGTTCCAGACAAAATGCCTGAATCATCTGGATTGGCATCAGTTGATGTAATATGAGTACAATAGAGCTTATAAACATAGGCTTTAGTAGGTCACATCCATGTATGCATGAACAGAGTAATAATAAGATGAAATTAGTTAAATACCACACTTTGTATTTAAAGACTGTGTCCACTTCCAGAACACTTACTTATATTATATGTTTTAAGAAAGGTGTTACTGGGATAACAAAACACAAAACACAAAAAAAAACATTTTTGTATGGTATCTGGAAACCTTTTTATTACAAGGGTCACTCCAAAAGTTTTGAGAAGAACACATTAAAATTTTACAAATTTAGACCTGATTATTACATCTTTTCAAAATATTCTCCATTTCCTTTTTTACACTGCAGCATCATCTTTACAAACCATTTTTTAAATACTGAACACCATTCTTCTTAGGAGAGAGTGCAAATACACTCTTCAAGAGCAGCTATGCAGCTTCAGCTGACTCAAATCATTGATCTCAATTGTTTTCTCTCATTTTAGAGAATAGAACAAAGTTGCATGGGACCAGATCTGGAGGAGGATGGGACAATATCTCACTCTTGACTGCTACAGAAATTGGGTTGTTTCTTGTGCAGTGTGGGCAGAGGTATTCCCATGTTGTAACAAGATTCCTGGCAGGCCAGTCTTCTTAGTTCATTGAACCTTGTGGCAGACATTTTGTGGTGTACCATCTAACAATTCCTCAAAAAAATTTTAGGACTTCTTTAAACTGGCTATATGTGCAACAAGCACTCTGCTTTCACTGCATATTCATCCATTATTACTGTAATCAGCTGTCCTGCTCAGTCTCCATGTTCTAAACTCTGTATACCATTGATAAATGGTGGATTATGAAGGGAAAAAATGCAGTCTTTCAAGGCATTCTCTCTCCCCTAAGCTGACTTTAAAGTCATAGAAAATCATAGCTGGGAAATGCTCTTGCTGGAGATGCATTCTGGTTAAATTCCCTTATTAATTTTATTTACTTAACTAAACCTTTAAAAGAAAATTTTTAGCATATGGCATATCAACACCTGCTACAGATACACATGTTATGCTGTCATTGTTGGAGTATGCCCAGACTTGCATTTTTGTATGGGAAGTTTTGATTCCTTTAATGGTTTGACTGAAGACTTTCAAGTATGTTCATGTTGTAGCATATTTGGTCGTGCTGTGGCCAAGTGGTTAGACCACTCACCTCTCACCTCTTACCTAGGCATCCCAGGTTCAATCCCAAACGACCGCATGCGAGATTTATGGTGGACAAAGCGATGCAGGGATGAGTTTTCTCTGGATTCTCCAGTTTTCCCCGCCATTGCATTCCACCGGTGCTACATCTTCATTCCGTATATCACTAGTGTCATCACCTGTGGTACCACAAGTAGTAAAAGGGGGTGCTAAACACTACAAAAAAAATTGTAGCATATTTTCTACTTTGGCAATAGAATAATATTTCTGAAGTATAACTAATATTATCCCTTTGTCAGTCTTAATTTTTAAAGATTTCTAACTTCTTTTCATCTATTAATGTAATTAGTTTTTATTTTCAGAAAAGAATAAGCAAAACATTGAGGATGGAATAATGACTATTAAAAATGTGAGCATAAAAGATGCTGGTAATTATTCATGCACAGTAAATTTCTCAAATGCAATCAGTGGAGAAGCTAGGGAACACATTTTCTTGCATCAGCTTTCATGTAAGTATCCTTGAATCTATGTTTTTCAAGGCGCACTAAGTGGTTGTCAAGAGTAATATGCTTTCAATAATTTTTTAACAATGGTCTCATTTTTTTAGTAGCAATTAACACTGTATATTTAATTGTTACAACAAATACAGTTGGGCTTTATTTGTCTTTACTGGTTAGCAAACCAACTTTTATTATGAGACATGGAAATACATAAGAGGAATAACAACATATAGTAACTAGTGTATGGAATGTATGAAAAGATGTGACAAAAAGATATACATTAATGGAGATTTTTACTTAACTAAGTAATAATATTTGTGCTAATATTTTAGCATTAAATAGATAGAGGAGTAAGCTTATTAACAATAATTTGTAACAGAGATGTAGGGAATGTCATGTGAATGGAGTGGAACACATCAGATTTTTTCAGAACTATTCCATTTTGTGGGCTAATTGGCATCCCAGTTACAATAATAGAAATACTAGGAAGAATGCATACTTAGAGGTGACCTCTTATTTCAATGGCACTAGAACCAAAGAATTAACAATCTTGGAGATCAGTTCCAGAGGCTTAGGGATGAAAACACAGGAAAAGTGAAATCAGTGAAGCTTATTTTCTTATAAGTTTACATCATTATTTACAATTTCAAGCTCAGTTAAGAACTGAAAATAATGCCAAGACATTTTAAAAGCTTTTTGGATCATTATTTAAAATGTATAAGAGAGTTTTATTTTCTCTGCCATACACCTAGTTGATACAGGCAGTATTGCATTCCATCAAATTTTATATTAATATTTTATTCAAAATGTATGTTCTGAGGGCCCACAAATCCAAAGAAGCCAATTTTATAATAGGGCTCATGTATGTGTTCTGTGAGCAGGATAACTCTCTCAAAATGTTTGTTAAATACCCTAACTTGGTGTTTAAGTTCAGAATCTTCCATATTGCAACACTAAGATTTTCAAGAAATGCCCCATTATCAAACTATCCTTTAGATTAGAAATTTTTTGAAGGCTTTTATTTTCTTTCTTTTCTTTTTTTCAAAATGACTAATGATTTTATTAAAGTATTTTATATTTAACATACTTACATTAAAAATAAAATGTATATCTTGAACTTGCTAGAAATAAATCAAAAAGTCCTTATCATTTAAATGAAATTTCATGTAATTTTGTATAACTGGTAAACTATAAAAGAAATATATAAACTTACTTGCAAAAATTATATATTTGTTTAAAAGTTACAAATTATATCCAATAAATAAAAATTTTGTGACATAACTCCAAATGGGATGAAAAAAATGTCTGAGCTTTGTTCTACAAAGATATGAATACAAGTTTTCAATAAATCCAATATAGAACACACTAAACAAGTTTTACTCAAAGCATTAGAAGTGCTATTATGCTTGCCTAGCACATCTGTAACCATGAACAATTCTTTTTATTTTCTCAATCACATATATACAATATACATAGTAGGTAGAGAAGATATTGCTTCCATTTTCCTTCTCTGTTTACCCTCCTCATATGGGGACTTAAAGAGCCAGCACCTATTGAGGACCAGATGGACTCTGGATCAGAGAGAGTAACCTGGATGGGTGATCAGCCCAATGTTTGATAGAGTAAGAAGGAAGGTAATATGTAATGACAGCAACAGAGATGAAAGGAAAAGTGATTATGGAGCAGATGGTGGAATGAATGGCAGGGGAGACCACAGAACCCGGAGAAAATATACCCAGCCACTGCTTTGTCTGCCAAAAATCCCATATACAGTCCCCTGGGATTAAACTCAGACCACTCGGTCACAGATATACTCTATTCAAAGATTCAGTACCAAGATTTCTCCAGAAATAAAGGTTTTGAGGACACTTGAATCAAAAAAAAAAAAAAAAAAAACATTTTTAGAAAAAGGTCTGTGTGTGTCTGTGAACAGAAAAACTCAAAGATACAAAATTGGTTAAGTACCAAGCTTGGAATTCAAGTTTAGTATTTTCCAAGAATGTGGTATGCAAATTTTCAGAAAACCTCCCCACCCCAAACTACCCTTTACTTGAAACATTTTTTGAAATGTGTGATTTTCTCAGAAATGGCTCTAACAAATTTTATTAAAATGCCATAGATTAAAGATTTTTTCATAGCAAACATAAATGTTAGGTATATATTGAATTTCCTGGGAATAGCCTCTGAACCCCATCTTTCTGGGGGACTTTTGCTTAATCGGTAAACCGTTATGAAAAATATAGATCTCTTAAAGCACACAATTTATGATATCTTTTTGTATGTTTTTTCCATTTTGTTTTTAGTTTGTTTCTTTTTTGGTAAATTTTACCATTTCAGAGATATTCCTATATATTGGATATAGATTATCCAATACTTATTACTTCTCTCGATGCAGTAGCATCACTTAGATTTGACTATCACATTAGTCTTAATGTATGCCCTTATTTCCCTTGTACCCACAAGAAAATAATAAAACAACTTTTGTTAATGATTAACAGGCAATAGATAAAAAAACAAGCTTTTATAAGGAAAATATGTTGCAGAATAGATTGAGAAAGCTACATATCAGATTTTCCATTGTGAGCAAGGTATTGCCAAATAAAACATTTTGCTTCAGTTTCTCAGTTTAAAGAACTTTAAAGAAACTATTTTGAGAGTTTTATGTATGATTTATAAAGAATAAACTATGCACAAGAAGAGCGAGTCCAATAAATGCAGTGAGTATGGCAGAAAGGAGGAACATAGGCCAGGGCTTGGTTAAATTGTTCTCATTATTAAACATATTTTCAGAAATAACCAATCTGACAAAAATTAAATATCAGTAGTAATTAAAAAAATTAACTTAAGAAAGAGTTTCATGTGCATAAAACAAGGAAGAAAACAAAAGTGAAGCTGCTGAATTATTTTATACCTCCAAATGTTACTTTTAAACATTTTTAAATGTTATCCTTTGGATCATAAACACTTTCCACCACGGCTGGGGTAATATTTTTTATTCATAGCTATACTAATGTGTACTTAATTTTCAGAATAATTAGGCTTGGTAAAATTGAGTTCAGCATTCTATTGTATAAATATATAATTCTCTTCCAAATTCAATATTCATTACTCTGTTAACAAGTATTGAGAATTTAATAAATATCCATTTGTGTATTTGGTAAGATTTAAATATTACAATTTACCTGTAATCGTGTTTTAATTTGTTTATTCCTATTATCTTATGTAAATTAATTTTTAACTAACTAGCACATATAAATTAAGAACAATAACATTCATATGATTTATATATTCTCAATACTATATATATATATATTTTTTTTATTATTGATTCTGATTTTACCTTTCCAAAAACCTTGGTCAACACATTGTCAATGATGGCCTAATAATAGTTAAACAAAACGTAAGACTTGAAAGTGCTCGTGAGATTGCAATTGGGGTATGTTATCTCAAAAATGAGTATGGGTGTGTCTTTATTAAATATATTTTTTACGTTGATGTATCCTGTATCAGGTGTACTGTACTTAATTTTTGAAAGAATGAATAAACTGAATTGACTTCCTTGCAGGATAAATTATTGTAATGTTGAATATCAAAGAACAGTGTCATATGTTGCCATTCTTGAGCAAATAAACTAAATTCTGATAAAGATGTCACCCATAATACTTATGTATTTGTTTGAAAGGCACTTTGGAACCTCTGATCCTGCCAGTATCCTAAGTAACATTGCTTGCCAAGTGCCTGAGACATCATTGTAATCAAAAACAGAAAAATTTCAGAATTAATGAACACTGAATAAAATAAATTAAACTTTTAAAATTTTCAATAACAGACATTCTGCTTCTTGTAGTGGTCTTGGTTCCTAAATTCTTCTTCCAAGGATATGCTCACTATTATGCATCATCTGGGTGTACTAAGAAAGATCAACAAGCCTTTGAGCAGCTTTTTCCAAATAAGGTTAAACGGCAATTCTGTGGACTCTCTGAGCTTTGTAATGTAAACATCTTGCATCCAAAATGTCATGTACCAAAGGTATCTAATTTATTTTTCAATAATCTTTAAAGCATCATTTCATAATTTGTTTAAGCAGCTGAGTAATTTCTCCTAAGTTGTGCATAATGATGTAAAAAGATTTTAAGGTAATCTGGATTAGTTGAAGTTTAAAAAAAGAAAATGTGTAAATACACAATGGTATTAATCAGCTCTAAAATATTTTCCAGAAAGGCAAAGGATCAGCAGAAATAATAGTTATTTTCTTGGTACATGTCAACAGTATAACAGCCCTTATTGCTGGAATGGATGATGATATATGTGACATTATGTGCAGAAGAAAAGTGGAACTTAAATTCACCATGTTACTAAATAGTAATGTACATACTGTATTCCATATACCAGGTAAGAGATGCCTCTATAATTTAAGGGGACTGGGAATATCCTATCTTAACAATGTTAAAATTAGAATATTAAAGTCCCATTTTCTCAATATCTATTGCTCACAACTTATTAAAATTATCACCTCATATTTAAGAAGTCTTAGTAATGAAATATAGACAGGGATATTGTAATGTATTGAATTTCATACTATCATTTTTACTTTCTCTACACATACTATATAGTGTATAGAGAAGGCATTGCATTCCGCCCAAAAATTTGATACCAAGATTTCACCAGAAATACATGTTTTACAGTCCCCTGTATCCAAAAACACCCTTTTCAGAAAAAGGGTGGGGTGGGGTGGGGGTATGGGGGGTGGGGGTGGGTTTGGGTGAGTGGGTGTGTGATAACTCAAAAACGAAAAGTTGTAGAATACCAAACTTGGTATTTAAATTTAAGTATCTTCCAGGGATGCGACACAAAGCTTTTGAGAAAAAGCCCCCCCACCCTAAACTACCCTTTACATGGAAAAAACAGTCGCCCTCCGTGGTGTAATGGTTACCATGCTGACTTCATATACCCAAGGTCGCAGGTTCAAACCCGGTGGAGGACGATGGATTTTTTCAGGTTTAAAAATCCTTACCATGGCTTCCTTCGGAAGGGAAGTAAAGCCGTTGGTCCCGTGTCATAGATTTACGGCACATAAAAGAACCTCAAACCTGATAGAGAGGCCTCTGAGCAAAATTAAGCGGTCTTTCATACCCAATTTAGAATGGGATGCTGAGAACCACAGTAGCTAAAGAGCGTCCATAAATAACACGCCATTTCCATTTACATGGAAAAAACTTCGAAAACTTTGATTTTCTCAAAAATGGCTCTAACAATTTTGATTAAAATGTTGTATACTTAAGATATTCATGTGACAAATAAAATGCATATTTTCAATTTTCTGGGAATAGCCTCTGAAGGCATGTTTATTCTGGATGAATTTTGTAGAAGTTTGCATAACTAGTAAACATAACAAACAAAATGAAATGAAATGAAATGGCATTTTATTTATGGACACTCTTTAACTGCTGTGGTTCTCAGCATCCCATTCTATACTGGGCATGAAAGACACTTAATTTTGCTCAGAGGCCTCTCTATCAGGCTTGGGGTTCTCTTACGTGCTATAAATCTACAACACGGGACCCACGGCTTTACTTCACTTCTGAAGGAAGCCATGCTAGAAGTTTTATGCCCAAAAATATCCATCGTCCTCTGCTGTGTTTGAACCCATAACCTTGGGTATACTGTAAGAGATATAAACAAAAACTTACATACACAAAATGTTGAATATCCTAAAACACACGATTTATGTAATATACATTTTTTTCTGGAGTTGACCATTTTTAAGATATTCCTTATTATTAATTTCTGCTTTAAAATACTTATTCTTTTCTCATCTGGGAATTTATCAACTTCTGTCCATACATGCAAACAAAGGTACTTCAGTAACATAGCAACCAGCTTTTAAAAGATTTGACTATCTATTTAGCTTAGTGTATTCCCTTATTTCCCTTCTTATTATAAGGAAGCAGGTAATAAGACCCTTTCTGCCAATTTTTTCTCAATTAGTATTAAGTAAATAGAAGAATAAGCTTAACAATAATTTATTGCAGAGATATAGAGAAAGTCATGTGAATAGAACACATCAGATTTTTTTTAATGTATGCTTATTTAACAAAATTTTATTATATATTTCAGCAACAAAATTTTCTTTAATCAACCTGAGGAAATAATATCCTGTTTTAAATTACAAGATTATATAAACAACCCATGTACCAAGTTTCATTGTTCTAGTTCCTATATGCTGATGACACCACAGTCATTTTAAATGGGTTAAATTTTGAAAATTTAAAAGAAGACCTTAACCAAACCATTAAATAATTGAAACATAGTTCATGCACAATGGTTTGAAACTAAGCAAAACTAAACAGAAATAATATTTAAAACTTCAGTTGAAAACAACTTGATAAATGTAAATGGTGTGTTATCTAACTGCTGTGGTTCTCGGCATCCAATTCTAAATTGGGCATGAAAGACCGCTTAATTTTGATCTCAGGTCTCTCTATCAGACTTGAGGTTCTTTTACATGCTGTTTACGGCTTTACTTCCCTTCCGAAGGAAGCCTCCGCCGGGTTTGAACCTACAACCTTAGGTATATGAAGTCAGCATGGTGACCATTACAATTGGAGGGCAACAAAATAACTTGATGCCAAAGAGGCAAAACTTATGGAAGTTCTTAATAATAAGCATTTAAAATGAATTAGCCAACTAAATTATAGAGAAAATATAGTTACAAACACACAAGTTATGAACCTGCAAACAAGAAAAATTATATATTATAGTTACTTTCACTCAATACTTTCATATGGAATAGCTTTTTGGGGAAATGCAATAGAATGGGAAAGAAAGTAATATATACAATGACCCACTCAGACATAATGTTATAATGAAAGGTTTATCCTAATCATCAAATATTAAAAGAATAACATTAAGATTAGTTTGTAGAAGAGTGAGTAGAGAAACTCATGCGAATACATTACATCATATTTAATTAATTGAAACTACTTCAGAAGTTAAAAAGCAGCATGCTTTTTTATATTTTATCATATTAAACATTGAGCTGTGCACTCAGACTACTGCATGTGGGATTTGTGGTGGACAAAGCGGAGCAGGGGCAGGTTTTCTCTAAGTTCTCCAGTTTCCCCTGCCATTGCATTCCACTGGTGCTCCAACTAATTCCATATATCATCAATGTTATTGCCTGCGATGCCATAGTAGTAAAAGGGGCATTAAATACTATAAAAAAAACTTAAAAACTCTGGCTTATAAACTCAAGTCCAAAATATCCAGCTTTCTCTCACTAATTTGTGGGAATGCCTCAGTTTATCTAAAGATTAAATTTAGCAACAATTGGCAATTTTGTAAACCACCATTATTGTACAAACATCAATATATCATCAATATATATTTCAGCCTAAGATACTTGCCAATTCATTAAATTAAAGACTTGCTTCTGATAGTCACCTTTCAGAAATGTAAGCCATTATTTATGTATTATATACTTAAATCTGAAGGTATAGGAATATAGACCATGGTGGAGAATAATAAAATATATGAAAGCTTCTGTGAATCTTTTATTTTTATACTCTAACAAAGCAAGCACTTGTACAATAATAATATGCAATTATATACGACAATAATATTTTAAATCATTTTGCTTATTCCTGGTAAATAACAATAAATAGGTACTTATAAAACATTATTGTTTGAAGATAATTACACCGATAATGCAGATTTTTATTGGAGCCTCTATCAAAACAGCAGTGGTACCCAAGATTGTGCTGCTCGTTTACTTTCATAATGCAAAAGCAATTGCCTATTAAAATTTGAAAACTTGTATGGTGCTTTGTGCTGAATTAAACATACTAAACCTTATTCTGAGGAATGTAGGGTTTGTTAAAAAATTCAAAACTGACTTAAATAAATTCTTGCTTTCTAACCAATTTTACTCAGTTGAGGTATTTAAACAATATTGTGTACATAATAATATGATGCACCTACAAATATGTCACTGAAAACAACACAATATTTAAAATCCAAATAAATGCTGAGCTCCATTTTTCAATATACACAATGGCAAAATTATGTTTTTAATCAGTCAATAATTTTTTTGAAATTAGGTAGTTAAGTAGTTCATTACGAATATGCTATGTGTTATGTTTACTATTTTACTTTTGCTGTATAAAAACTCTTGTTTTTTGCATAAATTACATAATAAATCTAGATCTGCTAGGAATTCTTATGACATATGCAAATATTCTCTATTAATGTGGCTGCATTTATTGTATCCGTATATAATATATTTTCTGCTTTAAACTTGATGTGTCCAATAACATGTATATGTTTCAAAAGATGTATAAATAAATATTCTGCTACCTTGAGACAGTGTTCTCATTTTGAAAAGAAGTAGAGGTACTACAAAACAATGTATGTGATGTGTCTACATATTCATCTTTGCTACTTGTCTTGATATTTGAAATAAAGCAGTTTTTAATAAATATAAAACAATTAGATCTTGTATTACCAGAAATTTCAATCATTTTATATAAGGAATAAAGGTTTTAATTTTTTTTTTTTTTTTTTATAAAATGCAAGCATAAGAAAGAATTTGAAATCACTTACAGAAGTTGATTTTTTTGTTTGTTTGCTTTTGTGTTTTAAATAAGACAGCAGTGTATACAGCTTTTCTTATTCAACTGATGAAGGGTGATTTCAGATTTTCTACTACGGTTACAATGAAGTTATTATTTTCAGTTTATTTTTAATTAACATGTTCTAATTTTATTCTTACCTTATTTACTGTTTCTTAAAACAGTGAAGCACTGAATTATACTGGGTCCCTCTGGAATAGTAGAATAGGATATTGGTCACAATAGGATACTAAATTAATTACTGTGGTTATATGAATATGAATGAATTAAGAATTTAAATATTCTTTGTAGCTGTGTATTAATGACTAAAACTTAAATTTGGTGCTATAGTGGCCTATGTTGGCTGAAGCAGTTACTGTGAATAGCAGTGATAATATCATAACATTACTTCTAAACAAAATTTACAAAATGTTGCAGGCTTTTGTATATGAAATGGCATTACACATGGAGTATTACAAGTAGTTTATCATAATTAGTTGCAGAATATTACAGACATTCTTAAAACTTATATACCCATCCTCATCTATAAATTTTCTAGTCTCTTACAGATCTGCAAACCAAAAGGTCAGTTATGCTCCTGTGCCAAATTCAATAAAATATAGCATTCTTGTGGGATGCTCAGCAGGATATTTCATTCAGGATGATGTTTGCTGTAAGTGTCTCATAATACTAAAACCTCAGTCGACAGAAATTACTTATTATTTATTACTTATTTTCCAATGTTTATATTTCTACTATGATTGTATGTTTTCAACAAATTCTAAATTGGTGGTATAATATGAAATAACATTCTTGATTGTCATTTGCTGGATTTGACAATGACCCCCCCCTATGTTTTAGTTGTTCATAATTTGTTTCTACAATATGATGTTGCATATATCTGAAATTCAGTGATAAAAGTTGCACTACAATATTGTGCAGCTGTAGATAATGATTAAAAGACAAGGAAAGTGTCTTCCGAATATCACTGAGACATATTAAGGTGAATGGGCATGAAGTTATAGCTTGTCATTTGTCAAATAATAGAATACCAAAGGACTTTTCCTGTAGCTCAGTCAGTAGAGCTCATGCCTACTACGCTAGGAGTCCTGGGTTTGATTCCCAGGTATGTGGAATTTTTCTCTAGCCCACATTGTATCCATTATTCCCCAGAGTCTGGAAATATGAATGAGAGTGTGAAAGTACATGTGATCTAACTAATAAAATTAAAGAAAACAGAAACCCAATAACAACAAACAGTACACAAGTTTAACACCATTGCCAATACTCAGTGAAATGCTGCCAATAGGACCAGTTAAAGGAACAGTAAAAAAAAAAAAAAAAAAAATATATGATATGATTTTCAGGTAAATACATATTTTTTCTGCTTGCAGTTACAAGTGTGAAGCTTAATATGAATATTGAATATGCTGCCACAATCACAAATACAAAAGTTTTATTTCATATAAAATGCATAATTTTAGAATAAAAATTAAATATTTTGCATAATTTAGTATTTTATGGACTTTTTACCAGTATACTATGCATGGCAGTGACATGGCCAAGTGCGTCAGTTCAGCTAGGCACTTCAGATTTGATCTCCAGTGCCCACATGTAGGATTTGTGGTGGACAAAGCAGTCTGGGTGGATTTTCTCTGGGTCCTCCAGTTTCCCCTGCCACTCATTCCACCAATTGTCCCATCTTTCCTATCTTGCATCTCATATCACCCACTTCCTCATGCTCATACCTTGCTATGGGCCAACCATTCATTCCAGGTTCTCCATTCTGTGGTTGGCTCCTCGACAGGCTTCTGAACCTTTACAAGCATTAGTTTATAAGTCCTAGGAGGGTGTCAGTCCTAAATATGGGGAGGGTAAGCCGACTACAAAAAATATACTATACCATTTTCAATTACTAAGATTTGTTTCTCCTTTTATTGTGTGTGGCAAACAACATAGCTTGCTGTGTGAGAAGAGAAGCTGTGTAAGCTTTTGCATATCCTGTAACCTTAGGTTTGTTTATGTATTATCAACAGCTCATTGCAATATAAACATATGCACATAACATGCAGGAAGGAAGTTTCACAGGCACTTAAACGCAACACAGTTATGTGTTCGAGTTGTTATTCTATTATCTATCCTTGTTCCTTCAGTCAGAAGTGTCAACCGTTGCTCAATATATCTGTTGAGTGAATCACTTATCATTGTTACCAAGATGCAGAAAGTAAAATATAGTGAAAGTTTTTGGCTTCAGCAATACAAGGGGCATTAAATAAGTCCTTAGAAAAAGATAGAAAAACAAATTATTTTTGGTAATTTTTTTTTTTTAATTTTCAATATAATCTTCTTTTAGCTCAATACACTTTTCCCAGCACTTCTCCAACTGTTTTAAGCGTACCAGAAAGTAGCTTTTCAGAAGGTCCTCAAAATAGACCTCTCTCTTGGGAGATGTGAATTATTTTCCACCAAACCACTTTTTCAAGTTTGGAAATAATAAAAAAAAAAAAGTCACTGGGGGCCAAATCTGGTGAATATGGTGGATGCTGTAGTAATTCAAACCTTAACTCTACAATTTTCACCATCGAAACTGCGCAGGTGTGCACCCTTGCATTGTCTTGATGGAAAAGAATCTTTTTCTTTGCCAGATGAGGGCTTTTCTTCTTAATTTCTCCATTAAACCAGTGTAATAACAATGCATAATACTCTCCATTTATCATTCTTCCTTTCTGCAAGTAATCAATATAGATGATTCTCTGTGCATCCCAAAACACCAAGGCCATCCCCTTGTCTGCAGATTTCACCACATTTGCCTTCTTCGGAGCACCCACTATTTCGACTGCACTTTTGTGTCTGTCTGGAGTGTAGTAGTGCATCCATGATCCATACACAGTTATGTATCAATGCAAAAACTTATCACAATTATGATGGAAAAGCGCCAAACCAGCTTCTGAACCAATCACACGATTGCATTTATTCTCCATTGAGAGCAAACGTGGCACCCATCTTGCTGAGACCTTTGTCAGACCTAATTTTTGGTGCAAAATTGAGAACACAATTGTAATTATCTTTTATTTTCTTAAGCATAGAAATTTCTTTAATAGGTTTTTGATATTTAAAATTCTTAATTTTTTTACTTATAAAATCAGTATTAAAACCATTAATTAAAGCAGTGTTGATAAAATGTTTATATTCTTTATAGAATTCATCTTTATATAAAAAATAATGGCTTTAACCCTTTTTCACATAACTTTTCTGTTTTTAATAGTTTAATTTATAGGTTAATTAATTTACCTCTCAATAAAGATGAATGTGACGTAAATTATGTGTGTTTAATGAGGGCTACATTTTTTGTGTAGTAAGTTTTTGTGTAGCTGTTACAGTTTAGCCATTACATAAAATTCTGCAAAACTCATCCAGATTAAAGAGGTCTTCAGAGGCTATTGTCAGAAAATACAAAATAAATATTTTATTTATAATGTAAATATCTTTAATATAAGGTGTTTTAATCAAAATCGTTAGAGCAATTTTTAAGAAAAATAAATTTCTCAAAAATTTTTCCATGTAAAGGGTAGTTTGTGGTGGGGGGATTTTCTTGAAAATCTTTCTGTTGTATCCTTTGAAGATACTAAACTTAAATACCAAGTTTGATATTTAGTGGTGTTTTCAGTTTTGAACTATGTTGTCCACAGATACACACACATACCTTTTTCTATTTTTTTGGACTCAGGGGACCTCAAAACAAATATTACTGCTAAAATCTTGGCATCAAATTTTGGGTGGGGTACAAAACTTTCTCTATCCTCTATATAAGTTGTACATATTGACTAGAGAAAGTGAAAAGCAACTGCTGATCTATAAAACTCATTGCTTTTCAATTTAATTAAGATGACAGGCAAGGCAATAGACATTAATCTACAAATTATATATTTGGATATAGAATTAACTTTCAGTAGATTAATCTTTCAAACATATCTTTTTTTTTTCTCTCTTAAGACGAAAGATGTAGAATGCCTATATTTGAATATATTTTAATGAGCATAGTTATCTCCTAAACAGCCAGGTATGTAACAAATAACAAGCTTTCTTAGTACCAAAACTGTTACAAGTTATTTATACAAAGTGGCACAAAAGTCACTGGCGCTGGGCAAAGATTGAATTTATGTTTCATTACAAATACAAACAATACTTACAACTATTTTTTATATTCAAACTATTTTCCATTAATACATCTTTGAAGTGGTAATAACAACTTAATGGGTTAAAACTTCCTACTATACTATGTCTTGCTGGTACTTTAGTTTTCTTTTAACCATCTGTCCAATGACTACTTTTGCACCATCCTGTATATAAAAGTATTTAATCTGTTATTTAAAACTATTACACTGATAAGTTAGTTGTTTGATGACTGAAATCTTATTGATAGAAAATATATTACACTTTTTCAGTGATTTGGCATATGATTTTACAGTTCCATGTCCTGCAGGACATTACAGCACTGAAGACAGTGCTTCATGTATGAAGTGTGCTACAGGAACTTACCAGCCCAAGCAAGGATCTTCACTCTGCTTACCTTGTCCAAACCCGTTTGCAGCTGCTACATGTGCTGTTGATGTAAGTTTAACCAACATTTGATAAACAGAAAGAGTGAGTGACACCTTAGTTTTATTCTTGGTAACAATTACAAAATCAGATCATATGGTAGCAGTGAAGTATTTTTCTTTTTCATATAAATCAAAGATTATTTTATTGTTTTTTTTTTTTTTTTTTTTTTTTTTTTTTTTTTTTTGTGGTTGTATTCAACGCCCAATTTTACTGCTCTGGCACCGCATGCGATGACACTGATGATACATGAAGATGGAGCCCTGGTGGAATGAGATGGCGGGGGAAACTGGAGAACCTGGAGAAAACCTGCCCATGTGCCGCTTTGTCCACCACAAATCTCGCATGCGGTCGCTTGGGACCGAACCCGGGCTGTCTAGGTGAGAGGCGAATGGTCTGACCACTCGGCCACAGCGTGGCCCTTATTTTATTGTTGAATCTCAATTTGAAGCATAATTCATGTCATACATTTATGCCACACAGCAAAGAATTAATTACAGTTAATTATGCAAAATACCCAGGAGGAATCTCTAATGCGTCCCATTTACATGGCTTTCTTTGCCTATGCCGTAGCAAACTAATCTTACAAATGCTTATTCTTCTGTTTACTTGATATAAACATTAGCAGAAACAGTCTTATTACACATTCCCTTGTAAATACAAGGGAAATAAGGGAATACACTATACTAAAGAGACAGCCAAGTCTTCTAAAATATGATTGTTATGTGGTGAACTGGAAATTTGGTTCTTTTTGCATTACCAGGACTAAAAAAAAAGAAAAAGAAAATTACTTCCCACTTGAAAAAGGGTAAGTATAGGAAAATTTTAACCAATAACAAAGAATATCTTGGAAGGGGTTTGCTATACAAAATACTGTACTTGATATAAATGGTGTGCTTTAATGAGATCTTCATTTTTTGTATAGTAGGATCCTGTTTATCTCTTATGCAAAAGTCATACAGAGACTATTTCCAGAAGAGTCAATGTATACATTTTATTTATCATGAAAATACATATCTTAAAACATATGGTATTTTAAAATTGTTAGAGCCAGTTTAATAAAATAAAAATGTTTGATAAATTTTCTTATAAAGGATAGTTTGGGTTTGGGAAAGTTTTTCCAAAATCTTTTTATCCCATCCTTGAAAACTTTACACCAACTTGTATTTAATCAAGATTTTTGTTTTTGAGTTATACTATTCACAGATACATTCACAAATTGTACTAGCATGCTTCAGAATTTCACAAATGGTAACATAATAACAATAGTGATGTAATTGCCATGCAATCAATATAACTAAGTGATTTTAAATGAACAAGCATACAATTAGCAAATAATCAAATTCTTCATATTCCACACAACACTTGATAACTATCTTGGTAATGAAACTGGAATAGGAAGGATCCTGTCATGCAGTGAGCTAGTACGATATATGGTCTAGGGTATGTACTTCAGATTCTAATGTTCAAAAAAATAAGATATGTTACTCTCACATGACTTTCTCTAACTGTTCTACAAACAAACTTCTTACTACAAAAGATTATTCTTCTTTCTACACCAAGCTAATTGATATAAGAGTTAGCAGAATGTACTTATTACTTAGTTCTTTATAAGTAGATGGGAACTAAAGGAATGCACTATGCTAAAACAATAATCAATGTTTTAAAAGCTTTTGTTATGCGAATGTCATTGAAATTCGCTTCTTTACTTGGCCAAGAGTAGAACAAAAGAAACTATAAATATTTTAAAATTGAAACCAATAACAAGAATATCTTGGAAACGGTCAGCTCTACAATAAAAATACATATGACATAAATTGTGTTTTAACAAGATCTAATTTTCTGAATTGTAAGCTTGAGTCTATTTCTTATGGTTTACTAGTTATGCAAAATTCAGAAAAATTTATCCAGAAAGCAAGGTCTTCAGGAGCTGCTTTTGGAAAATTCAGAATATACATTTTATTTGTGATGTAAATAGCTTTAATATATAGCATTTTAATCAAAATTGTTACAGCAATTTTTCAGAAAAACAAAATTTTCAAAAATGTTTTATGTATAGGGGGAGATTTTCTTGAAAATCTTTGTCACATCCTTAGAAGATACCAAACTTAAATGCCAAGTTTAGTATTTAATGGTGTTTTAGTTTCTGAGCTATGCTGTCCAGAGGCACACACAGACCTTTTTCTAAAAATACTTTTTTGGATGCAGGGGACCTCAAAACATAACTTTCTGGTGAAATCTTGGTGTCAAACTTTTGGGTGGAATACAATAATTTCTCTATACACTATGTACATAGTACATGTAGAGAAAGTAAAAATAAAGGGAAAGAGTGTGAGCAAAATTAACTTCAACTTTTTTTTTTAATTAGAAACAACTGGTCTTTAGGTTCTTTATGTTGAATTTAAATCATTTAATTTTCCTTAAACACTCACACATTTACTCACATACATACTTCCGGACTCTGTGGGGATTAGGGAACAATTCTGGTTAAGGAAAAAATCCCAGTCCCAGCTGGGAATCAAACCCGGGACCTCCAGGTGAGAAGATTCAAAGCGTGTTGTAAAAGTGAATAAACTTTTCAATCTGCATTCTGGTTACATCTGTAAAACCAATGAATGTTCTTCAATAATTCCCCAGGAGATAACATTATGGAAGCTGGTTTTGACAGTTGTAACTTCTGAGAAACAAAACATGTTTCAGAAACCTCTTTTCTAATTTTCTTGGTCATCACTGTACTGTTATGGAAATTAAGTTGTTCTGTGTATTAGATGAGGTAGCACAAAATGAAGTGGATTTTACCAGGTGGTCTTGAGAGACCCACACACAGACTACATTTAGTAATTCCCTCTTATACATGATTCAATAATGGTCATGAAATGTAAACCCTTGTTTTTCCCCCAAAACAGAAAGCCAGTGAATTGAAATGTGCCAGTGTTTCACATATGTTTTCTATCTTACCTACATATTATGTCTTTCAATGGTTACTTTAATTGATACTTTGTATACACAATTAAGTGCCCCACTTTTTACTGAATATTTTTAGCTCTTTTTAACAAGAATGTAATTACAAGAATATTTGTTCTTTAACTGATTGCCATACCCCCCCTTTCTCTCGTCATCAGCAGGCACTGAATTCAAACACTGCTACCCTTTCTACTGAACTGAGAGAGTAGATATGACTTTTAAAACTAAACAGTTATGGGATTAGAGGAATTGCTAATAAATGGTTTAAATTTTATCTGACAAGTCACAGACAGATTGTAGAGGTACAAGGTGTAGACAGCAATTCAACAATATATAACTTTATTTCACAGCAAAGAGAACTAAGTATGGCATCCCACATAGATCAATAACTGGGACCCCTTCTCTTTCTCTTGTATATTAATGATTTGCCACTTAATATAGATGTTCCAGATGTAATTTTGTTCGCAGATGACACAAACATTCTGGTTACAGGGAAAATGAAGAAATCATTAGGGAAAAAAGACAAATTATTAAATTATTTATGTATAATTATGGTTCCATCAAATTAACTCATAATGAACACTAACAAAACTGTAGCTATGCATTTTCATAGCAGACAAAATATGAATATAGTGGGACTTAAACTGTTATTAAACCAAATGAAATTTGCTATAAAGAGGAAACTAAATTCTTATGGATACATATCACAGAAATACTAAAGTGGAATACTCATTTAAAATCTTTGGTATCAAGACTTAGTTCAGTTGCATATACAATCTTTTCATTTAAGAACACAATTAGTACTAAAATGTTGAGAACTGTATATTTTGCCCATTTTCAGTCACATATATATTTCATATTCAAAATTCAGAAAAAGGTTCTAAGAACAATGAACAGAATGCAAGTACGCGATTCATGTAAGGAAATTTCCAAAGGAGAGAAAATGCTTAACCTAAGATATCTATATATTCTAGAAGTATTGTGTTTCATCAGATCTCATTTGAGGCAGAGAGGAATAAGGGGTACCACGAGCATAATACAAGAAATAAATTTGATATCTACTTGCAGTACTGTAGAACAAAAGTCCTTAAAAGAAATGTAATTAACATAGAAACTAAATTGCATAAGTCTCAATTAGACATCAAAATAAGGTCTATGATTTAAAAATGAAGTTCGATCCTTCCTGCTACAACATGTGCTTTTTACATAAAATGAAAAAAATGAAATGGTGTTTTATTTATGGACGCTCTTTAACAGCTGTGGTTCTCAGCGTCCCATTCTATACTGAGCATGAAAGGCCACTTAATTTTGCTCAGAGGTCTCTCTATTAGGCTTAAGGTTCTTTTATGTGCCATAAATCCATGACATGGGACCAACAACTTTACTTTCCTTCCAAAGGAAGGCATAAGGATCTTTACACTGGAAAAAATCCATTGTCCTCCACAGGGTTTGAATCTGCAACCTAGGGTATATGAGGTTAGCATGGTAACCATTACACCATAGAGGGTGATACCCTTTTCACTCAAAAAATGTGTGTATGACATTTTGGTATAAGTATGAAGCTATGTATAATATTAAATGTTATTATTGTACTTGGGTATATATTTATTAAGATAAGTTTCCTGTATTTTTGTTTATTTAATTGGTTGTTAAATATTGTAAATACTGTAGTCATTATGTCACTGCTCCTTATATACTAATGCATTGGACGAAACTATGAACTTATAACAAAATTTCCAAATGGTGAATAAAGATAATACATTCACTACAATCCCAAACTCAGGGCAATACTGTCAGGAGTTATTTACTTAATTTCCCCAATTACCTACTTAAATGATTAAAAGTGATTTTCCTTTGTTTTTGAAAACTTTGACCAAGGAGAGGATGAGGAACATTGGGAAAAACTTGAAAATATATAACACACAGCTCTGACTTCCCTGAATATATGTATATATCTATTTAATAAAGAATTTATTATAAAGAACACATGAATTTGACTTTGTAAACAAGCTATAGTAATTAGGAAAGTTCACCATTTGTTATTTATTCTGATTTGAAAATATAAAGTTCATAAAACTATATAAAATGATATATGAACATTTAAAGGCAACTGCATTCATGCAGAAATGAAGAAAGTGAATGTATATACATTTAAAGACAATTGCATTCATGTCAATCAAAATGAATAAAGTGAATATATGAACATTTAAAGACAACAGTATTCTTGCAGAACAATGTACAAAATGCAAATATAAAGGTGCCTTCAACCTCCAGGCTAGCGCCATTTGACCTGATCCAGAGACAACCTTCTGTTGCTACACTGCAACCAATAACAAAGTATATCTGCCCAGTAACTCAGACTTCTCAGCCAAGTCTAGCTATCTTGCCATTAAATAATGATTCGGATATTACAGTTTAAAATGTTTCAGAACTCTGTGGTGAACATAAAAAGCCATTTACTTAAAGTGAATGAATGTTTTCTTTAGAAAAGAAGAGTATTTCTGAGGACCAACAGGTCTTTATTTTATTGTGAAAGCAGGAAATAGAAATGGAGTTTTATTAATGGATACTCCTTAACTACTGTGTTCTTAGCATCCCATTCTATATTGGGTGTGAAAGACGGCTTAATTTTGCTCAGAGGCTGTTTATCAGGTTTTAGGTTCTTTTACATGGCATAAATCTATGACACAGGACCAATGGATTTACTTCGTTTCTGAAGGAAACTATGCTAAGGATTTTTATGCCCAAAAAAATCAATCATCCTTCACCAGGTTTGAACCCATGACCTTGGATATAAGAAGCTAGCATGGTAACCACCATACCATGTAGGACATTTGTGAAAGCAAGAACGGTCTCAACCTTACTTAACAGAAGTGTAGTGTGGAAAAAGACTCCCTTCCATGTGGTACCTGGATTCCTCTCCAGGTTCCATTTCCTAAATCCAACTGCTGGGGAAATTGTGCTGTATGCCTCAATAGTGTTGTGAACAATGACTGCCGTAATAAATTTCCTCCTTCAAATGCAACTGCTATTCACAGACCCAGCCATCACTGGCAGAAGAGTTGTTAATGCTTCTTGTGGATTCACTGAAGAGAGTAGTTGTTAGCTCAGGACTTAGCAGAAAAGATTCTTGGAGAACACTGTCCTGATTTAGCTAAGGAGTGGGCAATATGTAGCTTGCTGCAAAGGTGAAGAGCAAAGGGGTCTGCTACATGCAGAATGATAACTTCTGCAGCTCAAACTCAAGATAAAGACAGCTGACATGCCTCTTACACCATAGCAGCAACTGCCAGCTCTTGGAGGCGCCTCTGGCAGCCATAATGGGAATTACCATTACATGATTTATAATAATTTTCAACTTGACATTACTGCATGACATTACCAACTTTTCCTTAGAAAACAAAATACATGATCAATAAAATAATTTATTTATATACACAATTCACTTTTATACACTACATTCTATCATTAATATATCTCGGCTACTTTTAATGTTATAGTTAGAGAATGTTTCACTACTACTTTAATTATATTTTCTTTTACAGTAAAATTAAAACTTCTTACCTTCAGTTTATTGGTGCACAACAGTCAGATTACATATTTGGTGCACTTGGTTTATACGAAATGGAATGTTCTGTCTATAACATGTTCTTTCCTTGTGATGACACACACAGATGTACATCAGCAAAGTACATACTTTGCTCTCATTTACTTGGTGTAGATTTTCTTACATGTTCACTCACAATTACCACCCATAATGCTGCATATAATAATTTAATAAGTTCAAAATCAAAATTGCTGTTAAGCAAAGTAGTAGAAATTTCACCTTAAACCACCTTAATTTGGATAAGAATCTCAATTACTCAATTAAGATGGACATGGACCACATTACCGAGGCCAGCAGCCACACTAATGTGAGCTTTGCGAGTCTCTTCTAGAGATATGACAAGCCTTGGATTAATAGGACGGCGAGGGCAGTTAATCACAGGTTAGATCGGCTTTTTAGTTGAAAGGGAACAGACCACATTAGAATCATTGATGTGTCATCCATTGAAAGGTCTGGTTACACTAAACATGGCTTACATCGATCTCTCGAGAGGCAAGGATATATTTTTTTATAGTGTTTAATGCCCACTTTTACTACTTGTGGCACCACAGGCAATTACACTGATGATACATGGAATGAAGATGGAGCACCAGTGGAATGCGATGGTGGTGGAAACTGGAGAACCTGGAGAAAACCCACCCTTACACTGCTTTGTCCACTGCAAGTCTCACGTGCAGCTGCTTGGTATGGCAAAGGTATGCTGATGCATTCGATTGCTGAGAGTTTCTTGTGCACAACCATGGATAGTCCTGTAATAATCCTGCTCTTGTTACTAGTAATGTCACTCTTTTTTAAATCAGATAATTAGAACAGTAAATGTTTCAGAAATAAACCAACAACCAGATAGTGATTGTTCCAAATGATTAAAAACAATAAAAAAAAAAAAGAAAAAAAAAAGAGGACTTTAATTATATTAGTGTATATAGAGCTCCCACAGGAAATCCTGACAACTTTCTATATAACCTAGATATTATTCTAAAACTGTTCTTCAAAACAAAGATTCAATTTATTCTGTATGGTGACTTGAACATAGATTTCTTGATACACAGCAATCAAAAGCTGCAATTTTTTTCACTATTAAGATCATATAATCTTATGCATACAGTTAACTTTGCAACTAGAATTCAAAATAATTCCAAAACCGCTATCAATAATATTTTCATAGACATGTCTAAAAAGGAGTACCATGAAATATAATCCTTTGTTAATAGACTTTCAGACCATCATGAACAACTAATCAAAATTGATTATTTTACTCCCAATTCCAAAAAAGCAAACTGCGTAACTAGCTTTAGAATTATAAATAAAGAAAGCATACAGTGTTTTAAAGTCAAATTGTCAGAGGAATCTCATTTATATTAAATAATATAAATGACAAGTTTAACTACTTCTTAAACACTTTTGTAAGAATCCCTAGCTCCAGTTTTCCACTCCATGTAAAGAAAAGCAGTTCTAAAAATGACTGGCTAACACAAGGTATAAGAATATGATGTAGACATAAAAGAGAACTTTATTTAGCATCTAGAGAAAGTAAGTGTGGTAGATGTGACAGTGATATAAAATGTACTGCAGAATTCTAAAAAGGGATATAAATGCAACCAAAATACTGTTTTGAAAAACAAATAGTCCTCACACAATAAGCCTCACACTGTATGGAACATGATTAAAAAAGAGACTGGTAAATATCAGTCAAAAAATGATATAAAAGAAATTAATGTAAACCAAGTGACCACAAATATCCTCAGTAGAAATACATTTAATGAATATTTCATACCGATGGCAGAAAAGTTACTGACAAAGAAACTGCCTAAAAGAGATCCAATTTCATACCATCAGAAATCCTATATGGAAAAGTTTACATCCTTAGAGATATACCCATAAGTGCAACCAAAATAAACATAGTAATTCAATCCTTCAAAAGCAGGAATTCATCAGGATATGATGAAATAAACAAAAGCATAAAAGTGTGTTTTGACATTATTTGCCAACCTTTAAGTCATATATGTAGCATATCCTTTTAACAGGGACATTCTAAGACAGATTAAAACACTCAGTTGTTAAGCCATTATACAAGAAAGGGCAAATTTCAGAAATGTCAAACTATAGACCAGTATCTTTATCTATAGTTTTTTCCAAAATCTTTGAAAAAATTATGTTTAAAAGAATTTATCACCATCTCTATAAATATTTTTTAGCAAAAGAGTAGTTTGGATTCAGGACGAGCATGTCAACCAGTGATGCCATTTTCAAGCTAACTAATAAAATTCATAAGTATTTGGATGGCAAACTTAATGCTCTTGGACTATTCTGTGATCTATCAAAGGCATTTGACTTTATTAATCATGAAATGATTCTATCAAAATTATCACACTATATTATTAGGGGCAAAGGGTATCAATGGATTACATCTTACTTATTGAACTGAAAGCAAAAGGTTATAATAAATACTGAATGGTCTGAAATAAAACATGGTATCCCACAAGGTTCTATTCTGGTCCCTTATTATTCTTAGTGTATATAAATGATCTACCTGCAGTAATAAACAACAATGTCTATCCAGTTATTTTTGCGGATGACACAAGTATTATAATTAAAGAACACAACGTCAGTCAGCTCCCAGATTCATCTAATAAAATCTTCAACACTCTAAATAATTGTTTTGAAAGTAACAAAATTCACATAAATTTTTAAAAATGAATAAATTTTTGCACAAAGCATAAAAACATTGCAGACCTAAGGATGGAATATGAAAATAATCAGATCACAGAAGCCTGCAATACAAAATTCCTGGGTCTAATCAATCGTACATGAATTGGAAACACCAAATTGATTTTATATCTTACCCAGACTGAGCTCTGCATGTTTTGCAATCCATCTTTAATTCAGCTTATAAATAAAAGCATACTGAAAGCATATTATTATGCATATTTTCATTAATTGATGACCTAAGGAATAATATTTTGGAGAAATTTGGTAATGCTAAAAAAGTGTTCATTATGCAACAAAAGGTAATAAGAATAATGGCCTGTAATAGTTTCTAGCCATAATAATTTGTAATAAACAACCCAGAAAGGTTTACAAAAAATGCAGGTATTCATAACAAAGAGACCTGACATAGAGAGGCCTTACATAAACCAACAAATAATTTGCAGTCATTCCAAAAAGGGGTTTACTACAAAGGAATATTTTTAATTCACTCCCTCTCCTATAAAAGAAATGCACATGAACAGAAACAAGTTTAGATCAGAATTAAAAAGATACCTTATTACTCGTTTCTTTTATACAGAGGAGGATTCATTCAATCAAAAAATACTGGTAATGATGTATCTTGTTAATATAATAAACATGAATATTCTGAGAAGATGTGTATGAGTAGATTTTTGGAAATAGACATGCAATTTGTAAATTATAAAAAACTGGTACCTCTGAAAATTCATTGTTAGAATTATTATTTGTAAATAAATGCATTAATAAGTATGAATAAATGTAATTCTTGACATTATCTACATCCTAGAATTTGGGCATAGTCTAAACTCAAAATAGGATTTATAGATTAAAATGTTATGTATGTATTGCATTGTATGTATGTGTGCATGAAGGTGAGTCAATAAATAAGTCACAAACATCTGTTTCCCTTATACCATTTGTAAATTCTGTACGCATTAATTATTCACGAAATCTAGCAGAGGAAAGAAGATAGAGCAGCTGGTCCTTGGGACTTTAAGTAAAAACCAGGAAGAATATGGTTTGGCATGTAAGTAAACCATTGGAGAAGATATCACATTATATAAGTTTATATGAATCTTTATATGCATTAATTTTTGATTTTTCAAAATGAATTTCCAGATGACTTTCTGGCTTACTCCATGGACTCCAGTTCAGTTCCTATGCCTGTTCCAGTGGAGGACAACTTACTGTATTATTTGGGCCGGCCTGTTATTCCCTGTTCCTACAGGAAATTCTGATATTACCCCATCACATAAAGATGACTGTACATCATTGTTTAACAGTCGCATGAAACAATTTGGCAAACAAACATTAGTTCTTACTCCCAGTAATGTATGTTCTGCCCATGGAAATGAAGACATAGATGATGTCATCTTTCAAGTAAAAGTGAGGTTAATGTGGTGACAGAAGATAACTGTGATAAGACATGGAGATCAAATGAAGACAAACAAGAAGAGACTAAAGAAATTGAACAAAATTGTGAAGAGCAAGTATCATGTAAAAGGAATGCTGATAATTTAAACAAAAAGTTAAGACTACATGGTAAAAAATCTGATGTGTTCCATTCACATGACTTTCTCTACATCTCTGTAACAAATATTTGATAATAAGCTTATTCTTTTATCTACTTCAGGCTAATCAGGACAAACATTAGCAGAAATGGTGTTGTTACTTAATTCCTTAAGTAGAAGGAAAATAAGAGAATACGCTAGGTTAAACAGACAGTCAAATGTTTTAAAATGTGGTTACTATGGGATTGAAATCCATTTCGTTAAATGACCAGGAATTGACAAGTTCCATATGAGAAAAGTTTGAGTATTTTAAAACTAAAACCAATAACAAGGAATATCTCAAAAATGGTCAACTTCATGAAAAAAATGTATATGACATAAATAGTGTGTTTTAATGGAACCTACATTTTTTGTATACAAAGTTTTTGTCTATCTCTTACGGTTTACTAATTATGCAAAATTCAAAAAAAATTCATCCAGAATAAAAAGGTCCTCAGAGACTATTCCCAGAAAATTCAAGATTACATTTTATTTGTCATGTAAATATCTTAAATATAAGAGATTTTAATGAAAATCTTTAAGAGCTGTTTTTAAGAAAATAAAAATTGTCTATATTTTTTCCATGTAAAGGGTAGTTGGGGTGGGGGGATACTTAACATAAATATCAAGTTTGGTGTTTAATGGACTTTTCCTTTTTGAGCTATGCTGCAGACACACACACACGCATGTGCATGCGCACGTGCACACTTTTCTAAAAATGCTTTTCTTTAGATTCATAGGGTCCCAAAACATGTATTTCTGGTGAAAACTTTGTATCAAATTTTTGGGAGCATTACATTACTTTCTCTATACACTATGCACATAGTATGTGTAAAGAAAGTAAACATGTAAAGGGAGAAAATACAAAGGAAATAAGCATTATGATGTTAAAAAGATAAGTGCAAAGTTCTTCCAATAACATACTCACATAAGCAAAGCAAGGAAAGCAATTAATAAGAGAGAGGAGTTTTATGTGTGGTGCAGTTGACAAAAATCGGAGGAGAAAAAGTGCATAAAACAATGTGGGAGTAGGAGTTAGCTCATGGGATGAAAAGAAGTCATACATGTATGGATTATGAATTTTCATGTAGCTGTTAGGAGGAGAGTAAGCAGAATTGTTGAGGAGTTGCAAAGAATATGTATGACTATGACCATTATTTGCCTACAGAAGGTGGAAAGGAAGTCAGTTTGCAAGAACCTTTTCCTTACAACAACAGGCCTAAAAAGGATATCTTTGATGAAGTGGTAAAATCTTTCCAATTGTGTAACAATAGTGATAAGGTAAAAGCTCAAGAAACAAGAAAACGGAAAAATTTGACCCACCATGACAACACAAGCAGTTCAAAGAAATTTCAGTCAGATTCCATGAAACAGTGGTTGGGGATAATTCCTAAAGTGCCAAGCCACTATTGTCAATCCTTTAGTAATGCAATTTATGTGAAAGCTGATTTTAAATCTGTTAACGATATGCATGCAATTTATAAGTTGCGGTGTGAAAAGAATGGAACAAAATATATACAAAGGAAGAGGTTCTTTGAAATCCTGAAAGAAGAGAACATTTCTGTGTTCAAGCCATGAAGAAATAAGTGAGGATACAAGTATGATATTTGACAAGGGGAATCTAATAGAGGAGAACTTTAATATTGACATTGAAAAGAAAGAAGCATGAAGCTAAGGAAATAGCTGAATCTTGTAAGACAGAAACTACCCTTGTGTTGACAATGAATGTCCAAAGTGTATTATTTTGCCCTAAGCTGCTTGTTTCAAACTAATACTATAGTCGGAAGCTTTGGATTCACAATTTCAATATCTATGTAAAAAAAAAAAATATATATATATATATAAAAGAAGTTCATTTGTATTTCTGGCATGAAGAAGAAAAAGTCTCAGTAAATGAACTTTCAAGCTGCATAATTGACTTTTTAGAAAAATAAATTAGTACTGCAAGCAAACTTTTCCTAATATCAGATGGCCATCATTATCAGAATAAAAATAAGGTTTTGGTTAGTACCTTATCATATACTTCAACTAAACTCAACATTGAAATAGAGCAGATTATTTTGGAGAAGGGGCACACAGTGGTGGAGGTAAATAGTGTCCATTCTACTTTGGACCATCTCTTGATTCCACCAATCTATTCACTTGCATTGTGTATCCAAAGTTGAAGCAGCCAGAAAAAATTAGGCCATATAAGCCATATACTACTTGGATCACACATTTTGCAGAGACTATGAACATGTATCTTCCAACTACAGTTCAGTTCATTCCGGCAAGAAGAAACAGGATCCCACAGTTACTGATATACCAGGACTACTGTATAAAGAAGCTAAACTTGGTAATTAAGTTCTGTATATTCTGAGGGGGCAATATAATGGATTTCAAGAAAATCTCTCCATCTCCCTTTATGGAATGTTTACTTTCTCTACAAGTACTATGTACATAGTGTATAAAGAAGATATTGCAATGTATCCAAAATTTTGATAGCGAGATTTCACCGGAAATACATGTTTTAGGACCCTCTGAGTCCAAAAAAAAGAATTTTTAGTAAAATGTATGTGTGTCTGTCTGTCTGTGTGTCTGTGGGCAGCATAGCTCAAAAAAAAAAGTCCATTAAATACCAAACTTGGTATTTAAGTTTAGTATCTTCCAAGGATGTGACACAAAGATTTTCAAGAAAACACCCCCACCCCCAGCTACCCTTTACTTGAAACTTTTTTCAAGAATTTTGATTTTCTCAAAAATGGCTTTAACGATTTTGATTAAAATATTGTATATAAAAGATATTCACCTGAGAAATAAAATGTATATCTTGAATTTTCTGGCAATAGCCTCTGAAGACTACTTTATTCTGGATGAATTTTATAGAATTTTGCATAACTGCTAAATCATATGAGATGAACAAAAACTTACCACACAAAAAATGTAGAACACGTTAAAACACACAGTTTATGTTATGTACATTTTTTTCGTGGAATTGAACATTTTTGAGATATTACTTGTTTTTGATTTCAGCTTTAAAAATATATTTTTCTCATACAGGAATTTGTCAACTCCTGTCCATACATACAAACAAAGGAACTTCTGCCACACAGCAACCAGCATTTGACAATCACTTTAACCTATGGTACTCCCTTATTTCACTTTGACTTACAAGGAAGCAAGTAATAAGACTAGTTCTGCTAATTTTTTGTTGATTAGCATGAAGTAAATAGAAGCATAAGCTTTCTAACAATAATTTGTTGCAGAGATGTACAGAAAGTCATGTGAAGGAACACATTAGATTTTTTTTTATAAAATTTGGTTTTCTCAAAAATGGCTCTAATAACTTTGCTCAAATATCATATTTTAGAAATTTTCATGATAAATTTATATCTTGAATTTTCTGGTAAAAGTCTCTGAAGTTCTCTTCATTCCTGATGAGTTTTGCCTAATTGGTAAACCATAAATAATGGAGAAAATTAATCTGCACAAAAAATATATGTGTTATAGCACACAAATTGTGTCAAATGCATTCTCTTTATGGTACTAACAAGATTCTTTGCTATCAATTTCAATTTTCCAATCCTTATAGTTTATGCCAATGAGAATTCAATATTCACCTGTTTGCATCCTGGTCATGCAAAGAGAACAGAATTTCAAAATAATCACATAGTAACCAGCACTTAAAATATTTGACCACACTTTAGCCTAGTGTATTCCCTAATCCTTGTATCTACAAGGATATACACAATAAAGCCATTCTGCTAATGAGAAGTTCTTTTGAGTTGGATCATAGTAACCCTATATCATCACAGTTTTTTTTTTTTTTTTTTTTTTAACCTGGACATGTTTCAAAGTGCACACATGCTTGGAAACATCTCCAGGCAAAAATTATCTGTTAGTTATGTTATAGTGTTACTATGATCCAACTCAAAAGAACTTCTGTTATTTATTTTTGACCGATCAGCAGTATTGCTTTACAGGCCATTGAGAACAATTAACAATATGACAATAGCAAATTACTTGTTGAGGTTGACCTATAAGGCTCCTCTATTGTAAAAAAACAAAATATGTTACAAAACATATTCACTGATGTTAAACAATAATGAACATTAAGTAAAGAATGAAATACAATGACAGTAAATGTATGGTAACAAATTAAGTAATGAAAATAAAGCTATATATACAAAACTTATAAAACATTTGCAACAATATTATTTATTTAAAGTGAGAAAACTCACTGTCATCGGAATGGCTGAATAGACTGTCCTGGGATAATTTCCTTTTTAACCTTGTTCTCTTTTGGGTTTTTGTTCCTATGTGATATGTCGATCTCCAGAAACTTCAGAGTTTATTGTAGAAAGACTTTGATAGTTCCCTGATGTATTGTTGTAACAGAAGAATTCCTAGTTCTTGATGCAGTTGATTGTTTCTTACGTACCAAGGAGAATTTGTGACAATTCAAATGAATTTATTTTGTAGTACCTGTAGTCGATGAATGTGTTTTGCTGGCTGCACTCCACACAGGAGCTGCATATGTGATGAGTGGGCGTATCAGTGATTTATATAACAATGTTGAGCATTCCAGCCCAAGTTTGGAATGTCTGATTCAAATACAGTTACTAATTTTTGCACATAAATTATATAATTCTGCTAATGTTTATCTTGATTAGCATGAGCAGATAGAAATGTAATCTTCTGCAAAAATAGTTTGTTTGGGATATGTAGAGAGTCATGTGAATGTAATGCTTAAAAAAAAGTAATTCAGTTAATTAGATACTGAATTATATTTATGGTATATAAATACATGCACAATGAATATAGCAAATGCCGAGAGGGACTTGCTGTCTATACCTACATTGTAGGATGACATATTAATGTACTATGCAATATTTTTAATAAAATAATATTTTATTTTTGTAACAACTACCTGAAACTAATTTCACTTTGCAGATTGAGAGCTGGCACAACAGGACTGGTGTATATATTGGGTGTATTATTGCAATAGTTATAGTTCTCATTTGCTATTGCTGCTGCTTCTGCTGTTGGTTGTATTATCGGAGCAAGAGAAAAAAATATACTTCTAGATTAAATGCAAAATTAGAAGATCAAACCTCTACTGATGTATCTGATTCTGAGTCCCAACCACTTCATTCAAAGGTAAGTTAATCCTAAAATCACTCTATTCCTTTGTTTTTTACTTTACTTGATTCAATATTTGTGTTGCAAAGTATATAAATATCTTCACAAGATAAAATTAGTGATTATTATATTAACAAAACACTCTACCACATAATGGTGCAAAAGGTATTTATTTTGTAACATAAGCAGAGCTAAGAAACACAAAACAAAGGAGCAGAGGTAAAGAAGAAGTAAGCCAGGAAAGGAAAATGAAATGAGAAACCAGGAAGCTGATTGAAGCATATCCTATGCATGATAAAATCATTCTTAAGAAAAGTGTTGGGAAGACAATAGCCACCACCACCACCGCTGCCCAGCTGAACATTGCATAGACAGATGGTATTCAGATTTATTAATAGTATATGTCATTACAATCAAATAGTTATTCAATAATACCTAGATAAATAGTAGTTCTTTCCAAACATGAAGATGTAATATATTGCACTACTGACAGTAATTGTGAACCAGCTGAAGCAATTTTCCTATAGTATTAAATGATCAGAGAGAGACTCGGGCAAGCACCTATGAAGGTCTTGAGTCATATGCATGTTTCATTGCTCCAACCAAAGAGGATATTGATAGCGAGTGCAATGTAGAGTGTCAGTGTAGATATTCACATTTTAGAAATTCAGTAATCACTAAGCAAACACAGACTGTCTGTTAATCATCTAAGATTGTTTATAGCTATGGCTGTTTTTACAGAAAGTGGAACAGAAGTAATGCTTTTTTTTTATTCTTATTTTTATTTTCATTGTTTCATTTAATATATCAGGGGCTTTGCATTAGAAACAACTCATTGTTTGTAGGTTCTTTACGTTGGGATTAAATTGTTTTATTTTCCTCAAATACACATATACATTCACTCCCAATTACGTACTTCCAGATTCTGTGGGGAGTAGAGAATAATTCTGGTTAAAGAAAAATTCCCCACTCCAGCTGGGAATCAAACCTGGGACCTCCAGGTGAGAAGTCACCTCGCTGATCACTTGACCACGGATACAGTCAAAATATGCTTGTTGACCAGCTTAAAAATTAAATATCTCTACACAATAAAAAAAAAGCAGAAGAAGCTTATCCCTAAATGGTTTATTAGTGCAGTAAGTTTTCTGCTAAAACAAGTATTGGCCATTCGAGGACATGATTAAGTAGCAAATTCTATTTATCAGGCCAATTATGTGGAACTGCTGAAGTACACTGAAGAATATGATCCTCTTTCAGTGCAGACTTAGAAGCCTCTACTGTATTTAAAGGAATTTATATTTGAATTCAAAATGACCTAATACAAGCCGTAGTTTCAACCATTTTGTCAACTATGAAGCATAAAATTGTGGATATTCCATTTATCTAATGTGATGGAATTGTAAAGATTGGAAATACTGTTTCAGGAATATGTTTAGTCCTATTCTAAAGCATCCTGAATAAATTGAGTCAGATATTTTAGCACCAGTTAAATGAGTTTTTGACAATTTTGGAGGATATCAGATTTGTTTTTATTTTAAACACTTTTGATAAAATATTAACCTTCACCAATGTTGTAATGTTGCAAGTGTTAAGCCACATTTACAATGAGATGCAGATGCAGATGTAACACAGCATAAGTGCAAATGTGAGGGAAGAACATTCACAATGTAGTTGTAAGTGTATAGCAAGAAGTTGACATGGGTTTCTAGATCTGTAGGTTGTGTACCTGTGGGTATTTTCTAAGCACTCCACAATTTCAAATTCAATAACATAACCAACAATACCAAATAAGAAAATTCACTCACTGTTTTACAAATAAATAGGTTATTTAAAATAAATTAGCAACTGATGCTCGTGGCAATGATGTTATATTAATTGTTTTTCAAAAATATTGAAAACAATGCAAGCATAGAGACAGCGGAAAGCAATAAAGCTTCACATTTAATCAGTTGTGAATTATCTCTTTGCATCTTACGATTTATGGGAGCCAAGAAAACTAATGGGTACATCAATTAAATCAAAGGAGGATTTGCAAGGAGATTGACATAACCTTTTGGGGAAAATGAGAGATGATGCGACCCAGCCAAATAAAGGGCATGCATGTACAGTAGGCCTTATAACATCTTGCATTGCAATCATCTGTTGTTGAACAGCCGGCAATGCATAGAGGAAGTAATGCAAAATTCCTTCTCTGTGTATGCAAAGCAAGGATAAAGTTTGGAGTTTGCAAACTCTTGCGTTGCATTGTAATGCACAGCATGTTACGTGTGTATTTATAAATGCCTACATTGAATATCATGGGTGCAAAGTCTTACCCTTATGCTACATCTGTGGTTACATCTCATTGTAATGGGGCATTATACAACATCCTTCAAAACTAAGCAAGTGAAATCTTGTACTGTAATGAAAATCTAAGAAACTTACTGGTTCATAGCTGCACTGCATAATGACAGAACAGATTATTCAGGAAACTATTTCTCAAGTAGAAAAGGGAAAATATTGAATATAAACCCTTCTAATTTGAAGTATTTGATAACTGCCTGGACATAGGATTTTAAGATCATTCTAAATTAAAAATTTTAAATATACTGTTACATAAAAATTATGAATCAGTTTACTGAAAACTGCTTTCAAAGTTTCTTATATGCATTTGCAAAGGTCTTAGATTTTGATTCTGAAAAGATCTTACTGTAGGGTATAGTACAGAAGAGTTTAGAAATAAAACCATGAGTCAACTTATAAATAATTAGGAGTATTTGTAATAGTGGAGCACCATTATAATGGAATAGTTTAACAGTGAGTCAAAATTTTAACCACTTTATAATTCTCCTCTTACATGTAAGATCTTTTTTAAGATTAGTTTCAGGGAGTGTTCTCTTCGGTTAATTTGTTGACTGCTGCTCCCATGTTGGGACTGGTTCCAAGGAGTAGTTGCACTGGATGACATCATCGATGGCAGGAATTTCAAAATTCATGAGAATTCCTTTATGCTTATGAATAAAGTGTTTAGTTTCCAAGGTCATTTTAAGTGTTTGATCAATTTTATTTCTGATTCTATATTGTGTTCTCTGTCCAACAATGATAGGCAAAGCGGACTTGTCTGTCTATTTGAATCTAATATTTCTTGTGTGTTTCTTTTTTCTAACATCCAGATTTCTCCTTGTTTGGTCACTGTATATTTGACTACAATCTTGGCAATTCATTTCGTAAATGCTGAATAGTTTTGTTTCTGGCATGCTATCTTTAAAAGGGTGGTTTAGAGATTTCTGATGTATTTATTTTGCGATATGAAGCTAATGTTGTAATCTCTAAATAAGTATCTTGGATGGTAGGTAAATTTTGCGTAATTATGCGTGGATTCTTTTAGCTTTTCCAAAGTAGTAGTTTCATTTAACATTTTCTGCATTTTATGTTTATAAATTATCTTATCTTTCAAACTGAAATTATTCATTTTGCTACATCATGTTAGGTGTGTGTTCTCATATTCCATTTCTGTTAGAGGAATGTTGATTAGTCTGTGACTCAAGCTATGGAAAATAGCATATTGATGTTATTTTGGGTTGAATTGGTTGCATTTGAAACAGTTGTCTACTTGTGTTTATTTCCTATAGATCCCAAATTCTAATCTTGATTGATTTCTTAATCTTTGTGATTGATAACCCCCCCCCATATACACACACAAACACACAAACCACACACACCACATACAAAAAACATATATAAATAACTTGTACACCAAGTATGTCTGTACAATATTTACACAAATATATTATCTCTTAGTACAGGTACTTCCCTGAAGTTTAGAACCAAGTCCCAGTATGCTGTAATCTGTCTGTTTGAAGCTAAAAATAATAATTTTACCCTAACATTCTCCATCTGCACACAATCTACCAAATATGCATCCAATCGTCCTGATCTCTGAATAATGGGAAAATCCTCCTACCATCATCATCAACTACTTATGAGCTTTCCACCCTCCCAACCTAAGCCACACTATTCCCATCCTCTGTTTATACCCAATTTTAAAAGATAAGTGAAGATTTGTTGCAACTATTATTTTTATATTAATATTTGTGTTATTCTTCGCTGTTACTAGCTTCTTTTTTACATTTACTATATTCTTCTTTACCCCACCAATTTTTTTTTTTTTCATTTTGTAGCTCCAATGATGATTTTTTTTCTACATTCAGATTCTATTTTTTGCTATTTATATCAAATTGTCATCTTTTTACATTTTTTCATGATATTATATCTATTTTTGTTTCCGTTTTGCCAAATATTGTTTAAGCCATTTTTTTATAATTTCTGTGGTAGCCTGATGCTCACCATTTTGGATGCTCTATATTATTCTTTGATGATAACATATTGTTCTCAGAGTCATTTGATCACCTTTAATTATTCAGACAAAATCTAGCTACACCTATTTTAGTAAATACAGCTTCTTCCCAGCATTCTACCTCACAAAGAACACCATAGTTAGAAATGCCTCTCCCAAACCCAGAATATATTTTCAGAAACTAAATTGTTTTAAAAAGGATAACAATGTCATCAGTATACAAAAGTATTAGATTATATCTATCTTTGTAAAGGTCCTAATACTACATAGAGGAGATGTGCAGATTTCAGATACAATATGAATTTTGTTAATTAACAAATATTAGGAGGTTGTGGACATAAGGCATTACTTTTCAATCTTCCCTAGTAGAAACAATTTTTCAAAACAGGGCATCCTCAACAATATGAATTAATCAAATCTTTAATGGATATGTTGCAGGATGGCTTAACCCATAGAGCAAGCAGAAAACAGACTTCTATTGCAAATGAGAATGAAACTGCAAATGAGGCAAAAAGCAGCAACACAGAGTTAAGTGATCTAAAGGACAAAAAGAGTAAAAAACAAAAATTGGGTTTATTGAAAACCAGATCCAAAAAATCATCCCGCAGCTCCGAAGAAAAAGAGCCTCTTATTGTAGCACATGCTATGGGTAGTTCTGTAAATAAAGAACAGCAGTCTGTGAGTGTAACACCAGCGCATGTTGTTTCAGATTTATTTTATTCGGAATTAAAGCATAGCCTAAATAATCTTAAAAAGAGCACTGTGTTTGGATCATTATATGGCTTAAAAACTAATGGAGCAGAAACTATTAAAAACAGTGTGGGAATTCCAATGGAGGACCCAGTTGCTCTACTGCGTTTAAAGGGATGTTTAACAGACAAGACAATTCCTGAGGACACTGTAAATAAGCATGGAGTGGGATATGCTAAAATATTTGACCATGTAATAGATCATAGGAACCCTAATACACAATATGATGAAAATAATAGAACGAGTTATAACGAAAACCAGGGCATGCGAAGATTTAGCAGAGATAATCTGAATCATTCAGAACCATTCATAAATGACACTTCAAGATCAATATTAGAACAAAGAAAAAGTAATCAGCCACGTAAGTATATGAAGTAGTATAAATACTATTTTATGTAATTTGGGATAAAGTGATATTTATTAAACAAAAAGCTCTTAAGGAATACATATAAGTATAAGAAGTATTATTCCAGACTTGGCAAACCCATTGACATCATGTCAGCTTATTTTCTGAATGCTTTTGGATGAATGACAATGGCAAACATCTTTGTGTATAATTTTTATAACTGCATGCAGAAGTCTCCGACAGAGGATGATGGATTTTTTTGGTTGCAAAAATTAGAAATGGAAATGGTGTTTTATTTATGGACACTCTTTAACTGCTGTGATTTTCAACATCCCATTCTATACTGGGCATGAAAGACAACTTAATTTAACTCAGAGGCCTCTTTATCAGGCTGAGGTTCTTTAACATGTTGTAAATCAATGTCATGGGACCAATGGCTTTACTTCCCTTCCAGAGGAAGCCATGCTACTGATTTTTATTCCCGAAAAAATCCATCGTCCTTCGCCGGGTTTGAACCGTGACCTTGGGTATATGGTGTCCACTACATGACTGAGGATGACACAAAAATTAGAGGAAATTGCTTTTATTCTCAGGGCAGCACAAAAAATGACTTGTCATTGAAATTCCATTAGAGCTGCTGCAAATGCCTAAAGATAATCATAAAGAAGAAAAGCTTTACCTCACCAATTTAGAATAATGTCCTAGCAGCAACTTCAAATTGTGTTTTTGTGACATTACATACATCATATAAGCTTTGGAATTACTTCAACAACCTATCTTTTTATATTCTGCACTTTTTACTTTCTCTAGCCCCATATGTACAATGTACATAGGGATAGAGAAGTATTGTATTCCACCCAAAAATTTGAAGTCAAGATTTCACCGGAAATACATGTTTTAGAACCCCCTGAGTCCAAAAAAAGCATTTTCAGAAACAGGTCTGTGTGTGTGGGTGGGTGGGGGACAGCACAGCTCAAAAATGAAAAGACTGTTAAATACCAAACTTGGTATTTAAGTTTGGTATCTTCCAAGGATGCGACACAAGATTTTCAAGAAAATCTCCCCACCCCTAACTACCCTTTACATGGAAAAAATTTCGAAAATGTTTTTCTTAAAAATGGCTCTAATGATTTTTATTACAATATCACATGTTAAAGCCATTTCTATCACAAACAAAATGTATATCTTGAATTTTCTGGGAATAGCTTCTAGAGTCCTGTTTATTCTGGATGAATTTTGCTTAATTTAGAATAGCTAGTAAACCGTAAGAGGTAGAAAAAAACTTACAATACAAATATGTAGATCTCATTAAAATACACAAGTTATTTCATATACATTATTTTCGTAAACTTAACCATTTCAGAGGTATTCCTTGCTATTAGTTTCAGTTGTGAAGTACTTATACTTTTCACAGACGGGAGTTTCGTTTTTATTTTGTTCTACACCTGCCAAGCAAAGAGCCAATTTGCAATGACAATCACATAATGACAGCTTTTAAAACCTTTGACTATCACTTTAGCCTAGTGCATTCCCTTAGTTCCAGTATACTTGTAAGGAACTAAGTAACAAAATTCTGCTAATGTTTATCTCAATTAGCATAGTGTTGAAAGAAGAATTATCTTTTGTAAGATGTTTGTTTGTAGAGTAACTAGAGAAAGTCATGTGAGTGTAACACATCAGATTTTTAATTATATGATACTTAATTATTCTGTTTTTTAATTATGTTACCCTGATTTCATGACTCTCTATTACAAAAATTCATGAGATTAAAACTTTAGAAAGTGTGCAAAACTTTAGAATATTTAAAATTATGTGACAAACTGAGTCTGGATTTCAATGACTTCATATTTTTATTGCTGCATTAGACATTTATAACCTGCGGCCTTATCATGACTCCCAAATTGTGAACATACATACATACATAATTTTTGGTCATTTTATATAATATTCTATTTTTAGGGCATTTTTTTTTTTTCAGTTTTATGGCATTTTGCAATACTCTTGCGAAGATTTTTACATTATAGAGATTTTGCATAACGATAGCTTTTCAAACATCAGAAATGTCACTGTTTGGAGTCATTTTGCACATCCTTTACCTATTCATCAAATATAATCATTTCTATGTAACTATTACTGCAGGTAGAGGGGTGGCTATTGTTAGGGGAGAAGGTATAATTACTGTTATGAATTGATATTGTAAACTAGGAATGAGACAGGTCCATTTTCAATTTTTGTATTAATAAGTGCATATAGTCAGATTTCTATGCTAATTCCGTATCATAGGCTGTGAGGTACTCTTCATTCACAATGAATTTTGGATAATCTGAGAACTCGTAATTTACACTTTTGTAAGGCTTGTATCAAACGCATTTTCTTAATCTTCTTTCAGATTTTTCCCCTTTTTTTCCCCTTTAATTTTTTCCTGTTTTCCCTATGTTACTATTTATTGCCTTTATACAAATATACATACACACATTTACAAGAACACAAACACCCATGCCCAAGGCAGTACTCAAACCAGCAATCCCCTGTGCCACAAAACACCAAAATTAAACACTTTAGTGAGCGTGGCCATGGGGACTGGCAATTCTCCAAATAAGAATAACAAATATATTTTAATTAATTTGCTAAATTATCATCATTATTCTTAAAGCTACTTTTTCTGCTTTATACATGCTTAAATGCATTTATAATGGTCTCTCCACTACCTTTAAAGCATTCAATAAATATCAGTTACAGATATTTTTATTATTTCTTTTACCTTTTCATTTCTTAGTCATTTGATAAGCCATTTTCAAAAATTTTTAGCTCATCAAAATCTAGACCTTAGTGATAAGGGATCATGTTCTAAAGTTAAAGACTAGTACCAATACGAGGGGCATACTGAAAGTCACGAGCAACACTGTTTTACAATCTTAATATTTATTTTTAAGCCAAACCAAATACATCATCATAATCTACAGACTTTCTTTCACTTTTCGATATAGTCTCCATTGTTTTGCACACATTTTTCCCATCGTTCTAAAAGTTTGAAAATGTCCTTGTGATAGAACTCCGTTCCAGCTGCCCGCAGACCCTGACGCACTGCTTTCTGAATATCCTCCAGCGTCTCGTAGTGTTGGCCACACATCTGCTCCTTCACAGAACCGAAAAGATGGTAGTCGGAGGGTGCCAAGTCGGGACTGTAGGGAGGATGTGGAAGAGTTTCCCACCCTAATGCCCTGATCTTCTCCATAGTGGCACGGGCAGTATGCGGACGCGCATTATCCTGTTGAAGGATGATCCTCTTCCCAGGGCGTTTATCATGCAAAGCCCGACGAAGCTTCAGAAGTGTCTTGATGTAGCGGGCAGAATTTATGGTTTGTCCAGGTTCAAGAAAGTCAACCAGAATGCACCTTGTGCATCCCAAAAGACACTTCCCATAACTTTTCCTACAGACTGCACTGTCTTCGCTTTCTTCTTTGATGGTGAGTTCAAGTGGTGCCATTCCATACTCTGACGTTTCGTTTCTGGCTCATAGTGATGGAACCAGCTCTCATCTCCAGTCACAATACACGTCAAAAATTCATCACCTTCATTATGAAATCTCTGAAGAAGCTTTTGTGCAATGGTTCTTCTCTGAAGTTTGTGGTCTTCAGTCAATAAACGGGGGACCCAACGGGCACAGACCTTTCGATAACCCAAGCTGTGGATCATTTATTGCACTGTCCTATGTCCTATTCCAAGTTGCGCAGCAATTTCATTCACAGTGAAATGCCTAACTCCTGTAATGAGCTCATCAACTCTTTCTTTGTTGCGTTCTGTAGAGGCAGTTTGAGGACGCCCGCTACGAGGCGCATTTTGCAGACTCGTGTTTCCATCTTTGAAATGTTTCACCCATCTTCTAACACTGCTGCCACCCATGCAGACACCTCCATACGCACGTTGAAGTCTGAGATGAATTTCAGGAGCAGATTTTCCTTCTTTCACAAGGAATTCAATGACAGCACGCTGTCGAAATGAAACATCAATGTCAGCCATTTTTCAAACACCGTCTGTGGTCACGTGATAGAAGCTAATGACGTCACAATATGTCAACATGTGGCTTAAAGTCTGTAGATTACGATCCTGCAATTCGTTTCATTACATTGTTGAAATTTAAATTTTTACAATGGGTTGCTCGTGACTTTCAGTATGCCCCTCGTAGAAAGCTTTATTTTCAACATATGGTATTTGCATGTTTCATTCTTCTCTTTTGTTATTAAAAATTAAGAAGTGCTGAAAGGTAACTGGCATTAAACTGCATGAATCAGAAATTATTATAAATTGTCCTTAGTGATATTCAAGAAATCCCTCAACATTTTTTTTTATTTTAAATACAATATCTCAACAAATCTATAGCATAATTGATATAACTGAAGTGATGGGAAAGAAATGCAATGTATGAGTTCCTTAGAATAAGGTTACTTAATTATACAGAAAAAACAAAAAGTATTGATACTATTGACCCTAACTTTTAAATGGACATTTTGATTCTCATGGGTGATCGAGGCACCTCAGAAAGCATAAATGACACAGCCCCAGAGGGCCCCAAGTGAGACAAGAGGAGGTGAATTTATGATTTTAAACAGAAATATGGTACAAATTTTATATATTCTGATAGTTCTTGATAAATTAAGAAACTTTTGTTTAAATCATTTCTTTCTAAAATGAAAACTTGAGAATGTATAAGGTAGTGAAAATGTACTTAACATAATCACCTTTATTCTCTAAGCTTGTAATTATTTGATAATCAAAAAGGCCTAGCAACTAGACAACAGTGGGTTTGTTTATTTTCAAACAAATCATTCTTCATTGAGATTTTACATATCATGTGGAATCTTACTGAAAGGGAAAGAACACAAATATTTATGATGGTTGGTTATGGGAGTAGAAAGAGGACTCAAAAAGAGGTGTGAGATTTATTTAATGACTTGAGTTCAAACAACAAGTTGTCAAGAGGTACAAAGACATGGGAAGTGTGAAGAATAAGGCTAAATCTGGAAGACCAAGTCTTTAATTTTTTATTATCTGTCCAAAATTCATTCACATCCACAACTGGCAAGGCAGTCAAGCATCTTTTGTCATTTAAATAAATCAGTGAAATGGCAATAAGATACAATATTGTAGGCATTCAGTGAAGATGATTTTAATCAAAGAAGTGCATTTGTTGTAATTGTAATGGAGCTGTCAAACCAAAATTTAGAATTTTTAAAACATATTTTCAATTGAGTCCACTTTCTGCCTTAATGGCATAGTGAACCATTATAATTGTGTTAATTGGTCTCCAGAGAACCCACATTGGTTGGTCCAACAGTACACTCAACATCCACAAAAAAAGTTAATGTGCAGGTAGGTTTTCTTGGTAATATAATTGAACAATATTTGTAGAGGGAAACTTTAATTGTTATATTTATCTCCACATATTGCAAAACAGATCATTTTAGGTTGCCAAGATTTGTTTCTAGATGAGAATAACATGCATAGTGAAGAAATATGTAACTGACTTTCTGAATGACACAGTTCTTGGTATTGGAGAAGAAAATCTGTTGAGTGACTACGTCAATCTTAAGGTCTTAATTCATTAGATTTTTATTCATGGAACTTCTTGAAATCCACAGTATACTGCAACAGACCAAACAATTTTTTCATTCGAAAACAAAAGATCAGGGACGAGAAATGTCTACTTATTCCAAGTACTTGCATAAAGTATTAGACAATTTCCATAACTGGCTGGGCTGCTATTTGTCAGTGAATGGGACTCACTTTGAATATTTGTTGTGAAATTAAGGATATCAACAAATGAGTAATTTCTAATTTTTGGTGGTTACCTAAAAACATTAATAAAAGAGTCAGATAAATAAAATATAAAATAAAGCAAAATTAGGATTTTTATGTGATAATATAAAAATAAACATTGTTATTCATATATATTTTTAATATTTCTAATGGTGGTTAAGTATGTTAAACATAATCAATACTCTATAAATTCTCAAGTTTTTATTTTAGAAAAAAATATGTTAAACAAAGGTTCCTTAATTTATTAAGAACTTCTTAAATATCTAATGTATATAATTTATATTTCATCAACTTAAGTCCCATTGGGCCGCTAGCCATTACGCTTTCTGGGGGGGCCCTTAACTCACATGAGAATAAAAAACGTCATACTTAACCATTTAAAAGTTATGGCCAATATTTCATACTTTTTGTTCATGCTGTTGGCTGGTTTCGCCGCCTTGAACATCGTGAGGCGGGCCAAACTTTTGGTGTGAAACATGCTGTTTGAGAAATGTGCTTGGCAGTGTTCCTAGTTTTGTAGTGTGCTATATAAATAGACGATTTTTGACCAGATTTTGTAGTCGCGGAAACGGTCCAACTTGAAGACAGGAGTTAAACCTGGTGCAGGGTGTTATCATATGATGGTTATGACGATGCTTTTAATTTTATCCTGGTCTTTTTGGAGCAGAAAACTCTATAAAGCGGCAATCTAGACTACAGGTATCTTCGTCAAGAAACGAGAGACCTTTCACTATAAGTACAGTGCTGGATCTACAAATTCAGGATTTTTTCGACCAGGTTAACAAAGTGACTGACCCCGATGAATATCCAGTTGCAGAAGCATCGGTAATGTCATTCTTAGTGACATTGATGGTTCAAAATTGTACCGTCAACCAAACCGAACGCAACATCTCCATCTACAAGAAGCGTCGTGATGGACGTTCATGAGATGGGCAGATGTGTCGCCGACATTGTAGTGATGGAGAATTGGACTTATCGGTTGCATCGCCCTTTTATTATTCGTGAAAAGCAGGCGACAACCCTAACCAACATAAGGAGAGAACATGGCTGCGATAGGAGGTGACGCCACATGAAAGGGCTCGGGTCCACATGTCTGCGATACCTTCATGACACGCAACCACAGGGTGACAACTTCCGGATGGTTCTATCCCAAGCGACCGCATGTGGGATTTGTGGTGGACAAAGCGGCGCAGGGGCGGGTTTTCTCCGCTTTCCACCGCCACCACATTCTACCAGTGCTCCATACTCATTTCATGTATCATCACGATAGTTAAAGTGGGTGTTAAACACTATTAAAACCCGGATATACAACCCAAAAGGTAATAAATAGTTTATATCAAAAACATTGCGATCGTGACAACTGCGAGTTTATACATTCGTCATAAAACAACTCGAAAATAAATTAATATTAAACTGAATACCTTTTTAAAAAATCTTATGTGTTCCAATCACATGCCTTTCTCTACATCTTTGTAACAAATTATTGTTAAAAAGCTTATTCTTCTATCTACATCATGCTAATTGAGATAAACATTAGCAGAAATAGTATTTTGTAAGTAGAAGGGAAAAAGTCTAACGTGTCCCATTTACATGATGTCCTCTAACTGTTCAGCAAACAAACCTTTTATCCAAAACATTAATCTCTTATCTACATCAAAATATGCTAATCAAAATAAATTTAAGTAGAATTAGTCGTATTACTAGCTCCCTGTAAGTAGGAGGGAAATAAGGAAATGCACACGCTAAAGCCAGTCGCTATGTGAAACAATTGAAATTCTAATCTCTTTGCTTTCCAGGAGTAAACAAATGAGAAACGAGAAGAAAGATGTCTTCCCGTTTGAGAAAAGTTTTAAGTGGCTTAAAATTGAAACCACTAATCCAGAATATCTCGAAAACGGTTAACTCTACAAAAAAGAAAGTATATAACATAAAGTGTGTGTTTTAGGAAGATCTACCTTTTTTGTGTAGTAAGTTTTTGTATATCTCTTATGGTTTACCAGTTATACAAAAGTCATCCACAATGAAAAGGTCTTCAGAGGGTATTCCCAGAAAATCCAAGATATGCATTTCGTTTGTCATAAAAATATCTTAAACAAGAGGCATTTTAAACAAAATCGTTAGACCCATTTTTTGAGAAAATAAAAATGCTCCATGTAAGGAGTAAGTACGAGTTGGGTAGTAGTTGGAATGGGTGGATTTTCTTGAAAATCTTCGTGTCGTATCCTTGGAAGATACCAAACTTAAATACCAAGTTTGGTATTTAACGATCTTTCCGTTTTTGAGCTGTTGCCCTCCCCCCCCCCCACACACACACACGGAAATTTTTCTACAACTGTTTTTTTTTGCTTCAAAGGGGTCTCAAAACGTGTGTTTCCGGTGAAATCTCGGTATCAAATTTTTAGTGCAATATAATACCTTCTTTATACACTATGTGTAGAGTACGTGTAGAGAAAGTAAAAACAGAACGCACAAAGTTCGACTGTTTTACAAACACTGTCTTGAGTACCGTATTTAAAGTAGGGGTCACACTATTGGACCAATTGAAGGCAATACCTACTGTGCAACTGCGGCCAAAGCTAGACTGCACATCATGCCGGTTTGGTTACGTTATGCAGTTTGAACCTTACATAGAACAAACAGCAGCACATTTCGTCCCGATTATGGCGGAATGAAAAGATTAAAAAAACTAAAGATACATCAAACAGCCTGAACGATTGCACTTACGTGGCCGAAGCGTTTATCGAAGATATTATCGGATGTATTTACCATTGGTCGTGTGCTTTTGGGGTTGAAACTTCAAATTGCGCCATTTGCGGGAATAAATTGATTCAAACGATGAACACATAACTGTACGCAGAAATTGCACTGATGGTAAGTCCGGGTTTTATCACATTAAATGTTGAAAAATGCTTGAGAATATATGCCTTGTATATATTCACAATTTTCGGGGTTAAACATGCATAACACTATCAGAAACTGCTGTTAATATTTCCATAATATTTCCCGGTGGCAGAGCTAAATGTACAAATTTCACTTAAAATAATAATCTTACAATTAAATTAAGAATAGTAATACAACTAACATGTATATTTACATGTTTTTTTTTTTTAAATACCTAACTACTTATTCAGTATAGCAATACTTCGTCAATTACCAGCATATTTATAAAAAGTTACTATGAAGTCTCAACGTTAATTCTATAGAACAGTTTTTGAGATCCTTAATTAATTCACAATATTTACTTTAATATCTAACATTTATTCTCTTTAAATTATGCCTAAACTTCTTTAAGGTTAGAGGGCAAACCTGAAAGGCTGCTAGAGAAAATTCATTCCATTCTTCAATGGTCCTATTAACAAAAGAAAATTTTCCTGCGTCGGTTCTGTACCTTCTACCCTTAATTTTGTACAAATGAACGTTTCGTCCATAGTATGCCGGGTTTTCCAACTTCTTTCTAACGTCCACTCATGCATTCAAACCAGTATAAGCTTTAAATAGTGCGGAATTTTATGTAGGAATCAACAATATAAGAAAGAGAGTTCGATTTTTGGACACCTTATATTACTCAGATCCCTCTTTGGCTTCAACAGTAAGAAATGTTAAGTATGCAGCGACTGATACGGGAAACGCACATTCTTCATTTGAATTGTGCGGTAGTCGAGACAAATAAAACCAAACACAACCTAGCAAAGATGACGCATGGTATTCGTGCAAGAAAAATACCCGCGATAACGATATGGCAAAGAATTAAATTTGATCATTATCATTGGCGGATGTTTGAACTGTTTCGAAAAAAAAACAAACACTTTTTATACATATAAACCGATTCCGTGTATTTTCAGGGAGCACCCACTTTTACGTGCAGCTAGCTCTAAAGCGAAGTCCAAACAATTTAACAATTATATCTACGTGAAAAATTATTTACATATATACTTTGATTCAAAATCAGATCCACCAAGAAGTTTTTCAGCACATTAAAAATCATGCCAAATCATTCAAGCACCGTAACGGGTAAGGGCCAGCCCCCGCGAAGAGAGGGCTGCTCGCCGCGGAACGGTCCGGTCGCTCGGGGAACGCACTGCATTAGTGACAATGAGACAGAGCATATGTTACCTCGATGTAAATCCACTTAATGACAAGTTATGTTTAATAAATTACCTACACGGTGAAGTGGTTTGGTGCAGATCTACCTTGTGCCAGACTTTGAAACTTGGTCATTTTCGAGTGAGCATTGCTTTTTGGCCTTAGCAGACCTGACATATCCCGCCGAACTGCATGATGCACTTGTGGAATTTCCACTAGCTCCTCAACATTGCGATGAACGTTTATGTATCACTTTTTGCTTAAGATAATTTATCTGGTGTATAGTAAAAATTTAAGTTGTTACTTGCAAATGTGTCTAAAGTCAAAAAAAGTTCACAACATAGTAGAGTTTTAAACAAGCACCCATATTGCCGATAAAGAACATAATAGGAAAATCTGATGTATTCCTTTCACATAATACACATACCTACACACACACTCTCATATAAATTGCAAAAACTGTGGTTATAAGCCATCTTTTCTACCTACATATTTCGCGCTAATTGAGATCAACATTAGCAAAAGTGGTTCTATTACTTATATTTCTATTAATTATATCCATGTAGGTACAAGGGAAAAAGGGAATGCACTAGGCTAAAGTGATGGTCAACGTCGGATATTGGATGAAGTTTATTGGCCTTTGGACAAAAAGGTGAATATCGAAAAGCAAACATTTATTGGTGATGCATCAAAAGTTCGGCTGTCTCAACAACGCTCAGGTCACAAAACCGGTCCATATACTATTTATTATTATTATTAGTTTTATTATTATCATTATTAATCACCAGCATCATTATTATTTTATTTATTATATTATTAATTTGTATTTATAACATAACTCCATGGCACGACAGCTCACGGGGAGCCTTGGCCTACCGCCCGGCCGCTGCGTCCCCCATCTCGGCCCACTACAGACGTCATGGATGGGGTGCAGTATTGGAGGGTGAGACGTGGTCAGCGCCTCGAGCCCCTCCCAGCCGGTTAATGCGGTCCTCACGACCTGGAGCCGCTACTTCTCCATCAAGTAGCTTCTCAATTGGCCCCCCAGGGACCTCACGAGGCTGAGTGCACCCCGGTCCAGGTCTCCCAGCGGGGGAAAAATCCCCACGCCGGTACTGGGGATCGAACCCAGGTCTCCCGCTTGGTAGGCAGCTGCGCTACCACCGCGCTAAGGAGACGACCATTTGTATTTATTGTATTGTATTGTATTGTATCTGATTATTGTTGTTAAGCTTAAGATTCTTAATATAATATATTGTTTTGCAGATCAGAGAGAATATGTTCCCGAGTTACCTCCTACAGATTTCTGACCAGTGTGATGCATTATGAATGGAAATCTGTGTCATGCTTTTTCTAATATAAATTAATATATTTAGTGATTCTGCACGTGGGCAGATATGAAGAATGTGAAAAAATATGTTATGTAATAGTAATAAAATGTATGTGGTTTTCAAAAACAATTCACAATTCATTTAAATATGGTTCAATTTATTATTGCACACTTAAGCTATTTTAACTTTACATATTGGTTCTATGTTTAATAATGGTCCCTTAGGTATGCACTTAATGTAACAGGATTACTTTCCATAGTATTTAATCTGTAGTATGTAAAGATAATGGTGCATTCCACCCAAAAATGCTATACCAAATTGGAAATGCACATTTTGCAGAATAACTGATTAAAAATAGCATTTTAAAACAAGTCTGATGTTCCAATCACATGACTTTCTCTGCCTTTTTACATATAAACTTCTTAAAAAAAGACAAGTGTTCTTTCTACTCTATGCTAATCGAGATAAGCATTAGCAGAATTATTATTACTTAGTTCTTTATAAGCAGAAGGGAACTTAAGGGAATGCACTGTGTTAAAGTCTGTATGGCCAGGAGTGACACAGAAGGTAAATAAATGTCGATTCCCGTTTGAGACAATTTTAAGTATTTTAAAATTGAAATTAATAATAATGAACATACCGGAAAAGGTTAACTCCGAAAAAAAAAAAAAAAAAAAAGGTATATGAATAAATTGTGTGTTTTAGCTAAATCTTCATTTTGTAGTAAGTTTTTGCCTATCACTGTTTACCGATTATATAAAAGTCATCCAGAATGTACAGGCTATTCTCAGAAAATTAGATATATTTTATTCTTATGAAAATATCTTAAACATATGGTATTTTTATTAAAATTCTTACAGCCATTTTTAAACAAATAAAAACATTCGAAAAATGTTCACGTAAAGGGTAGTTAGGGGTGGGGGATTTTCCTAAAACTCATTGTGTCGTATCCTTGTAAGATTATAAATAAATACAAGTTTGATATTTAACGGACAGTTCGTTTTTTTAGTTATGTTAACATATATACACAGACCTTTTCTTAAAAATGCATTTTTATTCAGGGGGTCTCTTGAGTGTAAAATCTCAATATCGAAATTTTAGGTGGAATACAATACATTTTCTACTTAATACATTGCACATGCTTGGTAGAGAATGCAAACATATCAGTTTAGAATCTTAAGATTAACGCTCAAGCAGTTATCAATATTATGACACTTCAGGACAGATATTTGATATTTTTCCTCTTCGAAAACCTATCGCTTGCTTGGTTTTGAAAGTTGCTGTACAAGCCGTGAAAATTATAATTTTGTCAAACATGTTTAAGAGGAAAGGACATTTGAAATATAAAAACGAATTTGAAATCTTCCATTGGTGCTAAAATATCTGACTCAGTTTCTTGAGGGTGTTCCAGCAAAGCACTAAACACATTACAAAGTTCCTTTCACACAGTGTTTGCTAATCTTTACAAACAATCCCATCGAATTGAATAAAAGGAATATCCATAATTCCATGCCTTATGATTACAAATCATTCGAAAATATGACTTGTATTTGGTCATTTTGAATTCGGTTATAAATTCCTTAAAAGACAGTAGAGGTTTCTAAGTGCTGCGCTAAAAGAGAATCTTTCTCTGCAGTGTACTTCACCAGTTCCATATAACTGTCCTGATTAATTGAATTTGGTACTTTATCACATCCTCGAAAGATCCGTTCTTGTTTTCTCGGAAAACTTACTGCACTAACAAGTCTTTTAGGGATAATCCTGTTCCGCTTTTTATTTTCTCTACACGTACTATGTACATAGTCTATAGAGAAGTTATTGCATTTGACCCAAAATTCGATATCGATATTTCACCGGAAATAGACATTTTAGAGTCCTCTGTATCCAAAAAAAGTATTTTCAGAAAAAGTCCGCGCTAGCGCGTGTGTGTGTATCTATGAACACGGCAACTCAAAAACCAAAAGTCGGTAAAATACCAAACTTGGTATTTAAGTTAAGTATCTTCCAGGGATGTGACATGAAGCTTTTTGAGAAAAATTCCCCACCCCAAACTACCCTTTACATTGAAAAAAATTCAAAATGTTTGATTTTCTCAAAAATGGCTCTAACGTTTTTAATTAAAATACCGTATATTAAAGATATTTGTGTGGCAAATAAAATGTATATTTTGAATTTTCTGGGAATCGCCTCCAAAGACCTCTTTATTCTGAATGAACTTTGCTGAATTGTTTTGTAACTGGTAAACCGTAAGAGATAGATAAAAACTTACTCCACAAAAAATGTGGAGCTCGTTAAAACACACAATTTATGTAATATACGTTTTTTTCGTTCAATTGACCATTTCTGAGATATTTCTTGTTTTTAATTCACATTTGATTTTACACGGAAAGTTGTGAACTCCTGGCCCTGCATAGAAAAGATTTCATCGACATGGCAACCGGCTTTTAAAAGATTTGACTATCGTTTTAGCCTAGTGTACTCCCTCATTTTCCTTCTACTTACAAAGAAGTATGTAATTAAGACAATCTCTGTTAATGTTTATCTCAATTATCATAAAGTAGATAGAAAAATATGTTTTTTTGTTACAGCTATGTACACAAAGTCATGTGAATGAAACACATCAGATTTGTTTACTTTCTCTACACATACTATGTACATAGTGTACAGAAAAGGCATTGCATGCCACTCAAAATTCGATACCGAGATTTCACCGGAAATACTCGTTTTAGGGTCCCCTGTATAAAAAATAAAGCATTTTTAGAAAAAGATCCGAGCGTGTCTGTGGACACGACAACTCAAAAACGAAAAGTCTGTAAAATACCAAACTTGGTATATAAGTTTAGTATCTTCCAAGGATGCGACCTAAAGATTTTGAGGAAAATCTCCCCACCACAAACTACACTTTATATAGAAAAAATGTCGAAAATTTTGATTTTCTCAAATGGCTCTAACGTTTGATTAAAATACCGTAAATTAAAAATATTTACAAGATAAATATTCTTATATATCTTGAATATTCTGGGAATAGTCTCTGAAGACCTCTTTATTCTCAATGAATTATGCTGGATTTTGCACAACTAGTAAACCGTAAGAGAGAGACAATCAAATACTACACAAAATATGTAGATCTCGGTGAAACACACGATTTGTCATATACATTTTTTCGAAGATTTGGCCATTTTCGAGGTATTCCTTGTTGTTTTCAGTTTTAAAATACTTACACTTTTCACATACGGGAATTTGTCTACTCCTGGCAATGCAAAGAAACGGATTTCATCCACATGGCAACCACTTTTAAAAGATTTGACTATCGTTTTAGCCTAGTGTATTCCATGATTTCGCTCTACTTACAAAAAAGCCTTCTGCTAATGTTTATCTCAATTAGCATGAAGTAGGTAGATAGAAGAATAAGCTTTTTAACAATAATTTGTTAGAGTTGAAGAGAAAGATTCATTGTGTAGATATTTCAGTTTTTAAGCTGGCCATCAAGCGCAAAGTTTCCCTACTTTTGTTAAAAGTTGCTCTAGTTAGAGACGATTTTAGATGATTAACACACACTGT